>CM077092.1:16945713-17623480 GCA_039513925.1 Platanthera zijinensis
ATTGAGGAGCAGTTTAGGGTGGAGGCCGTGAAGTAGATTCTCCGAACTCACCTGATCTGGGTTCCGCCACCTTGCATCGAACGGAGTTTAGGAGCGACGGCGAGTCTCCGGAGACGGGGGGATACCCTGCACGGTGTATTTTGACGGTCGATCGATTTTGGTCTCCTTCTCGGGATTTGAAACAGGAAATGCGACTTCTTTGAGGCTGACGGAGGGCAGGTTCTGCTCTAGTGGGTATTTTGGTAAATTGAGGGATATTATTTTAAAAAAAAAAATTCATGAATAATTGCTAAATTGAGGGATATTATTTTAAAGTTTTTTTTTTAAAGTTCAGCTCTAGTTTGGATAATTGCTAAAATTCGATCCCTGGGCGGCTGGGCCGGACCGCTGTACCCCATCGGCCCGTCTTTCTTTAATAATTTATATTTTCTAATGCCTCATTGGGGAAGACGGTGGTGGGCGCAACCAGCGCCAAGGAAGGGAGAATTTGAACCCGAGGTGGTGAGGAGGGGCGGCAGATGGCGCATTTTGCTCCGTTCTTCGGGGCGCGGTGGGAGCAGACGGAGCAAACGCCGTCGACGCACGTTTGTTGTCCCGCTATCCGGTGGCGTTTGCTCCAAACACCGGATGAAAATGCTGCACCAAATGAAGCGTAACAATCCAAAACGCTGAGGCTCCGTCGGGCGCACTTTTTGTTGCTCCAATGAGTTTAGTGATGCAGGGCGTCTTGAGGAGGAACTATTAAGCATGTTGGGGAAGCGTGACAACCGGAGAAGGTGCGGCGCCTGGGTGGTTCGGGCATTGATGCCTTTTTTATGTGTTTATTTTTTATGTTGGCCTTTTTGTTATTTTCTATTTTGCCCTTGTGTTTGGCTTTTTGTTGGAAAACCTGTTTGTTGTGGGGGACTTTTTTGGAATTGAGCTAAACCCTAGAGGAAGTACCTCATCCTTTCTTTTCCTTCTCTCGTGGTGTGCGTGTATTGTCGGCGGCGTGAGAGCACGTTCCCTGGCGACGCAGCGGTAGGTCATCCGGATAGAAGAGAGTTGCGGCCGGCAGCGTCCCCGTGTGCGTGTGCAACGTTTCTCCGCCCCACATCAATTAGACAAAAATATCATCATCATAGAATGCATGTTTTACAAGACAATTACTATGACCGCCACCGGAAAAAGAAGACTAGTTTCGAACATGTGTGGATGAAGTTTCTTAGGCGAAGTCGGGCACTCATGAACAATGGTTCATACCACCGTCCCCAAACTGTGGTGATGGGGTTTGCCCTAAAGATTCCCTAGTCAAACTGGTAGGACTTCCACCAAAACACTCAAGCAATACAACCCGACCGTGCGAGTCGCGCCTCATCAACGGGTCCAAAGTCACCTCGAAAGGGAGAGACGAAACCAAGCACACAACGGCATGCGCGCGGCCCGTGCACGCACACAACCGCGCGAGCACCCAACCAGTGCAGGCTCCATGCACGGGCGTGCATGGCTCCAGTGCGGGCGCAGGTTGCCAATGCGCTGGTGCAGGTAGTCATCGGACACGGTCCACCTCCGCGCAGCACCTAGGCACGCTGAGCACACGAGCATGTGTGTCCTCTGTGCGCACGACCCACGCCAACGCCCACATGCGCGCGCACCGCCCGGGCGCGCACTCCACGGTTGTCACAACACGCATTTTCTCAATATATAAATATATTATCGGAGTGTGAGAATATACGCATCATGATGTCACGCTGTGCAGAGGACAACTGCAGACGTTCAAGCAGCTCTGTCTCTTTATTCGTTTTTGTAAAGGCATAATTAATTTATGTTGAAAAATAAGATTTAAGTTTAAGGTTCAAATATCATGTACTCGGTTTGACAGATCAACTAGTACACAAGTAAAAATATATACGCAGCGGAAAATATAAGTTTTACTTCATTTCATCCTACATGAGCATGAAATTTCAACAACCAGCTAATGATATGCATGTTTCTAAATTTAATATAAGTAGGAAAATAAGTTTTACGATCTTCGAAATAGGTGACGATTAGTGGAAATGATGTTATGAGTATGTGTATTATGCAGATTTTTATTCATATAAAATAGCTAGTATGAATCCTAACATAAAACCTTCTCAAAGAGCAACTTATCAACAACAAAGTTAGTAGCAACAAAAATAGCAAGTACGCAGTCTACACAAAAAAAACTACGTTATGGGTGTCAACAATCTGACACAAACACAGACTACACAACATAAGTCTAAGAAAAACTACGAAATCAGCAAAACAACAGACTACGTCTAACTGGGAGAGAAACAATGACTACAACATCAACAAGCCTGAAGTCACGAACTGCGCTAGCAGAAGTCTCTACCGCTCCAAGTCTGGGGCATTCGAAAGAAAAAAACACCTCAGTAAGAGAATGCAAGTGGCAGAGAAAGAAACCAACAATAATATAGTAATGCACACGTTTTAATAATAAAAACTTCTAGCACCCACGTGCCAGAAAATAGTAGCTGGCATTGGTCCAACACTGAACATTTACAAACATAAGCTTGCACTTGGTACAAGGATAACTACAAAAGAAAGGATTAAAAAAATAGACAGAAATAAAGGAATTATGAATAAATTGATCGGCTCGTCATTGAGCAAGCATTAACTCCGGGAAACAACAGGTTCCTGTGGTGGTGGCTTTCTTTCCCAACACACCAACAGTCATTTATTTCTTAAAGGCCCAAGGGTGGTGGTCTCCTTTCTCCACACACCCACAATCATAACATCAGGGAATAACTGACACCTGCGGTAGTGGTCTCCTCCTCCACACACAAGCAGTCATAAACTTTCCAGAAACAAGGAAAAATTTTAACAGTCTATCAATACCAATACGGTACACATGCCTAAATATTTATGCTAATGATAAGATTAGACTCTCAAGAAAACGTGCACAACTATGACACTTGATTAACACAAGACTTCGTAAAATCATCAATGATAAAGTGAAGAAGGATCAAGGCAAACTGGCCAACACATCAGCAAAGTCGACCTTTCATGAAATTTCTCAAGTCCACTTGACGAATTGGACAAGTACCCGACGAATTGGTCGAGATTACCCGACGAATCATCCTGACTACTTCGACGAATTATAGTAACCACTCGACGAATTACACTTGAACACTCGACGAATTACACTTGAACACTCGACGAATTACACTTGAACACTCGACGAATTACACTTGAACACTCGATGAATTACACCTGAACACTCGATGGATTACACTTGAACATTCAACGGACTTATCGAACTTCTCGACGAATTTGACAGATTCTCACACAACTACTTGACAAATTTCCGAGATCACTCGACGAATATACTTAGTCAAATTCAGTGACTCAACAGAAACCACTACTTCGATTTGATAAAAAAAAATTCTTACACTCATATTCATCACTAACCTAAGCTTGGACAACAAAGAGGAAATAATTCATTCCAAAGAGAAGAAAGAAACAGGCAAGGGAAGAAGAGAGCAAACCACCACTTGTCTCAAAATCTCCTACTTCTGGCCTCCAAAGCCCTCCACGACAAGGATCGGCCGATAAAAACCCACGACAACAAATTTCTGAAAGGTTTCAGACGAAATGAAGGTTAGGGCTACACACTTCATCCCCAAAAATCCATGAAATTTGAACTACTCATAGCACACACAAAGATCTCGACGAGAGCTTTCCAAATCTATGCTCCGACAAAGGTTCCGCACCTAAACGCTCCCGCGACGGCCGACGAAAGCTTCCGAAAACACCGAACTCCCTCTCTCACGCGACTTTGGTTCGGCGGGCGGAAGAAGAAGACTGAAAAACCTAATCTAAGGGGGAGGTTCGGCTTTTGTACTAGGAATAGGAATAATAATAATAAGAACTTTAAATTTACACCGGGCTCTCAATATAACTCGGGTCAAGCTCAAAATTAATCTGATTAATTTTCTAAAGTCCAAAATCCTCATTTCGGCCAAAATTCAAAACAAGATCAAATTGACCAAACGACACATAAATCGCACGAATTACAGCGCACCGACAAATTCCGCGCAAACGTAACGCCCCACACGGTCGTGCGAGCGCACTGGAGGCCACCATCATCGTCGGGTAACCTACCTAGACCCCCCGAGGGGTATGATTGTCATTTCGGGAAAATTGGTCATCCAGTTGACCGGAATGGAGCAACGACATTCGCTAACTCAGGATTCAATCAGAAGCAATTACCATCACGTCTCTTTCAAAAGCTATAAAAAGGCTTTCAGATATTCATTTAAAGACAAACAACTAAAAAAACTAGAAAGAGTTCTGAGCTTTTCTAGCAAGAACGCGAGAGTTAAATCGTGTCTTCGCTCGGAATTTGCTCTGCTCTCTCTGGTCCGTTTAATGCTCAACGCTCACTTGAACACTTCAGTGAACCCAGGAGAAGACAAAGGTGAAGGCTCTCGCGGACGCTCGCGGAAACTCAAATGACTTGGCTTTTTTCTCCTTTCTCCGTACTCAATACTTGTAACGGGGAGATGGTCTGTCATCTTCCGAGAAACTCCAAAATACTTGTAAACAAATGAATAATACTGGATTTTGACAAGACACAGATTTGACCGTATGATTTTTATCATTTCCGGATTTTCCACGTTAAAAAAAGTCTCTCGTCATTGCCGCTTGGTTTCTCATTTCGCTGTTTGCACCCAATCTAACTCGGAGCTAAGACGGCTCGATTCTCCGAACTAGAGGAAAATCGGGCGACCCACAACGATAATATATTCCATTATTTTTTTTGAAATATTTTTGTAGGCATATTAACTGTTGAAACCAAAAACTCGGTCTCAGTGGAGTTCACTCTTGGGGAAGGGGTGATCACACACTTACTTCTCTCTCGCGAGCCAAAAGATTAAGGAAAGAGAACAGGGGACAGACCCAAGGGCTCGGCGTGGAGGACCCACCACACATTTGGAAGATCTCAGAGCGCTTCTCCTCCTTAGCCAAATGTCGAGCTAAGGTACCTCAGAAAGCGCTAGAAGATCGGGGAACAAGTAAGCATGCCTTATGAGGTACCCCCTTGGGTATATTTATAGATTTTTGGAGACGGCCTACCAATAACGCAATCCTGCTGCTCTAAAATTACTGCAATACCCCCGGGAGTGGTCTGCCAACAGCCAAACTCCGCTGTTCTGAACCAGTATGTGCAGGCCTGCGTGGCAAAATGGTAAAGAAACATCACCGGACTGGGCGAGTGGCCCTATGAAGCCTCCACTCGCCTGGGGCGGCGAGTGCTCGATGGAGCTCGCACTCGTCGCCTCCCATTGGGTCTGGGCGAGTACGGGCCCGGCTATCCCTAATCACTTACCGCTTGCCGAGTTGTCTGGGGTGAGCGCGAGCCCTCCAGCTTTTCTCGCTCCCCCCTAATGGTTCCACCTCACTTGGGGGAGTCGGGGGCTGCCGAGCTCTGGCCCCCCGGTTGCTCGCCCGGGACCTGGACCACTCGGCCCATGCCGGCCTGACTCCTGCCAACCCCACTCGCCGGATACGGGGTTGTACACAATCCCCGCTCTTTGCGAGGTTGGAACAAGCTCGGAAAGAATCATCCAACCCCACAGGATTCGGCGAGTGCGGCAGGTGCCAGAGGGAATCTTTGAGTGGGGCCCACCTGCGACTATATATATGCGTCTGCGTGAAAGTGAAGGGATATATCACACTAACTCTAAAGGGGGGTGAATAGAGTATTAAAAATCTTTTGATTAATTTTTATTGCGGATTAAAATAAGTGATAACTATATGTAAATATGCAGAAATAAAACACAAAAAATCACAACACAAAAAATAAAGAATAGAGCAACCAGACGACACAAAGATTTTATAGTGGTTCCCCTAAAACTTAGGTACATCCACTCTTCTACCACCCTGGTAGGAATCCACTGCAGGTTTTTGATCAGGTGCCCTGCTACCACAAGATCTATTTTCTAAGGGAGACCTTGCAACCCTTTGAGCTTTTGACCAGGTGCTCAAAAACCAAACTAAGTATTTTGATCTGGAGACTTAACAACCAAAGGGATAACTTTTGAAGAAAGTTAAAGACCCTTTTATAGTGAAAGAAAATAAAGATGATGTTGTTCTTCTCTGTCAATAACCTGAGAGAAGACTAGTGGATTTGTTGATGTTGCCAAAGCTCTGCCTGAGATGTAAAATGGTTCAGGAGAATGGAAGCTTTACTAAGGGTGTGTCCTTCAGATTGCTTGTTGATCTTCAGGAAGCTTTTAGACAGATGTTGATGGATTGTCTCTTGAAAGCCCAGAAGCAAAAACTGATGAAGAACTTGAGTTGTATGAGAGTCATTCTTCTTTCAGTTTTCTGTAACCTTTTCTTTTTATCACAGCTTACTGTATGTCTAACACTTTTTTTACCTTGAAAAGAAATCTTTATATATATTTCTTACATATTTTAGCATTTGAAATTTGAATTCTTTTCCTTGACTGACTGCAGAAATTCTGGGAGTTGAACGGATAGAATTTGTCTTTAATGGGTTTCCCTAACTGTCCCAGTAAATAAGCAAAATAATAAGTCTGTGAAAACCATAATTAATGTTGTCATTGAACGACTATATTCATAAGAATATTGAGCATTAATTACCAGAGTATTACAGACATATTATAATATAATTTGAAATTCTTCTGTCTTAGTCGAACTGAAATCATCAGAGAATAGTCGAACTGAACCTGGGAGAAAATAGTCGAACTCAGCAAACTTTCGTCAACCTGAGATCCAAATTCGTCGAACTAAAAACTGCTTGATCATCAACCTGAGATGGTAGATTAAGAGGTAGAAGATCGTCGAAAGGAGCTCCAATTTCGTCGAGCAGAAAATACACTAGCCAATCTGAGCTCCAAGTTCGTCGAACTGAGAAGGCACTTCGTCGAGCTGAGAATCTGATATAAGCTCACAGATCGTCGATCTCAGCTGGACTTTCGTCGACCTCAACTCAGAGAAGGAACTCCGAGTTCGTCGATCTGAGATCGACGATCGTCGATCTGAGATCGACGATCGTCGAGCTGAGTTCAGCTATCGTCGAACGCCTTTTCTGTCTCTTATAAAACTGCTTTTCTCTGGAGGTCTTCTGTCTCTAAGTCTTCTGAAGGTGAGAACCAATCAATCTAGGTTTGTTGATTTGACCTTGATACTGATAAAAACCTATGACCCTAGACTATACATGTTGGGTCATCTAATAATCATAATAGTGAACCTAGCCCAAATCAACCCTAAACATAGGTGGGGTTCCAACTGTTGAAGCCAAAATTGACCTCAACGAAAGTTCGAAAATAGGGGTGCAGCCAACACCAACTTCTCTCAAGCCTCGCCCCTCAACTGGTTGCAAAGGACCTAGAACTGACCCAAAGCCTCAGCAGGGAGGTCCCACATTTTACCCGGAAGATCTCTGAGAGCTTCCCCTCCAAAGCCAAAAGCTGGGCTAGGAGCTCCTCAGAAAGCACTAGAGAATTGGAGAATAATGAAAGCTTGCTTTCTAAGGAGCCCTTATGGGTCTATTTATAGCCTTTGCTAACATGAAATTACTGAAATACCCCTGGCTGGCCTGCCAATAGCCGAATCACGTTGTCCTGAAATACTAAATTCAGGCCCTGGGGGCACATGGGTAATTTTACCCGATGTCAATTAGGTAATTTTACCCTGGACTATGGGCCCCGCTCGGCGAGAACCCTATGCCGAGAAGCATCTCGCCTTCGCTTGGCGGGAGCTGAAATAGGAGCGTCGAGTGCCTCAGACCGAGCCAGCTCTCGTTTTCCGCGAGGCGCAAACTTTCTCTTCAACTCTTGGGCGGAAGCGGGTCTCGGCTGGCTGATGGTGATCGTTTTCGCCTGCTTTTAGGCAAGAGCTCCTCCTAGGAGGGAGCTCTTCTGATCTGAAGCCCAAAGCTAGCCCGAAGCTAGTCCAATCCTGACCCTTGATGCCTCTGGGTCTCACTCAGCGAATATGGGGTTGTATACAATCCCCTCTCTTTTGGAGCTAGATATGCGCTCGAAAAGACACGTCCAACCCGTAAATATTCGCTGAGCACGTGTCATTCTGAAAAGGGAATCTTTTGGTGGGCCATCCCATGGCTATATATATATGCTGATAGACGACCGTAAATCTACCCCTGATAGTCGTTGCTCCCTGTTTGAGCTCTCGCATGGTTCCGCGATGCGTTCTAAACGCGTTGTCAAGCCGCTCTCGCAGGACCTCCAAGACCGCATTAACGCGACGCAAGCGCGAGCCCTGGACAATAGTGATTTGGTTGCCCCCTGGCTGGCGAGAAAGGCGCCAGCAGCTGAGCCCTCCCAGCCGAAGAAGAAGAAGAAGAGGGCGAAAGCGGTCCAGCGGGACCTTCCACGCAAGAACCGGGGCTCACCTACCCCGACCCCGAGCCACGCGGGTAATCCTTCCCCTTCGTAGAAGGTAGGTCTCTCTGACTTATTGATTACCCAAATTACGAGCCGATTTAAGCGAAAGGATCGACAACTGACGCAATACTTCTTGCAGGAGGCGGCTCAAGATGACGGCGCCGATTCACCGCGGGTGCCCTCAGACCCATCGTCTCACCCTCCCGAGGATCGACCACGGGTCACGGAGGCCACTCCTCCGGCTGACCCCTTGAGAACTGCTGGTATCCTTTCCTCCTCGTCACTCCCTTCTAATTATTTCAATCATAACTTGCCCAATTGTTGAACTGACTTCCCGCAGCACCGGCTCCCGCCAACCCGGGTCTCGCCACCCGGGAGAATGAATCAATGGGTGCCAACTTGCTCGCCCAAGCGGCTAACCCCGCCCTACTGGCGGGAGGGGTGGCTATCGAATCCCCCATAGAACCAAAGGAGGCTAGCCACCCCACGAGAGAGGACAACTCCCCTTCTGCTTTCGGCCAGGCCGGGATCACCATACACGAGACCTTCCGCCCGGGGTGAAGAAAGTCGCTCCACCTCCTCTACGGAACCAGGGGGAGTCTCGGCCTTCTCGTCTACCGCCAGCCGGTGGCTCTCGCCATATTGCAGGTATGCGAGGTATTTATCATAATCTTTACTTAGCTCTCACCCTAACCACGGAACTCTTTTGCCAGGGGATCCGGGCTCACGGGCGGGAGCCGACGAAGAAGAGGAAGAGGAAGAAGAAGAAGAGGAAGGGGAGGATGTCGAGAGCTCCCCCTTCCCCTCTTCTGATGAGATGGAGGAAATCCTGGACGGTGCTGGAAATGTCAAAAAGAGGTGGAGGAAACTCGCGGCTATCCTGTCAAAGCTAGTTCGGCAGGAGCGAGTTCATGCTGCTGCGGCGAAGGAGCATCGCGAGATGGTGGAACAGAGGCTGGAGGCCCTCGAGCGGGACTACTTCCCCAGCGAGACGGAGCGGCCAGACACGCCTACCGCCGAGTCGTCCCCTGGGCGATGCATTGCGTGGATCCAAGACCAAGTGCCGGATCAACCTCGACTACACCACGCTATCCTCCTACTTCATCCCGCGGGCTCCTCCGAGAATAAGATGGCGAGAGCGAGGATGATGGCACTGGGAGCCGTACTAAATGGCGCAGTCTCTCCCCCCTGCTCTCCATCCTCTTGCCTACCCTTCTCGTATGTACCCCCTTTTTTCTTGTTGCTATCTTGAAAGACTGCTGTTGATTATTATTATTTGTCATGGAGCTCTCGCTCGATGAGGGCCTCCTATCTTGGTTTCTGTTTTTGTTTCTATTTTTGTGTTGTTACTATGGTGTTTGCACGACCCCCTATCCGTCCGTCGCTGTCACTAATGGGCTAGAGCTTTATTGTTGACTTAGGCGCCCAAGGCGTGTCTGAGTGGAAATCGAGGCGTCATTTCCCTAGGGTGTGATGACTGTACCCCTGCCGCCTTTTTGGGAAAATCATTATTACCACGACTTTCTATAAATAGGCCGATCCACCTACCATATGTACTTTTCTGATTCTGAACCCTTTCCCTCCTTGTTGCTCTCGCACCTTGCCGAGAACTTCCCTCGCTTCCGCCACCTTCTCTCGTTCTCGCTTTTCTCCCCGAGCTTTCGCCTTCAACTTTCGACCATGATGGCGGGCGAGAACGAAGGGCGCTCCCATTGCGCGGAAGCCTTCCGGAGGCACCAGTTCCCCCCTTGTCGTTTAACCATGGATGAATACCACCTGATTACCTCCCGCTACATCCCCCCGGCTTCACCGCGAGGAACCCGGGCAACGATGATCGGGTCAATAGCGCGAGAGAGGGAGAGCTTGCCATCCCCCTCGAGCATTTCGAGGTGGGCTTTCGCCTTCCCCTCTGGCCCGAGGTGCGCTAGGCCCTCCGTTACTACGGCGTCGTTCCCGTTCAACTCAATCCAAACTCGTTCGCCATCCTGGTAGCTTTCATCTGCTACATGCGATCCGAGAGGATTGAGTTAAGCCTGCTGATCTTCCGGAAGCTCTTCCTCTTCCGGGTGAAGGGCGGGGTTGTCTTCTTCTCCGGACAACTTCTCAAAACTACCGGTCTCTCCAACAAGCACCACCACTGGGGCGAGATGTTTGTCTTCGTCTTAGGAGACTTTGGCAACGTGCCTCTCGCGCCCGTCCAATATGATGATGCCGCTTACAAGCCGCCCACCTTGGGGTCGCGCGAGAGTGCCCTCCTTGAGTTCTTCGGGACCAAGGACTTCGACATCCCCTTTCTCAGACGGGACGTCGATTCACTCCTTCCCGTTCCTCCCGGTGAAGGTAAGGTCTCGTCTTTAGCTTGATATTCCCTTGTTCCAGAACATAGCGCTGAATGCCATCAATTTTGCAGGAGAGAGAGAAATCCCCCAGCGCCAACCATTCGTCGAGACCCAGGCCGTCGAAACTCGGGCTGCGAGAGATCCTCTAGCTCTCGCCAAATCTACGGCTCTCGCCTGCCGAGGCGAGCCGGCTCCGCCTTCTCCGTTCGGCGTCGGGAAGCGAAAGCTCGATGCCTTTTCGTCCATACCTCTGAAAAGACCCAGGCCAACCGTTGCTGATAAAGGGAAGTCTGTGGCGGCCTCTCCCTCCCGTCCTACCGCCGAGAGCCGGTCTCTCGCCGAGGTCCTTCCGGCTGCCGAGGAGATGACCGCTGTCGCCGGGACCACTGTTGGGGCCCCTACCGAGAGCCTGCCAGCCATAGGCGGGGCTGGTGACGAAAGGGCGGTCGGCGAAGCCTTTGCTCAGCCCCCTCATAAGCAGGTACCACGGGGGCACTAGAATTTTGGCCTCGGCGTGAAGTGCCTGGATGCGGAAGGGAAACCTCTACTCAAGTGGGATCCTGAGGCCAACAAGATCTCCCTCTTTACCCTCCTCCCCAGCTGGGCAGAGGGAGAAGAGATCACTGGCGATGCTTTCGCACTGGGCTACAACCTTTACAGCCGAGAGGATGCCAGTATCTTCGATCAGCTGTCCACCCGGCTCCTAGACCTTGACTCCATCCGGGCCTTGCTGAGCGGGTTCGAGCTTGCGCACATGTGCGCGCGCCGGAGCATCACTATCGACCACAACTTTGGCAAAATGCTTAAGGCACGGGACCAGGCGGGTGTCCACGCGACAGCGCTAAAGGCCGAGCTGGAGGATGCCCAGCAACTTCTATCCTTGCGCCCGGCGGAAGAGGTAAGCGAGACCTTTCAAGGACTTCGCTCTCGCCACTGTAATCCATAGCTCGTCGTCCCTTCTATATTGATCGGTTTCTCCCTTGCGCAGGATTATGCCCAGAGCACGGTGCTTTGCGCGGAGCTGGCCAGGGTGAGGTGCGAGAATGTCCTGCTGAGGGACCAGCTCCAGCGCATGGAGGTGGCGGCGGTCGCAGTTGCACCTCCTCCTTCACTGGACGATAGGCTGAGGAGCCGACACTTCTCGGAGTACGACATCGACAAGCTGTTGCAGGGCAACGCTCAAGCAACGGCCCGACTGACTATAGAGACACTGCAGGATGTGAAGTGCCTGAAAGAGGGCGGTGAAACCATCGCCGCCCACCAGCTCCTCCCCTGGCTTTTTGAGCCCATCTCTAAGCCCCTGGGCGCACCTGACTCCCTACCCTTGGATGTACTGAAATTTCCCACTACTGCTGGCGAGACATCCGGGGAGGGCTCTGGCGGGAACTCGAGTGGGGGGTACAACGTATCCCCCTGATGGGTCTCTCCCCCTCTTCCTTTTGTCTTTGTAATGCGCGGGATGTTCTTTGTAATCTCATTTTGAAAGAAATGTAAATGCTTGTATGATTTTTACCTCTGTAATGTGTTGAATGCCCATTAAGCATGCTTCCGCCAAGGCCCTCGGCCTCCCCACTATTTTAGGAGTCTCCCTTAGCGATCAATAGGTGGGAACCTGCCGAGAGCTCGAGGCATAACGTGTCGTTTTAGCGTTCTGCCGAGAATCTTTTGCCGAAAGCGTTATCCGTAGGTTTTCAAGGAGAGGGCTGCTCCCCCCATCACCTTACGCGAGCGAACAAAGCTTCTCGCCCAAGGCTTCCCGCCATCGGGCCAAGGACCCCTCGCCAAAAAGCCTTCCTGTTGGGGACTCCTTTTGCCGAGACCCTCCTAGCCGAGATCTCCTGGCCGAGACTTCTCCCGCCTGGGGAGGTTCTCAACCTCTTTGTTCTGCCTCCCGAGTGTCTCCTATTCAGCCCAGAAGGCCTGGTCAGCGAGTCCACCCAGGTCCGGGCCTCGTTCGGGATAGTGGAAGCATCCAAGCCGAAGAATTCCCAAGGACCAAACCTCTCCCCCACATGCGAGCCTGCGGACCTGCCGTCTAAATGAGAGCCTGCGCAGCGGGTCTACCTGGGGCCGAGCCGAGCTTGGGGTGCCACTGAAGTCTCTAAGAGCAAAACATCTCCCCTACAGGCAAGCCTTCGGACCTGCCAGCTAGATGAGAGCCTACGCAGCGGGTCTACCTGGGGCCGAGCCGAGCTCGGGGTGTCGCTAAAGTCTCTAAGAACAAAATCTCTCCCCCACAGGCGAGCCTTCGGACTTGCCAACTAGATGAGAGCCTGCGCAGCGGGTCTACCTGGGGTCAAGTCGAGCTCGGGGTGTCGTTGAAGTCTCTAAGAACAAAACCTCTCCCCCACAGGCAAGCCTTCGGACCTGCCAGCTAGATGAGAGCCTGCGCAACTGGTCTACCTGGGGTCGAGCCGAGCTCGGGGTGTCGCTGAAGTCTTTAAGAACAAAACTTCTCCCCCATAGGCGAGCCTCAGACCTGCCAGCTAGATGAGAGCCTGCGCAGCGGGTCTACCTGGGTCCGAGCCAAGCTCGGGGTGTCGCTGAAGTCTTTATGAACAAAACCTCTCCCTCACAGGAGAGCCTTCAGACCTGCCAGTTAGATGAGAGCCTGCGCAGCGGGTCTACCTGGGGCTGAGCCGAGCTCTGGGTATCGCTGAAGTCTTTAAGAACAAAACCTCTCCCCTACAGGCGAGCCTTCGGACCTGCCAGCTAGATGAGAGCCTATGAAGCGGGTCTACCTGAGGCCGAGCCGAGCTCGGGGTATCGCTGAAGTCTCTAAGAACAAAACCTCTCCCCCACAGGCGAGCCTTCGGACCTGCCAGCTAGATGAGAGCCTGCGCAGCGGGTCTGAGCCGAGCTCGGGGTGTCGCTGAAGTCTTTAAGAACAAAACCTCTCCCCCCACAGGCGAGCCTTCGGACCTGCCAGCTAGATGAGAGCCTGCGCAGCGGGTCTACTTGGGGTCGAGCCGAGCTCGGGGTATCGCTGAAGTCTTTAAGAACAAAACCTCTCCCCCACAGGCGAGCCTTCAGACCTGCCAGCTAGATGAGAGCCTGTGCAGTGGGTCTACCTGGGGCTGAGCCGAGCTTGGGGTGTCGCTAAAGTCTTTAAGAACAAAACCTCTCCCCCAAAGGCGAGCTTCAGGACCTACCAGCTAAATGAGAACCTGCACAACGGGTCTACCTGGGGCCGAGCCGAGCTCGGGGTGTCGCTGAAGTCTTTAAGAACAAAACCTCTCCCCCACAGGTGAGCCTTCGGACCTGCTAGCTTGATGAGAGCCTGCGCAGCGGGTCTACTTGGGGCCGAGCCGAGCTCGGGGTAGTGCAAGTTTCCAAACTATATTCCAGTATTAAGATAGGCAAGCGAACAATGGATCAACAAAAACTTTATAATATAATCTTGGGTTTGAACATACAATTTCACCTTCCCCCTTTTTACAGGTAGAAGCACTTTAAGTCATCGCCGTTCCAGGTGTGGCTCATGGACCTACCCTCCACATCTCGAAGGTGATAACCTCCTGCTCTAAGGACCTTCTCCACAATGTAAGGCCCTTCCCAATTTGGGTTGAGCTTGCCCACAGGGGCTGACCTCCCCGCTGCATCGACCTTCTTTAGTACCAGATCTCCTTCCGCGAATTGCTTGATTCTGATATGCTTGTTGAAATATTTTGCCATCCGCCATTTGACCTCTTCCTTCCTGATGCCATCGACATTACGCAGCTCTTCTACCATGTCCAACGAGAGGCGTAACCCCCCTTCATTCTCCAACCTCCAAGCCTCATCTCCTTCAGCCGCGACCGTAACCCATGGGGACTGAACCTCAAACTCCACTGGCAGGACTGCCTCACACCCATGAGAAAGCTTGAAGGGGGTCTCGCCAGTGGTCGTGTTCGGGGTCGTTCGCAAGGCCCACAGAACTGAGGGGAGCTGCTCCACCCAATTGAAACTAAATCCCAAACTCTGCATCTCTCAAATTGATTGAGCTACTCTTGCATTGCAATAATCCAGTGGGGATTTTGCTCTGCATCTTTTATAGATTGAGGTTCAATCTGAGATATGGAGCAAGCATGCATCAAATCTTGGTTGAGTTGATGTCTTGTTTCCACACCAACTGATATGTCTCCAATCACTTGAGATATATGATGATCTCTGAGTGTGATAAGATAAGTAGGAGGAGTTGGTTCATCAACAGCTTGGGGAATTAATTCCTCTTGTGAAATTATGTTAGCTTTTGTTGGTTCAACTGTTCCAATAATTTCTTCTTCACTCTCTTCATCAATCTATGGAGAGGGATGCAATGTAACCTCTTGGGTGAGGTTTAAGTCATCCAATTTCTCACACAGAAAGGGTACCTGCAATGTATCTCTGGTAGAAGAATCCTTCTCCTTATAACACATATTAGCTTCATCAAAAGTTATATGTACAGACTCTTCCATTTTTAAGATTGATTTGTTAAATACCCTATAAGCCTTACTGACTTGGGAACATCCAAGAAAAATTCTCTCTATAGCTTTGACTTCAAACTTTCTAAGATGTTTCTTGTTATTACTGTGAATGTAACATCTACAACCAAATACTCTAAAATAATCTATTTTAGGTTGCTTCCCTTTAAGCAATTCATAGGGAGTCGTACCCTTAAGTTTATGTATTAAACTTCTATTCAGAGCATAATTTGTTATGCTTACAGTCTCTGCCCAAAAAGATAAGGGCAAGTAAGCATCTGCAAGTAATGTCCCTGCAGCTTCAATAAGGGTTTATATTTTTCCTTTCTTCTACTCCATTTTGTTGAGGAGTTCTATAAGCAGAGAAGCAATGCATGATACCTTCCTTCTCACAGAATTCTTGCATAAAAAGAGATTCAAACTCAGTGTCATGATCACTTCTGATCAATGCAATTGAAGTAGAGTACTCAATTTTTATGCTCCTAAGAAAGTTTGTAAGAACTTTAAAGTTACCTGACTTATTTCTCAGAAAGAATGCCCAAGTAAATCTAAAGAAGTCATTTACAATAACTAGAGTGTAAGATTTCCCTCCAAGACTTTGTACATCAATGAGTCCAAAAAGATCCATGTGAAGCAAATACAAGATTCTGGGTGAATCACTCTTATTAATTGATTTAAAACTCTTTTTAGTTTGCTTGCCTAATTGACAAGCCCTGTAGAGACTTTCCTTCTTGTAGGAGCCAAAAGGAAATCCTCTAACAAGGTTGTCCCTAGATAGTTTAACAATATTTCGTAAATTTACATGTCCTAGTCTTTTATACCATAAGTCATTAGTATTATTAATCTGATTAAATAAATAGATTTCTAAAATAGCAGACTTAAAATTTACTACATATATGTTGTCTTCTCTAAGTCCAATTAAACCAATTTTATTGTTATCAGAAGTAATAATACAACAAGATTTAGTAAATGATACTTGATAACCTTCATCACATAATTGGCTTATGGATATCAGGTTATGCTTGAGACCACTCACATAGGCTACCTTCCTGAAGGTGACAGCTCCAACTTTGACATTCCCATATCCTTTTGTTTGGCCACAGTTGGAGTCTCCAAAGATTACCTTTGGTCCAAGCTTTGACTTATAATCAGTTAGATTTCCCTTGCTGTCTGTCATATGTTTTGAACACCCACTATCCAAGTACCACTATTGCTCTGTGGTAGGATAGTTCATCACCTGCATGAAAATAAATTATGTGTTCTTGATCTAGGTAACCTTGGATCCTTGATTCTTCTCAAATTTATAACTAGAAATGAAAGAAAATTCTGGTTTATTTTTATATCCTAAGGGGTGAAATCTTCTAGGTGGAATTATCCATTGAGTAAAGGGGTTAACAAATGATCTAGGTTGATTAAAATTTCTAAAAGAATTTAGGTTTCTGTTGAAGTTTTCTGGGTTCGACGAATTACAGTAAGTTCATCGATCTGCGTTCAACGAATAGGGATGAGTTCGTCGAACTTCGCTCAAAGAATGAAAAAATTCATTTTTTGCGCCCTAATTTCGTCGATCGCGGTTTGACGAACCATATTGATTTCGTCAATCGCAATGAGAAGAATGGTTATATAGAAAATTTGCGTTCATAGTTCGTCGATCTAAGTTCGACGAACCATATACATTTCGTCGATCTTGGTTCGACGAAAAATGTTGAATATTGTTTTTATTAAAAAATTTCTTTTTCTTTTTCTTTTGTTTAGGTTTTTGAAATACTTCAGTTTGTTGGTTATTATCTTCTATTTTTCTTTGCCTTTTTCAGATATGAATTTAATAGGGGTAGAAAGCATGTTTTTCCTAAGAAGAGGAGCTTGACTTCATGAAGCTCCTAAACCTAGTTTGTCATTAAGTCTGACATTAACTGTGCTTGTGATGTCCATTAATTTGATGCTTCTCCCATTAAGGGATTATTCAAAAAAAATTGCCTCATTTAGTTTAGTTTTCAAAGAAATTATTTGTTCTGAAGCTAAGTCTAATTCATCTTTCAGTTTGATGTTTTCAGAAAACAGATTGTCATATTCAATTTATTTTTCTTTGAGAAGTTTGATTTCCTTCTCAGATTTAATTAAATCATTGCATAGAAGTTTAAATTCAGTTTTAAATTGATCAGAAGTGAAATCAAAAGAAGCTATTACCTAGTCCTCTTCAGATTCAGATTCTACTATTGATTCTTCAGCTACTGAGTGACTGCATGATGCATCAATTGCCATCAAGCAGAACTCTCTGGCTTTTGCCTCTTCTTCATCCTTACTAGAATTGGATGAAGTTTCTTCTTCTGTGTCACTCCAGGTCTCAGCCACAAATATCTTCTCTTTCTTCTTGTATTTGTTAGAGGAGGGATTGCTGGAGTGTTTCTTATACTCTTTCTCTTTTCTCTTGTCCTTCTTTTGAGCCTTTGGACATTCTGGGAGAATGTGTCTTGGCTTCCTACATCCATAGCAGACAATTTCCTTAGTATGAGTCTTGTCATACCTTGGCTTGTCCTTATTTCTGGTTGACCTTCTTCTGAAGTCCTTCTTAGCCATTTTGTAGAATATTTTAGCTAATAGACTCATTAGATCTTCATTGGCAGGTAGTGCTTCTGATTTCTCAGATGTCTTGAAGGCAATACTTTGCTCCTTCCTTCCTGAGGTAGAAGTCTTTTGTTCAGCTGCTTCCCTGGTTTTGATAAGCTGCTCATAAGACTTGAGCTTGTCTAATAATGACTCAGTAGAAATCTCATTTAGGCTTTTGGCCTCTTTGATTGGCCAGATCTTAGAATCCTATATGCTGGGGAAGCACATAAGAATCTTATCATTAATTTCTATTAATGAGATGTTCTTGTCCAAGTTCTTCAGCTCATTGATAATCAGGTTGAGCCTGTTGTACATATATGCAACTGACTCTGACTCTTCCTTCTTGAAATTCTCATATTGTGAAATGAGAAGGGATCTCCTATCTTTCCTTTCATCAGCAGATCCTGCTACCATTTGGTTGAGAGAATCCCAAATGGCTTTTGCTGATGTGCATTCGGCAACTTTTTGGAAAATATCATCAGACATTGTTTGAGCCAAAATGTTCATAGCTTTAACATCAGCTATCTTCAGCTTCTTCTGGGCTTCTGTACACTTAGGAGGTGGTACTGCACTTGTGCTTGTAGTGGTTGTTATAGATGGAGTAGGGGGACCTGTCAAAATAGAATTATAGATATCTTCATCAATGGAATTCATATATAATCTGATCTTTGCCTTCCAAAGTGCAAACTTGTTAAGATTGCACACTGGAGGTCTGATGCTTGAGTAATCCTTATTTTGTGCCATGATATAAAAAGACACTAGAGTAAATTGGATCTACCAAAGATCTTTTGGTTCAGGTGTTAGCCTGTGAAACCAAATAACCTCACCCTCTAATAACAATTTAAAGTGAAGGGATAGTTCACACCAACTCTAGAGGGGGTGAATAAAGTATTAAAAATATTTTGATTAATTTTTATAGTGGATTAAAATAAATTATAACTATATGTAAATAGGCAGAAATAAAACACAGACAATCATAGCACAGAAAATAAAGAATAGAGCAACTAGACGACATAAAGATTTTATAGTGGTTCCCCTAAAACTTGGGTACATCCACTCTTCTATCACCCTGGTAGGAATCCACTACAGGTTTTTGATCAGGTTCCCTACCACTATAAGATCTATTTTCTAAGGGAGACCTTGCAATCCTTTGAGCTTTTGACCAGGTGCTCAAAAACCGAACTAAGTCTTTCGATCACGAGACTTAACAACCAAAGGAATAACTTTTGAAGGGAGTTAAAAACCCTTTTATAGTGAAAGAAAATAAAGATGATGTTCTTCTCTGTCAATAATCTGAGAGAAGACTAGTGAATTTGTTGATATTGCCAAAGCTCCCTCTAAGATGTAGAATGGTTTAGGAGAATGGAAGCTTTGCAAAGGGTGTAGGCCTTCAAACTGCTTGTTGATCTTCAGGAAGCTTTTAGACAGATGTTGATGGATTGTCTCTTGAAAGCCCTGAAGCAAATACTGATGAAGAACTTGAGTTGTCTGAGAGCTATTCTTCTTTCAGTTTTTTGTAACCTTTTCTTTTTGTCACAACTTACTATATGTCTAACACTTTTTTTTTACCTTGAAAAGAAATCCTTATATATATTCCTTCCAGATTTTAGCATTTGAAATTTGAATTCTTTTCCTTGACTGACTGCAGAAATTCTGGGAGTTGAACGGCTAGAATTTGTCTTTAATGAGTTTCCCCAACTATCCCAGGAAATAAGCCAAGTAATAACTCTGTGAAACCCATAATTAATGTTGTCATGGAACGACTATATTCATAAGAATATTGCGCATTAATTACCAAAACATTACAAACATATTATAATATAATTTGAAATTATTCTGCCTTAGTCGAACTGAAATCATTAGAGAATAGTCAAACTGAACCTGGGAGAAAATAGTCGAACTCAGCAAACTTTCGTCGACCTGAGATCCAAATTCGTCGAACTGAAAAATTGCTCGATCGTCGACCTGAGATGGCAGATTAAGAGGTAGAAGATCGTCGAACGGAGCTCCAATTTCGTCGAGCAGAAAATACACTAGCCAATCTGAGCTCCAAGTTCGTCGAACTGAAAAGGCACTTCGTCAAGCTGAGAATCTGATATATGCTCACAGATCGTCGATCTTAGCTGCACTTTTATCGAGCTCAACTCAGAGAAGGAACTCTGAGTTCATCGATCTGAGATCGACGATCGTCGAGCTGAGTTCAGTTATCGTCGAATGCCTTTTCTATCTCTTAGAAAAATGCTTTTCTCTGGAGGTCTTCTGTCTCTAGGTCTTCTGAAGGTGAGAACCAATCAATCTAGGTTTGTTGACTTGACCTTGACACTGATAAAAACCTATGACCCTAGACTATACATGGTCATCTAATAATCCTAATAGTGAACCTTGCCCAAATCAACCCTAAATATAGATGGGGTTCCAACACTGCATACCTGGGTGACCTTTGCCATTCCTTTTGATCTAAACCAGTCGAGATGCATATCCTCAAAGAGATCCAAGAGAGGCTTGCCCGAGCTCGCGAGACTGCCACTTCTCGCATTGCCGGCTTGACTAATGTGTCCAGTAGCAAACAACTGAGAACTCTAGAAGACACCAACCCCGCCAAGAAAATTAAACTGCTTCCAAAGGAGGCCGAGCTCATCTACCAGGAGCTGAAAATTGTCCTGAATAATAGGGCCAACTCCTCTACTTGGCCTTCCCCTGGGCAAAAAGGGAAAGAAATCGTTGACCTCTCCGCCGATCCGGACAGTCAACAGAATGACAGCGAGTCCACCCTGCTGCGAATAGACACCCTTCATGACAACTCGCGACCTCAAACTCCGGACACTCGCCAGCGGGACCCGTCCTCTCCCTTCGGGACCCTGGGGTTGGACTCACAGAAGCCGAAGTCACCAGCTCGCACCCCTGCTCGACAATCCTCTCCCGCTCTCGATCTTGCGGGGAGGGCCGCTGGAACCATCCCAATCCCAGGCTTTGACCTTCTACCCACGAGAACTCATCGCCCGGGTCGCGATAAGGACCTGGGGCTGATGCCCCTTCACACCTCGCTGGGAAAGCCGAGCTCGCCAGGTAGGCTTCTGCTTGTGTTACTCCAGCCTACCCAATTTCCTTGTAGTACTTGCCCCTCATGCAAAGTCGGTTAACTTCTTCCCCAGCCATCCTGATGCCAACGGCTCTTCGAAGTCAGCTCGCTACTCGCCCCTTCCTTCCCCCAACTCAATAGAGGCCTTCCTGGGCCCTCTGGTGGAGAATGACGAGCTGACGAGGCGGGGGATCGTGCTCTTCAAGAAGTTGGTGCGCAGGCTGCGCACGGTTCATGAGGACAATGTGAGGTTGCAACGAGACTATGCGCGGCTTGCGTACGAGGTGAGGGGCTCCTCGACAGGCGAGGTGGAGGGAAGCCTGGCAGGCGAGGTGATGTCTCCTACTCCACTCATGGATAAGATCGGCGAGAATCTCTGGGCTGCCCAGAATAACCTGGAGTTGATGCGCGAGCTCCATAAATCGCGTCGTCCTGCGGGGAAAGGGATGCGAGGTCAGGGTAGGTAGAAACTCCTCTTCTACTGAGCCTACCGGTACTCGCACCTGGCCCCCTCAGCTCGCGTGCATGTGAGATACCCCTTTTCCTGCATTTGTTTTCTTCATTCTGTATTCACACCCCTGTCTGTAAAAACTTGTAATATTCTTTAGATTTTTAGTGTTTGCTATTTGAAAAATATATCGGTCTTTAGGCACAGCTCGGTGTGTAATTGAATAGGCCTCGGAAGTCGGCGAGCTGGGGTTGGCGAGCTGGGCCAGACAAGCCGGACTGATCGGTCGGCTCGGCCTTAGATTTCTTTTCCTAAAAATAGGCCCCCCTCACCAACCCCGGTCCTCTGCCTTTATTGCTTTCGCACCCCCTCCTTTTTCCCTTTCCATTTCCTGTACTCGTGCCTTGATAACCCTGCGAGCATGGGCAAAGCAAACCCTGACGCCGATGACCGCTCCAAGTGTGCTCGGCATTTTGCCGAGTACCTTTTCTTCGAGGGCAACACTACCGAGGGGGAGCTCGCGGAGTTCGTAACCGACTACGTGCCCCCTAGGTTTGAGGAGCGCTGGCCCAGAGAGGGTGAGTCCATCAACTCTTTTTATCTCAATGAGCTCATCTTCCCCATCTCGCATTTCGAGGGGGGGTTGTGCCTCCCCCTCTGGCCGGAAATCTGTCAGATCTTCAAGTACTACGGCGCGGTGACCACACAGCTGAACTCGAACGCAATCGCTATGATGGTCGCGTTCGCGTGCTTCCTTCACAGGGAGCGGATCGAGTTCAAATTGACCATCTTCAGGAAGCTGTTCACCTACAAGGCGACTCCCGATGACGTCGCCTACTTCGGGGGCTCCTTCATCAAAGTTCGTGAGATCACGAACAAGCACCATAACTGGATGTCGAAGTTTGTCTTCATCAAGGGCGACCTCGGCAACGTGCCCTACTCCCCCCCCCCCAACAGAAAGGCGAGGAGGTATACCGGCCCCCTGCGGTGTCCGACAACGATGTCGAGCTCCATAAGTTCTTCCTCCACAAGGACTTCGAGGTCGCGTTTCTCCGAAGGGGCCACGACTCGCTCCTCCCAGTCCTTCCTGACAAAGGTATACCTCGCACATTTCTCATCTTGCCGAACTCGCCAGATCAACAAAATTTTCTAACCAAGTTTTTTTATGCAGGAGAGAGACTGATTCCCGAAAACCCGCACTTGCGGTCTCAAGACTATCCCCTGACCAACTCACACAAGAGAAGGTAGCCGTCGTAGCCTACCGAGATGAGCCGGCATCCTCCAAGCACTCATCCAGCAAGAAGCGACTAGCTCCTGCGGGGTTTAGCTTGCCTCGCTGCCCACTGCCTCTAAAGAAGATGAAAAGGACGGCAGTGATCCCCAGGGCGAGGCAACAACAACAACAACAAAGCCCAAAGTACATGAGCTCACCCAAGCCCTCTCCCGACGGGTCGCCGAAGAGCCCACTGAAGGAGGTGTCAGATAAAAGGGAGGGGGTGGCGAACCCTCCGCTCCTCCTGCTGCAGAGGAGGCCGCGGCCCGCGAGCTGCGCCCGCCGAAGAGCCCCCCCCCTTCAGTTTTGGGGGAAAGGTGAAGGACCCGACCGGCGAGCCGATATTTGATGGGATGAGCAGACCCACGGGGTCTCCATATCATCCTTCCACCCCTCCTGGTCAGACCTCCTACCCTCCTCCGGTCATGCCTACGCCATCGTCTTTGGCTTGTATGGTCGCGAGGACGTCAATGCCTACAAGGGCGCGACCTTGCGCCAGCTCGACCATGAGGGCATGCAAGCCCAAATGTGGGCCCTGGAGCTGCACCACATGGTGATCCGTTGAGGCTTCAACCTCAGCCATCTCCTGCTAAAAGTCGAGCAAGAGCGCGACCTGGCCAAAGATAAGGCTGCCGATCTGGCGAGGCAACTCGGCATTGCCGAGAGCATACTCGCCAAAGCCGTCGGCGGGTTGGTAAGTACCAAGCATCTCCTCCTTTTTACTTGAGATTTTGCGTAGTGGAAATCGCTGACCTTTTCGTCTTACAGGATGTCGAGGCCGCGAGTGAGCTGCAGGCTCGCGCTATCGGGTTGGAGGAAGAGAACAACCAGCTACGTGCCCATATCGTCGAGCTGTAGAAGATGAACAAGGAACAGCTGGCTCGCGCCTCCGGGCTGGAGGTGGACAACGAGAAGCTGAAGGACCTGATCAAAGGTCTCGACAGTGAGATCCTACGCCAGGCTGATGCATTCCTTCCCTCGGGTGGCGGCGACCTCTTTCTCATGTACAAGAGGCCGAGGATCTTTGGAGAGGTTGAGGTCGTGGAGCGGCTGCGGGTCAACTCGATCGAGTCCGCCGAATGCACCCTACACATAATGAAGGATACATAGGTGTTGGTGGAGGGCTGTGAGGAGATCTCGGTCTGGGATCTTATGTCGAGCCTGTTCCCGTCGTCTCCGCCCGGCGAGAGGGAGGAGAGCTTTGGCTCGCTCTTCGAGATGTCTAAGGACTTCGAGGGTGGCACAAGTCTGGGGGCGAGGAAGACCGCCAGTCTAGGGGAGGAGGCGAGAGCTGACGCACACTCCTCTCTTTTTGTAATCTTTTTTTATTATTATTTTTCTTGCCCCCCTCTTTTTGTAATCTCGTCGAGGCGAGCTCCCCATTATAATATTACTTCGTATAATGAAAAAAGGATTTAACATGAACTTTTCTCTCTTCTTATTTTTTTGAACTTACTTTTTTTTGCCTGCGAGCTTTCCCCTGGGCATCCTCACTAGGATAGAACTCGCCGCTAGAATGCATGTGTTAGGATCTGTACCCGTGAGTTGACCTTGATAGCTCACCAGCCCTAGGCAATTTGGAGGCGGACCACTCGCCATGCCGTACTTGCTGCTACCCAGCTCGCCTGCAAGCTGCCTCTTTTCTTACCCATGCTAGACTGATATTGCTAAAAATTCCCAAGTAATATATGAGGGGGGTGGACACATTTGCCAACGTTACCCGTCTCGCCGCTTGCCGAGCTGCGCCCGCGAGTTCCATCTCGCCGAGGGCACCCCCATCTCGCCCATTGTCGCTTTCCAAGGACATCCTCCTTGTTCTACCACCGGCCCAGTCAGTTAAGTTAGAGCCTGATGGTGGGTGTCGAACATCCTTCGGGCTCAGCCCTCCAGGGTCATAACGAAGTCACTCAAGGCCTGAGCCTTGCCAACTAGGTACGATCCTGCCAGCGGGAGCGTCTTGGGATCTAACCCTAGAGCGAGAATACTTGCCTTCACTCAACCCCCGGGTGCTAGCATCGGCCCAATCAGCTAGGTGGGAGCCTGATGGCGGGTGTTGAACATCCTCTGGGCTCAGCCTTCCAGGGTCATAACGATGTCACTCGAGGCTCGGGCCCTGCCAGCTAGGTGGGAGCCTGACAGTGGGTGCGTCTCGAGACCTAACCCCAGAGCGAGAATACTTGCCTTCACTCAACCCCTGGGTGCTACCACTGGCCCAATCAGCTAGGTGGGAGCCTGATGGCGAGTGTTGAACATCCTGCAGGCTCAGCCCTCCAAGGTCATAATGACGTCACTCGAGACCCGGGCCCTACCAGCTAGGTGAGAGCCTGGCAGCGGGAGCGTTTCGGGACCTAGCCCTAGAGCAAGAATACTTGCCTTCACTCAAACCTTGGGTGCTACCACCGGCCCAATAAGCTAGGTGGGAGCCTGATGGCGGGTGTTAAACATCCTCCGGGCTCAGCCCTTTAGGGTCATAACGACGTCACTCGAGGCTCGGGCCTTGCCAGCTAGGTGGGAGCCTGACAGCGGGAGCGTCTCGGGACCTAACCCCAGAGCGAGAATATTTTCTTTTTCCCCTGAACCTGCCAGCTGGGCGGAAGCCTAACAGCGGGGGCTTCCGGGACTTAGCTTCACAAATGACGATCCTGATCTGCAAAAGAGTTGGAGTATCAAAAGATTTCATGTTTATTGAAGAAGTGGACGTACACATTTTCACGAATAGAAACGCTTTAAGTCATCACCACTCCAGATGTGACTTAGGGTCTCGCCCTTCACATTTTGGAGATGGTACCCTCCCGACCTTAGAGCTTCCTGGACAATATACGGGCCTTTCCACTTGGGGTTAAGATTACCCACTACTGCTGACCTTCCTGTTGCATCCACCTTCTTCAGGACCAAGTCCCCTTCTGCGAACTGTTTGACTCTGACGTGCTTGTCAAAATACTTAGTCATTCGCTGCTTGACCTCTTCTTTCAGGATGGCGGATAGATCATGTTGCTCCTCTATCATATCAAGGGAGAGTCGTAGCTCCTCATTCTCGGCTCTCCACTCCTCCCTCCCTTCCCGAGTCTCTACCACCCGAGGTGTATGGACTTCAAATTCTATGTGGAGTACTGCTTCGCAGCCATGGGAGAGCTTGAAGGGGGTCTCCCCTATGGCTGTGTTAGGGGTGGTCCTCAGAGCCCAGAGGACCGAGGGAAGCTGCTCCACCCAGCTCCCCTTCAAGTTTTCAACTTTCTTCTTCAAGAGGTTCACAATGATCTTGTTCGCCGCCTCCACCTGTTCGTTGCTCCTTGGGTGATGGACTGACGCGAATCTGAGATCAATCCTGAGCTGCCCACAAAAACTGATAAACTTGGCGCTGGCAAACTGAGTCCGTTTTCCGTGATAATGGCCTGGGGTAACCCATGCCTACAGATGATCTCCCCCCACACAAAGTTTCTGATTACTTGAGAGGTCACTTTGGTCAGTGCCTTCACTTCTAACCACTTAGAAAAATAATCAATCATTACTAATAGGAACCTCCTCTGCCCGCTGGCCTGGGGGAAGGGTCCTACCAAGTCCATTCCCCAGATGGCAAAGGGCCAGGGGGCTGTGATGCTTCTGAGGCGCTAGGCCGGTTGCAGTTGGAGGGAGCAAACAACTGACACTTATGGTACTTCTTCGTGAACTCTGTAGCGTCATGGACTAGGGTAGGCCAGAAGTGAAATATCCCAACTTTTATTGGGCCATCAGAACCCTAGTGGGCCTTATAAAAGTGACCCGACCCCTACCCGTGACCCGGTAGAAGGTAACCATAGGCAGGAAATAGAGCTAGAGAACTCTGATTTAAGTTCTGTCAATTTTTGTGGCATCGTATAGTAAATACGAATGCATCAGAACTCGTTCCATTGGATCCCGAGGTCATATGATGGATATGACCATTCCTCGTAAAACCTCGCGAAGACAAGATTTTGAATATCAATCTAGAGAACTCTGATTTGAGTTCTGTCAGCTCCTACGGGCTCGTATAGACAATACGAGCACAATGGAACTCGTTGCGTCGCAATCCGAGGTCTAACGATCAATATAGACATTTTGACCGATTTAGTGTGCCGCAACACATAGATTTTAAATATTTAGCAAACGAACTCCGATTTGAACCCGGTCAATGGCATTGGACTCGTATTGTCAATACGAAGTCAACCGAGTTTGCCCCGGTCAAATTCTGATACGAGTAGTCAACCTATGGTCAAATCAAGCATACTCGTGCACCGAAAAGCGCACGGGCACAAATTATAACATGACACCCCAACTTTAACCCAACCCCGATGTCTTGAACTCACCTTGACTTTGACTAGTATGGGGGACCCACCCTAGGGTTGACTTTGGTCAAACCCCCCCTAAAAAGTCCATTCTTTGGATTTTTCTAAAAGAAGTATGTTTTTCCCCCATCCTCTTTAATTAGTTAGGGCTTTACCTTACCCCCTCATCCACTTTGGGCCCCCAACCAGCAAGCCCACTCTTGGAGGCAAGTGGAGGCCCACCAACCCAATTTCCCCCACCTCTCCCTCTTTTCCCCCACTTTGAAAGGCCCTCCCCATGAGGGAAATTTCATTTCCTCCACATGGGGGAAATCCTTGGTGGGGATTAATCCCTCCCTAAGGAGGTATTAATCCAACATTGCCTAAGGGGAGGAGATCCCCTCCCCTCTAGCCTATATAAAGGCCCCCTCCCCTGGTAATCCCCTCACAAGCTCAAAGAGAAACTCCCTCACCCCTCACCAAGCTCTGTTCGAGCTCAGGTCACCGGAAAAGGCAAGCCCGAGCTCCATCACCGCCACCTTAGATGGCCAACCAGGCTGGCCCCTCCCAAGCCCCTCCTCCACAGGTAGAAACCTCTCTCATCCCCCTTCCCCTCCTTCTGAACATTTTGCATGGACCCTCCGGCGGTCAGAGCGCCACCGGCACCATCCGACCCATGCTCCATTTCGAGTGGTGGACGCAGGAAGGCAGGCCCCTCCCCACTCTAGGGGTGGTGCTAGAGAAGGGTTGACCCATCGGGATGACATTTCCTAGTGGGGGGAAGCCAGGGTGCCACCGTAAAATGCCGCTATGGCGGCACCCGAGAGGCAGAGCATTTGCTCTGTTTTAACTCTGGCGGCGGCCAGTTGCGGATGGTCAACGTACCACCACCGGAGAAGAGCCCTACCCTCGGCGCGCCGACTGGGGGTGGTTCCGGGACTGGGCTCAACGTCGGAGAGGCGGGGTGGTGCGATGGCGCTGCAAGCAAAATCACTGCCACCCTGCTCTTGGGTTGGCCAGACCAGGTGGTGGTCGTCGGTGGCAGGCCGCCGGACCCCACCCAGGGATTCGTCAGCCCTCGACGAACCAGCAAGGAGCAGCGCCGGCGCCCAACAGTGACTGGCAGACGGTGACTGGCCGACGGTGGCAGTGGTTATCGCTGACTGCCACCGGCGAGGAGCAGCTGCCGTCCGATCTGTGATAAAGATCGAATGACCGAGATTTCATTAAATCCCGCCCCCGCCTCAGCATCAGCACCCCCACAGCAGATCAAGGGCCGATCCGCTGTGGGGATAGAAGGATGATTTCTTAGGTTTGGCTCAATCTCAGCCGCGGGATCGAGTTAAATATGGCTAACCGCAGACCTGTATTATTAACAGAAGCTTGAGACATTTCTAGAAAAAAATTGGAGCCTCTGGGTGCAAAGTGATCAACATAAAAAATATTCCCCATGATGAGGGCTGTCCACACAAAAATTTGGAAAAATTTTGGAGGTGTTTTGGTGTTTCTAAAAGACTAAATAAAGTTTGTTTGGTCAAATTAAAGGCCCAAAACTTTTGGGAAAACTATGAGAAAATTTCTATGCTCATTTTAGGCTCTTTTAAAGGTTGTATCAAAATTTAGGGACTTGGGGATCAAAATTGAATTTTCTTCAATTCCTTAGAGCCTAGGGTCGCGCTTGGAATTTATTACGCTCATTTTCCTCAAAAGTGAAAATTGGAGTGCACGACCATCCTTTCTAATTTGAATAATAAATTCAAATGGTCTTATCAGCAAAAGTGACCGAGGCGAGTGACCAAGCTCCGGGTGTTCCAAGATTTCGAGAAACCGTCAAGCGCCTCGACCCTCGGGTAATTTGGAGCACGCTCGGAAGATAAGAGTACGAGTAGTGAGTTGCAAAATTATCCTCGACGAATAATAAGGGTGTAACTCCTAATAAGTCTATAATTTGATTAAGCCGTGATTAAAAAAACGCAACCAAATTACTATCAGATCTTAATAATTGGTGTAACCAAACATGCTTTATTAAAACGGAAATAGAAACTGAATAAACCTCCTGAGAACGGAAAAGGAACTGTGAATACCACCTGAGAACGGAGATGGAACTGAAGCCTCCTGAATGGAGTGATTGGACTACTAACCATTTTCTTTATGATTATTCCAGTCTTACACTAGTCATTTTCCTTTATTCATTTCAGTTCAGTAATTTCAATTCAGTATTACTCCAATCTCGTACTGGTCAAGTTCATTTTAGTTCATTACTTTCAATTCAGTACTACTCCAGTCTCGTACTGGTCAAGTTCATTTCAGTTCAGTACTTTCAATTCAGTACTACTCCAATCTCGTACTGGTTAAGTTCATTTCAATTCAGTACCACTCCTGTCTCGTACTGGTCAAGTTCATTTTAGTACAGTTATTTCATTTCAGTACTACTCCAGTTTCGTACAGGTCACATTTCATTCAGCACTTAAAATATGCAGCATTTATTATTAGCGACTTTAATCACCGCATTATCTACTGCGATTTGCTATTATAAGCACGGGTACTGCTCTGACTAGCAGTTATCTGTTAAGATTGAGCCTTAGTTGGGGATAACCAGAGTTGAGATGCTCCCCCGGGTTTACCCTCAAATATAGTGCTCCCACGCTCCTTGTCGAAAGTAGAGCTGAGTGCCGCCGCCTGAAGTTTGAAGTATAGTAGGGCAGACGCTGTAGACCCGGTAGGTGTTAGCAATACTGATTAATTGATTGTAATTTGATTACGGTGAAATAGTGGCGGATCAGTCCCTTCCACATACCGTTCGTGTCGGTGCGGGAAGGTCGGCAACTCAAGGCGACATGGAGATGGGTACCACGGGTGACCGACCGTTATATTTCTTCCCTGTCAGGTTTTTCTCCGCTGGTCGGCCAAAATATTGAATCACCAGATGTCGCTCACATCCAGGAGTACACAGAGTTGTACATTGGGGCCTGGGGCTGTGCGGTACAACCACCCCTAGAAGTGGAAAGATTGGCCACTGTCACCGACGACCACATCGGTGAGGCCCGCGGGGCTCGCTACCCGGCTAGAACAGAAGCGGTCCATACTATGTCGACATAGCGTTTGTGTGCGTGGCTGTGAATGTCTGCAGTGTGTGCGTGGCTGTGAATGCCTGTGGTATGTGCGCGGCTGTGAATGCCTGCGGTGTGTGCGCGACTGTGAATGCCTGCGGTATGTGTGCGGCTGTGAATGCATGTGGTATGTGCGCGGGTATGAATGCCTGTGATAGGGTACTGGTTATGGATACTTGTTGTGTTGATGTGCTAGTGGAGCCTTAATTATAACTGATAAACATTACTGATGTTATTCCAATTATACTATGCTACACTTCATTATAGTCGCTCCTAGCCTATACATATGAAATGTGATACTAAATCTCCCTTGCTTCGGTTATCTACTTTTATTGGGTGGGTGTGTGCACGTCCCCAGGATATGTATCTAGGGAGGTGATTTGTTTCTACTTAGCTCTGTTACTAACAGTTATATAAATAACCATTCACAGGAAATAGAGCACCGTAGTGGCCTACTGCCGCAGGATATTGCGCCAGCAGTCAGGACTACTCAAGCAGATGCACCCCCGATGTCTTCAGAGTTTCGAGACGTGGGTACCGAAGAGCTAAATAGGGAGAGAGAGTGAAGAGTTTTATGTAGTACTTGTACAGCCTGCGGGCTTATATAAATACTTAGGTTTCGACCTAGTACTCTTGTAAATATATATGATGTTATATATATTTGAAACTGGTTTCCTGTTAATGTTTCCGCAAATCTATGATGTATTGTGAATGTTATGATTCTAGCCGAGTAAGGCAGCCACCTAGTGCTTAGATAGGGTAGGTCATTACCCTAAGGAGCATTGGGTGGATGTCTTGGACAGTAAGATCCCCTCCAGCCCGACTCGGGCCAAAGTCGGGGGGAAGGGGGGTCTTACAAGAAGTATCCTTGCCTGACAATCCTTCCTTCCAGGGTCCGACTTCCGGAGTGACTCCCACATTCCCTGGAGTGGATTTCTTCCAAGATTCTCTAGACCTCCCTCTCGGCCACACAATGAGCCAACAACCCTTGGAGAGTCTTCCGATATAGTTGTCCATCCCGGATGAGGTAGTATGCTGACTTGTACATGAACCTCTTTTTGTCCATCCCCTCCGGATATTTCCCCGTGGAAAGGAATGTTGTGAAAGGGTCCATCCACGAGGGGTGTTGATCCACCTCCATCAGCTCCCCCTCTTCGATGGAAGGGCTGAACAGATTGGTGATGGTACCCCCCACACGGAGACTATGCTTGGCCAGTTGATCAACCTGTTCGTTTTCCTCCCTAGGCACGTGTCGGATGGAGAAGGTTTGGAACATATTGAAAGTGGTAAGTTATCAACCTAAATCACCTAGAGGGGGGTGAATAGGTGAATCATGCGTCTATTTGCAGAATAAAAATTTTAACGAACTTGCACAAAACATCAAGCAATCACATAAGGACAAGAAGATTTATAGTTGTTCCCCAATCTTGGGTATGTCCACTTTACCTCACCGATCTAGCAAATCACTAGATTCGGCTACTCCACTATCTCGGATTGAAAATAATCCTACGCCTCGGAACCAAGTTCCTACAAAATCAATCCAAAAGGATCTACACTCGAAAGATATAACTTCCTACAAACTCAGAGAACAACGCTCCTACAATCGGAAAAAAATCTCCTACAATGATAGCAAAAAGATTTGGAAAAAATACAAACAGAGATTTCTCAGATCTGGAAAAATTCAGCCCTAGGTCTTCTTCTTGAATTGGCGGCTCTTTCAGAAATGGTTGAAGAAGACTTGATGATCTGACCTGAGAAAGATTTGACCTATTCAATAAAGGAGAAGATGATGATCCCTTGAACAGCAAGTCTTCTTGGATCGAAAGCAGAAATTTCAATCTACTCGTGAGCGGCGGCGGCGGCTTCAGAACGTGTTCTTTTGGAAAGTGACGGCCGATCCAGAAAATTTTTTTTCAGAAGTACGGAATCCACTCTTTGTAATTTTTAGGGCTTGGTCTTAATGAAAAGACTTTATATAGGATTACCCCTAACTGTTAGAAAAAACATTAATGACGACATGTGGACCAATCACGTCAAGTCATTTGAAAATCTGGGCCGATCTGGACTTAAAATGATTTTCTGAAAAATTTGACTTGCAGTTCTCGAGAAGCGACATTAGTTCTCGAGAACTAGATTTGATTTCTCGAGAGCTATACTGTCTGGAACTTAAATTAGTTTTCGAGACTTCAGGGCTAATACTTCTCGAGAACAAACTTGACTTCTCGAGAACCATAAGCTGACTTCTCGAGAACTATGAAGTTAAGCTTCTCGAGAACTATAGAACATCTCGAGAACTACACTTCTGCTTCTCGAGAAATATAAGGACTTCTCAAGAACTACACTGGACTTCTCGAGAAATAGGACTTAGAAAAATTTCTTTAAACTTTATGAACTTCTCGAGAACTACCAGCTGGGACTTCTCGAGAACTACCAGCTGGGACTTCTCGAGAACTAAGGAACTTCTCGAGAACTGAAAGGACTTCTCGAGGACCTTGACTGACTTCTCGAGAACTATATATAAAGGAGAGTTTCTCGAGAACTAGTCTCGGATTCTCGAGAACTAGAGGAACTTCCCGAGAACTACTAAGTCTACTTCTCGAGAACTATGGGAACTTCTCGAGAGGTGGACTTAGAGAAATTCTGGACTTTTACAGTTTTCTTCTCTTCAAGAATCTTATCCTCATTCCTTGATCCAAGTGCTTGAAAATGAAGCGTATTCCAATCGAGAGGCTACACATGAGTCAACACCTTAGATCACACAGTGAGGGATTACACTGTATGGTCCTGTGTTCATGACCCACTGTTGACTGACATTGGTTTACACTTAGTAATGAAGATCTGCAAACACACAACTTAAACAAGATATCAAATACAACTTAATTCATCTTAGTTCAAGGGTGACTTCAACAAATCTGGGTTATTGTGGATGCAATACCCAACAATCTCCCCCTATTTGTAGAAGTCAGAACCCTCTACACTAAGGTGAATTATCACAATAAAGAAAGAACTAGAAATGGATAATTTAATCTAAATGCAATAAGAGATTAATTGAACACACAATTAGGCAAAACTAGGAATTGTATATATGTAATGTTTTAGATTTCTAATCAACAACCATTTCATCCAAATTCTCAAAAACATATAAACAAGAGTTCATTCTTTGCTTTGATGTTGTCTGTCCTGCTTCTCCTGCTGTCTCCTCCGATAGCTGAAGGGCTTAGGATAGTACCTAGGAGGCTTTGGAGGAGCTTTAGGGTTATTCTTGTCAAACTCTCTATCATATATTCTTCTCTTAGTCATGGACTTCTCATATAATTCCCACTCAGAGGAGCTATAGTGGAGATGCATGTTCTCATTGTAGTCCACCAATTTAAGAGTTTCAAGAATTAGTGCTTTAGAAGTAGGGCTCCAAACTTCTGCAAACTCTTGGGCTTTCTTTTTCTCTGAGTCAGGCTTAGGGGCACTTCTGCTTGCAGATGGGCCTTCTCCATACTTCCTATTCTTGGGGATGTGAATTTCAGGTAGGTCTTGAGGAATAACATCATCCCAAACCTGGTCATAGGAAGCAGGAGGAGGATCCTGATCTTCTGGCCTTGGAGAAAAAGTAGGCATTTGAGGTTGAGGCAGCTGGCTGGATTGTCCTTCAGCAAGTGGGTTCAGGTGATGAGGAATAATGTTAGGATCAGCCTGAAAGTCAAGGAATATCTGGTTGTGCATCCAGACTGTAGTGTCATAAGTGTGATATTTCACTGATTGGATTTGATCTAAAACATTCTTATTTATCTCAGTCAATTTCTCATTCCAGAGAGTTTGAGCATTGGCAGCAAGCTTTTCCACTTATTCTTTCACTAAACTCTCCCCCTTTCTGATTTCTACACCAAGCTTTTCTATGGTGTCTTCTTTGAAAGTACCAACTTCCTCACAAATCTTCATCACATGTTCTTGAGCTTTCTTTTCCAACTGAATTTGATTATTTGCCAGTGTTACAGACTGTTCCATGACCTGACCAATACTGGTAATGGTGTGGTCTATGGCTTTGCCACCAATCTGAAACAGACTTTTCAGAGAGTCAGTGTTTTGTTGGATCTCTGCAAATCCTATGCTCATTTCCTTCTCTAGAGTAGTGACCTGATCTTTGACTGACTTGAGAGATTCATCAAAATATTGCCTTTGGGCAGCCAGCATACCTTCAATCTTAGATAGAATATCCGAACTTACAGCTGCAGCAGCAGGAGTGGCAGAAACAATGGCAGTAAGATGGGCATTAGGCGTAGCAATCTGAGGTGGAGAAGGTGCTTTCCATGGAGGAATTTCTTCTATTACCGAAGAGCCCTGGGCTCTTATAGTGTGAGATACTGTATCATCCTCCTCATAAACAAATCTTGGGAGGGAGAAGTCAAGGTTCCTGAGAGGGGCTTCCACCTCTTCAAGTTCTGGCTCATCCTCTTTAGAGAGAGGAATGGTCTCTGGTGGAGTAGATTCTTTCCTTGGAGAGGGAGAAGGAGGTGGAGTAGCTTGGGGTGAGGGTGGAGGAGAAGGTTCTTTTGATGGTTCTTCAGAGGTTTCTTTGTGAAGGGGAGGAAGTGGTTCATCTGAAATGAGTTCTTTAATCATGCTATCAATTGCTGCATTTGTGTCCTTGAGGGTTTCCTGTCCTGGAACATCTGATAGGGTGGCATCTAGAGAATCTGCCACAGGGCTTCTGATTGGAGATCTCACTGGGCTTCTGAGAGGACTTCTGATGGGTGATCTGCTTGCTGATCTGGCTGGGGAGGAAGGAGTAGGTCTAAAAACAGGTACAGAGGCGGCAGGATCCCCCTTAGTTGCTGCACTAGATGGGTTAGCAACATGATGAGAGGAGGGAGATGGGGTCCTGACCTCAGAGGCCGAAGCTGCAAGTTCTTTAGCTAACTGCTTGGGATTCTTCAACTTAAGTTCTCATCTTTGGATGGAGGTCAAAGAAATCTTTTTCAGGTGATGAACTGGAGTGCCTTTGGAAATTTTGAAGGTGACTGGATCAATCTCACTTAGCAACAAAGAGATTATCCTTACAAACTTGGGATCCTAAATGCTGTCCCTGATCAATTCAAATACCATCATTCCATATTGAAATTTCTTTCTGCAGATAATAGCTGTCATAACACCAAATAGGTCATTAGTTATGAAACTAATGGACCCTGTTCCACCACAAGATCTTTCCAATGATATCTACCCGAAGTTTTCCTACATCATTAAAGAGATTTCTCCTTAGAGAGATGAAATCCACAGAAACTCCACAGAAAGAGTAAGTTCTGTCATAATCTTCAAGTGTTAGGTCATCCTCTTCATCCACAACAGGCATCTTCAGAAGCTTTGAAACTATGGTTTTATTCAATTTGATTTTGATCCCCCTGACTTTTGTTTTCAAAACTGTACCATTTCTCCTCCCCTTGGTATTCCTGAAGAATTCCTCTACATCTGGAAAAACAATCTTGCAGGGTTCTGAGAGAACGAACATCAGTCCGGCAGTTTCCAGGAGAAGTAGAAAGTTCTGGAAATCATCAGAAATGTCTGCAATTCTTGCGACGACGAGTTCACTGCCGACTCCTATTTTCGAACTCTGCATCATGGATGCTGACAGCGGCGACGAACGGAGTGCAAGACGATGGCTACGACGAAGCTTTCTGTCGGCGGAAGATGAAGAGTTTTCGAGAAGACTATTTGAAGTGGCGGTTGATTTGGGATTTCTAAAGTATTATATATATATAATCCTAGTAATGTCAATTAAGTGTCTAATAAATCTAGGATTAGGACTGAAATCAAGCGGGTTTTCGAAATAGAAGAAAATTAAATAGAAATCGAAAAAGGGCTGGCATTTCTCGAGAGGTAGGGTTAGTTCTCGAGAGCTGTTAGTATACTTTTCGAGAAGTATTATATAGTTCTCGAGAGCTTAAGAGACTTTTCGAGAGCTTTGATACCAAGACTTCTCGAGAGCTTAGGAGACTTCTTGAGAGCCAGATCAGAAGTTTTCGAGAAGTGGTCTAAGTTCTCGAGAACTGTTACTTCACTATTCGAGAGGTATACTTAGTTTTCGAGAGCTACCTTCCTCTTGAGAAATTTCTGACCTTTTTGAGGTATCCTCGATTCTTGAGCTTTAAATTGATTCCCTTTGATCTATCCTTCTTTGTTTAGCATCCCAAGTTCATTTTTGATGAAATTGAACTTGGTCTCGTCCAGCGGCTTCGTGAAAATATCTGCAACTTGTCGATCTGTTGGCAAGTACTGCAGATCCACATCCCTTTGCTCCATATGCTCCCGGATGAAATGATATCTGAGCTCGATGTGCTTTGTCCGGCTGTGCGAGACTGGGTTGTTTGCGATTGCGATTGCGCTGGAGGAGTCGCAGAATAATGGAATGTTTTTGACCTTCATATTGTAATCTTCTAGCTGATTCTTTAGCCAAAGCAACTGTGCACAACAATTACCGACAGAAATATATTCTGACTCGGCCGTCGAGATTGCGACACAATTTTGCTTTTTGCTGCTCCATGAAATAAGCCTTCTTCTAAGGAACTGACACGTCCCGGAAGTGCTTTTCCTGTCATCTTTGCTACCTGCAAAGTCTGTATCTGAAAAACCGATTAGTTCGCTGTCATTGCTTCTTGGGTACCATAAGCCAAGATTCGGTGTACCTTTAAGGTATCTCAAAATCCGATTTGCAGCAGTATAGTGAGATTCCTTACAGTTCACTTGAAATCTAGCACAGACATATGTAGAGAACATTATGTCTGGTCTACTGACATTAAGGTAGAGCAAGGATCCAACTATGCTTCTGTATTTGGTTTCATCAAAAGGTTTCCCTTTCTCATCCTTGTCCAGAGACATAGCTGAGGCCATTGGAGTCCTCATAGAGGTTGCACTCTCCATTCTGAATTTCTTAATCAACTCCTTGATGAACTTCGTCTGTGAGATGAAAATTTCATCTTCAGATTATTTCACCTGAAGTCCTAAGAAATACTTCAGCTCTCCCATACTACTCATTTCAAACTTCGCTTGCATAAGTTTAGAGAACTTTTTGCAGAGGTTGTCATCTGTAGAGCCAAAAATAATGTTGTCGACATAGATTTGCACTAGTAAAATCTTGCCTTTAATTTCCCTAAGAAATAATGTCTTATCTATCTTTCCCCTTGTGAACTTGTTCTCGAGGAGAAAGCTAGACATCGTTTCGTACCAAGCTCAAGGAGCTTGTTTCAAACCATACAACGCTTTTGAAAATAAATAAACATGCTCAGGAAAGTTAGGATCAACAAAACCTGGGGGATATTCCACATACACCTCTTCCTTTATGTCTCCATTCAGGAAGGCGGACTTCACGTCCATTTGGTAGACTGTGAATCCCTTCAGTGCAGCATAAGCCAGGAACAGTCTGATGGCCTCCAGCCTTGCCACTGGAGCGTATGTCTGGTCGAAGTCGATCCCTTCTTCTTGATGATATCCTTTGGCAACGAGTCTGGCCTTGTTCTTTATGATCGTCCCATCCTCGTCCATCTTGTTCTTATAGACCCACTTAGTTCCAATGACATTCTTACCTTTGGGTCTTGGAACAAGTGTCCATACTTTGAACCGCTTGAACTGATTCAATTCTTCTTCCATGGCCAAGATCCATGATGCGTCTGAGTTTGCTTCCTCAAACTTCTTTGGTTCAACCTGTGAGAGAAAACTTAAATATAAATTCTCGTTAGTTGTACCTCGATGAGTTCTGACACCATCCCGGGGATCTCCTATGATTTGGTCCATTGGGTGATCCTTCAGATGTCTGAGCTCTAGATTCCTCGCATCTGGGACTTCTTCAGCCACTAGAGTGACTTTATCAACTTGGACAATATTTTCATCTTGATCCTCTACCTCCTCAATTGGGGTTGGAGAGGTGATCTTGATAAACTTATCATCTTTACTTTCAGTCTGTTCATCCAAACTGATTTTTTTATGCCTTGTACCTACATCTTCAACAAGCACACTAGACGAATTGCTTTGCAGCGAGCTCGTCTCATCAAATACAACATGTATTGATTCTTCTACAACAGAGTTTTTCTATTGAAAATCATGTATGCCTTACTATGGCTACTATATCCTACAAAAATACCTTCAAAACTTTTCTCACTAAACTTGGTAGTATGATACTTACCATTGTTAAGTACGAAGCATTTGCAGCCAAAAATTCTAAAATATGAGACAGTCGGTTTCCTGCCTTTTAGAAGTTCATAAGGTGTCTTATCATGATTCTTGTTTATGAGGGCTTGATTTTGCACGTGGCATGCAGTATTGACCGCCTCAGCCCAGAAGTATTCCGGTAGTGAAGCATCACTCAACATAGTTTTGCAGGCCTCTATGAGTGCTCCATTCCTTCTCTCAGTTACTCTATTTTGCTATGGAGTACGAGGAGAGGAAAACTCATGAAAGATACCTAGGCTTTCACAAAATTCTGTCATGGCCCCAGATTTGAACTCCATTCCATTGTCACTTCTAATTTTGACTACGGAACAGTTGTATTCATTCTAGACCTGCCTGACAAAATTTGTAAAGATATCGAAGGTATCTGACTTGTGTTTCAGAAAGAACACCCACGCAAAATGCGAGTAGTCATCAACAATTACCAACGTATAATCCTTACCTCCTAAGCTTCTAATTTGCAGTAGACCGAACAAGTCCATATGAAGTAGGTGTAAACACCTATTAAAGTTTTTGCCTATGATGCTTTTAAAGGTAGCCCTTGTTTGCTTGCCTTTTACGCATGCATGACAAGGTCTCTCTTTGACGTGCTTGACATTTGGGGCATCACGTACTAAGTTCTGGGAGAATAATTTATTAATAGTTTTAAAATTAATATGTGCTAGTCTCTTGTGTCATTGGTCACCAAAAGACGCACTATCTTTTGCCAAAAGACACTGGTGTAGAAGAGTCTATACAAATGAAATTTAAGCAAAATATATTCCTGCTTCGAGTGCCTGATAGAATTGTTTCCATATTGTCAACAGACTTTATCAAGCACCTGTCAGCGTGGAATTCAACTATGTATCCTTTGTCACATATTTGACTTATGCTTATGAGATTGTGTTTCAATCCCTCCACATAAGCTACATCCGAAAAGGATACGCTACCGTTAGTGATCATACCGTAGCCTTTAGTTATACCTCGGTCTGAACCTCCAAATATGACCTTTGGTCCGTTGTAGACTGAAGTGAAATTCTGGAGTAGGCTTCTTGTCCCGGTCATGTGCCGAGAGCATCCACTGTCCAAGTACAGATAGGCATTTTGGTGGCCTTTGGACATACCTGCATTCATGATCACTTTGCCTTAGGAACCCAAACAAGTTTGGGTCCTTGGTCTTGGGTTAGAACACTCCCCCTACGAAGATTAGCATCCGGAGTGGTCAATCTCATGTTGCCAACTTGAGGAGTAGAGACCTTCCTGGTATTAAACCAACAATCGATGGCAAAATGACCAATTTTGCCACAACACTAACAGTCAAACCTGTTGTATCTTTGCCTTATGTACTCCTACTTGACCTTTTGAGATGGTGGTCTAGCAGGGGTAGCACTCTTGGAGGAGGAGGCTTCATGGTGATGGCAGTCACATGATTTCTTCTCCTTCGGAGGCCTTTCCCCAATGGGCTTTACTTTAGGTGCTTTCTTGAAGTTGTTGCCATGATTATAAGGACCATAGCTCTGAAGAATCACTTCTTCATAAGGTGCCTTAAAGACACTCTCACCAAAGTTCCGAGGGCGAGTCCATCCTTGGTACCGAGACTTTGGCTCTACATAGGTAGGCCTGGTCAGGTGACCGTAGGATGAGTCCAGATCAAACTTGTTTGTTGGAAATATGACTTTCTTAAATACAGTCTGATCTAGAGGGGCTTTCCCCTTTTCTTTGGCCAAGGCCTTCTTGGCGGCCTTATTCTTCCGTTGAGCCTTGTTTCTCCTAGAAGATTTACTATGAGCGGCAACATGGCCTAGTCCAGCTCCTTGGGCCTTAGCTGAGAATTCAGCAACGAGTGGAAGAACTGTCTTAGGCTTAGAGAAACTTTCAACAAGTTTCTTCTCAGCCTCGAGTTATTTTTCCAACTCTTTGATGATTTACTCTTTAAGGTCGAGGTGATTAAGAGCTTGATTGTATTCTTCAATAGCAAAATTGAAGTTCTCTTGAAGAGAGTCAGTCTTAGTGACTTCTTCTCTCAAGCTGCTCTCAATAGCCTTTAGAGACTTAATCTCTTTAGCCTGAGTTTTCACGACTCGGCGACATTTGTCGTAAGTCATGATCAACTCCTTGTACTGGGCCATAAGTTCCAACTCATTGTCAAAAGAGTTGTCCTCATGATCATGCTCAGAACTTTCAGATTCAGAGAGAGGAGTGTGAGATTTTACCTCCCCAGTAAACTGGGGCTCTTATTCGTCATCTGATTGAGTCATGAGCCCAAAGTAGGCTTCCTCTTCTTCACTCGGCTCAGATGAGTCGGAGTTGCTGAGAGTCTTGCCCTTCTTGGCCAATAGGCTCTTCTCTGTCCTCTTCTTATGGTACGAGGACTTCTTTTCCTCTCTTCTGCCACCCTCCTTCTTCTTGTGGGGGTAGTCAGCTATGACGTGACTTGGTTTGTTACAGCAACAGCAAACAATGTCAGTAGAAATATGTTAGTTCTGTTTAGAGGTATACCTGTCATGGCTACTTGCGCCTTTCTTTCGTTGATCACGTCTTGTCGTGATCTTCTGTATGAGGCATCCTTGCCTCTCCACTGCTTTTTCTTGTTCAAAAATTTCTTGAACTGCCGAGAGAGCAACAAGAACTCTCCTTCAGATAGTTCTGAGCCTGAGGTGCTTGGCTCAGAGCTTTTATCTTCACTTCCTTCTTGAGCAGGTGCTGGTGAGGCAGCTTTGCCCTTCCTTAAACTGTCAGCCTTTAATGCAACCGACTTCTCTTTTGAGGAGAAGCGACTTTTCTCTTCTTCAGCTTTTCTGGAATTGATCTGCAGTTCATAGGACATCAGCTTGCCAAATAGATTTTGTGGGTCTGTTTCAGCTAGTTTGCCAAACTCCCGGATGGCACAGACTTTGTTGTCTCATTCCTTTGTGAGAGACCTCAGAAACTTATCATTCAGCTCCCCATTAGTGAAGACTCGGCCATACACTCTTAGGCCATTTACTATCCTGAAGAAATTCTCAAAGGTATCTACAATGGTATCCTTTGACCCTTGCCAGAAGGCTTCATATTTCTGGTTCAGTAGGGACCTTCTATCATCCCTCACTTCTTCAGTACTTTCCATCAAAGTAACTAGAGACTGCCACATCTCCTTAGCCGATTGGCAGTGAATCAGATTCTGCAGCATCGAGTCATCGACTGTACTTGCTATAATATTTTTAGCTTTTTTGTCCAAAGAGACAAGTGCAATCTCGTCTTTATCTAGGTCCATCAATTTCTTAGGAACCTTCTTGGTTGGATCTATAGTTGAGGCAGTCATGGGGATGTAAGAACATTCTTCAACAATCATGAAGATCCGGGGGTCCACAGCTTCCATGAAAAATTTGATTCTCTCTTTCCACATGGGAAAGTTATTCTTTGTGCACAGAGGAAGCTTGGCAAAATCTTTGGCCTTGTCCATTGCTTGAATATCTAAGAGACAACTTTCGAGAGGAAATTGATCAAGGTGTTAACCTTTTAACGACCAACATCCCTCTGATACCAATTGAAAGTGGAAAGTTGTCAACCTAAATCACCTAGAGGGGGGTGAATAGGTGAATCGTGCGTCTATTTGCGGAATAAAAATTTTAACGAACTTGCACAAAACATCAAGCAATCACAGAAGGACAAGAAGATTTATAATGGTTCCCCAATCTTGGGTACGTCCACTTTACCTCACCGATCTAGCAAATCACTAGATTCGGCTACTCCACTATCTCGGATTGAAAATAATCCTACGCCTCGGAACCAAGTTCCTACAAAATCAATCCAAAAGGATCTACACTCGGAAGATAAAACTTCCTACAAACTCGTAGAACAACGCTCCTACATTCTGAGAAAATCTCCTACAATGATAACAAAAAGATTTGGAAAAAATACAAACAGAGATTTCTCAGATCTGGAAAAATTCAGCCCTAGGTCTTCTTCTTGAATTGGCGGCTCTTTCAGAAACATTTGAAGAAGACTTGACGATCTGACCTGAGAAAGCTTTGACCTACTCGATAAAGGAGAAGATGATGATCCCTTGAACAACAAGTCTTCTTGGATCGAAAGCAGAAATTTCGATCTACTCGTGAGCGGCGGTGGCGGCTTTAGAACGTGTTTTTTTGGAAAGTGACGACCGATCCAGAAAAAAAAAATTCAGAAGTACGGAATCCGCTCTTTGTAATTGTTAGGGTTTGGTCTTAATGAAAAGACTTTATATAGGATTACCTCTAACGGTTAGAAAAGACATTAATGACGACACGTGGACTAATCACGTCAAGTCATTTGAAAATCTAGGCCGATCTGGACTTAAAATGATTTTCTGAAAAATTTGACTTGCAGTTCTCGAGAAGTGACATTAGTTCTCGAGAACTAGATTTGATTTCTCGAGAGCTATACTGTCTGGAACTTAAGTTAGTTTTCGAGACTTCAGGGCTAATACCTCTCGAGAACAAACTTGACTTCTCGAGAACCATAAGCTGACTTCTAGAGAACTATGAAATTAAGCTTCTCGAGAACTATAAAACATCTCGAGAACTACACTTCTGCTTCTCGAGAAATATAAGGACTTCTCGAGAACTACACTGGACTTCTCGAGAAATAGGACTTAGAAAAATTTCTTTAAACTTTCTGAACTTCTCGAGAACTACCAGCTAGGACTTCTCGAGAACTACCAGCTGGTACTTCTCGAGAACTAAGGAACTTCTCGAGAACTGAAAGGACTTCTCGAGAACCTTGACTGACTTCTCGAGAACTATATATAAAGGAGAGTTTCTCGAAAACTAGTCTCGGCTTCTCAAGAACTGGAGGAACTTCCCGAGAACTGCTAATTCAACTTCTCGAGAACTATGGGAACTTCTTGAGAGGTGGACTTAGAGAAATTCTGGACTTTTACAGTTTTCTTCTCTTCAAGAATGTTATCCTCATTCCTTGATCCAAGTGCTTGAAAATAAAGTGTATTCCAATTGAGAGGCTACACATGAGTCAACACCTTGGATCACACAGTGAGAGATTACACTGTATAGTCCTGTGTTCATGACCCACTGTAGACTGACATTGGTCTACACTTAGTAATGAAGATCTGCAACCACACAACTTAAATAAGATATCAAATACAACTTAATTCATCTTAGTTCAAGGGTGACTTCAACAAATCTGGGTTATTGTGGATGCAATACCCAATACATATCAATTACCCCCTTTACCTTTGCTAAGTACAACTGAAGTGTAGGCTCCCTTGACTCAAACTCCCCATTGATCTGGGAAGAAACCACCATGGAGTCAGTGAGGACCTCCACGTCAAGGACTCCCAGTTCCTTGGCCAAACGCAGCCCTGCAATCACCGACTCGTACTCGGCTTGATTGTTAGTAATAGGAAAATGGACAAATATTGCTTGCTCTATCTTCGTTCCTTGGGGACTTTCCAAGATCACCACCCCCCCCCCCCCAAGGAATGCTTACCTGAGGCATAATCCACCATTACCTTCCAAGGCACTGGGTGGGTGGGTTCTGCCTCCACCACCTAGACCACATAGTCGGCCAGGGAGTCGGACATCGCTTGGGCCTTAATCGAGAGGCGGGGGACGAAGAAAATGTTGAACTCACTCAGCTCCACTGACCACTTGGACAACCTGCCCGAATGCTCCACCCCCTCGAAGATGTTGCAGAGGGGATGGTCAGTTACCACTCGGATGGAGTGTGCTTTGAAGTAGGGTCGGAGCCTCCGAGCCGAGATGACCAGAGAAAAGACCAGCTTATCTAAGATGGGATATCGGAGCTCTGCCTTCCTCAGGACCCGGCTCACGAATTATATGGGCAGCTGCATCTTCCCCTCTTCCTGATCCAGGACGGAGCTCAGGGCCTCGGCTCCCACTCCAAGGTAGAGGGACAGGTCTTACCCTTCCTTTGGCCCTTGGAGCAAGGGGCCTGAGTTAACTGTTGCTTCAGGGCCTGGAACACCTCCTCGTACTCCTTGAACCACTCGAACTTCTGGCTCCCCCTCAATGCTTTGAAGAAGGGGGAGAACTTCTCCCCTGCCCGAAAGAGGAACCTGCTCAATCCTTCAAACTTGCCCGTCAACCGCTGCACCTCCTTAGCATTTCGAGGCGACCCCAACTCCATGATTGCTTGGAATTTGTCTGGATTCGGTTCTACCCCTGCGGGGGTGAGGAGATGGCCTAAGAATTTCCCCCTACTAGCCCCAAAAATGCACTTCAGGGGGTTCAATCGCATCTTATACTTACGTAGGGTGGTGAAGGTTTCCTCCAGGTCCTGGAGGTGAGTGTCCACGTCCCGACTCTTGATCATAAGATCATCCACATACACCTCCAGGTTCCTTCCCTTTTGCTCTCGGAAGACCATATCCATCATCTTTTGGTACGTTTCCCCCGCATTCTTCAGGCCAAAGGGCATCATTTTGTAGCAGTAGCATTCATCCCATGTGATGAAGGAGATGTCTTTTATGTCGAGGGGGGGGGTGCATCCTGATTTTATGATAACCTGAAAATGCATCTAGAAAACTCATTACATGAAAATCGACGTCTGAGTCAACCGGCGCGTCGATCCGATGCAAGGGATAACAATCCTTAGGGCACGATTTATTAAGTAAAGAAAAATAAACACACATATGCCACCGACCGTCTCCTTTTTTTTAACCATGACTACATTGGATACAAACTAGCCTTGAGGAACTTGGCCACCTCCTCCCTGATGGGCCCGGCCAGCTTGTCCGCAACAGACCTCTTTGTTGGGTACAATGGAAATTATGTACCTGATTTGGAAAAACCTCACCTGACTCAATAATATACATCAGGTTGTATTTGATGGTGTATTGAGTTTACTTGTGGAGGCAGAAGAATACAGAAAATATTCTTAGTACAAAAGTGTCGAGACATTTATAATGTGTCGACATCTTTGAAGAAGCAGCATCGAGACTAGAAGAAAGTTGTGTCGACACACAGGACTTGTGTCGACACATGGAATTTGAGTCGACAACAACTGTGTCGACACTCAGGACTAGTGTAGACATACTTAGATTTGAAGTGCTGACATTAGTAGAAGGGCTATGCCGACACACAGGACTTGTGTCAACTTACAGAGTTTGAGTCTACATCAGTTGTGTCGACAGTTTTTTAAGTATGTCGACACATCTACAAAGTCAGTGTTGAGACTGAATGAAGAGCTATGTCGACAATTTTTGAAGTTTGTCGACAACACCAAAGGAAGTGTGTTGACACCTAGGTAATTGTGTCGACACATACTTCATCTGTGTCGACACATACTATCCTTATGTCTCGACACGTTCAGCTGAGTTAAATAACTCTAAGTGCCAAATCTCAAGACTGAAGACTTGACAGCTGCCAGAATTATCAATGCCTGTTAGACATGTCAAAACTGTCAGATGTCAGTCAACTACCGGATCAGCTGATTGTCTCTGATGTGATCTATAAATAGAGCTGAGCTATCAGAGAAAAACACGATTAGTGAGACAGAGAAAAGATATAGAGAGAAACAAAGAAAAAGGAGGAATACTCTAAGAAGAATTCACAGAATTCTATACAGCAAGAAGATTCTGATTCTAAATCAGAGAAGGGGACAACATCTCATTAGATCTGTCAGTGTCTGTAGAATTAAGTCTGTAAGAAGGAAGAAGCTGAGTCTACATCAACTTCTCAAGAATACTCAACCTAGGTTCTCTCTTTCAAGAAGCTTTGAATAAGCTAAGTAAGGTTGAATCTGATTCATTGCAGCAATGGTCTGAAGGAAGCAGATTAACCAAGATCTGATCAAGATTCCCTCACCCCTTTTTCTCTCTATCTGGGTGAAGGAAGAAAGTCATTCTTTATACAATTTTCTGTAAGATCTATTTTTAGATCTGAGTGTAAGAGATTTCAATCTCTGAGTTGTAAGCCTGTAATTATAAAGGCTGAGGTAGGGAGGGCAGTTTGTCTGAGATAGGAGATTAAGTTCTCTGAGTTGTAGGCCTGGTGATAAGGGCTGAGGTAGGGCTTGATAGCCTGAGTGGTAGGAGTGTGGATTCACTCTGAGGTAGGGTTCTTGGAAAGAGCATGAGGTGTAGGACTTGTTGAATTCTGAGCTGTAGGAACCAGTTTGGGTTCTGAGTTGTAAGATCTGAGGATCTGAGAAGGTGGAAGGAAGTTTGGCTGAATCTAGTGTACTGCTAGATAGGCGAAGGGGGAAAGTGGATGTACCCATCATTTGGGAAACCACTATAAATCTGTGTGTATGCTGTGATTGGATGATTGTGTGATGTGGTGGCTGTAGAATTTATAACTGTGCTGAGATTAATTTATTAACTGCCTAAGTTGAATTGGAATTGAACCTATTCACCCCTCCCCCCCCCCCTCTCTAGGTGTTTAGACAATCTTGAAACCAATTCTTTCGAGTGGTATCAGAGGGAGGTTCCTCAAAATTAGACTTAACAGTCTGAGTATATCTCCAAGGCAGTAATAAGATAGCCAAGATGGTTCAGGTGAAAATCACAAAGAACTTGGATCCATGAAGCTTCCTATATGTAGAAAGGAAACTTTTGACATATGGAAAGAGAGGTCAGATTATTCATGGAGGCATCTGATCCAAGAATTTACATCACAGTTCAAGAAGGGTCTTTCATCCCTATGAAGACATCTGCTCTAGATGCAAATCTGAAAACTACAAAGAGTTATTCTGAGATGACCAAAGATGAGATCATCTTAGCCACTTTGGACAAGTGGGCACAGAACATAATTATTAGTGTCATAGATTATTCTACATTTCAGAATTTAGTCCACTACAAAACTTCAAAGGAAATATGAGACACTTTAATTGTCTACATGGAAGGGACATCAGAAGTAAGAGAGGATAGGAAGTCCATGATCAATCAAGAGTATGAAAGCTTCAAACAAGCCAAGACAGATATCATAGCTATGTGCTATGAAAAGTTCTTCAGAATTGTCAATGAGCTAATGACTTGTGGAAGGGTCTTCAACACTTATGAACTGAATGACAAGTTTTTTAGGTCATTAACCAAGGACTGGGATACCAGGGTCTGTGCCATCAGAGAAGTGTCAAGACTTGCAGATACTCTTCCACCAACCTTGTTTGGAAAATTGTTGTCCTATAAAATGCAGTTGATTGCCAGAAAAAAAGAGGAAAAGAGCAGCAGGTCTTATGACAAAGATAAGTCTGTGGCTTTCAAAGTTGAAGCCACAAAGAAGGGCAGGAGAAAGACTCCTTCTCCTCCCAAAAAAGTTGCTGATACTGATTCAGAAAGTTCAGACTCAAGCACATCAGATTGTCATAACTCTGATGAGGATTTTGCTGCCTTTTCTAGGCAATTCCAGAGGTTTCTGAAGAAAAAGAACTGGAGGAGCAGGCCATCCTCTTCTTCTTACTCCAAGGATGACTACTACAAGGGAAAGAAGAAAACCTCTAAAGAGGAAAGGTATGATTCTAAACCTGGTAAAAAAAACTTCTACTAAAATTATTTGTTATTATTGTAGCAAGTCAGAACATATTATAGCAGACTGTCCTGTCAAAAGAAAGGAGTCTAGTGTGAAAAAAGAAACACTAACATAAAGGTAAGAAAGAGAAATCCTTTGTGGCCAAGAAGTAGAAAAGCTGGTCTGACTCTTCTTCATCAGAGTCAGAAAATGAAGAGGATGTTGAGGCCTACATTGGGTTATTCTCAACTGAGGAAGATTCTGTAGAAATAGAATTCTTGTAGTTGCTGAATGATATCAATAAAGCAGAAGATAGCCAATTCTTAGGGCTGATGGTCATAGATGAGGATGGACACAGCCGGGAGCAGCCTAATCCTAGTAAGGTACAGTTTTCACCTTCACTGTCAGATTATGTTACTAGCCCATAGTCAGAAGTAGTTTCATCAAGAGATGAAGGTGGCTCTGAATCTGAAGGAGACATCAATCAACTGATTGATGATTATGGAGAGCTCCTGCAAGCCTTTAAGGAAAGCAGGCTCCTAGCCAAATAATTGGCAAAGGAGAATGCCACTCTGAAGTTGGCTGCCTCAGACTCAGTAAAAGTGATGGATCTGAAGTTAAAAGAGATTAGTAAATTGAAGAACATAACTGTTATTCAGATGGATACCATTACTTTCAAGAATAATCATATTAGGAATCTTGAAAGTAGACTCCAAAAGGAGAGAGAGCTAGTGGCCAAGTTCTCAAAACCTAGTTCTATGTTACCTTTGATAGATTCCTTCTCTTCCCAAAAGGGTAAGAAGGGTTTAGGTTTCAAAGGAAGAACAAGAGCTGCCAATTCCAACAGGAAAGGCAAATTTCAGCTAAGCCACTTGCTTCCAAGCCTCCAATTTCTTTTAAAAAGGTGGTTCAACCTTCTAACAGGTATGACCATGATAGTATTTATAGTCACTGTGAGCAAGGGAGTAGAAATGGCAAGGGTGTTAGTGCCTATTGGGCAGTCCATGAGAAAAGCCAAATGGCCCATAATAAACCATTTTTATTTGGTGTACCAGCCCCAACACTCAAGGATAAGGTAGCAGCTGAATCACAAAGTCTTCCAATTTATTATCAAGCTAAGGGAAAATCTGTTAGCAAAGCAGACTTAAGAATATCTGAAGCTATCAGAAGTATGCATTCTGAAAAGAATGCAGCTGCAGATAGGGTTCAAGATATCCCAAGTACTTCTGCTGCCAGACAAGTCCCTAAGCAAGTCTTGGCTGAAAGACTTAAGAAAAGAGCTGATGTGCCAGCTGATTTAAGAGCTGCAAACAGCATTGCTGTTAAGCCAGTTCTTAAAAGAAGGTACAATGTGCATGAGTGCTGGTGCTGTGGCAAAGTGGGTCACTATGTCATTGATTGTTGGAACAATAAGAGTGTCCAGAGGAGTAATGTTGGCTTATCTGTCAGAAGAACTAAAGGTAGGCATGTTCAGTTTAAATCAAACTTGCACCTATGACCCAATAAAATTTGGGATCCTAAGGTTAGATAATTTATTTGTTGCAAGTTTGTCCAAGTGGCCATACCCCTACATGGTACTTGTACAGTGGATGTTCCAGACACATGACTGGAACAAGAAGCATGCTAAAGGAATACACTCCTATTGAGAATGGTCCCAAAGTTATATTTGGGGGCTCAGAAAAAAGGGTAACTAAAGGTTTGGGTAAGATAACTAATGGCATAGTAACTATCACACAAGTAGCTTATGTGAAAGATTTGAAACATAACCTTATAAGCATAAGTCAACTATGTGATCTGGGCTATGACATTTCTTTCCTTAAGGATGAGTGTCAAATTAGAAGGTCAAGTGACCAAGGGGTTATCTTGACAGGCACTAGGAGAGGAAATATTTATTGTCTAGACTTTGAGTGTGAGAGTGAGAACACTCATATATATCTAGTTGCAGGTGAGAAAGTTTCTTATTATGTCAAATGGCACAAGAGGCTAGCTCACCTGAACTACAAGACCATAGGTAGACTCTTTAGTAAAGAGTTGGTGAGGAATGATCCTGAAGTTAAGTGCATTAAGGAGGGAATTTACTCAGCTTGTCAAAAGGGCAAGCAGACCAGGTCTTTCTTCCAAAGTCTTGATACCAAAGACTCAATGAGGTGTTTATACCTTCTGCATATGGATCTATTTGGTCCTATCCCAGTTCATAGTCTAGGTAGGAAATTCTATACCCTTGTATGGTTGATGAATTTTCAAGGTTTGCTTGGGTATTCTTCCTAAGGAGAAAATCTGAAACCCCGGATATCTTCCAAACTTTTGTCAAGCAAATTTAGAATGAATTTAATAGTTCTATGGTCAAGATCAGAAGTGATCATGGGACTGAGTTTCAGTCTGAATGTATGACAAAGTTCTGTGAAGGGCTTGAGATTCATCAAGAATTCTCCTCACCTAGAACTCCTCAACAAAATGGAATTGTTGAAAGGAAGAATAGAACTCTAATTGAGGCAGGTAGGACCTTGTTAAATGACACTTTTCTCCTAGAATATTTCTGAGCAGAGGCAGTAAATACTGCTTGTCATGTTCTCAATAGAGCTTCCATCACCAAAAGCCACAAAAAGACTCCCTATGAGATTCTGAAAGGCAGAAAACCAAATTTATCATATTTTAGGATTTTTAGTAGCAAGTGTTATGTTCTAAATAATGGTAAGTCTCATTTGACTAAGTTTGCTGCCAAGTCCCAAGAAGGGATATTTGTTGGGTACAGCAACAATAGTAGAGCATATATGATCTATAACTTGACTACACAAATTATAGAAGAATCTGTCCATGTTGTCTTTGATGAGTCTAAGTTAATTAACTGTGAGCTGTCAAGCACTTCTTCTAGTCCTGTAGGTTTAAAAGATAAGATGAACAATCTGACCATCAGGGAAGATAAACCAGCAGGCCAAGAGACTGAAGATGATGGATGTTGTCTAGGGGGAGCTCAAGACTTACAAGCTGAGAATGAAGAATAACCAGCTGAAGACATTGAGGATCAGCAAGCTGAAGAAAGATTGCCTCTAGCTACGAGACATTTAAGAGATCATCCATCTCATCAAATCATTGGTGATGGAAGTCATGGTGTAATGACCAGAAGCAAGAGCTTGAACTCAGCATTATGTTCAAGCTTTCTGTCTCAAATGGAACCAAAGAAGTTTGAAGTGGCTATCCAAGATTCATTCTGGATTGGTGCTATGCAGGAAGAGATAAACCAATTCAAGAGATGCAAAGTTTGGAAACTGGTTCCCAGACCTAAGGGACATAATGTGATAGGGACTAAGTGGATCTATAGGAATAAGTTAGATGAAAATGATATTATTGTCAAGAACAAGGCCAGATTGGTGGCAAAAGGCTACAGACAGGAAGAAGGAATAGACTTTGACCAGACCTTTGCCCTAGTAGTAAGGCTGGAAGCAATAAGACTATTCCTTGCATATGCAGCCTATAAAGAATTCAAGGTCTTTCAAATGGATGTTAAGTCAGCATTCCTGAATGGAGATCTAAAAGAGGAAGTATATGTGGACCAGCCATCAGGTTTTATAGATCCTCACTTTCCTGATCATGTCTATAGACTTAAGAAAGCTCTATATGGGTTGAAACAAGCACCTAGAGCATAGTATGAGACATTGTTTACTTTCCTCATTGAGAAAAAATTCTTAAGGGAGGAAATAGACAAGACCCTATTTCTGAGGGAATCAAAGGGCAAGATCATCCTAGTCCAGATATATGTTGAAGACATAATCTTTGGATCTACTGAGAACAACCTTTGCAAGAAGTTTGCCAAACTTATGCAAGGGAAGTTTGAGATGAGCAGCATGGGTGAACTAAAGTTCTTCTTAGGACTTCAAGTAAGACAGACTGATGATGACTTATTCATATCCCAGTCTAAGTTCACCAGGGAGTTGATTAAAAATATGGCATGGAGACTGCCTCCACCATGAAAACTCTAATGGGGTCAAGTATGCCTTTAGACAAAGATAAGGCAAGGAAACCTGTTGATGAGACTTTGTATAGAGGGATAATTAGCTCCTTACTATACTTGACTGCAAGTAGACCTGACATCATGTATGCTACATGTGTCTGTGCTAGATACCAGACATGCCCTAAAGTGTCTCATTATTCTGCTGATAAGAGAATTTTAAGATATCTTAAGGGCATGCCAGATCTTGACTATGGTACCCTAGGAATAGAGATTTTCTGCTAACAAGTTTTCAGATACAGACTTTACAGACTGCAAAGAAGATAGAAAAAGTACCATAGGTGCATGCCAATTCTTAGGAGGAAGATTGGTTTCATGGAACATCAAAAAGCAGACAAGTGTTATTATATCCACAATAGAGTCAAAATATATTGCAGCTGGAAGTTGCTGTGCTCAGTTGCTATGGATACAACATCAACTTGAAGATTATGACATCAAGATAAGTAGAACTCCATTATATTATGATTCTACTAGTGCTATAACAATTGCTAGAAACTCTGTTTCACATAACAGAACAAAGCACATTGAAATTAGGTATCATTTTATTAGAGAACATGTTGAAAAAGAGGACATAAGTCTAGAGTTTATTTCTACTAATACACAAGTAGCTGATATATTCACTAAACCTCTAGATGAAAGTAAATTCAATTATTTTAAAATTGAATTAGGCATGTTGAACCTGGTATAGGATGGTAGATTAAGAAAAATTCTACTCAACAAATGACTAAGTTAGTTATGTGTCGACACAAGTTAAGAGTTATTGACACACAGATGTTGGTGTCGACACATAAAGTCGTCTGTGTCGACACTCAAAAATTAGTGTTGACACATAGAGTTGTCGAGACTCTAAACTCCCTGTTGAGACTTTAGCAGTCTGTGTCGACACAATCAAAATTGTGTCGACATACGAAACTTTAATTTCAGAAATCTCAGCCCGCCTTTTGACCTTCCCTATTTAGAAAAGTATAAATAGGAGGAAACGAGACCTTGTCGACTACGCTCTCAGAAATCTCGAGACTAAACCATCAGTGTCGACAAGAAATTCTTCTTCTCTCTCTTCAACTTCCACTTCTCTCATCTCCAATGGCGCCCAAGATGGACAACAACATTAACGAAGGTTATGAGCTTGTTCGGGGAGCATTCAATGATGCTAAACAAGATATCAAGGCGATGGTTGACCTAATCCAAGAAGTAGGACCGGATTATCTGGTTTCAGAACCAACAAGAATATGGAAGAAGGAAGTTCTAGAATTCTATTCCAACGCTACGTTGAATTCAAAGGGGAATAAGATTCAATCAACTGTTCATGGAGAAACAGTAAAAATAACTCTAAAAAATCTGAGCAAATCTCTTCAATTACCAAGGATTAAAGAAGAAACAGAGATTGATTCTACACTGACTGTAGAAGCCCTCAAATGGTGTGGGCTGCCCTCAACCACAAACATTGGATCATCCATGACTAGAAAAGGGATGAACTCCAAAGGGAAGTTTCTATCAGAGATTATTGGGAAGGTAGTTCTCTGCAAAACTGGGGGGCATGATAGGATCACTTCCTACATGTTCAGCCTAATGATCAGAATCATCTTCAAAGTGAATACTGACTGGAGTACTATTATCTTTAATAAGATTAAAGAAAACATTAAAAAGCCAAACCTAGGGAGAATATTAAGTTTGTATCTGGCTGCCGATCAGCATACCTGAGATGCTAAACCAGATTGTTGGCTCAAAGATTAATCACATGAGGAGAATGGATATAAGAATCCTGTCTAGGTGAGATAGAGTATTGTCCAAGAAAGACCCTGCACCAAAGCAGAAGTCCAAAAAGGTCCCAAAATCAAAGAAAGATACAGTGCAAGCTGAGGAGTCCTCCAGTGACTCAGAAGAAAGGGTTGAATTCAGTTCTGATGAAGATAACACTGAACTACCCAGAAAGTCTCCAACTCACACACTTGGAACTAGAGCTCAAATCCAGGGGAAGACTGTCCATCTTCTAGATAATCAAGAGATATCAGTCCCTAGTGAAGCTGTCAATGAAGCCCAGCTAGACAGTGAGACTGCAAACCTCGCTGTAATGGAAGTGGTTCATGACATCAACACAGTTGCTGACCCTTCTAGAAGAGAGGCACATGATGTGCATATTCCTGATCTGCCAGAGAAACCTCAGGCTCCTGAGACTGATGTAATCCAAGAATTAGAGACCGACTTCCAGGGGGAGCAAGAAGAGGTACACAAGTAAGATATTTTTGCTGATGTACACACTGTTGCAAGGGTTAAGGGGGAGGTGTCAGACCTAGCCCCAAGACTAGATATAGATGTTCCAGGCACTATAGTGGAACTTGAGATATCATCTGATTTAGTAAATGAGGAAGAAGCCTTAGTACTTAAGAAAAGAAAAATCATGGAGCTAAGAAAGAAGAGTTCAAGTTATAAGAAAGCCTTAAAGGTTGGATCCTCATCTATAGCCCATACAATGGATTTTAGTTCTTTGTTAGTACAGCTGCAAGTCAAACTTGATGAGCAATGACTTGCACTAGAAAGGTATGTGGATGAAAGCCACAAGGAGATGCAGTTCAATCTGGCACAGGACATCAAATCTATAAGATTTGAGATAAATTTGCTTAAGAAAGAAATGACAGACTGCTTCCATAAGGGAGGAAATGTTGTGGTATATATTGTTAAACAACAAATAAACACTAAAACTGAAGTGGATGATCTGGTTGTTAAGCAAGGTTTTGTTCTAGAAAATCAGAAAAGGATGAATGAGAATTTGATGGAAATACATTCCATCACTCTGAAAAAGTTGGCTGAACAAACCACTATCATAGAAACACATATGAACACCAAAGTATCTGCTATAGAAGCACAGATGAAACTGGATTTGGCAGCAGTTGATACTACTATCAAAACTTCTCAGTCTGCAATTTCAGCTCAAGTAAAGAAGTTTAAAGCATACTATACCACTGAGAACTATCATATTGCAGATCAAATAAGGTTTCAGAAGAATGATCTCAGATATCATATTCATAGAGAAGTCATAAAGGGGGAGAGGGTATTAGTTTAGGCTAGCTCTGAACATGCTAAATGGATATCTAACAGTATCAGAGCTACCTTGGGATATCCACCCTTATGTGATGACAACAATACTGCAGAATCTGGATGCCAACCTGCATTCTTGAAGGGGATGCAACATGAAGTAGCTAGAGTCATATATCCCCCTTCTGAGTTTGAGGAAATTCAATAGGAAGTCCAGAATATGTACAGCCCTCCACTGGAAAAATTGCCAGTAATTTCTGAGGAAGTAGACATGGCTAAATTAGTTTTGCTTAAAGAGCATGAGGCCCAAATATCTAAGAAGAGATTCAATGAACAGGCTGAGGCTAGACCTGATTTTGAGAAATGGAGTCCAACCTCCAGAAGCATCATCTTAACTGCATGGAATGCAGTTGCTGAAAATCAATATGACAGGGGTAAGTGGTACTCCAAACAGGAATGAGATAAATATCTTGCACAACAAGAAATAATCTACAAATTCAGGAAGGACTTGAAGGCTAGAAGAATCCCTGCAAACTCCATAGAGCCTTGCAAGTACTTCCCAAAACCATTCTATTACTTTGAAAGGTAAAAGCTGAAAGCTGCTCAACTTAAGGCCAAAGACATCAAGGGTAAGAAGCATGTTACTGATACTGAAGCTAAAGTCAAAGCTACTATTCAGACATGCAAAGGGATTGTCGTCAAGGAACCAGATCAACCTTAACTTTAGATTGACTAGGTTCTAGAAGAACTATGTAGACCTTTTGTTGTTCTTATAAAAACATAAATCTTGTAATCTTACTTTGGTTATATGATAAAGAAATTCTTGGTTGACAACAGTTCATATATCTATGTCTCTGAGTTACATGGTTTCCTTATGATATTTCATTTTGAATATTTGTGTGTAACATGCTAGATCTGCTCTTGAATAACTCTGTTTGAAATGTCTGAATACATCATGTTTATTACTTTTGTTATATTAGTGTATATCATTGACTATGAATTATGACTTCTCCAAATAGGGGGAGATTGTTGGGTACATTGGAAATTGTGTACCTGATTTGGAAAAGCCTCACCTGACTCAATGATATACATCAGGTTGTATTTGATGGTGTATTGAGTTTACTTGTGCAGGCAGAAGAATAAAAAAAACATTCTTAGTACAAAAGTGTCGAGACATTTATAATGTGTCGACATCTTTGAAGAAGCAGCGTCGAGACTAGAAGCAAGTTGTGTCGACACATAGGACTTGTGTCGACACATGGAATTTTAGTCGACAACAGCTGTGTCAACACTCAGGACTAGTGTTGACACACTTAGATTTGAAGTGCTGACATTAGTAGAAGAGTTGTGTCGACACACAGGACTTGTGTCGACTTACAGAGTTTGAGTCTACATTAGTTGTGTCGACAGTTTTTGAAGTATGTTGACACATTCTACAAAGGCAGTGTTGAGATTGAATGAAGAGCTATGTCGATAGTTTCTGAAGTTTGTCGACAACACCAAAGGAATTGTGTCGACACCCGGGTAATTGTGTCGACACATACTTCATCTGTGTCGACACATACTATCCTTATGTCTCGACACGTTCAGCTGAGTTAAATAACTCTAAGTGCCAAATCTCAAGACTGAAGACTTGACAACTGCCAGAATTGCCAATGCCTGTTAGACATGTCAGAACTGTCAGATGTCAGTCAACTACCAGATCAGCCGGTTGCCTCTGATGTGATCTATAAATAGAGCTGAGCTATCAGAGAAAAACACGATAGTGAGACATAGAGAAAATATAGAGGGAAACCAAGAAGAAGGAAGAATACTCCAAAAAGAATTCACAGAATTCTATACAGTAAGAAGATTCTGATTTTAAATAAGAGAAGGAGACATCATCTCATTAGATCTGTCAATGTATGCAGAATTAAGTCTGCAAGAAGGAAGAAGCTGAGTCTATATCAACTTCTCAAGAAGATTCAACCTAGGTTCTCTCTTTCAAGAAGCTTTGAATAAGCTAAGTAAGGTTGAATCTGATTCATTACAGCAATGGTCTGAAGGAAACAGATTAAGCAAGATCTGATCAAGATTCCCTCACCCCTTTTTCTTTCTATCTGGGTGAAGGAAGAAAGTAATTCTTTATACAATTTTTTGTAAGATCTATTTTTAGATCTGAGTGTAAGAGATTTCAATCTCTGAGTTGTAAGCCTGTAATTATAAAGGCTGAGGTATGGCAGTTTGCCTGAGGTAGGAGATTAAGTTCTCTGAGCGGTAGGCCTGGTAATAAGGGCTGAGATATGGCTTGATAACCTGAGTGGTAGGAGTGTGGATTCACTCTGAGGTAGAGTTCTTGGGAAGAGCCTGAGGTGTAAGACTTATTGAAGTCTGGGTTGTAGGAGCAGTTTGGGTTCTGAGTTGTAAGATCTGAGGATCTGAGAAGGTGGAAGGAAGTTTGGCCGAATCTAGTGTACTGCTAGATAGACGAAGGGGGAAGTAGATGTACCCGTCATTTGGGAAACCACTATAAATCTATGTGTATGTTGTGATTGGATGATTGTGTGTTGTGGTAGCTGTAGAATTTATAATTGTGCTGAGATTAATTTATTAACTGTCTAAGTTGAATTGGAATTGACCCTGTTCACCCCCTCTAGGTGTTTAGACAATCTTGAAACCAATTCTTTCACTCTTCCTCTACTAGATGGGGCAGGCTTCTAGATCCAGGTTGAGGCGGTGGCAGGCCACGTCTGCATCGATCTCTGGAATCTCTGCAGCGCTCCATGCGAAGATGTCCATATTTTTCTGTATGCACTCCAACATCCTTCCCTGGTCCTCCGGGGTCAGCCCCCGCTGATGCGAACCTTCTCCACCCTGTCTCCGAGGGTGAGAACTTCCATCTCCACCACCTCCTCTACAGCCTCCAAGCGGGACTACTCTCCCCATTCTCCAATGTCTCCTTCCCCTGGGACAAGGACCTCCTCCTCAACTTCCTCCATGGCCATTGCCTCGGCTGGATCTTGGACTTCCTCCGCCACCTCCACCCGGGTGCGGTTCTCCTCCACTTCCATCTTTATCCCGTCTTCCTCCTACTCCGCCACCTCCATCCTCCGCTCCATCTCCTCGGACACCTCCTGCCAAAAGATGGATTTCACTGCAGTGACGTACCACTCCCTTGCCACCTTGGGGTCTCCCCGGACCCGGACTTGTATCCCCTCGGTGTTGAACTTTAAGCATTGATGGAAGGACGAGGGGACACATCAGAAGGCGCTGATAAGAGGTCGCTGAAGATGGATTTGTAGTTATTGGGGGATTCCACGATGACGAACCTGTAAGTACGGGACTGCCCCCCTAGAGTAACATGGAGTCCCACTCCTCCTTCCACTTCTTTCCTCTCCCTAGAAAATCCGAACAGAGGCTCATCTGAGGCCAACACCCTCTTACCCTCTACCTTCATCGCGTCGAACGCCTTCTTGAAAATGACCTTGATCGAGCTCCCATGATCAATGAGGATCTGGGAGACAGTGAAATTTTCGATGGATGTCTGGATGACCAGCGCATCGCAAAAGGGATCCTCATGATCCGACATGTCACTTCTAGAGAAGGTGATCCTCTCCTTCGGGGGTGGGGTCTAGGATGTGGAGCCAACGCTTCGGCAATACATGGTGTGGAGGCTCGCCTTTCGGGAAGCCTCGACTCCCCCCCTTGGATCACTCTAATCCCACCTCGAGCTATAACATCAGCCCTGTCCTCCCACATGTCCTCCTCTGCCCTAGGCAGGACCTCCTCAATCAGCACTCCCTGGCGGTCCTACTGCTGCTGCCATCCCCTGGCTTCCCTCATCTCGAGGAACTCGGGGCACGTGGCAGTTGCATGCCCTCTTCTTGGTGGAACTCACAATAGAGGAGATCCACCCTGGCTTCCTGCCTTCTCCTCCGCCCTTCTCTCCTCCTCACCCCATGGCTATTTCCATAGCCTGATTCTGGTCCGGTAGAGGTGTTCTCTAGCCTTGCCTCCCACCTAGAGGGTGAAACTGACCCTGGCCCCCCTGGCGGTAGTCTCCTCCATAGAAACCCCTCCACTGCCCCTGGTCCTGCCACTCCAGCCTCAAACCCAGCCGATGGTTCAGCTCCTGGTGCCTTAATCTAGGCTGCTGCTATTCCCTCTGCCGAGGTTCGGCTTTCCTCTCCTCCTGACCTTTGCCATCTCTTAGCTTCTCTTCCTCAATGGCCCACCTGGCCAGCTTCCGGGAAAACTCCGGGTTCGACGCCTCCATGTCGACCTCCCTTGCCGCTCTCTCCATCAACTTTTCGTAGGAGAGGAGCAGCACCCTCTTTAGCTCCATCCTGAAGAAACCTCGCTGCAGCCCCAGGGTGAAGGCCATCATCAGGGTGTGCCCTGACGTCTCCTGTACCTGGAGAACCTCATGCTGGAACCTGTCCAAGTATCTCCCCAAGGTCTTGTTTGCACCCTGCTTGATGCGGAACAGATACTCGGACTCCTTCTTCCTCTTCCTTGAGGTGATGAACCTCAGCATGAACCCCCGACGCAGGTCCTCAAAACAAAAGATGGAGCCAGCCAGGAGCTGGTGGAACTAATCTCTTGCCTTCTCCTTGAGGGTGATGGCGAGGAGCATGCACTTGAACCCATCCGACATCTGTCAGATCGAGACTATATCCTCAAACCACTGGACGTGCTGGACCGGGTCTCCCTTCCCGATATAGTAGGACATCTCCAGCTCCCGGAACCCCTCTGGAACCGGGGCTGATGAAACAAACTCGCTGAAAGGGATGCCCCCTCTGTTGGGTGAGTAGGGGGATCTCGCCCTCCCATCTCGTCGACCCGGCCCTCAGATGTCGAGCTGGGGAAGAGCACGCGCCCCTGCAGCTCGCGCTCGCCTCCATCTGCTACTTTCTTCCCCGGCTCGCCTGCCGGGTGCATCGTTGCCCAGGGCTGGGGGGGAGACCACAAGAATTGCTGGTGTCAAGCACTCGACGTGAGTGCCGAGTGCGAACATGACGAGACTCTACATCTCTTGCCTGAACTCGTCCAACAAGCTGACGGTGGCGAGAGGGGGAGGTGGGGGTGGCGAGTTGCCTCGCCTGAACCTTGCCCTTCTTCTCCAGTCATCGAGCTCGCTGAAGATTTTCGGTGTTGACCACGCTCCACGCTCACCACACCAAAATGTTGAAACCGAAAACTCGGTCTCGGTGGAGTTCACCCTTGGGGAAGGGGTGATCACATACTTACTTCTCTCTCGCGAGCCAGAAGACTAAGGAAAAAGAACAGGGGACAGACCCAAGGGCTCGGAGTGAAGGACCCACCACACACCCGGAAGATCTCAGAGCGCTTTCCCTCCTTAGCCAAATGTCGAGTTAAGGTACCTCAGAAAGCGCTAGAAGACCGTGTCACAAGTAAGCATGCCTTCTGAGGTACCCCCTTGGGTCTATTTATAGATTTTTGGAGACGGCCTGCCAATAACGCAATCCTGCTGCTCTAAAATTACCTCAATACCCCCAAAGATGATCTGTCAATAGCCAAACTCCGCTGTTCTGAATCGTTATGGGAAGGCCAGCGTGGCAAAATGGTAAAGAAACATCACAGAACTGGGCGAGTGGCCCTCTAAAGCCTCCACTCGCCTGGGGCGGCGAGTGCTCGATAGAGCTCGCACTCGCCGCCTCCCCTTGGGTCTGGGCGAGTACGGGCCCGACTGGCCCTGCTCGCCTACCGCTTGCCGAGTTGCCTGGGGTGAGTGCGAGCCCTCCAGCTCTACTCGCTCCCCCCTGATGGTTCCACCTCGTCTGGACGAGTCAGGGGTTGCCGAGCTATGGCCCCCCGGCTGCTCGCCCGGGACCTGGACCACTCGGCCCATGTCGGTCTGACTCCTGCCGACCCCACTCGCCGAATACGTGGTTGTACATTGACGATTATCCAAATAAAAAAATATATTAAATTAGTCATTAAAAGATGCTATCAACTGTAGGAAAAAAATAAAAAATATTTTAAAATTAATATTATTAATAGGTTTAAATGTTTAATAATATATAATTTTTTATTCATTAGTAAGAGTTAAAATATAAGATGAATTTAATTATTTTAAAAAAAATGTAAGATTTTCATTAAAAAAAATTTATACATTTGGTGAAAATTTTCGGGGTAAGTAACGACTATCTTCCCTTCAGAAATTTTTTTCCTGCGCATAGCATTTCTAGAGGAAGGAGCGCGGACGTAAAATTAGTCGTTTGATGGGCCTTTAAAAAGAGTGCATTGCTTGCTTTTTCTTTTAATTTTTTTTTTCGACTGACGACTAACGTTGGATTTAAATCTCAACGGCTTGAATCTCACCCGCTCCTTTCTCTAGAAATGCTACCCGCACCTAACCATTTTTCACAAGCCTTCGGAGCTGCTCATGGTTCTCCGCCATCCCCTCTCCATTTAGTCCATTTAGGGGATAGAGCGGCAAAATACAGCCGTTCATCTGCTTGTACCACTGAGCTTCGAAATGCAGAATGTAAATTCTGGGCTATCGGAACACCGCCTCCGCCTCCGCCTCCGCCGCCGCCGCCGGCAGTGATGAGAAGAAGGTACCCTATTCGACCTGTCACTCTTTCCTTTTCAACACCTCCGCAGTCGGCCGACCAACCCCTTACTATCCTCCACTCCGTTTGCCTATTCAGTTTAACTCTCAATCTCGTGGTATCAAATGATGCGCGCAATATGTTCGCTTAAAGTTCCAAACGGTCTTAGGCTGTCAAACCGCAAGTTCTTTATGCTTAACATTGCAGCTGCGCGCAAAATGTTCATTTTATTCCATGGTTTTGAGAGCCACAAAATCTCAACAGTGCATTCTGTTTATACTTGTAGTGTATATAATAATACTCTGGTTGCTGATAATTTCCTTAGAATCTGAATTATAGGAGTCTTCAGCTTATAGAGAGTGTTTGCCAAGATTAGTCCCACACCGCCTATACTATCTTTGACCCTGGTTTTGTAATGAAAAATGAGTGCGGTGGTTAATTTAGGCTTCGTTTGGTTCAGCGTTTCGCCGCCTCCGTTTGGAGCAAACGCCGTCGGACGGCGGGTAAATAAACGGCCGCCACCTCTCCCCCTCTGGTTCCAAAGTGGCGTTTCGACCCACCGGATGCACCCGTCACCGCCGAACCAAATATAGCCTTAATAGAGGAGTTTGGATTTACATGTCTTCCTTTTTTGCTACAGGAAAGTTCTAAAGCATGGTCCTAAACTAGTTCTTTCTTCACCTTAGAATGGATTTTGTGGTTTGCTTTATAGACCTGATAGCCAATTACCTCTCCTAAGATTTCTATGCAGTTTTATTCTCTTTCAACTCTGATGTCTTCCATCCAGTGTATAAATCTTGTTGCCACATAAAATCTGTTCTATCATAAATATATGTATTGCATAAGGAAGTGAAACATCATCAGCAGGAGGATATTATTGTACACCATAAATTATTTATTTAACTTGATTTTATATGTTAGCATTTACAGAATGCTAAATTTTGGACCTGTTTGGCTCAACTCTGTGCATGGGCTTGAAAAATCAACTAAGTGGTATTAGAATCACATTTACGTTCCATTCTTAATCCCATGCCATTCATCAACACATGGACTCAAAATTGCCCGATTCTCCGGGAGTAAAATGATAAAATTTCCAGCTTGAACTCAAATTTTCCGTTTACTTCGAAAAAGTCTTATGTTTATGATGGATCTATTGCATACGAAGAATGTATATATGGAATATTTATAATTTAATGAAGTTTAAAAGGTACATTTTATGAATCTACAACTAGAATGACTATATTGAACGAATCCGAGTGTTGGGCAATGACAAATCATTGATAGTCAAGTTGTGTATGGTGAAAATTGATAAAGAGTTGAGGACCGATTTTATTAGGGGAATGGTGAGAATGATATCTTTTGAAGATAAAGCTGTGGAAAATAAATTTATTTGGAATGTACAAGGGGTATAAATTTACAAAGAATAAGATATAGGCTCCGTTTTGTGCGGCGTTTTTGCTCCAGTGAGTTTGGAGAAAAACTCCACCGTCATTGAATGTTGTTTGACATGAAAATTGTTATGACCGCCACCAAGAAAAGATTACTAGTTTTGTACATAAAAGTGGATGAAGTTCCTTGGGTGAGGTCGGGGGTACACGAACGACGGTTCATAACCACCGCGTTCACGACCTCCACCGCCACGCCAAACGGAGCCTTTTCATGCAATACTTGAAACAAATGAAAATGAGTCTCAAATGCCCAAATAGTTGGATAATGTTAATGATGTATCATGTCTTCAAATAACTGTTAAGAGTAATGATATATATCATGGTTTATTTCAGACTTTATGGGATCTCTGGTGGTGTTCGAATCGGAGGGGAGAGGTGGCTGCTCCAAACAGAGTTTTTTGGGGCGTTTCTCAAGGCGGGCGGGTGGAAACGGAGCAAATGCCGCCAAAAGTTCATTTGTTTTCCCTCCTTCCGGCGGCGTTTGCCCAAAACGGAGTAGCGAAACGCCCAAACAATTAGAGCCTGAGTCTCAAATGCCCAAATAGTTGGATACTGTTAATGATGTATCATGTCTTCAAATAACTGTTAAGAGTAATGATATATATCATGGTTTATTTCAGACTTTATGGGATGATAATTAAAACAAAATGAAACAAAGCACTGACACCGAAGTTTGTGCGAAAAAAGGATGGCGAGAATCTCCTGCTTCACTACCAGATCTTTTTATGAAGATCAACGAAAAGTTTCACAATTATTTCCAGGTATGCCCTGCTGTCTTCTTCATACAAAGCATGTTTTTAGTACTGACTAACGGTTGTACACTTGTACTTACAGTTGGGATCAAAGCTTTTGGTTAAAAATCAGCACAAGTTTGATACTATGAAAACTATAACACTGGGAGAGAAGGACTCGGCCAAGCCATGGGAAGTTGAATTGGATAGACAGCTTCAGGCATGGAGAGAGAACTCTTACTGGGTTGATCAGCCTCCTGAAATTGAGGTAGTTTTTAAATTTAGTAGGAAGAAGGGTCGTTATTAGTTGGGGTTTTCTTAGCTTACCGCTATTTAGATACCGGTGTGAATCTAGATAATTGTATTAGTTTAGGAGCTTCTTTTAATAACTCGACATTTCATAGCAGGTTGGAGTGAACCAAACAATCCCTTATTTCTTGATATCTTCCATCCTGCTTAGCTCTGTTTGGGGAATTGTTTGGGCTCTGATATGGTACAGGTGCCTCAAATAGGAAGTGATCTCTGGTGGTGTTCTGCCTTCGGTGGGGAAGAGAAAAAACTTCAGTGCTACTCCCTTTTCCACCACAAGTCACTTCCTCCCATCCCGTTTCTCTCTGGTGACGTGTCGACTTTTTATGCCGCCTGCCAAATAAATCTTAGCTTGACTTCTTGGTTTCTAGCTAACATTGGATTGAGTTCATGCTCTCTACAGTAGTATGTCTTTCAAGTGTGATATTAAATCCATTATCACATATGGTATAGTTTCTCTCTAAAGAAGTCAACATGTGAAACTTGTTTGAAATTTAAAAATATTGTTTTGGAGGTGGATTAATCTAACTTCTTAAGAAATGTAGTTGAGCTCTACTGCATATTTTGTTTTTTTGGTCTTGGAAATAGCTTTTGTCCCACAATCAGTTATCTGATTAATCTACATGTATTATTGTGTTACATTGCTATTATTATGGTTATATCGGGTTGTTATTATTAGACAACGCCGATTAAAATTATTATGAATGTATACTCTATTTCATGCAAGGGTATTATGATAATTAAGTCCTCTTATTTAAAGGCCCCTTGGGCTAAGGAAATGGTATGTAAGAATTAATCTATTCTCCTTGCACCTTGTAAGAGATTTTAATAGTTCTCTCTCTCTCTTGCATACATCGCTTAGGCAATCGCGGTTCGACTCCACAGTATCCTCATCCTTCATCATGTCCACGTCTAGGCCATCCTCCTCCATCATGTATCCTTTTGGATGAACTCGGCTCCCTTGTATCCCCCGCAACCCCCGGAACCCCCGCATTCCCCGCATCCCCTGCATGTCCTCCTCCAAAGTAAGCATATCTATCAAGCTTAACTATATTATGATTATATAGTCATTACAACAACACTCAAGCCTTTGTTGTAATAACTATATACCCATAATATAGTTAAGCTTGATAGAGGCTATTGTCATGAGTATATAGTCATTAGTGGAATTAAAATGAAATGGTGTTGAAACTTGTGCAGGTTAGCGTACCAAAAGGCTCTCTATGCAATTTAAATGCTAAACTGAAGATCGGGTTGCCTCCAGATGCAGTTTTTAACATTATTACTGATCCTGACAACAGAAGAGTTTTTAAGAACATCAAGGTATTCCTAAAATTATATTAGCTTTTTAATCTTCTATTAGCTGTTATTTTGATTGTTTACCTATTTCAGTAGCTGTTTATTTTATTTAACTCGTTAATTCAATATGGTTTTGTATTGGGAGACTCATGCGTCTGTATGCACTTGATATAGATTTTGGGGCCGCAATGTATGTGTTTTAATTTGGTGTGCAATTAGTACAATTGGTGTGCAGCTAGCGGCCTGCCTCCTTTTGGGATTAGTCCTGCATCATTAGCGCAGGGAGGAGCGGCATTTTGTTCCCCCGATTGCGGCAATGCGGGGCTCTTCAGCGTAGGGAGGAGGAGCGCGGCAGAGTGCGACAGTACGCACGTGATTGCGCATCGCGACGGATTTGTTCCTTCTCGCCGGGGTGCGGCAGGAAGCAGTGCGGTGGCAGGAAGAGTGCATCGCGACGGCTTGTTCCTTCTCGCCGGGGTGCGGCAGGAAGCAGTGCGGCATTAGGAAGAGTGCAACGCGGCCAAGTGCGACAGTACGCACGGGATTGCGCATCATTGAGTTTTGTTCCTTTTCACCGGGGTGACGCACGCGGAGGAGTATCGTGGCAGATTGCGACTGGATTGTTCCTCCGGCGCTGTGAAGCATCGCGCAGAGAGGTGAAACAGTCGGAGCAAGTTGCGCAGGGAGGCGTGACAGGCTCAATCATCTTCTTGGCTTTTGGATTAAGAAGCAGAGAGACGAGACACCGATCCTACTTGTCCCTGTAGCGAGGAATTAACATCGGGACAAAGTGGGTCTCTGTGGTGAGCGTGGGTAGTGCTGCGCGACGGTCAAACAGATTTGTGGGTTACTCATGGAGAAATTGGTTGCCAAGATGGAGAAAGCGAATATAAAAGTGTCTTTGAATTCCCGCAGATGTCAAAAGGCGAGGGATTGCCTCAGTCGTCATCGCCTCTGGTAAAACTTGATCTTCCTCCTGTGGAACTGAAGCTCGACGGACCAACTACGTACTTAAGTTGGTCGTATCTGGTGAAAAGGACTCTCTCCGGAAGGAACCTGGAAGGCTATCTAACTGGCGAAAAGATGGAGGCAGAGAAGCACTCGGATGGGTACAACGAATGGAAGCTACACAGAGTCTGTTACACACCTGGCTCCTAAACTCAATGGTCGCATCTATTGCTATCACGGTGGACGGTATAGAGATTGTAAGCGATGTTTGTGGGAAATTACTAGGGCTTTACGCAGGAGTTGACAACCACATGCAACCTCCAGTCGGAGGAGAGATGCAATCGGGGGGACCTAGGCCGACATGCAAGGGGGGAGTTGACCTCGGCCGTCAATACAGAGGCTCGGTCTTACAAGAACACTTCCCGAGGCATCGTCCCATCATCCGTACCGGGCTATTTAGGAGGAGCGGGTCGAAGGCTTGTATCCCGATCCAACAGTGGGGATTGCTTTCGACCATGTCATCTGGCTACAAGTGCCAGTGTATGAACGAGGTGTAATGTTCTTCCGAGGATCCTTTAGGACGCACTCGAGGCCAAAATATACCCTTGGGCTTATCTTTGCCCCTCGGTAGGTTATCCTGCCTTTAGAAAAAATTGAAGTGTCGTTGCCCGAATATATGCTTGGTAGGGTCGGCCCTTGAATCCGGGAGGTTGGCATCCGGACTGTTCCTGATAGTTCCTCCAGTCGGAGGAGAGATGCAATCGTGGGGACTTAGGCCGACATGCAAGGGGGGAGCTGACCTCGACCGTCAATGCAGATGCTCGGTCCTACAAGAGCGCTTCCCGAGGCATCGTCCCATCATCCGTACTGGGCTATTTATGAGGAACAGGTTGACGGCTGGCATCACGGATCGATCGCGGGTCTGAACCTAGAAGCTTTTAGATGTCTTGAGACGAATTAGCATAAGGAGAAACAATTGGGCTGACGCTGCTTGAATATATATGCAATCAAGATTACAAGGAAAATACAGTGTTACCGCTAGGGATAAAACTTTTTCAGGTCGTCCCCGCTCCAAGTACCTCCCAGCTGCTCTCCGACTTGACCTTGAAGATAATAGCCTCCAGTGGCTAAGGCTTCCTAGATGATGAAGGGGTCTTCCCAGTTCGGATGTAGCTTGCCGACCGTTGCTCCCCTTCCTGCAGCATCTACCTTCTTCATGACTAGGTCACCTGGGAGGAAATGTTTGAGGTGAACGTTCTTGTCGAAGTGCTTTGCCATGCATCTCTTGATTTCTTCTTGGCGAGTGGAGGCCAGGTCACGAAGCTCCTCGACATAGTCCAGCGAGAGTCTTTGAGCATCTTCATTCTCTAGTCTCCATTCTTCATCGCCATCTCCCGCCGCTATGACCCTTGGGCTTCGAACCTCAAACTCCACCGGGATGAGCGTTTCAGACCCGTGGGACAACTTGAAAGGTGTTTCCCCCGTGACCGAGTTCGGAGTTGTCCCCAGAGCTCATAGGACTGAGGGGAGCTGCTTCGCCCAATTGCCCTTCAAGTTGGTGACTTTTTTCTTTAGGAGGTTGATGATCAACTTGTTGGCGCTCTCCACTCGTCCGTTGCTGCGAGGATGATGCACAGAGGCGAATCGAAGATCCGTCCCTAGTTGTTTGCAGAAGTCCTCTAACTCCAAGCTGGCGAACTATGGACCATTGTTTGTGACGATGGCGAGAGGAATCCCGAACCTGCATGCAATCTCTCCCCAGATAAAATTCTTTACAATTTGAGAAGTGGTCTTGGCTAGAGCTTTTGCCTCGATCCATTTGGAGAAGTAATCGATCATGACAATGACGAACTTCCTCTTCCCGCTGACCTGAGGAAAAGGGCCGATCAAGTTCATTCCCCAAATGATGAAGGGTCATGGAGCAGTGATCGAGCGAAGGTGCTGAGCTGGCTGTAACTGAAGGGGCGCGTAGAGCTGACATTGCGGACATTTCATGGAGAAGGCCTCCGCGTCCTTCCGGACAGTCGGCCAGAAGTAGCCGTGTCTTAGAATTCTTTGCTCCAGAGTACGAGTTCCCGAGTGGCTGTCACACTCTCCTGAATGAATCTCCTCCAGAACACGAGGGACTTCTACTTCCGACAGGCACCGGGCCAGAGAGCCTGAGATAGTCTTTCAGTATAGCTCTCCTCCCTGCAGCAGATAATATGCAGCTTTGTAACGGAACTTCCTCTGATCTCCCTCGCTGGCAGACAACTGACCCGTTGTTAAGAACGCAACGAACGGATCCTTCCACGAGGCTCTTTGTTTGATCTCCATCATCTCTCCCTCCTCGATGGACGGTCGGAACAACTCGGTCACGGTCCCCCCAGCCCGGGGACCGTACTTGGCGAGGTAGTCTGCTTCGGAATTCTCCTCTCGGGGTATGTGCTCGACGAAGAAGGATTGAAACCCTCCGATCAGACCTTTCACTTTGACCAGGTATTTCTGCAGGACGGGATCGTGCACTTCGAACTCCCCCTTGATTTGAGACGCGACCATCATTGAGTCGGTGAAGGCTCTGATATCCCAAATTGCTAGCTCCTTGGCGAGACGCAAGCCAGTCACCATGACTTCGTATTCTGCCTGATTATTCGTAACGGGGAAGAGGATCTTGACAACTTGCTCGATCCGGGTTCCCTGCGGGCTTATTAGCACTACTCCGACTCCCACGGAATACCTGCCTGAAGCCCCATTCACGAACATCTTCCAAGAGACTGGGCTAGAAGAGACTCGTCTCCTCCCACCTCAGCTGAGAAGTTAGCCAGGAAATCTGCTACTGCCTGCACCTTGGTTGCTACCCTCGGAGAGTAAGAAATGTCGAACTCGCTAAGCTCCACTGCCCACTTTGTCAATCTGCCTGAATGCTCCACTCCATCCAGGATACTACGCAACGGATGATCGGAGACGACCCTGATGGAGTGAGCCTGAAAATAAGGATGGAGCCTTCGAGCCGAAACCACTAGAGCAAACACCAACTTCTCCAAAATAGGATATCTCGTTTCCGCCTGTCGCAGCACTCTACTCACATAGTAGATGGGGAGCTGCTTCTTGCCTTCTTCTCTGACCAACACCAAACTAACTGCTTCCGCTCCTACTCCCAGATAAAGGAGGAGGTCTTCGCTTCCCTGCGGGCTTTGAAGGAGAGGAGCTTGAGTTAGTTGCTGCTTGAGCTTTCCAAAAGCCTCCTCGCACTCCGCGGTCCATTTGAACTTCTGATTGCCCCGAAGAGCTCTGAAGAACGGAGAACACTTCTCTCCTACCTTGGAGAGAAAACGGCTAAGGCCTGCCAGCCTTTCTGTCAACCTTTGGACTTCCTTGGGATCCCTCGGGAACGCCATCTCCAGAATGGCCTTGACTTTGTCTGGGTTAGGCTCCACCCCCCTGGGAGTGAGTAGGTGACCTAAGAAATTCCCTTTTCCTGCACCGAAGACGCACTTGGCCGGGTTGAGTCGCATCTTGTACTTCCTCGTGGTGGCGAAGGTCTCCACCAGATCCGCTATGTGTTCCGCGACGCTCTTGCTCTTGACAAGGAGATCGTACACATATACTTCCAAGTTCCGCCCTTTCTGTTCCTTGAAGATTTGATCCATCATTCTCTGGTAAGTTGCGCCCGCATTCTTGAGCCCTAAGGGCATCATCTTGTAGATATAGCAGTCATCGCTGGTTATGAAGGAGACGTCGCTGCAGTCGGGGGGATGCATCCGGATCTGGTGATACCCTGAAAAAGCATCAAGAAAACTCATTACAGGAAACCCGACGGCGGAATTAACCAGCGCGTCGATTTGAGGCAAAGGGTAGCAATTCTTCGGGTAAGGTTTGTTCAATAAAGAAAAATCAATACATAGACGCCAACCCCCTCCAGACTTATTCACCATTACAACATTAGAGACCCAACCTGGATACTGGATCTCTGAAACAAAACCCATATCTAACAGCTTCTCCACCTCCTCTCTTATCGGACCGGCCAGCACGGCTACGCTCTTTCTCTGCTTCTGGCGAACGGGGGCCACTGCGGGATCCAGATTGAGGCGATGACAGACAACATCGGCGTCGATTCCTGGCATCTCGGCAGCGCTCCAAGCAAAAACATCCACATTCTCTTGCAGACACGCGGCCATCGCGATCTTTCCCTCCAGCGTCAGGGATCCTCCAACTTTCAGCAGACTAGGCTCTCCCCCCTGGGAGATCACCTCCACCTCTTCCACTTCCTCCGCAACATGCAGACCCTCCTCTCTCTCCAGCAGCTCCTCGAACCTCTCTGCATCCCCCATCCAACTGATGGTACTGACACCATTAAGGTAGCAATCTTTGGAGGCTTTCAGAACGCCCCAGATCCTTACTTGGACATCACCCCGGCAGTACTTCAGGCACTGATAATAAGACGACGGGAAGGCCTTGAAATAGTTGATGAGGGGACGCCCGAAGATGGCGTTGTATCCACTCGGCGCATCGACGATGACGAAACGACATCGGATCGAAGTCCCGCCGAGAGTAACCAGATGCTCCACTGCCCCTTCCACCTCTTTCTTTTCTCGCGAGAATCCAAAGAGGGGTCCATCGGCAGCCTGGACCCGAGACGCTTCCACTTGAAGCCCTACGGAAGTTCTCTTGAAAATGACGTTCACTGAGCTCCCGTTATCCGCGAGGATTCGGTCGACGGTGAAATCTTCGATAGCAGCTTGAATAACCAGGGAGTCGTGGAAGGGGTTTTCGTTTCCCAGCATATCCTCTTCTGAGAAGTTCATCTCCTCCAACGGCGGCGGGTTCTGCGAGGTTGAGGCGACGTTCCTCTTGTAGATTTGGTGGAGAATCCCCTTGCGGGAAGCTCCGAGCCCGGCTCCTCCGTTGATCACTCCGACGTGCCCACCTCCTGGTCCATGGATCACCTCTCCGCGACCTCCCAGGTCGATACGATCCCCATTCCTCCTCGCTGGAGCTTGGAATGCTACCTGCCCCACCGGGGCCTCCTGCCTCAGCTGCTCCCGCTCCGCAACCCCTGCTTCCAACCTTCTCCTCGCTTCACAGAACTCCGGGCAAGCTAACGTCCCATGCCCCTCTACTCGATGGATGTCGCAGTAAAGGGGAATCTCCGCCTCCTGACGCCTCGCCCGCTGCTCCAGCCTGCGTCGTTTGTTACCTTGACAAGCAATAGTCATCGCCTCCCTTCTCCCTCCTCCTCGGCCTTCCTCCTGCCGGTTGTCATTCTTCCTCTCCTGCTGGAAATGCGATCTCGCTGGTGGCCTTCACTGGGGGCGATTCTCGGGGTACTGGAATCGTCTGTCTTCTCCTCTCCTTGCCGGGGCCTCTGCGGGCCTCCTCTCTTCCTGCCTCCGAGGCCTCTCCTGCCTCCTCTCTTCCATCCTCCTGGACTCTTCTATCTTCCTCTTCTCTTCTCTTCTCCTCGGCTCCTCCTTCCTCCTCTCGACCTGCCTCTCCGGAGACCTCCTAGCCTTCGCTTCCGAAGGTTCTGCTCTCCCCCTTCCCCACGGTCCATCTCCATCCAGTCGCGCCAAGAACTCTTTGTATTTCTCCTCTCCTTGGACGAAAGTATTCGCCCTCTCCACCATCTCTTCGAAGGATCTCGGGGGCTTCGACCCCATTTCCATGCTGAAGAGACCTTGCTTCAGACCGAACTTGAGGGCTATCATCAGGGTGGAGCTGTCCACCTCCTCCACCTCCTCCACCTCCTCCACCTCCAAGATCTCTTCTTGGAAATGATCTATGTAATGGCCCAAACTCTCGTGCTGTCCTTGAGTGATCTTGAAGAGGGTCGTGACCTCCTTCTTCCTCTTCTTAGATGTCGTGAACCTCGCCATGAGGCCCCGATGCAGATCGACGAAGCAGTAAATGGAACCTGCGGGCAACTGGTGGAACCAGTCTCTTGCGTTCCCTTTGAAGGTAATGGAGAAGAATTGGCACTTGAAAGCGGATGGAGACGACATCTTCAAACCACTGAAGATGTCTGACTGGGTCATCTCTGCCGGAATAGTAGGTGAGGACGGACTCTCTAAACCCTTCGGGATGGGAGCGGCAAGGATCTCGTCATAGAAGGGGCTCCTCCCTTCCTGGCGGTGACGAGTTTCATCCTCGCTGGAAACATCATACTCGCTTCACTAGCGAGTATCACGGTATCTCGCGGGCGTCATCGGATCTCGGAACCGGACCCCTTGACTGCTCGCCGGATGGTGACGCGACTGCATCAGTCGATCCTCTCTTGCCCAAGCGGGCTCCTTCCCAGCTCGCCTCGGCGACACTTCCTCTTCCAGCGGTGTCACACGACGGGGAGAATTCGCCGTGACATCGGGACGATGAGAAGGCCCGGTGAGGATGTTCCTCTCGATTCTCCTTGCGAACTCTTCGAACGCAGCAGCGGTCATAAACTCGCCACCTCGCGCGAGATCACCAACTCCCGCCGAGTTACCTACCAACTCTCCATGCTCGCCACCAGTGGCCATCTTACCAAAATATGAAACTTTCCTCCTTGACTGCGATCCACGCTCACCGCACCAAGTGTTGAAGCCAGGAAAATTCCCCGACCTCAGAATTCGGATCAAGGCCGCCTAAGGCTACTGGCTCCGTAGCAAGGCTAAACGGCTAAGGGAGCTAGGAGGAAGAACAATGGTAACAAACAGGACCCCGAATGATGCGGCAGGAAGGTCCCACCACGTACCCGGATGCTTGAAAGAAGCAACCCCTCCACAACCAAAATGGCCGAGCAGGTTACGAGGGAGACTAGCTGGCAACTAAGTCGCAAGGTCGCGGCCTGGTCTCTAAAGAAAAGGAATCCAAAGGCTCGGCTAGTACCCAAAAAGAGGAGCTCGCGAGTATCCTGCAGAGGATTTCAAGTGCCTCTCCTCGTACCCCTGAGGTCCTATTTATAGGGAAATTCTAGGGGAGGGGGGGGGGGGGGGGTCTTATTTATACCCCACCCCTCTGCGACTAGCCGACTTACTGAAGGAGCTCGCACGGCTGGGCGAGAATCTCGCCTAGTCGCCTACCTGGCGAGTATGCGAGGGAAGCTCGCCATACTCGCCCAGGCCTTTTGCTGTCTTGCGCGTTGACAGTCTTCTGTCTTGACTTGTTGACCTTGACTTCTGCTGAGCTGCCTGCGGTAGGACCCACCCTCGACGAATACGGGTTGTACAACACCGATATGCTTTGTGCACTAGGCTGTCCTTTTAATAATTAAATTAATTTATTATTTTGGCCTTATATATATTATAATTAGGCATTAGTGAGATTATGACAAAAGATAGGGCACAATGGCGACAAAAGATCCATATAGCCGACCCTCTATAGTGGGATAAAGACTTGAGTGTTGTTGTTGTTGGCCTTATATATATTATAATTGTATGTATTCATAAAGCTTTCAATAAAATAGGATTGCCATAATAGTCTTGGCTTGAGCATAAGATCATGAGTTCGCTTCATGACAACCAAATAGAAAAGAAAATAGAAATTGTACATAATCTTGTCGAAATTTGTTTTTTGTTTTTTTGGAAAAAATGTGGATTTTTGTATATATTTGTCCAAAAAAAATTCATTAAAAAACATAGGCACATACTTCTGATTGTAGATATATCGCATACCAAAATTAATGGTTCCTATGGTGATGAAGTTTCTGAAGTCATTGTAGTTCTGATTCATTTGTATATCCTACAGTGGCAAAATGGTGCGAGTGTGCTAAACATTTACTTCTTAGAAAGACTTGCGATTTGATGTGATTAGCGTCTCCAATGTGCTATTTTTGATAATTTAAACCTTTTTGCTGACATTTTCGCAAGGAAGTAATATCCAGAAGAGTGGTGGTCGATGATGGGATACGGCAAGTGGTCGAGGTGGAGCAGGCGGCAATTTGGAAATTTCTCTGGTGGTCCGGCACCATCTCAGTTCATGTCGTGGTTGCTCAGTGTCGGAGAGATCACGAGGTAAGCTTGAGCATCATCCTTCTTTTACATTGTTCAGACGCAATGAACTTGGTGACGAATACATACATAAGCTAGAGCTATCACAGTTCTTGAGGGTTGGTTCCTCCTAAGAGTTCCTCTCCGTCATAGGAATGAAGGGATCTAGGAACGAAGGGATCAAAAGCAATAAAGGAAAAACATGAAAGCACACAAATTTACGTGGTTCGGCAATCTTTCCTAAATCCACGACTGCACTAAAGTTTCTCTCATTTTTCTTTTGGTTTTTCGGTTACAGAAACGTGAAGGAAACTCTTTAAATTTGAAATCTAGGGCTACCATAATGATTAAATTACATAAATATCCCCGAACCACCCAACCAACTCACTGCGGAGTTGGATCCGCGAAAAGCAGTGGATGAATCGACAATACGATCAGACTCCACTTCTCTAACAATCTCCCACTTGGAGACTGATCTAGGAAATAACCAACAATCTTTGCAACGTCTCGTTTTTTTTTTTTTTGTATCCATAACAAATACCTCTGGTGCGGCGCTTCCTCATCACTATCCATGGAGGACAACTAAGGCAATGCAGAGCCTCAGTTTATCAATGGTAACTAACTACTTTGGTGAACATGTCTGCAGGATTCTTTGCACCAACAATCTTCTTCAACGACAGAGTCTTATCATCTATCAGCTCCCGAATATGATGATACCTCAATTGAATGCGTTTTGTACTTGCATGAAATACGAGGCTCTATGTCAGGTGAATAACACTTTGACTGTCACTGAATAAAGAATTGTCATTTTGTTCTTTGCCCAACTCCTTCAGAAAATTCTTCAACTAGATTATCTCCTTACCAGCTTCTAAGATAGCCATGTACTCAGCTTCAGTGGTTGATAGCGAAACGCTTCTCTAAAGTTTGGACATCCAACTCACTGTAGCACCTCCCAATGTAAACATATATCCTGATGTGTTTTTTCAACTGTCTAGATCACCACCCAAGTTTGCATCAGAGAAACCTTGAAGACTTAAGCTGCTCTTCATAAATTGCAATGCCATATCTGAAGTGCCCTTCAAGTAACGAAGCATCCACTTCACATCTTGTCAATGCGCTCTTCCTAGATTTGCCCTTTACCTGCTAACAGCTCCCACTGCATGTGCAATATCAGGTCTTGTACAGACTATAACATACATTAAGCAGCCAATTGCAGTTGCGTATGGGACTCAGGACATGTGTTCCCTTTCTTCATCTGTCTTTGGTAACTACTCCTTGCTAAGCTTGAACTGACTTCCCAAGGGTGTACATCTCGACTTGGAATCATGAACAACAAACCTGCTTATCACCTTTTCAATATACTTATCTTGAGATAAATCCAGGGTTACTTCTTCTCTATCATGAGTTATCCTCATCCCAAGAATTCGTTTTGCACGTCCAAAATCCTTCATTTCAAATTCTCTAGCCAAATTCTTTTTTAGCTTATTAATCTCCTCCATGTTGAATTTTGCAACTAGCATATCATCTACATACAGTAATAAGATGTTATAGTGGCTACCAAAATTCTTAGAATTACAGCAGTGATCCATCTCACTATTGCCTTGGAGCCTGCTTTAAGCCGTATAGGCTCGTATTAAGCTTACACACTAAGCTTTTCTTACCAATAAACTCGTAGCTTTCTGGATGTAGCATGTAAATGTTCTCCTCTAGGTCGCCATGTAGGAAGACCGTTTTCATATCTAACTACTCTAGGTTTATATTTTATGCGGCTACAATACTAAGCACCAATCTAATAGTGGTTAACTTAACAACATGAGAGATAATCTTAGTATAATCGATACCTCTTGTTGGATACATTGGAAAATGTGTACCTGATTTGGAGAAGCCTCACTTAGCTCAATGATATACATCAAAGTGTATTTGATGTTATTTTGAGTTTACATGTGCAGGTTAAATATTTGCTAAAATGCAAAAAAAGTTTCTAAGTCCATGTGTCGACACTTAAGGAAGTCTGTGTCGACACTTGGAAAAGCTGCGTCGACACCTGAAGCAACTGTGTCGACACACAGAATTTATTAGTCGACATCAACTGTGTCAACACCGGGAGGCAGTGTCGACACACAGAAGTATTAGTCGACATCGACTGTGTCGACACCGGGAGGCAGTGTCGACACACTGAAGTATTAGTCGACATCAACTGTGTCGACACCTGGAGGCAGTGTCGACACCTGGAGGCAGTGTCGACACACAACTTCTGAAACTACATCAACTGTGTCGACACACAGCAGAGTTTCAATAATGTTGGTTGCTGTGAAGTGAAGGATTGTCTATGTCGACACAAAGAGGCAGTGTCGACACATTCTACAGATGCAGTGTCAAGAAGCAGTGTCGACACCAAAGAAGTTATGTCGACATCACCAAAGCTTGTGTCGACACTTAATCTACTTGTGTCGACACATAATGACAATCAGTCTCGACGCTTTGCTGACAAAGAAAAAGGTTCAAGAACTGACTGGAGACTTGACAGCTGTGTATTTCAACAAGTTTACTGAAGCTGTCAGACTTATCAGAAGTTGGTTAGAAACCGGATCAGCCGGTTACCATGGATGAAGTCTATATATAGATGGATTCTGTCAAATCAACATGAAGAACGTGAACAACAATAACAACAACAGGAACATCTATTGAAGTATTGATCATTGATCAAGAAAGTGCACGTCACACTGAAGAAGATTTTCGTGAGAAGATCTAAGGAGAATTCAAGCAAGAATTCTGAAGAAATTTCAGAAGTTCTGGAGAGAGAGAGATTTCCAACTGTTGAAGTAAAGAAGGAGACATTTACAAGTCTCTTAAAAAACAGATCTTGAACTAATCTGCTAAGAAGGATTCAGACCTATTTCTGAATTCTAAGAAGGAAGTTGACAACCAGTCAACTTCAAAGGAGATCAACCCTACTGAGTTCAGATTCAAGAAGCTTTGAAAAAAGCTAAGAACATGTTGATTTCAGTCATCAGTTTTATCAAGAAGCTGATCAAGAAACCTTTTATCCCTTTTCTCTCAACAAGGGTAAGAGTCCATCTAAACACTTATCAAATTTTGTAAGATCTTTTTATAGATCTGAGTTGTAAGCCTATATTATAAAGGTTGAGTGTAGGAGATATAGATCATGAGTGGTAGGGCTTTTGAGCCTGAGTGTAGGAGAAATTTTTCTCTGAGTTGTAGGCCTTGTGGGAAGGCTGAGGTAGGGCTGTTAGCCTGAGCTGTAGGAGTGTGGTTACACTCTGAGTTGTAGGAACCTTATAGGGTTCTGAGTTGTAGGAACCTTTCAGGGTTCTGAGCTGTAAGATCTGAGGATCTGAGAAGAAGGAAGAAGTTAGGCCGAATCTAGCACACTGTTAGATAGGTGAAGGGGAAAGTGGATGTACCCAGACCTTGGGAAACCACTATAAACCTGTGTGCAATCTGTGATGTATGTGTGATTGTGGATTCTGTGATGTGATTGCTATAGAATAGTTAGATTCTATTTTTAGATCTGAATAATTATTCTGCCTTAAGTAATAAAAAAAGAACCTATTCACCCCCCCTCTAGGTGTTTGGGTTATCTTGAAATCAATTCTATCAAGTGGTATCAGAGGGAGGTTACTCAAAAAAGGACTTAACAGTCTGAGTAAGATCCTTAAGACAGATTCAAGATCAAGAAAATGGGTTCAGGAGAAAATCATAAGAAACTAGGTTCTATGAAATTATCCATATGCAGGAAAGAGATATTTGGAATATGGAAAGAAAGAGTCAGGCTTTTTATGGAGGCTTCTGATCCAAGGATCTACATTACAGTAATGGAAGGTTCTTATGTTCCAATGAAGGTGTCAGTTCTAGATGCAAATCAAAGAATTCCTAAAGATTTTTCTGAGATGACTAAGGATGAGATCATCCTGGCAACTATGGATAAAAGAACCCAGAATATCATAGTAAGTGTCATAGATGATTCAACCTTTCAAAATTTGATTCACTGCAAGACCTCCAAGGAAATGTGGGACACTTTGATAGTCTACATGGAGGGTTCTGAAGAAGTCAGACAAGATATAAAATCTATGCTGAACCAGGAATATGAGAGTTTCAAACAAGGAAAGTCAGATGGTATAACTGAGTTTTATAAGAAGTTTTATAGAATAGTAAATGAGCTGATGTCCTATGGAAGGATCTTCAGTACATATGAACTGAATGATAAATTTCTAAGATCCTTGACAAAGGATTGAGACACTAAGATTTGTGTCATTAGGGAAGTGGCCAAACTTGCAGATATCTCTCCTCCAACTTTGTTTGGAAAATTGCTGTTATATGAGATGCAGCTGATGGCTATGAAAGAGGAAGAGAAAAGTGCAAAAAGGGAGCATAGAGAAAAGTCTGTGGCACTCAAGATGGAAGTCACTAGAAGAATAGGAGGATGTCTCCATCACCTCCTGAGATAGTTGCTGAAATTACTTCAGATAATTCAGACAACCAAAGTTCAGACAGCAGTGACTCAGATAAAGACTTTGATGCCTTCACAAGGCAGTTTCAGAGATTCCTTAAGAAGAAGCAGTGGAAGTCAAGGCCCTCCACATCTCAGCCTGTGGATGACTATTATCAAAAGAGGAAGTCATCAAGGACATGAGCAGGTCTAAGCCTAGCAAATCTATAGCATCAAAGATAGTTTGCTACTGCTGTAATAGGCCTGGACATGTTGTGGCTGAGTGTCCAGACAAAAGAAAGGAGTCTGCTGATAAAAGGAAGACTCAACAAAAGAGTAAGAAGGAGAAATCTTTTGTTGCTAAGAAGGAGAAGAGCTTGACAGACCAATCATCTTCAGAGTCTGAATCTGAAGCTGAGGCATACATTGGTCTATATGCAGCAGATGAAGAAGATGAGTTTATGCAATTGCTGAACTCTATCTATGAACAAGAAGACCATCAGTGCATGTGACTGATGGTTGTATCAGAAGAAGACAAGTGTCAGGATCAGCCTGGTCCTAGTAAGGTACAATGTTTTTCTAGTAATTCAGATTGTAGTATTGGCACAGAGTCAGCTACATCTGCATCAAGTGATGTGGATGGGTCTGAGTCTGAAGGTGATATTCATCAGCTGATAGATGAATATGGGGACTTGTTGCAGGCACTAAAGAAAAGCAAGAATCTGACCAAAACTCAGGCTAAGGAAATTGCAGATCTTAAGATGGTTGCATCTGACTTTGAGAAAGAGTTGGATCAAAAATTGAATGAGATTGCCAAACTGAAAACTATAACTGTTATTCAGATGGACACAATCACATACAAAAATGATCTGATTAAAAGTCTGGAAGCCAAACTTCAAAAGGAAAAAGATTTGGTGGCTAGTTATTCCAAGCCAAAATCAGTTTTACCCTTAATAGATGAGTTTGTGGCTCAAAAGGGTAAGGCTGGAATAGGCTTTAAAGGTAACACCAGGGCTGTCCAATTCAAGAGAAAGGACAAAGCCTCAGTCCAGCCACTGAATTTTAAAGTCCCTGTAGTTTTTAGAAAGGTACAAGTGCCTTCTAACAAGTATGATTTTGAGAATACTCATGGTCATAGTAAGACTAAAGTTCTGAATGACAAGGGTGTTTATGTCAATAAGGCAGCCCATGTCCATAAACCCCATGTTCCTAAGAAAATAGTGGGTGTAACTGCAACAGTACCAGCACAAAACAAAAGATTTGCTGTCAACCAGACTACCAAGAATGTATCTAAAAATAGATACAACAAGTATGAATGCTGGTGTTGTGGCAAGACAGGTCATTATGTCATAGATTGCTGGCACAACACTAGTGTCAGGAAGAACAACAGTCTACCTGTTAGAAGAGCTGCAGGTAGATTTGTTAAGTTTGAAGCTAACTTAAACCAAGGACCAAGGACTTACTTGGGTTCTAAGGGAAGGTAATTCTTTATTGTAGGTGAGTCCAAGTTACCATGCCCCTATATGGTACTTGGACAGTGGATGTTCCAGGCACATGACTGGAACAAAGGGATTGCCGAAGGAGTATTTACCTATCATAAATGGGCCTAAAGTAATCTTTGGTGGCTCTGAAAAAGGAATCATCAAAAGATTTGGTAACATTTCTAGTAACCAGATTACTATCACTCAAGTGACCTATGTGAAGGGTTTGAAACACAACCTTATAAGCATAAGTCAGCTGAGTGATTTAGGATATGACATTTTATTTGTTAAGAATGGATGTCATATCAAAAGATCAAGTCATCAAAAGGTCATATTGACAGGATATAGAAAAAGAAATGTGTATTGTCTTAACTTTGTGTGTGAGAACAATGTTTCTCCTGTTTGTCTTGTAGCTGATGAGAGAGACACTCATTATGTCAAATTGCACAAGAGGCTAGACCATCTTAACTATAAAACAATTGGTCAACTCTTTAGCAAAGAGTTAGTAAGGAATGATCCAAAAGTTAAGTGTATAAAGGATGAGATATGCTCAGTTTGTCAAAAAAGCAAGCAGACAAAATCCTCCTTTCATAGCCTTGAAAACAAGGATTCAGTGAGGTGTCTATATCTCTTACATATGGATTTATTTGGTCCTATGCCAGTTCATAGTCTAGGTAGGAAGGTTTACACTTTTGTGGTGGTAGATGACTATTCTAGATATTCCTGTGTGTTCTTTCTGAGACAAAAATCAGAAACCCCAAGTGTTTTATACAGCTTTGTCAAGCAAATTCAGAATGAACTTGACAGTACAGTGGTCAAAATCAGAAGTGACCATGACACTGAATTTCAATCTGAGAGTATGACAAAACTGTGTGAAGAATTTGGGATTTTTCAAGAATTCTCCTCACCTAGAACACCACAGCAAAATGGTATTGCTGAAAGGAAGAATAAAACATTGATTGAGGCTGGTAGAACTCTATTGAGTGACACTTCTCTCCCAGAATATTTCTGGGCTGAGGCAGTAAACACTGCTTGTCATGTGATCAATAGAGCATTTATCACCAAAAGTCACAAAAAGACTCCCTATGAGATCATGAAGGGTAGAAAACCAAACTTATCATATTTTAGGATTTTTGATTGCAAGTGCTATGTCCTTAACAATGACAAGTCTTATCTAACTAAGTTTGCTGCCAAATCCCAAGATGAGATATTTGTTGGGTACAGCAATAATAGTAAGGCTTATAGAGTCTACAACTTGATTACTCAAGTTGTAGAAGAGTCTGTACATGTTATCTTTGATGAAACAAGACTGATTAACAGTGAGTTGTCTTGTAGCTCATGCAGTTCTACAAGTATTAATGAGAAAATGGACAAGCTTACCATTACAGAAGAAACAACTGAAGAGCAGGAAGTGGAAAATGGTGACTACTGTCCAGGGGGAGTACAGGACTCTCTAGATGCAGATGTACACCAAGAGGTGCAGCATATTGAAGAGACTGGAGGTGTTCAACCAGAAGATAGTCTACCTCCAGCTGTTAGACACTTAAAGGATCATCCAGCAAATCAGATAATTAGTGATCTAAGACATGAAGTGTAAACCAGAAGCAGGAACTTGAACACAGTGCTTTGCTCAAGCTTCCTATCTCAACTGGAGCCAAAGAAATTTGAAGAAGCTATTCTAGACCCACATTGGATTGATGTCATGCAAGAGGAGCTGAATCAGTTCAGAAGGTGCAAGGTCTGGAAGTTAGTTCCTAAACCAAAAGACTACAACATCATTGGAACAAAGTGGATCTTTAGGAACAAAGTGGATCTTTAGGAACAAACTGGATGAGAATGGAATCATTGTGAAGAACAAAGTAAGACTTGTTGCAAAAGGATACAGGCAGGAAGAGGGTATTTACTTTGATCAAACCTTTGCCCCAGTAGCAAGACTGGAAGCAATTAGGATGTTCCTTGCCTATGCAGCATATCAAGACTTCAAGGTATTCCAAATGGATGTAAAATCAGCATTCTTAAATGAAAATCTAAAAGAAGAAGTCTATGTATAGCAGCCCTCAGGTTTTGTTGATTCTCTCAAACCTGATTATGTTTATAGACTTAGAAAAGCTTTATATGGGTTAAAGCAAGCCCCAAGGGCTTGGTATGAAACCATGTCTACTTTCCTTATTGAGAACAAATTTTCAAGGGGGAAAATAGACAAAACTCTATTCCTAAGGGAATTCAAAGGTAAGATAATCTTACTCCAGATTTATGTAGATGACATAATATTTGGGTCTACAAAAAACACCCTTTGCAAGAATTTTGCTAAACTTATGCAAGAGAAGTTTGAGATGAGCAGCATGAGGGAACTTAAGTTCTTCTTGGACCTTCAAGTAAGACAGATTAATGATGACTTGTCCATATCCCAGTCTAAGTTCACCAAGGAGTTAATTAAGAAGTATGATATGAAATCATCCTCTACCATGTGAACTCCTATGGGAACAAGTATGCTTATATGCAAAGATGATGCAGGTAAACCTGTAGATGAGTCTTTGTATAGAGGAATAATTGGCTCTCTTCTATATCTAACTGCTAGTAGACCAGACATTATGTATGCAACATGTGTCTGTACTAGGTACCAATCATGCCTTAAAGAATCTCATTACACTGCAGTAAAAAGGATTTTGAGATATCTAAAGGGCACACCTAATCTAGGCCTTTGGTACCCTATGAATGGAGATTTTCTACTGACAGACTATTCAGATGCAGACTTTGCAGGTTGCAAAGAAGATAAAAAAACACAACAGACATCTGTCAATTTCTAGGAGGAAGATTGATGTCTTGGAGCAGTAAGAAACAGACTAGTGTGACAATTTCCACAGCTGAGTCTGAATATGTGGCAGCAGGAAGTTGTTGTGCACAGCTGTTATGGATTAAGCACCAGCTAGAGGACTATGGTATTCAGATAAGTAGAACACTTTTGTTTTGTGATTCTACTCGTACTATCTCTATTGCTAATAATCTTGTTTCACATAGTAGGACTAAGCATATAAAAATAAGATACAATTTTCTTAGAGAACATGTAGAGAAAGATGACATCTCACTAGAATTTGTCAAAACAGATTATCAAATTGCAGATGTATTTACTAAGCCTTTAGATGAAACTAGATTCAATAAATTTAAAATTGAATTATGAATATTGAACATAGATTAGTCTAACAAATTTGGCTAAGTAAATCTGTGTCGACACATTCAGAGAAGTGTTGTCGACACTTCAGTAAATCTGTGTCGACACATCCAGAGAAGTGGTGTCGACACTTCAGTTAGTGGTGTCGACACTTCAGTTAGTGGTGTCGACACAACCAGAGTAATGGTGTCGACACATCCAGAAATTGTGTCGACACTTGCAATAAGAGTCGACACAGAATTTCTGATGAACTACTAAGTATGTCTAGTATCGACATATCATCAATTGGTGTCGACACATAGTAGTCAACGCCGTTGTCGAGGCAATAGAAGTATGTGTCGACACATTTCAACAGTGTCAACACTTTTAGACAATTTTTGCCCGCCTTTTGACCTTCTTTGTTTAGAAGGGTATAAATAGGTCAAGAACATATTCTGTTGACACGCTCTCCAGATTTTCGAGACTAAACCCTTGTGTCAACAAACTCTCTTCTCTCAATCCAAGTTTTCTCACCATCCCAATGACGCCAAAGATTGAAGATAATATTAACGAAGGATATGAGGTGCTTCGCCATGCCTTTGATGCTGCAGAGTCAGAGATTAAAGGGGTCATTACACTGTTTGCTGAAAGTGGTTTGGAGTTTCTGATATCCGAACCAACCAAGATTTGGAAGGAGGTTTTTGAGTTCTTTGCTGCAGCAACAGTAGACTCAACTGGATTTAAAATTAAATCAACAGTTCATGAAGCAAAAGTCAAACTCATCTTGAAAAGTTTGAGAAAAATTCTTCATCTTCCAAGAACTCAGGATGAAGAAGAAGTACCAGTATCAAAAACAAGGGAGGCCCTACAATGGTGTGGATTGGATCCCACCATGAAGATTGAAACAGCTATAAACAGGAAAAGGATAAATCGACAAGGTAAATTCCTTTCAGAAGTAGTATGAAAGGTTATTCTGTGTAAGCCAGGGGGACATGATAGGATTTCAGCCTATATGTTCAGCCTCATGACAAGGATAATGTTTAAACTCAACACAGATTGGTCTGTAGTACTGTTTGAAAAGATTAAGGAAGACATCAAGAAGCCTAATTTGGCTAGAATAATGAGTCTATACTTGGCTGGAGCCATTCCAGAAGTCATGCACCAAATCCCTGGATCTAAAATTAATCATATGAAAAGAATGGACATCAGGATCATCTCCAGATGGGATAGGGTCCTCACCAAGGACATACCTGATATAGCAAGCCATGAAGCTGCTGAGAGATCACCTGCACAGGACACAACTGATCATGCACAGGTGCAGGGGGAGATAGATAGTGTACAAGTACAGGACCTGACTGAGAATGCACAAGTGCAGGGGGAGACAATTACTGCACAGATACAAGGGGAAGAGAGAATTCACTTGGCAAGTGAAATGGATTCACAATCTATTCTTGAGAGACCTCATATCAACAGTCCAATACTAGATGTGATCGTGGAGGATACATCTGTAGTTGTTGATGCTCTTGAGAAAGCAGTATCACCAGTTCACACTCAACAAGAGTTCACTCTGGAAGAATTATTTCCTGACATAGAGGGAGCAGCAGATAAGGAGGAGCAGACTAACATTGAGGGGGAACAGGCTGACATTGAGGGGGTACAACATAGGACTGAGAAGGAGTTGCCTCCTAGTCCTAAAGAAAGAGTAGACATTCCCAGTTCATCTGCTTCAGAAGATGAAGAGATCAGAAATGCCAAGAAAAGAAAACTGATGGTTTTTAAGAGAAGAAGCCAGAGCTATAAGAAGGCATTGCAAACTCCTACTTCACAACCTGCCCCAGAGGCTGATTACAGCTCATTAATGGTGGCTTTGCAAGTTAAATTAGATGAGCAGAGAATGACTCTTGAGAAGTATGTGGATGAAAGTCATAAATCACTTCAATTTGATTTGACTCAAGATATTAAATCCATAAGGTTTGAAGTCAATCTCCATAAGAAAGAGATGACAGATTGCTTCCACAAGGGGGGACAATGTTGTAGTATTTCTGGCTAAGCAACAAGCAGAAGTCAAGAAACAAGTGGATGATATTGCTGTCAAACAAGGTTGTGTCCTTGAAAATCAGATTAGAATGAATGACAATCTGACTGAATCTCACAATGAGATAGTCACTGAAGTAAAGAAAACAGTTATTGCAATGACTGAAGCAAGGGATAAGGAGAAAGAGGAATTTGATCAGAAGCTACAGAAAGCATTGGATTCATTTAAGACAGCCATTAATACTTCTCAGAAAATAATCTCTGATCAGCTTCTTAAGATAAAATCATTTTATAAAGATTGTATCAATTTTCTTGATAGCCAAATAAGATTTCAAAAAGATGACTTAAGAGATCGCTTTGTAAGAGAAGTCATAAAGGGGGAGAGAGTGTTAATCAATGCAGGCTCAGATCATGCCAAATGGATATCCAATAGCATCAGAGCCACTCTGGGATATCCACCCATTTGTGATGATGACAATGTTGCTGAATCTGATGTGCAACCTGCTTATGCTGGAGGTGATCAACCTGAAGTTGCTCAGATCATCTACCCTCCAGCAGATTTTGATATGATTCAACAACAGGTTCAGACAATGTACAGTCCTCCACAGGATGTTGAAAATGTCATTATAGAGAAAGTTGAAATGCCAGAAGCTGCCTTGAAAGCTCAGCAAGAAACTCAACTTTCAAAGAAAAGATTCAGAGAACAGGCTGAGTTAAAGCCTGATTTTGAGCAGTGGAGCCTCACTTCAAGAAATATAATTTTGACTGCCTGGAAAGCTGTGAAAGATCAAGTTCATGAAAGGGGCAAGTGGTATAATGAACAGGAATGGCAGAAGTATGAGGCAAGACAGGAAGCCATTGTGCAACATAGAAGAAAGACTAAGATTGGGAAGCTACCTCCTAATGCTTAGGAGCCTAGCAAGTACTTTCCTAAGCCTTTTCATTATTTTGAAAGACAAAGGATTAAGGCTGAAGTTCAGAAAAAGACAGAGTTAAAAGGAAAGAAGCCTATTGATGATGCAGAACCTCCTGTGCAAGCTCAGATTAAGCCAGGAAAAGGCATAGTCATTAGGGAGCCTGATCTGCCTTAGGATAGATTTACTAAATTTTGCAAAATAATGTAATTTTTAGTTTTAAAAGAAATCTATGTAAACAGTTGTTAAGAAACTTTTTGATAATTTAAACAAAACAATGTTTCATGTTCATTCAAGTTGCATTCTTATTCTGTGATGTGATTTAGTTATATGTTTTGTTTATAAGTTTCCCTGTCATTTATCATTTATATACATCATCATATTTGTTTATTATAAGTGGTGTATATCATTGACTAAAGGGTTATGACTTCTTCAAATATGGGGAGATTGTTGGGTACATTGGAAAATGTGTACCTGATTTGGAGAAGCCTCACTTAGCTCAATGATATACATCAAGGTGTATTTGATGTTATTTTGAGTTTATATGTGCAGGTTAAATATTTGCTAAAATACAGAAAAAGTTTCTAAGTCCATGTGTCGACGCTTAAGGAAGTCTGTGTCGACACTTGGAAAAGCTGTGTCGACACACAGAATTTATTAGTCGACATCAACTGTGTCGACACCGGGAGGTAGTGTCGACACCGGGAGGTAGTGTCGACACACAGAAGTATTAGTTGACATCGACTGTGTCGACACCGGGAGGCAGTGTCGACACACTGAAGTATTAGTCGACATCAACTGTGTCGACACCTGGAGGCAGTGTCGACACACAAATTCTGAGACTACATCAAATGTGTCACACACATGACTTTTGTCGACACACAGCAGAGTTTCAACAATGTTGGTTGCTGTGAAGTGAAAGAGTGTCTATGTCGACACAAAGAGGCAGTGTCGACACATTCTACATATGCAGTGTCAAGAAGCAGTGTCGACACCAAAGGAGTTATGTCGACATCACCAAAGCTTGTGTCGACACTTAATCTACTTGTGTCGACACATAATGACAATCAGTCTCGACGCTTTGCTGACAAAGACAAAGGTTCAAGAACTGACTGGAGATTTGACAGCTGTGTATTTCAACAAGTTTACTGAAGTTGTTAGACTTGTCATAAGTTGGTTAGAAACCGGATCAGCCGGTTACCCTGGATGAAGTCTATATATAGATGGATTCTGTCAAATCAACATGAAGAACGTGAACAACAATAACAACAACAGAAACATCTATTAAAGTATTGATCATTGATCAAGAAAGTGCACGTCACACTGAAGAAGATTTTCGTGAGAAGATCTAAGGAGAATTCAAGCAAGAATTCTGAAGAAACTTCAGAAGTTCTTGAGAGAGAGAGAGATCTCCAACTGTTGAAGTAAAGAATGAGACATTTACAAGTCTCTTAAGAAACAGATCTTGAACTAATCTGCTAAGAAGGATTCAGACCTATTTCTGAATTCTAAGAAGGAAGCTGGCAGACAGTTAACTTCAAAGGAGATCAACCCTACTGAGTTCAGATTCAAGAAGCTTTGAAGAAAGCTAAGAACAGGTTGATTTCAGTCATCAGTTTTATCAAGAAGCTGATCAAAAAACCTTTTATCCCTTCTCTCTCAACAAGGGTAAGAGCCCATCTAAACACTTATCAAATTTTGTAGGATCTTTTTATAGATCTGAGTTGTAAGTTTATATTATAAAGGCTGAGTGTAGGAGATATAGATCTCTGAGTGGTAGAGCTTTTGAGCCTGAGTGTAGGAGAAATTTTTCTCTGAGTTGTAGGCCTTGTGGGAAGGCTGAGGTAGGGCTGTTAGCCTGAGCTGTAGGAGTGTGGTTACACTCTGTGTTGTAGGAACCTTATAGGGTTCTGAGTTGTAGGAACCTTTCAGGGTTCTGAGCTGTAAGATCTGTGGATCTGAGAAGAAGGAAGAAGTTAGGTCGAATCTACCACACTGCTAGATAGGTGAAGGGGAAAGTAGATGTACCCAGACCTTGGGGAACCACTATAAACCTGTGTGCAATCTGTGATATATGTGTGATTGTGGATTCTGTGCTGTGATTGCTATAGAATAGTTAGATTCTATTTTTAGATCTGAATAATTATTCTGCCTTAAGTATTAAAAAAAAGAAAAGAACCTATTCACCCCCCCCCCTCTAGGTGTTTGGGTTATCTTGAAATCAATTCTATCACCTCTCTTTTGTTGAAATCCCTTCACCACTAGCCTTGCTTTGTACCTTTTACTGCCATCATGTGCTTTCTTTGCTCGATATACCCATTTATTTTGTAAAGCTTTCTTCCTTTCTGCCAACTTGTTCATCTACCAAGTCTTGTTTTTCTCCAAAGAGTCTGTTTCATTCTTTATTGCTAGCTCCCACTTACTGGAGTCTTTCATCGTCATGACTTTTCCAAAGTATTTTGGTTCACCATTATCAGTTAAAAGTAAATAGTATAGTGAAAAAGAATACCGTTGTGTTGGTCTAGGTATTCTAACAGATCTTCTAACTCCCACTTCTAGAGTAATTTTACCCAACTCAAGTTTCAGTTCTGATTCAACTACTGTGTTGGTCTAGGTACTCTTTTGTTGAAATCCCTTCACCATTAGCCTTACTTTGTACCTTTTACTGCTATCATGCTCTTCCTTTGCTCGATACACTCATTTATTTTGTAAAGCCTTCTTCCCTTCTGTCAACTTGGTCAACTCCCAAGTATTGTTTTTTCTCGAAAGAGTTCATTTCATCCTTTATTGCTAGCTCCCACTTGCTGGAGTCTTTCACCTCATGGCTTCTTCAAAGTATTTTGATTCACTATTATCAATTAAAAGTAAATGGTATAGTGAAGGAGAATCCCGTTGTGTTGTTCTAGGTACTCTAACAGATCTTCTAACTCCACTTCTGGAGTAATTTGACCAAACTCAGGTTCCGGTTTTGGTTCAACTACTGTGTTCTCAGGATGAACTTGAGCCTTTATGGTCACATCATTTTCAAATATCTCTTCCAACTCTACTCTTTCATGCTTCTCTACATGTTTTCCTGAAGTGTCAGAACCTGATTCAAGTCTATCCTTATATAAAATAGTTTCATTGAAGGTTACATCTGTCTTAAAATTTTTCTACTTTGATCATTCTAGAATCTATAACCAAAGTAATCAGAACCATTACCAATAAAATAAGTCCTTTTTGCTTTGAGATCAAGCTTGTCCCTTTTGTCAGAGTTAACATGAACATAAGAAACACGACCAAAAACTCTGAGATGAAACAAATTTACTTACTTCCCGGTCCATACCTCTTATGATATCTGGAAACCCAAAGGAATTGATAAACCTCTATTGATTAAGTAGGCCGATGTTCTTACTGCATCTGCCCAGAAAGTCTTTGGTAATCCAGCATGTATTCTCACGCTTCTCACATGCTCATTCAGTGTTCGGTTCATCAATTCAGCTACGCAATTTTGTTCTAGGGTTCCTGGAATTGTCCTTTTCATCCGTATTCCATTGAATGCACAAAATTTCTTGAACTTTGTACTATCATATTCCCCACCATTGTCCGACCTCCAACATTTAATCTTCAATCCGGTCTGATTCTCGACTTCAACTTTCCACCTTTTAAAAGTTACAAACACATCAGATTTACTTTTCAGAAAATAAACTCATACCTTTCAGGTGGAATCGTCAATGAATATGACGTAGTAGCAAGAGCCTCCAAGGGATTGAATTGGGGCTCACCCCCAAACATCTGAATGTACAAGCCTCAACTTTTCATTCTTTGGTTTCCTGCCAACCTTTGAGAAACTCTCTTTTGTTTGCCAAATGCACAATCCTCACACAGGCCAACATCAATAGTCTTCAAGTGCCCATCTTTTCTCCTTTTGCTATCACCATTGCACCTTTTGAGATCTTCCATGAGCCGCCACCGAATACAGCCTTGTATCACATGCTGTCAAGCTGACTCACGGAGATTAGGTTTCTCTTTAGGGCCGAGTACGTATCTGACATTCACAACTTCCATTGAGTTCCATTAGCAGTTTTTATATGAACGCATTTCCCTGTAATATTTAAAGGTTCATCATCGGCAAGATAGACTTTCCCAAACTCTTTTGAGACGAAGTTGTGCAATAGTTCTTTGCACGACGTTTAGTGAAATGAAGCACCCAAATCTAGAATCCAAGACTCAATAGGATTGTCGACGCTACAGATGAGGGTTTCACAGATTTCTTTAGTGGCTGCATTTGCGGACTCGTCTTCCCGGGGCTTGTTCTTCTGGTTTTTCTGTTTCTTCTTATTATTTCTTGATTTTCTGCATTCACTCATGAAGTGGCCTGGAACACTACATTTCCAACATATGACATCACTTCGATGTTTTGATTAACTTCTTTTTTCTGGACTTCAATCTGTCATTATTTGACTTATGCCCTCATTGATAACCCCTTCTTCTGGCTTCAAAATTCAAAGCAAATCCCAAGGATTCTTCTGATTCTCTCCTGTGAACTTCTTCGCTAAGAATAAATTCCCGAATTTCGTCAAGTTTCAAATTTTTTACTTCCTGAAGAGCTACTGACCGCAGTTACGGTCCCTGCCCAACATTCAGGTAAAGAGGACAAGAGGATCAACGCCTTGATTTTATCATCAAAATTAATTTTAACGGAACGTAATTGTTTTGTGATCACGTTGAAATTGTTGACATGATTTGCAACAGACGCACCTTCTCCCATTTTAAGGTTAAACAAACAACGCATCAGATGTACCTTGTTCGAGGCGAATGGTTTCTTGTACATGTTTGATAATGCGTTCATCAAACCGACAGTTGACTTTTCATTTATGATATTGAAAGTCACGTTCTTCACCAACGTCAAACGTATAACACCCAGGCCTAGTGATCTAATAGATCCCAATCATCTAGCTTGATTTCTTTTGGCTTTTCTCCCATCAAAGGCGCATGAAATCTGCATCTTCTAGAAGACGAATTCATTCTCATAGAACTTGTCGATCAACACCTTTCCTTCTTCCGACGCCGTCGCTCCCACTAATTCCACGAACCTGCCTCTGAAACCAGTTCTTAGGAACGAAAGGATCGAAAGCAACGAAACAAATACAAGAAAGCAACACAAAAACACACATATTTACTTGGTTCGGCAATCTTGCCTACATCCACAGACACTAGGATTTCTCCCATTTTTCTTTTGATTTTTCAGTTACAGAAATGAGAAGCAAGAAAACCCTTTAAATTTGAAGTATATGGCTACTGTAATGATAAATTTACATAAATATCCACAAACCCCCGCTCAGGGGGATGCTGCCCCCCCCCCCCAAACCCCCCAACCAACTCATCGCGGATTTAGATCCGTGAAAAGCATTGGATGAATTGACAGTGCGATTAGACTCCATATCTACGACAGTCCGCAGTCTAGAACAAACCTAATACTCATCTACAATAGCTTCTCTTCATATGAGAGTCTAGATTAAACCTAATACTCATATGCACTCCTTTCTATAGTATTATAGTGAGAGAACAATTCTCATTGCTGAATTACCAAATGCCACCACAAGGTAAATTATATAGTGGCGGTCATGAATGCGGTGGTTATGAACCATTGTTTGTGAACGCCCGACCTTACCTAAGGAACTTTGCCCACTTTTATGTTCAAAACTAGTTTTCTTTTCTTGGTGGAGTTCATGACCATCGCCTTGTCAAACATACATTCTATATCCGTGGCGTTTTTGTCCAAATTTTAAGGAGAAAATACAACGCGTCAAACAGAGCCTAAAACCTCATTTTACATAATTGCAGAGAGCTCCCCTCTATCTTTCAAATTTACCAAAATCTCCCTTCGAAGTAGGACAAAGTTCAGGGTCCATGTATGTTCAGAATGTATCGGTGGCTTTTTTTTTGTTGGGGGTCCATGTATGTTCAGAATGTAAGCTTACAAGTGAGGTATTGACAATTTTAAAAAATAGAAGGGTGGCCAGAGAGCAGTTTTCCATAATTACTCCTATTAGTAGTAGAACAAACTCAAATTAAAGACAACTCTGATTCTTCTCTAAACCTTAGAATCGTAGTAGCAGAATCTGAGAATCCATCAAAACTGTCGTCACAAACGCAGGTCAAATTCAAGCAAGGCAAGTCAGGATTTATGGAAAGATTTGAAGGCTCGTGGAAGATAGAACCATTGTTCGTCGACGAACAACTTTGCTCTCCTCATAAACCAAAATCCTGGGCCGAATACGAAACCTGCAGTGGAGGCAAGGGAAGACTCGGATCCATCGTGAGCTTACAGCAGCTGATCCAGCCTGCAATTGTGCCGCCGCCTCCCATCTCGTGGTATCTGAGAGGGATTACCACGCGAACGACAGAAATGTTGATGCGCGACCTCTTGGGCGAGGCTCTAAGATTAAGAACTGTGAGTGATGCCGCTTCCAGGCAAAGGACCGATGCGAATTCAGATAAAAAAATGGAATTTTTATCAAATTGTTCTAATGATATCAAGGAGAGATGGCAGAAGAGAAGAGTGGAGCAATGGAAAAGAAGTTAGTGAGACTACTTTGCTGCTTTGAATTACTTGAGCTGGCAGGATTTTTAGAACTTTTTGCTGTAGTAATTGGTTTTACTGATAAACCTTAGCTTTATTTAAAGTCAGTATGTATTATCAGCTTGTCTAATATTTTGGATGATCTTTTATGTTTTAATTTTTATTATTATAAATTTTTGTAATTATAGTTTGTAAGCTCTATTTCTAATCTCCATTACATATGTTAAGGCATTGTAAAGATGAGTGGGAGGTGATGTTTTATAATGCCAATTGTTATTCGCAAATGGGATTCGTCTATTCACAATTTTTTATTATACCTAATTCTAAAGGGATTCAGTTTTGCCATTTGTAGATAATTTTGTTATTTGTAGATAATTTTGTTATTTGTAGATAATTTTGTTTTTGTAGACATGCAAAAAAAAACAGAATGATCTAGCTCTAAAGAGAACAATCATCGTGTCTATTTGGGTTTCTGATAATGATTTTATCTTTTTTAATCTTTATGATTAGAATTTGAGATGTATGGCTTAATTTTCTTGATGTAACAGAGCGATGTATCCAAGGTTGTCAGAATTGAGATTCTATATGAGATCTGTTGAAATCGAGAACCGGCTTCTGTGAAGTTCGGATTCTTGAGGAAGGGGTGACAACGCACTTACTTCTCCTAACGAGCTGGGCTGACTGAAGTTTTAGAACTCAAAACTGACTCAAGGCTCCAGCACGGAGGTCTCACCACACACTCGGAAGATCTTAGAGTGTTTCCCCTCCTTAGCCAATGCTGTGCTAAAGTCACCTCAGAAAGCGCTAGAAGATCAGAGAATAAGAAAGTATGAAAGCGTATCTTCTGAGGTACCTCATTGGGTCTATTTATAGATTTTTAAGCTTGACCTGCAAATAGTGCAACTCCGCTATTCTAAATGGTTTTATGCAGCTCAAAGTGGGTCTGTCAACAGTGAAACTCCACTGTTTAGTGAGGATATTGGCAGACCAAATCATATTAAACATAGGATATCTGCACCCCACTCATGGAGGGAACCTGGACCAGCTCGCTAATCAATTGGGCGGATGCGGCCCGGCTGTCGCAGCTCGCCTCTCTCTTTAGGCATTCGCGAACAGGGCTCCTGCGGCTTGCCTGACCCTTACACGGAGGCGGGCCGACTGTCTTGGTCTGGCGGCCACTAAGGCGGATGCGGGTCAGCGGACCTGGCTCGCTCGCCGCCAGGCGGACACGGGTTGACCCGCTCGCTTGCCAGGCGGGCAAGAGCTGGCTTATCCGGCTCGCCCGTCTGGTCTGGGCAGGCGCGAGCTGGCCTATATCAAGGGCCCTTTTGCCTTGTTGGACCCACTCAGCGAACACTGAGTTGTACAAGATCGTTTTGAGGTAGGATTGAATCTGATAGTAGGGTCGGATCGAGGATCGCTTTACAAAATCAGGATTGATTTACAAAATCTGGATCGTACGACCGTAAGATCCTATGATCTGGATAGTGATCCTGACAACCTTGGATGTATCTGATAGGAACAAGAGACTTGTTTTTCTCTACAATTACATGGAGAGCGGGTATATAAGTGCTTCCTCTTGCTCTACTTTTTTTATTTCTTCAATTTCAATGCGCGGGATGGAGTTGTCGGGCTGGGCTTAGAAGATCGCGGGAGCAGTGTCGTCGTCGTCGGGCTCGGCTTAGAATGGAGTCGTCGTCGGGCTCGGCTCAGGATGGAGTCATCGTCCTGTACTGAGAAGGTCGTCAGAGAAGTTTCTTCTTTGTCGGGTCCTGCTCAGGAGTGAAGAAATTGGCTGCTTAAGTTTAAAGTTGATCTGCAAATAGACATTTATAAACTAAATAAAGTGGAGAAGTTGGTTTGCGGATAGTCATTTATGATTTGCGGATAATAATTGCATATATAATTTATATAGAGAGTAATATTTACAAAATTAGATAATAATAATAATTATTAAAGAGAGGAACTTATTTATGATAAAAAAAACTACCTGACAGACATTGGGTTCAGCTAAATGCGATGACGCGACAAGTTAGAAACACCACGTGGCACGTGGCCTCGTTGCGGCCTTCTCCTTTCCACTACCCGACGCTTGGGTAAATCCAACCAAGCCAGTGCAATAGTTCTTATGATGATTTGTGGAGCCAATTTGACGTGCAATTTAATTAGTAGTATTTATGTGAACTGTTTGTTTGTGGATTTTTCATGTATGAATCTTTTTAATGTGTGGATTTTAATAAGTGTGATGAATGCCTTCTATGCAGGACCATTCCGGGCGGGCTAGACAGGCAGATTAAACCGGGCAGGCTAGGTTCCTTGCTGATGGCATGTTGGGTGGGCCTGCTTAAATTTTTTTCAGATTCAAAAGGATAAAATGATTATTTCATATAGATTTAGGACACACCCTAATATGTATAGAGCATCCTACTATGTAGGTTTAGAATACCTACAAAAATATGAAGAGGGAGTGTGATTTTATTGAGTTCGATCAGACGATTCTTAAATTGTGAACACATAATTCGACGACCACGATAAAATTGTCTCTCTTATATACTTCCTTTTAATAGTAGTAGATTAATGTTATTTTCGTATATATATATATATATATATTTATATATGCATATATATATATATATATTAAAAAAGGTGATTGTTATTAGCACTGTACTTTTGGATATTCGCACTTTATTTACTCTTAATTTTCCGCGCCTTTTGAAAATACTCCTTGTACATATATTTTTAGGAAAAGTGTTCAACACGAAAGTTGTAGATCTCGACGAGATCTAAAAATGCATGTACAAGAAGTATTTTCAAAAGGTGCGAAAAATTAAGAGTAAATAAAGTGCGAATATCCAAAAATGCAGTGCTAATAACAGTCACCTTAAAAAAAGTTCTCCAAAGAACATAATTAGAATAACATGATATACAATAAGGATTTCTCTCTCTATATATGTATATGGACGGAATTACACACACCTAAAATACATCTAAAAACTAAAAAAAGTGGGCTCCACACACAATAAAATCAATTATTTGATATTTTCACACATTTTTTTGGTTTTTTTGTGTATAAAATAATTTTTTTATTATGTATAAGCCCCATTTTTTTATGGTTTTTAGGTATATATTAACTATATATAGAGGTATCCATATCTATATATAGATTCCCATTAAAATTGCTTTAATTATAACCAATTATTACAACAATAAATATCGGGGGCTTGTAGACCCGAATTTCCGCTGCATATTAAATGCTTCGGCTTTACCCTCCGAACAATCCTTCTTCCACACGGACATAGGATACTACCGCTTGCTTGTCAGACCAGGTGAAGTAATACCGTCGCATGCGTCTCGCTGATGACATCGACACTAGTTGTATGTAGGAACTTTTTAATGAATTTGGTCTTTTTTGTGTGTGAACTTTTTTTTGTGTTTGGAAATTTCATATAATTTTCTGTATTATTTTTTACTTTATTAATTCCTATTTTAGATTTGAATTTCCAACCGAACTATTGAATTAATTCTAATTCCTGATGCCAAATTCTGCAAAGCGATCGAACAACAGAATCAAAATTCAGCCAATTTTAATTCTTAGCTGAATTTTAATTACTCAATTCCGATTCCAGGCTACCACGGCCCCGATAGAATCTTTAGTCAAATTTATATTTTTGAGTGATTCACTTCAAGGAGTTCAAGCAAACTTAATAATCACTATTTTTATATATTTAGTGCCAATATTATATTATTTACATAATCATCAAAAACTTAGTATTATTATTATATCTCAAATGGAAAACTCATTCAATATAAATTTGTTGTTTAGCAAAATAAAATTTGTCTATTTGCAGAGCATGCAAATGGTAAGGAGGCAAAAATGATTAGCCATTGTTATTTGTACAAAACAAAATCCATAAAAAATTGTTGAATATACTGTGAAGGTGTCATATACGATTCTCCAGCGTACACAATGAAATGTCATACACGCTGTGTAAATACATATAATAACTTGACTATGGAGCAAACACGCCATAGAAGGAAGTCATCGGTAACAATGGGAGAAGGCTCGGGATTAACTGATTAAGGCTCCGTTTGGCGCGGTGATAGCAGTCGTAAACGCATGAGTTAAAACGTCATTCGTAAAGGGTCACTTAACAAACATCATCCGTTTGAACATAAAAGTGGATGAAGTTCCTTAGGTGGGCGTTAACAAATGACAATTTAATCTCTGTGTTTATGACCCCCACCACCATGTCAAATGGAGCCTACATTACATGCCACCGGCAGTTTAATCGGTATTATTGTGTGGTTAGTCGTCCTGCATTTATTTACGGATTGCACACTTCAACGTACCCTCAAAGTCATATACGAATCTTGCGGCTTATTTACAAATTGCAGTCAAATTTATATTACATGCCTGGAGATTCTTTGTTGCCTTATTTCTTCTGCAATATATTTTTCAAACTTTTACATCTTAGTTTGAGCATGTATGCACTAATTTCATTATGCCAATAAAATTGTGAGACATATTTATGTGTAACATACATTCTGAAGTGCAAGTACATATACACAGTGAACATAGAAGAATTTAGAGTGTGGTCAAAAGGGTACTGACACCTCCATTTTTTTTGCAATTTGTTATAAGCAGACCAAAATTTGGCAATCCACAAACGAAATTTGACTATTTGTGGGCCAAATTTGCTTATTCGTAGACCAAGCTCAACTATGTGCGCACCCAGTATAAATTTGAAACTTTTATGTGCTATTGTATTTTAAAAAAATTATGCATCCCCATTTCTAATTTCTTGAATCCGCCACTGATTGTTAAAGAGTCGTGTTACATTATAACATACGTTATGAAGTGTATATCTGACAATCAGTGTCGTATGCACTATTAAATATTGGATAGACACTTCAACAGATATTATCAAGTGTTGTAAATGCACTAAAAGTGCCCCCATGCAGCTCTGGAACATTTATTTTGAAGCTTACTAAACTTTATGAAATTAGCATATACACAATGAAAGTATCATAAATGCACTACACCATATACTATATATGTAACAACATACATTGGAAAATATCATATTATATTATGACTAAATACACATGTTGTATGTATGTGTGTGGATACGACACTTTAAGGCTCCGTTTGGGGGGATTTATTTTCACTGGTCAAGCGGTTACGACCGCATGAACCGGACCTTAATTTTAAGGTTCGGTTCATGCGGTTTACGACCGCATGAACTGACCGCATGAACCGGACCTTAATTTTAAGGTTCGGTTCATGCGGTCGTAACCGCATGATCGGTGAAAATAAGCCCCCTCAAACGAAACTTAAGACATAAATTATATATACTCGCTTCAACATAGTGTAAAAATAACACACACCTTGCTTAGGCACAACAGCATCTATAGACTAAACTTTACTGAATTTATTTTTGGGATCTTTGCTCCATGCTTGAGTCTTCGTTTAGTTCGACGTTTCACCGCCTCCGTTTGGAACAAACGCCGCCGGATGGTGGGTAAACAAACGGTCGCCGCCGGCGTTTGCTCCGTTTGCACCTGCAGCAAGGAGGAAATGGCACCGATCCGCTCCGTTTTGACCCTCATCTCTCCCCCTCTGGTTCTAAAGTGACGTTTTGACCCACCGGATGCACCCGCCACAGCCGAACCAAATATAGCCTAAGTCAACAAACGTAATAAAAAAAATATGTATAAGGCTCATGTTGGGTTGGCTCATACCCGGTTCAAATGGACCGAACGCATTATGAGCAGAAAATAGGTTGCAACGCAGTATTTGAGGTTGCAACCTTTTTTGTGCTGTCTTGAAAGCTGTCCAAATTAAAAAAAAAATTGTTTTTCAAATCTGTCCAAATTAAACAGGTTTTAATTTGGATTGTGGCCCGGTGGTTTTAATTGGGAGGTGGTAATGGGAATATAATATACTCATTATTATATTCCTTTCTCTCTCTCATGAATGGTAACCGCAACCGCTCTCTCTCTCTCTCTCTCGGCTTGGTGCAGAAAGCTGCTGCCTTGGGATCTCTTGCTGGAGTCGCCGCTGGAGGAAGGCAGTCGCCGGTGTTTGCCGGCGCCGACGTGAAGAGGAGGGCAGCCCGCCGTCGCCGTTGCCATCCGAGTCCAGTCGGCTGTTGTCGTGGAAGGAAGGCGGAGACGGGGCTGTTTTAACCTGGATGTTTGTGGAGGCTGTGGAGAGGAAAAGTTTGCATTGAGGACGGGCTACACGTTCGTGGCAAGGTCCGGGTCCAAACTTGGAGTTTCTCTCCGGTGGTGGCGGTGGTTGCGGTTGAACGTCGGAAGTTGACGTTGAAGGTTCGGTGAACCTTGTGCGTCCGTTAGTCGGATTGCAGTCCCAGATCTTCCATTTCCTGCGGATCGTGCGTGTCCGGCGCATCCGCGTGCGTTTCACCGGACGGTTATTTCTTCACTTGTTTCTTCATTGTAATTGATTTACAATTTATATTATAAATTAGCATTGTCTGTGTTCGTGATTTCTCCTGCAATTATTGGTTATCCCATCAAGTGGTATCAGAGCCAGGTTCAGTAGACGACCGTGATTGGACGTTCTAGGAAGGGTTTGACTGCGGTGGTGAACGACTAGGTCATCTTCCCACTCTTTCAGATCCGACCTTTGAACAAATCAGGTCTTCTAGTTTGTCGGGGACAGTCATGGCAGGGAAGAACGCAGTTTTGGACAGATTTTCAGTTGAGAAGTTCGATGGTAGTGGGAATTTTAGCCTATGACAGATTCGAGTCAAGGATATGTTGGTTCAACAAGGTTTGATTCAAGTCTTGCGGGGGCGCGACAAATTATCCACGACGGTGAAAGATGAGGAATGGAAGGATCTTGATGAAAAGGCCACGAGCACAATCAGGATGTGTGTTGCTGACTAGGTGCTCTTCAACATCGGGACTGAAGAGACGGCAGTCGGGCTTTGGGAAAAGCTTGAGCGACTGTACTTGGCAAAATCCGTGACGACAAGATTGTTGCTGAAGAAGCGCCTCTATGCGCTGAAGATGTAGGAAGGTGGCAACCTGCAGGAACACTTCAATGTGTTCAACGGTCTCCTGAGCCAATTGCATGTGGTTGGCTCGAAGGTAGAGGAAGAAGACAAAGCCCTCTTGCTTCTTACCTCGCTCCCAGCGTCATACAAGCACATGGTGACTACGCTCCTGTATGGGAAGGATACGGTGGGGCTGGAAGAAGTCACGTCAGCGCTGTTATCCAGTCAGATGTTAAAGGACCCCACTCCTAGGGGTGACCAGATCTTGGTAGCGCATAAACGTGGGAGGAGTTTTAATAGAGGATCGAGCAGTGCACGAGCTCGATCGGCGTCAAAGAAGGCAGTGACGTGTTACCACTGCAGACAGGTTGGTCACATTAGGAGAAATTGTTTGCAGCGTGCAGGAAGTTCTGGAACTTCGAAGGATGTCCAAGATGCGGGCATGGTGACACTCGACCTAGAAGGAGATGACGGATTTTATTGCGTCACTGAGAGTCAGAGTGACTCTGATAGCTGGATTTTGGATTCTGGTACCTCGCAGCACATTTGCTCAGATGCAGCGATGTTCAGTTCACTGGAGGTGACGTCTGGGTCGGTCTTTCTAGGTGACGGCTCAGCATGTGAGGTCACAGGGATTGGGACGGTGAACTTGTGGATGCATGGTGGAGCTGTGCGTAGACTTGAACAGGTACACATAGTATCGAAGTTACGCAGGAATCTGATTTTGTTGGGCAGATTGGACACCGGTGGGTGCAGGTTTGCATTGAGAGGTGGAGTTCTGACGGTGAGGCGAGGGCGCACCGTGCTCATGCGAGCTATGCAGCGCGGTAGTCTGTACCGGCTGATGGGGACCACGATGCGAGGTGGTGCGCCCATGATTTCTGCGGCCGACGGTGTGGATGGTCGAGGTGGTGCAGGGGATCGCCCTTCTGGTAGTCTGACTAGGCGAGTCAGATTCAGCGATCCAGTTGCATTGACATTCAGGGGTTCAGCCCGAGCATGGATGAGTCGACTGGAGCAGGTCGGCTGACGCCTCAAGTTCTTGAGGTAGTGCTTCGTGCAGACTGGTGCTTCGTGCAGAACGGTTGCTTCGCGCAGTTGGTGTCCAGTGCAGATGATGCTTCGTGCAGGTGGTGGCGGAACCAGGATATGAGCAAATGTGGTGTTTGTTGGGTTGGCTCATACCCGGTTCAAATGGACCGGGCGCATTAGGAGCAGAAAACAGGTTGCAACGCAGTATTTGAGGTTGCAACCTTTTTTGTGCTGTCTTGAAAGCTGTCCAAATTAAAAAAAAAACTGTTTTTCAAATCTGTCCAAATTAAACAAGTTTTAATTTGGATTGTGGGCCGATGATTTTAATTGGGAGGTGGTAATGGAAATATAATATACCCTTATTATATTCTTTTCTCTCTCTCTCCCATGAATGGTAACCGCAACCGCCCTCTCTCTCTCTCTCGGCTTGGTGCAGAAAGCTGTTGCCTTGGGATCTCTTGCTGGAGTCGCCGCTGGAGGAAGGCAGCCGCCGGTGTTTGTCGTCGCCGACGTGAAGAGGAGGGAAGCCCACTGTCGCCGTCGTCGTCGCCGTCCGAGTCCAGTCTGCCGTTGCCGTGAAAGGAAGGCGGAGACGGGGCTGTTTTAACCCGGCTGTTTGTGGAGGCTGTGGAGAGGAAAAGTTTGCGTTGAGGACGGGCTACACGTTCGTGGCAAGGTCCGGGTCCGAACTTAGAGTTTCTCTTCGGTGGTGGCGGTGGTTGCGGTTGAACGTCGGAAGTTGACGTTGAAGGTTCGGTGAATCTTGTGCGTCCGTTAGTCGGATTGCAGTCTCAGATCTTCCATTTCCTGCGGATCGTGCGTGTCCGGCGCGTCCGCGTGCGTTTCACCGGACAGTTATTTCTTCACTTGTTTCTTCATTGTAATTGATTTACAATTTATATTATAAATTGGCATTGTCTGTGTTTGTGATTTCTCCTGCAATTATTGGCTATCTCATCAGCTCCGTTTGGCACGGTGGTCATGAATATGAGGTTAAATTGTCATTTGCTAACGCCGACCTAAGGAACTTCATCCACTTTTATGTTCAAACGAATGATGTTGGCTAGGTGATCCTTAACGAATGATGGTTTAACCCATGAGTTTATGACCGCCACCGCGTGTCAAACGGAGTCTAAGACCCTATTTGAGGGGACTTATTTTCACCGGTCAAGCGGTTACGACCGCATGAACCGGGTCTTAATTAAGATCCGGTTCATGCGTTCGTAACCGTCTGACCGATGAAAATAAACCCCCCAAACGGAGCCTAAGTTGCAAAGCAGGAAATGAGGAAATGCACCCGCATGCCGCCTCTGTTAATTTGGAGCAAACGCCGCCGGATGGTGGGTAAACAAACGGCTGCCGCCGGAGTTTGCTCCGTTTGCACCCGCAGCAAGGAGGAAATGACCCCGATCCGTTCCGTTTCGACCCCCATCTCTCCCCCTCCGATTCCAAATTGACGTTTCGACCCACCGGATGCACCCGCCACCGCCGAACCAAATATAGCCTAAGTCAACAAACGTAATAAAAAAAATATGTATAAGGCTCCGTTTGGCACGGTGGTCATGAATATGAGGTTAAATTGTCATTTGCTAATGCCGACCTAAGGAACTTCATCCACTTTTATGTTCAAACGGATGATGTTGGTTAGGTGATCCTTAACGAATGATGATTTAACCCACGAGTTTATGACCGCCACTGCGTGCCAAACGGAGTCTAAGACCCTATTTGGGGGGACTTATTTTCACCGATCAAACGATTAAGACCGCATGAACCGAACCGAGTCTTAATTGCAAAGCAGGAAATGAGGAAATGCAGGCGTTTTATGGGGCTAAATAATTTTCCGGTCAGGAGATAGAAGACAAAGCAAAATAACTTCCCGGCGCAGGCATGAATAGATAGATATGCGACCTGCTTTGTGATGCCAAGCAACAATTCCGAGAGAGAGAAGCCAAGCGCCGTACGTATGTACGGCGCCATTTTGATTGGACTAACCACACCAGCCAGCGCCTGCTGCTCGGCCATGGCATTTTTATGACTTTTTTCAACATAATAATCAGCTTTTACAGCAGCAGCACCTCTCTACAGTTATACCCAGCAGTCACATACCGCACAAATCCTCATTGTTTGAAAACTTTATGCATAATATATCTCGCTATTATAAAGCTGCATTCCATTCGGCGCAACATTCAAAATTTTCACATATACCTTTGATGGTTTTCACCATCATTTATAGAAGAGAAAGCTTCCCCCCATGATCCCCATCAAAAGAGGATCATGGGTGTGCCACTCCCCCCATAATCTCTCATGATGAGATTTATGGGGGGGGGGGGGGGGGGACCCACTCCCTGTCCTCGGGGAGGAGGGCCGCCACCGCCGGGAAGACCGCCGCCGTCGGACGGTCTAACCCCCGCCGGTGGCCGGACCTCCCGGGCTTCGCCACGGCCGGACCACCGGCCTCACCGTCAGGGAGGCGGCGGCAGGCCGCCTGCTTGGCCGCGGCCGGCCAAGGCCGGCCTAACCGCAGCCGGCCACAGCCCGCCTAGCCGCTGCCGGCCGCCGGCTTGGCCGCAACCGGGCTAGCCGCGGCCGGCCTAGCCGCGACCGCCTTGCGGCGACTCAGCCTAGCCGCAGCCGGCCTAGCCGCGGCCGCCTTGCGACGGCCCGGCCGCAGCCGGCCGCGGCCGGCCCCAGCCGCCCCGGCCGCGACCCGCCGCAGCCGGCCTTACTGCGGCTGGCCGCCTAGCCGCCGGCAGACCGGCCACGGCAGGCCGCTGGCCGAGCCACGGCAAACCGCCAGCCTAGCCGCGATCGGTCCCCGACGGACAACCACCTTTGCCCGCCCCCGCCGCCGGTAGACCGGCCACGGCAGGCCGCTGGCCGAGCCACGGCAAACCGCCGGCCTAGCTGTAATCGGCCCCCGACGGACCGCCACCTTTGGCCGCCCCCGCCGTCGGCCACCCAACCGGCCCCCGCCGCCGCTATGACGGCCCGCAACCATGGGAGGCCTCCCCACCGTCCGATCGAGGGGAGGCCCTCCTCGCCGTTCGATCACGATGGTAACCACCCACTAACCCACCACTTTAGTGGTGGGGCCCGCCATGATCCTCCCCTGGAGGCTATAAAAGGGACCTCAGGGCCTCTTCATTCTGGACCTTTTTCTCTTCTCCGGGTTGTCTTCTTCTTCCTCAGGTGAGAGCCCTCCTGCCTACTCCACCAAGTCGGCCACCGCTCACCGTGAACCATCAGCGGCCACCATCGGCCACAAGTGACCACCAGCTGCTACCAGTGGCTATAAGCGTCCCACCAGTGCGCTGAGAACAAAAGGACGCCCGAGACCTCGAGGAAGCCGAAGGAAGAAGCCATTTGAAGCCAGTAAGCGCCGCCCCGAGCGCAAGCGCCAGAAGCATCCCTCGCATTTCCACGTCTAAGTCACTTCTGCGGTGCAACCTGTTGCCCGCAGAAAGCTATAGTCTCTCTCTCTCCCCCAAGTTGTAACGGGAGCGGCCTGCCGCCCCGATTCTCCAACACACTGTAATCACCGGAATCTAGTGGAATTTGATCGGCGCAGACCCGGTCACGTGGTTTTTTACCCATTTAAGGGGTTTTTCCACGTCATCACATCTTGTGTCAACTTTCTACTTTCATTGACTGTGTGCGCGCTCGACCGCCTCGTGAGCTAAGATGGCCCAAGCAAATCCGGTCCGACCGGGGCGTCGAGTTAGTCCGCAACAGTTTGGCGCCGTCTGTGGGAAACATTCCCAACATCCTTCAGGAGATAAGTCTCTCATCTTCACCGCTTCAGAACCCCTGATTCGATGGCAAAGAGAAGTACCCGCACCGCCGAAGGCTCCGCCTTTGGCGGACACCCCGAGTCTGCACGTTCACACTCTCTGATAAATGTCCCGCTGACTGTTGAGGCCGCATTAGCTCCCGACACCACCCTGGAAGGACGCATCCGCCTGATGGAAGAACAACAAGTCAAATTGCTCACCCTGCTCCGAAACTTGGGAGCACTAGTCATTCCCTAGCCTCCGTTAACTAACGTCCCAACGCAAGAATTTCAGCAGAAAGAAGGACAAACCCTCAGGGGACAGGAAGAATCGCGTCAAGATGTGCCCCGCCAGCGTAACCCTTCAACGACTGTGGGGCAACACCAACTCCAAGAACACTTCCCCCTGAGTATCACCCGCGCTAACGCAATGTATGCAATGCAAAGCGACCCAAAATCCCTACGGCCAAGGAATCCTCAGCCCTTCGAGAAAGCTGGTCTGTTGCCACCAGAATAACTTTTTCCTCCAACAATACATTGCACGCACAAGGAATACGACATAGAGAAGGAATTCTCGAGCACAAGCAGCTCCCCCGCATCCGCCGCATCACTCCGAGAAATGTACGATCATCACCTTGCCTGTCCACATTATGAGGAGAGGGCTGGAAACATGGCAAGTCCTGATGTCTCGGCCACAGAGCAAAGACTTAACGAAGATCAGCCCAACGAAAACTCACCAAACTCCTGGGCAGCCCCAGGCTCGGAGGACGACTTCGAAATCCATAGCTTCAGCGGAATAGGCAACCCACTAGCACACCTAAAGTATTTCGAAACTATCATGCACGCCCGCAACACTTCAAATCAACTCATTGTCCAGGCATTTCCAACAACATTAAGAGGGAGAGCTCGAGCCTGGCTTCATTCCCTACAAGGAGAGAGGACTGACAGCTACCTCGAACTCACCGCCCTCTTCATCAGAAGATTCATGACGGTCAGAAAGCCCTCACCAGAAAATCCAGGACCAAGTAGAATCCAGAAAAGGAAGATAGAGAACAGTGTATGTCCTAAGCACAAGCGAAACTGTGATCAACGCGCAAGCACTCACAAGGGTCAAGAGTTACGTATGTCCGCAACACTCAACGCCCCACCAGGCAGGATCTTCGAAGCAATTCGGGACCATCTGGCCTTAAGCAGGCCCATATCGTTCGCCCCCAGTCGGGGAGATCTATCAAAATACTACGAGTATCACCGGGGTCATGACCACAACACCAACGAATGTAATCTACTAAAGGAAGAAATTCAACGACTTGCCAGCCTAGGAGCGGTTGATCAATTCCTATCAAGAAAATGATCGCCAACCAGTCAGAGTAAAAGATGTACAATAGTTAAAATGGGCGAACCGCCTACCGAGTTGAGCCAAGTCCTAGTCGACAAAGAAATTAACGTCAATATACTATTTTTATCAACACTGCTTCAACTCAAGCTAACCACCGGCCACCTCAAGCTATACTATGGGGGGTCTGCCCCCCTCACGAAGAAGCCGCGAGCATCCCTCGTGCAAAGTAAGCCGCGAGCAACCCTCGTACAACACCGTGGGGGCCTGCCCCATCACGAAGAAGCCGCGAGCATCTCTCGTGCAAAGTAAGCCGCGAGCATCCCTCACGCAACACCGTGGGGGCCTGCCCCCCTCACGAAGAAGCCGCGAGCATCCATCGTGCAAAGTAAGCCGCGAGCAACCCTCGTGCAACACCGGGGGGGCTGCCCCCCTCACGAAGAAGCCGCGAGCATCCCTCGTGTAAAGTAAGCCATGAGCAGTCCTCGTGCAACACCATGGGGGCTTGCCCCCCTCACGAAGAAGCTGCGAGCATCCCTCGTGCAAAGTAAGCCGCGAGCAACCCTCGTGCAACATCGTGGGGGCATGCCCCCCTCACGAAGAAGCCGCGAGCATCCCTCGTGCAAAATAAGCCGCGAGAAAACCTCGTGCAACACCGTGGGGGCCTACCCCCCTCATGAAGAAGCCGCGAGCATCCCTCGTGCAAAGTAAGCCGCGAGCATCCCTCGTGCAACGCCGTGGGGGTCTGCCCCCCTCACGAAGAAGCCACGAGCATCTCTCGTGCAAAGTAAGCCGCGAGTAACCCTCGTGCAACATCGTGGGGGACTGCCCCCCTCACGAAGAAGCCGCGAGCATCCCTCGTGCAAAGTAAGCCGCGAGCAACCCTCGTGCAACATCGGGGGGGGGGGGGCTGCCCCCCTTACGAAGAAGCCGCAAGCATGCCTCGTGCAAAATAAGCCGCGTGCAACCCTCGTGCAACACTGTAGGGGCCTGCCCCCCTCACGAAGAAGCCGCGAGCATCTCTCGCGCGAACTAAGCTGCGAGCATCACTCGCGCAACCTAAGTCGCGAGCGTCCCTCGCGCAAACTAAGCCGCAAGCATCCCACACTCACTCTGAGTCACGAACCTAAGCTGTACAAGTTAAGCAGCGAAACAGTGCAAATAAGCGGCCAAAATGACATAAAAACAATAACAATATCATAGCAAAACAAAGCTGAAATAATACAAGTACAATCGGCGTCTAAAGACGACAACAACCAAGCCCAAACAAGGGACAAAACAAAGTACAACAAAATGTAAGCATACAATGATAAAGTTATGAGTACCGCTACTCGTCTTCGGCGTCAGAATGCTCGTCCTCAGAAATATCTTCAAAGCTAAAACAAGATGTGTCACATCCCAGGCTCTTGCTAACAACGCGAAAAGCCTTCGAAACACCACGACGGAGTGCCAACTCGCGCATGTCATCCATCTGAGATTCCACCTCCTTGGACCAAATATCATCACGAACCTCCTCCGCGATCAAGTTACGGTCTCGCATATAGTCCCGTGACTCCAGGTACTCCGCAATCCCAGCGGCCTTCAGCTCTGATGCATGACTATCAGAAGATAGCATCTCTACTTGCGCCTTCGCCACACGAAGCTGAGTCTCGAGACCTGATACCTCCTCCCGCGCTGCCTGTAGCTAGATTCCCAAGCCAGAAGTCTCCTCCTTCGAATGCTTCAACATCTTGGTGGTCCTCTCCACCAAAGTCTTCTCCACATCTAAAGCCGCGCGAGCATCCTCTAGCTCAGACTTCAGCTCTGAAACGATCCGACGAAACCGTGCAATGTCCCGGTCATGTTCCTCCCTTAGAGAGGCCAGTGAACTCGTCGTCGACCGAAGCTTCTCCTGAAGGGCAAGATACCCGTCCTTCAGACTCACGTAATGATCATTACAGGTGACTGCAATCTGTGCATGAGTCTCTATCTGCACAAAGAAAAGAGCGAAATTAGCCTCTATTAGCAAAAGAAAATAAAAAAAAGTCAAACCTTTACCACATCGCTCATCGCCCTCAAGGAAGAGGACATCCGCGGAGCCGCTGTACCAACAGACACCTGAGGAACTGGGGAAGCAAGTATCTGCACCTTAGGAGTCAAATCAGGACAAGTATCAGAAGTTACCACTGCTATCACCACATCAAGGTCGCCAGAAGGGGCCGTCACCGCTTTTCTCTTACGACCCCCTCATTGAGAAGTCTCCACTGGTCGAGCTGAATCCGCCGAGATACCACATCGCACCAACCTCTTTTCCTCCACATAAACATAAATGTTGAAAAGACGGTTGGCCAGCTCGCGAGGCTCAGAAAATCCAAGCATCGGGGAAAAGTCCTGCTCCTTCCCCCTCACACGGCGACAGTGATCGGGAAGGGCATCCCACATCTCGGGAAGACCCCATGAATTCTTGACATATCCAAACAGAGTATTGCCATGACGACGGTCCTTGCGGGCTTCGAACTCCAACCAACTCTTGTTGTTGCGTACCTCCATCCGCTCGCTACCATCAGAACGTACGTCGCGCCAATCACGGAACTAGTCTAAAGAAAGCCGACCCCCATGCTCGCGGAAGAAGGCGATTAAGCCCATGATTCGGGCATCCAGCCAGAACAAATTGCGAGATAGGAATTCCACAAAATTTTAAGATCTCAATCACCTGCTCGCAGGGCGGAAAGCGAAAGCCGGACCTCAGGGAGACTTCGCAGATCGTCATCCAACCACGAAGAGGATTATGAACCCGCTCCTCAGGATGCGGGATCCTCACTTCCAAACCAGCAGGAAGCTCGTACTTCGCCCTCCAGATATCAACACCATCATAAGTCAAGGAAGAGCGCAGGCGCATCGGGCCAAAAGAGCGTTTCGAAACCTATACACAGCAAAATTAAAAAGTCAAGCCCAGAAATAAGAAGTCGCATGTCCAAACGCCCAAAGCACAAGTGACACGCAAAAAATGACGTCCGCACAAATACGTACATGACAGGGAGATGCACGACCGTGCAGCACGGACCGCGCCAACGCACGACCTCCAGGCCCGATCAATTTGCTCGTGCGCGCCCATGGCATGCGCGCGCGGACCTGCTCACACACGCATGGCGCGCGCGCGGCCTGCTCGCGCATGGCCCGCGCGCGCGCCCAGCTCGCGCGCGCCCGAGCACAGCCTGCGCACGACCAGCTCGCACGCACGGCCTGCTCGCACCAGCGCGGCTTGCTCGCGCGCACGGCTTGCGTGCGCGCCCGAGCGCGCCCGCGCGCGGCCAGCGCGTGCGGCCTGCGTGTGCGCGGCCTGCCCGCGCGCTTATTGTGCACCTGGCCACGCGCAGTTAGCACGCGCACGACCAGCGCATGGCCGGCCAGTTCGCCCCCAGCCGGCTACGCATGCGCAGTCCGCACACCCCGCCGGCACGCATGGCCTTCGCGCACGCCCAGCACTCGCAAGCAGCATAAGCACGCCCAGATTCCATGTATCGTCATCGTTCGTCAAGCCTCCCGCCAGATACCTTGGAAGCACTGGTCGTCGCCGCCGCCTCAGCCTCCTCACCGAAAACTGTCATGACAACAGGAAGTAAGGAAAATCTTTCCTCTCACGGTCACTTCGTTCTCAGACAACAGAGATTTGGGGGCAATTGATGGGTTCGACCATCATTTATAGGAGAGAAAGCCCCCCCCCCCCCCATGATCCCCACCAAAAGAGGATCATGGGTGGGCCACTCCCCCCCCATAATCTCTCATGAAGAGAATTATGGGGGGCGGGGGGCGGGACCCACTCCCTCTCCTCGGGGAGGAGGGCCGCCACCGCCGGGAAGACCGCCGCCGTCGGACGGTCTAACCCCCGCCGGCGGCCGGACCTCCTGGGCTTCGCCACAGCCGGACCACCGACCTCACCGTCAGGGAGGCCGCGGCAGGCCGCCGGCTTGGGCGCGGCTAGGGGTGCAACTCAGATCGTTTTGGTTCCACTCAGAACCAAGAACCGACCCGTATAGGTTCGAATCCAAATTTTTGGAACCGAAACCGACCCACGATTCTAAATTCTAGAACCGGAACCAAACCAAAAATATCGGTTCGGTTCTGGTTCGGTTCTCGGTTTCTTAAATTTAGGGTGTAAATATGTTGCACTATAAAAAATAAAAACAAATGTTTATAAATCGAAGAAACTAGAAGACTTTAAGCTTGCATGACTCCAAAATCATCAAGATTTTTTAAATTACTAAATACATTTAATAATCTCATCATACAATATTTCATATTTAAAGATTCTATCAATAAAGTAAAAGTTCAAAATTATTAAAACATAAGCAAATAGTTTATAAAATTACACATAAAATATACATCCATCAAACTAATTATTTATCAATCTCTTTCAAAAGTTTTTTGTTCACCACAAATATATTTTTGATACATAAAATCAATAACTCGGTTCTCGGGTCGGTTCTGGGTACCCGAGTGTAAGAACCAAGAACTGAACCAAGTGGTCGGTTCTGAAAATTTTGGACCCAGAACCGAACCGCGACACATAAGAACCGACCCGAACCGCTCGGTTCGGTTCGGTTCGGTTTCGGTCCGATTCTCGGTTCTTCGGTTATTTTTGCACACCCCTAGCCGCGGCCGGCCAAGGCCGGCCTAACCGCCGCCGGCCAGGGTCGGCCTAGCCGTGGCCGGCCATAGCCGGCCAAGCCCGGCCGCCGGCTTGGCCGCAACTGGGCTAGCCGCGGCCGGCCTAGCCGCGGCCGCCTTGCGGCGACTCGGCCTAGCCGCGGCCACCTTGCGACGGCCCGGCCACGGCCGTCCTTGCCGCAGCCGGCCCCGGCCGCGACCAGCCACGGCTGGCCGCCTAGCCGCCAGCGGACCGGCCGCGGCAGGCCGCTGGCCGAGCCACGGCAAACCGTCGGCCTAGCCGCGGACCGCCACCTTTGGTCGTCAGGCCGGCCGCCCCCGCCGCCGGCCGCCCCCGCCGCCGGCCGCCCGACCGGTCACCGCCGCCGCTATGATGGCCCGCCACCATGGGAGGCCTCCCCGCCGTCCGATCGAGGGGAGGCCCTCCTCACCATTCAATCACGAGGGTAACCACCCACTAACCCACCACTTTAGTAGTGGGGCCCGCCATGATCCTCCCCTGGAGGCTATAAAAGGGACCCCAGGGCCTCTTCATTTTGGACCTTTTTTATCTTCTCCGGGTTGTCTTCTTCTTCCTTAGGTGAGATCCCTCCTGCCTTCTCCACCAAGTCGGCCACCGCCCGCCGTGAACCACCAGCGGCCACCAGCGGCCACAAGTGACCACCAGCTGCTACCAGCGGCTATAAGCGCCCCACCAGCCCGCTGAGAACAAAAGGACGCCTGAGACCTCGAGGAAGCCAAAGGAAGAATCCATCCGAAGCCAGTAAGCACGTGCCGCCCCGAGCGCAAGCGCCAGAAGCATCCTGCGCATTTCCACGTGTAAGTCACTTCTGCGGTGCAGCCTGTTGCCCGCAGAAAGCTATAGTCTCTCTCTTTCCCCCTCCAAGTGGTAATTCGAGCGGCATGTCGCCCTGATTCTCCAACACACTGTAATCACCGGAATTTAGTGGAATTTGATCGGCGCAGACCCGGTCACGTGGTTTTTTACCCATTTAAGGGGTTTTTCCACGTCATCACATCTTGTGTCAAATTTCTACTTTCATTGACTGTGTGCGCGCTCAACCGCCTCGTGAGCTAAGACGGCTCAAGCAAATCCGGTCCGACCGGGGCGTCGAGTTAGTCCGCAACAACCCTTATTTTTTTACTCTAATAACTTAGCATATATTACAATAGGATGAGTAATAGACGGAGCTCTGTCCCTACGGCCAATCACGATAGTGCACGGAGACGGGCTCCAATGTCCTACACGATGGTATTTAGGTCATGCAATTGCCACAACGTGACGACGGTCCTGCCGCTCGCAAACCCCCCGAATGCCATACTCCGTCGTCGCTCGTTTTTTCCTTGTACATGAGGGTTTGCGATGGATGATGAGAGCACATTTTTTATTGTAAGTAAACAAATTTGTCTATATGAGAGCACATATTTTTAAATTTAAAAAATACATAAATTAATGAGATTGGACTTTTTGTAATAAAGAGTGGTAAAATTGGAAATTGAATGTTTAAACAAATGATGTTTTTCCTCTTTTAATATAACATAGATATTTCAAAAAAAAATACAATATCCATTTTTGTAATTACATCATATCCTTAAATTAAAAATAATGATGAAAATTCATAAAATAGAAGAAAAAATTAGTAGAGCTCCTAGACCTGCTATAGTAGACTATCATTACACATGAGGAGCATACCATGTAAAAATTTGTGAATCCGGGAAAGATCACAGGAACACTCAACCAAATCAAGCCAAAAGAATCAGAAGCAGAAGAAGAATAAGAGGAACAATAGAATTAATAGTCTTCTTTACAGTGTGAGGCATACATTGCAAGACATGATTTCGCAATGCACCCGAAGGAAGCAACAAAAAACAAACAAGAACAAAAATGGCGGACTTAACTCAGTAACCGCTGAAGCCGCCTATCCACCAAGCCACACACGGTTAATCGCCAAGCCGCACGAACAGCTCAGACTGCCAAGGCTAACTGCCAAGCCGCGCAAACCGCTGCTTATTGAATGGTGAGGAAGATAACCTTGTCTACACTTCTTGGTCGCCTGACCGCAGAAATTTGCTACGAACAGATTGAATTAAAACCGAACTACTATTCAGTCCATCAAAGACGAACTGAAGAAACCAAGCTTGTTAAACTGCCAAGAAAGACCGCCTAGTCGCCTAACCGCGACCTGCTGCTAACTGCTATTAACTGCTACCAGCTATCCACACTGCCTCGTCTGACGTGTCCGTCAGAACCAAGTGCTAGCCGCACAATTTGCAAAGCATAACAATAAACCGGTCACTTCTCTTTGCCACGCAGTTACAAAATTCTAACCACTAGTTTTAACCTGAGCTTCAGTTCCTACAGTTCTAGATGGATGGCGAGGCTAGCACCCTTATTTATAGTCGGGCAGGCAAATACCGTCACCTCCTAGGGGGATAGGATAACCGCCAATGACGTGGCAGCTAGCAGCATCAGTTTGCATACCATACAGACTGCCACACCAGACTGCGTGTGGTAAACTAAACCTATCCGCACAGCTATATGGATAGAGACTTCAATTCGCGCGTACTTAAGCAACCATGCAGACAGCCACGCGAGTAGAATTCTAACCACACCAACGACGGTCTATCGATCTCTGCAGTCTCCCAATCCAGACCGCACAGTATGCGGTTAGACCAAGTATAACCGCGTGGTTAACTCCTAGGGTCACTGCTGAGACAGGCCGCCAAAAAAAGAAAGGTTAAGAACAGGCAAGTTCGCCAACACCTATCTGTGCTTCCCGCACGGTCTCTGCAGTCTGTGCGCTCTGCACCTCCCAGACCGCTCACTTCTACTTCAACATTTTCAACACTCCCGCTTGAAGTGGGAAGTGGAAACCAGCCCAAGAAGTCCTCGTAATCACACAAATAGTCCCTTTGACAGCAGCTTTGTAAAGATGTCCGTGATATTATCCCGGCTCTACACATACTTTACCATCAAAGATCCCTCCAACACCTCCCGAATGAAGTGAATCTCGATCTCGATGTGTTTTGTCCTCGCGTGACAAATTGGATTATTAACCAGCTTGAGAGCACTCTCATTGTCACCACGTAGCAGAGTAGGATCTCGCACCTCCTCATGAATGTCCTCCACTAATCTACTCAGCTAGATAGTTTCCTGACCTGCCAAGGCAAACACTTTATACTCTGCTTTAGTGGTGGAGATAGACACTGAATCCAGCTTCTTGTTACACCACGAAATAGCAGTCGAACCACACAAGAAGATGTAACCAGATGTCGACTTCTGATCGTCAGTATATCCCTCATAATCAGTATCCGTGTAACTATGCAGGTTGAATCCTATGTCCATCTTATAAAAGAGACCCATATCAGAGGATGACTTCACGTACTTCAAAATGCTCTTTATCGCTACCATATGAGCCTTCTGCGGATCCTACATATACCGACTTACTAGGCCCACAACATAAGAAATATCCGGCCCTTTAATCATCAAGTACATGAGACTCCCAACCAGAGCCCGGAACACTGAGGGATCAGGAAGAACCCTTCCCTTATTACGCCGAAGTTTTAGACCAACCTCTAGAGGAGTAAAGTTGATATTCCCCTCCCGCATGCTGAATTGTTTAACGATGCGCTCTGCATAGTCTTTTTGGGAAATGAGCACACCGCACTTTTTCCTCTCCAACTCAAGACAAGGGAAATGGTGGAGCTCCCCAAGATCCTTCATCTCAAATCTGATAAATAGCTTCGCTTTGAGCCTAGCTACCTCTTCTTTCGAGTTTCTGGTGACAATCATATTGTCAACATACAGTAATACCAAGACTTGAAGCTCCCCCTTCTTCTTAACGAACATGCTTGAATCAGAATTTGAAGAAAAATGTCTGCAGAACTAGAGGTATGTCGCGATCTCCATATACCATGCCCGAGACGCCTGCTTTAAGCCATAAAGGGCCTTCTTGAGCTTACAGACGTGTCCTGGATGTTCTTCAGAAACATAACTAGGTGGCTGAACCATGAAGATGTCCTTGTCAATCTCCCCGTAAAGAAAAGCATTATTCATGTCAAGTTGCCAAATCTTCCAACCATAAAAAGCCGCCAAAGCAATCACCACCCGTAATGAAGTCATCTTGGTCACTGAACTAAACATCTCCTCATAGTCTTCCTCGTACTACTGCGAGAACCCTCGATATACAAGGCGAACCTTATACTGCTCGATACTACCGTCAACCTTCTTTTTGAGCTTGTACACCCACTTATAGGTCATGCGAGTGATGTCATCGATCATGGGTACAAGATCCCAAGTCTCATTCTTTTAGAGGGCAGTCATCTTCTCATCTATGACATCTTCCCACTCCTTAATCCCAATAGCATTATTAAAGTATGACGTCTCCCGCTCATCCAAGGGTTTGCAAAGAAACATGAGACAAAACTCACCATGTTCCCGTCCTTGTACCGAGCTAGTGGAATAATGTCATCTTCGATCTTCGTAGAGCTTGACCCTGATCCACCACTTTCGTTGTTTCTTATACACCAGTTCTCCTTTCAGGCACACTTGGAGCATCTCTCCCCTTGCTTCCAGATCTAGAAGCATCTTCCCTAGAGCTAGATGTAGCTGGAGCTCCTGGAGACACAGACAGCTCCACTAGTAGATCCTGAGTAACTTCATTCTACCGTCATTTCACCCTGCTCTCCTATAGTTCTTTAGATGAACTACTCTGGTATGACGTGAATTCATCAAATACCACATTCCTGGAGACCACAAACTTTCATATCTCAGGATCCATACACTTACATCCCTTCTTACTCTCATCATAGTCGACGAAGACTAGCTTCCTTGCTTTCGTATCTAGCTTCGTCCTAAGAGCATCTGGAATATGCATATAGTAGGTTGACTTGAACACTCGAAGATATTCCACACTGGGATTCTCCTTAAATATAAGCTCATATGGAGACTTCATGTTGTAGGGACTCAGGGGCCTCCGGTTGATGACATATATCGCACAGGCAAATCCCTCCGCCCAAAAGGCCATGCTTTCATAGCAGATGCTTGAAGTTGACAATCTTCATCATCCCTGGATTGACCAGAACTTTGTCTCATCCTTGGTGAGATGATGTCCACACCCGAGTTAACGATCTAGTCAACCTTGAAGTTGATAAAGGCCATGTCACGAACAGTTATTGCAGATATATCTGCTATGAAAGCATTCCCCCATCCACCTTCATCATCCCTGGATTCAACTTCTCATTTTCCTACAGCGTGCCTCGATTGAAGATTAACTATGCAGTCCTTCCTGATATGATCAAGCTTACTGTACCTATAACAGCTTGGTCCTCTCTTCCTCCCTCCATCCTACTTAGGAACCTTGCTCCTTTCCTGTTGTGATGAAGTTGATAGACCATCTTCTACAGGTGTCTTCTTTTGTCTATCTCATCTCTTCTTCTTCTTCTTCCCAGAATAAATAACCTAACTATCTCCTCTTGAGATAGTGCATCCAGCCATTTGCCTTGCCAAGCTCTCATACGAAGCAAATAGATTTTTCAGCTCTAGTAATAATGGCTAATTGGCCCAACCCCACACAGAAATAACAAAGGCCACATATTCCTTCTACATGTCATGGATAATGTGTCTTTTCAGCTTCGTCACTGAGATAGGCTCATTCGGGTACAATGCTGAAATTTCAGCGCATATGTTCTTCATCTTCAGAAAGAAAGATGATATAAACAACTCTCCATGAGTTACTTTCGCCAACTCATTCTCCAGAAATTATAGCCAAGCTATATTCTTCTCATTAAACGAGCAATCCAAGGTCGTCTAAATCTCACCAGACGACCTACAACTAATGATGTGATCGAAGAGCTCCTGTCAGATTGTTTGCTTTAGAGTGAACTCTGCATTCGCATTCCTTCTCCTCCAAGCCCTCACTGCCTCAGCATTTCCTCCAGCAACAACTACTTCTTGTCTATCGTCTCCACAGACGACCTCCCAAAGGTTTCTGCCCAAAAGATAGCTTTCCATACAAGACCTCCACTTCTTAAAATTGGTCAACATGAGAAGCTCAATTCCAAGACCTCTTGCATAACTGACTTCTATTGATGTAACTCCAGTTTACTTGAAACTTTCAAAGGATTGGCAAATCTCTGTGGTTGATCACTGCTAACTCCTCTGTCCTTCTAATATCAGTAAAGATTTGTGAATCCTGGAAAGGTCGTAGGAATACTCAACCAAACTAAGCCAAATAAACCAGAAGCGGTAAAAGAACAAGGTCCGTAATGGAATTAATAGTCTTCTTTACAGTACGAGGTATACATTGTGAGATATGATTTCACAATGCACCTAAGGAAGTAACAAAAAACAAACAAGAATAAAAATGGCCGACTGAACTTAGTTGTCGCTGAAGCAGCCTATCCGCCAAGCAACATAAGGCTAACCGCCAAGCCGCGTAAACAGCTCAGACTGCCAAGGGTAACTGTCAAGCCATGCGAAAGGATGCTTATTGAATGCTTAGGAAGATAACCCTGTCCGCACTTCTTGGTTTCCTGACGGTAAGGTCGCCTTGCCGCATAAGTCAGTTGCGAACAGATTGAACTAGAACCGAACTGTTGTTCAATCCGCTAAATACGAATTGAAGAAACCAAGCTTGTTAAATTGCCAAGGAAGACCGCCTAGTCGCCTAACTACGACATGTTGTTAACCGCTACTGACTACTACCAGCTATCCACACTGCCTCCTCTGACATGTCCGTCAGAACCAAGTTTTAGCCGCACAATCTGCAAAGCACAACAATAAATATGTCACTTCTCTTTATCACGCGGTTACAAAATTCTAACAGTTAGTTTTAACCTGAGCTTCAGTTCTTACAGTTCTAAATGAATATGACGAGGCTAGCACCCCTATTTATAGTCGGGCAGGCGGATACCATCACCGCCTAGGGGGATAGGATAACCGCCGGTGACGTAGCAGCTAGTTGCACCAATCCTCCTACCATGCAGACTACTCACACTAGACTGCGAGTTGTAAACTAAACCTATTCGCATAGCTATGCGGATAACGACTTTAGTCCGCGTGGAATTAAGCAACCATACAGACAGCCACGCGAGTAGAAGTCTAATTGTCGTTGACGAAGCTATAGTGTAAGGATGGACTACTCAACCGTCGCTGATGAAGCTGGAGAATCTCTTGGTATCTCAGGAGAGTTTGGCTAGACAAATGACTAGTGTGTCTATCTCTAGTAAAGATAGTGGAGTATTATACACTAGGAAGAAGAAACATTGGGATAAGAAGAAGAAGGACAGAAAGTTTTTCTACCTCATCTAGCGAGAGTAGTGTTAACTTACCTCCCAGGAATGATAGATGGAAGAAGAATGTCAGATGCTTCGGGCACAATAAAGTTGGACATTATAAGCGTGAATATAGGGTCAACCTCACACCGGATCATGCAGAAGGAAAGGTGGAGAGTACAAATGAAGATGAAGATTGGGGAAAGTGTTTCCTTGCGAAGAGTATCTCTAGTGTGGAAGCCTTTGCCTCTGTGAACTTTGAAGATGATTGGATCATTGATTCAAGTTGTGCACATCACCTTACTGGTGATGGGTCCAAGTTCTCATCTCTATGGAAGTATGAAGGTTGTGATGCAATCATGACAGCAAATAACACAGTCCATACGGTGGAGCAGGAAGGAGTTGTGACAATAGGCAATGATAGGAATGCACTCACACTAAAGAGTGTATATCACGTGCCACACATGAAAAAGAATCCATTTTCAGTGATAAATGTAGTCGATGCAGGGTACCATGTGCTTTTTGGGCCGAAAGAAGTGAAGTTCCTATGGAACTTAGATTTGGTAAAAGCACAAGTGACTCACACTGAAAGACGGTTCGTGATCTATTTGTTCTTTTCGCAACATTGTATGTGGACAAGATAAATGATAATGATAGTGTTATGATTTGACATGAAAGGTTGGGACATGTCAGAATGGAGAAGCTGAGAGCGATGGTAGCAAAGTGTCTAGTCAGAGACTTATCTAGCTTATCCTCTTTCAGCGATGGACATGTATATGAGGGATGCCACTATGGGAAGTCTCATCTTCTTCCATTTTACACATCTCTCTCGAGGAGTAAGAGGCCATTGAAGTGCATCCATAGTGATGTGATGGGGCCAACTACTACACCAACCTATTCAGGGAACAGATATATGGTATTGTTCGTGGATGACTTTTCATGCTACACGTCGAATCAACTCCTTGACTCAACGAATCATTGAGTGAACTCAACGCACTCAACGTTTAAGTGCAATACTCGACGAATCAGCACTTTGACTCGACGAATCGTTGAGTACACTCAACACACTCAACACCACCATTCGACGAGTCAATGCTTGACTCGACGAAAGCATTGAGTGATCTCAATGCACTCGACGCTTTCCAAGACTGGCTGAGTTAATTCTTTTCCACTCATCATATGAGTATAGCCATACTAATCCAATCTCCCAATTTCTCCAAACATTCTTATGTGAGACCCTGATAGGCTCATACTGTCTTGGCAGTGATTCTACATACTTGATCACTTTCAGATCACAATGGTAATACTAATAGTCTCTCACTTGATTTTGAAAGTATCAAACAAAAGCTTCACAAATAACGAGCGACATCTAGCAATGATCATTGCTCCCCAAGCAATAAGAGTTTAAAATTCATAAGCCATCGTAACTAATGTATCAGTGTTATCATGTCCCTTCGTCCCTTACATTCGGATAGAACTAGAGGTATAGACCCTGTCACCCTCATAATTGTTCAATCCTAGTTTCCTAATCTAGAATGAACTTATAGAAATTGGTGAGCTCAATATCATATATTGACTCAACCAAGTATGGTTATGCATTTCTCAGTCTTATTCCATCAAGGGACCCTTGGATGCAACTCATGCCATATAGGAGGATAAATCTCATCTCTGCTCATACGTAAACACTCAAATGATTTGTAACGTACCTAATAACCACCTTCATCATCCAACTTTCTCAAGACTGGACTTTTGATAGCATCAAAGCACGCTCTTCCTCACTCGATGAATGTTATGACTTCAGGACAAAGGACCACAAACACCATTGTCACTTGAGCCATACTTGTGACACGTTCATATAACAATCCACAAAGTATTCTCATGGTGGGTCTGTCCAGTACAACTTGTTCACTAATAAGTACTCATATGATGACTTGATATCACAATATCATGACCTGTGAGAACCGGTCATCAATCAACGCACATGTTAGTCTTAATATATCATCATTGCCCTTAGCTTCTAAGAAGACACTCGACCAGAGACCATTTAAGAATGAAGCTTCAAATAAGATATGCTCTCACATTCAAGTCACCACTTGACTCCTATGAAAGCAAACATTCTAAGGGCATTTATTATGTTAAATTACTCTATCACAATAGAAATAAATTTACAAATAAAAGAACTTGTCAAAATATATAAATGAAATGTATACAGTACTCTATTCATCAAATGAATTATTACAGCTAACAAATATACAATCCACAAGACTCAAACTAGAGTTGATCATTCATGTATCGTATACCCATAGATATAGCATGACCATCATGTTTTCTCTGTGCGATAGGCTTTGTTAGTGGATCCACAATATTCTTCTTATTCGGCACTCTGCTAATGCTCACATCTCCTCGATCGACAATCTCACGAATAAGATGGAACCGCCGAAGTATGTGTTTGGAGCATTGATGAGATATAGGTTCCGAAGCAAGTATAATTGTACCGTTATTGTCACAGTAGAGAACTACGGGGCGAACAATGCTAGAAACGACATCTAACTCGCCGATGAATTTCCTAATCCATACAGCCTCCTTCGCTGCATTTACAGCAGCGACATGCTTGGCCTCAGTTATAGAATCAGCAACTGTCTCCTACTTGTAACTCTTCTAGCTAACAACATCTCCATTAAGGCAAAATATGAACCCTGACTGAGACTTTGAGTCATCCATATCAGTTTGGAAGCTAGCATCCGTGTAATCCCTTACAACGAGCTCTTCCTCTCCGCTAAATACCAAGAACGTATCCTTAGTCCTTTATAAGTACTTTAGGATATTTTTGACGGCTATCCAGTGACCATCACTGGTATCAGACTTGATACCTGCTAGTCATGTTCAAGGCATAAGAGACATCGGGTCAAGTATATATCATTGTATACATGATTGACCCAATTATCGAAGCATATGGAATCAACTTCATACAGTCCTTATCATCACAAGATTTAGGACACTGGTCCTTAGAGAGACTCACACCATGAGATACGGGTAAGAATCCTTTCTTGGACTCAAGTATGTTGAACCACTTCAACACCTTATCAATGTACGTACTTCGGGTCAAACCCAACAACTTCTTCGATCTTTCTCTATAGATCTTAATACCAAGTATATAAGTCACTTCACTCAAGTACTTTATAGAAAAGCAACTCCATAGGTTGTTCTTAACAACTTGTAGGGTCAATTTGTCATTCCCGATCAGTAGTATATCATCTACATATAATATCAGGAAGACAACAATGCTCCCACTAATCCTCTTGTAAACACACGGTTCATCCTCGTTCTTGATAAAACCAAACTCTTTGATCTTTTCATCAAAATGAAGATTCCAACTTCGACAAACATATTTTAATCCATAAATGGATCTCTGCAGCTTGCATATTTTAGTGGCTTCACCTAGAGATACAAAACCCTCGGGTTGTATCATGTACACTTCCTTAAGGAGGTTTTCATTTAGAAAAGCCATTTTGACATCCATTTGTCAGATCTCGTAGTCATAATACGCAGCAATAACAAGCGGAATTTTGATGGACTTAACCATAATAACATGGGAAAATTCTCATCATAGTCAATACCATGAATTTACTTGAAATCCTTAGTCATCAATCGCCATTTGAATGTATGTATATTCCCATCCATGTCAGTCATTTTCTTGAAGACCTACTTGCACCCTATGGGTCGTACCCCTTCAGGTGATTCCCCTAAGGTCCAAACTTGGCTTTCATACATGGAGTCCATTTCAGATTTCATGGCCTCAAACCACTTCTCGGAGTCTGGTCCACTCATAGCCTCTTAGTAGGTTGCAGGCTCATCACTATGATCCATAAGCAACACATTACCTATTTGAGACACGAGAAATCCATATCTCTCAGGCTCAAACCTTGGTCTACCAAATCTATGTGGAACTTTATTTTCTGAGCATGCTCTACAGCTACAACAACTTGTAGTCCTAGCTCAGGTTCCAATTCCGATTCATTCACAGTTTATGGTTCTTGAACTTCTTAAGGTTCAACCCTGGTAGTTTTTCTACTTAAGAATTTTTTCTCAAGAAAGACACCAGTCCTTGTGACAAACACTTTGCTCTCAGACGGTAAGTAGAAATAGTACCATTTAGTTTCATTAGGATGCCCCACAAGATAACATTTATCTGACTTGGGTTCCAGCTTGTCAGGCATTTGACATCTTACGTAAGCCTCATATCCCCAAATCTTAATGAACAACATACTAGGACGCTTCTCAGTCCATATCTCATATGGTGTCTTTAGAACTGCTTTCGTTGGAGCACGATTTAATGTAAAAGCAACAGTTTCTAGAGCAAAACCCCAAAAGGAAACAGACAGATCTGCATGACTCATCATCGACCGCACCATGTCTAATAGAGTACAATTCCTCCGCACTCATAACTTAGGTATTCGCCACCTCGATCAGATCGAAGTGTTTTAATCTTCTTACCAAGTTGATTCTCTACTTCGTTCTTAAACTCTTTGAACTTTTCAAAGATTTCAGATTTGCACTTCATAAGATACACATATCGTATCTACTGAAATCATCAGTAAATGTAACAAATTAGAAATACTCACCTCTAGTCATAGAACTCATGGGTCCATATACATCACTATGTAATATACCCAAGAGAACATCAGCCCTCTCATTGAAACTAGTGAAAGTGGCCTTAGTCATCTTGCCCAACAAATAAGATTCACATCTCTCAAATGACTCATAATCAAATGTGTCCAATAGTCCATCTCTAAGGAGTTTGGATATGCGTTTCTCATTTATATGGCCCAAACGACAATGTCAAAGATACGTTGGGTTCGAGTAATTTGTTTTTAGTCTTTTAGTATTTTCTATACTATAGATCTGATGGTCTAAATTCAAAACATATAAATCATTAAACATTTGGGTTATACCATAACAAACATCATTCTTAAATATAGAACAACAATTGTTCTTAATAACAAAAGAAAATCCAACCATGTCCAAACATATAATAGATATAATGTTTCTAGTTATGAAAGAAACATAATAATAATTATTTAATTCTATTACATGCCTACTGGGCAAAGGAAGATGGTAAACTCCTATGGAGACTGCAATAACTCTTACTCAATTGCCAATATGTAGGTCCACCTCTCCTTTACTCAGTAATCTTCTCCTTCCCAGTTCCTGCACATTTATACAAATGTGAGAACCACATCCGGTATCTAATACCCAGGATGAAGGTGCAAAAAGTTTTATCTCTATAACATAGATACTTGAAGCAGAGGTCATACCTCTCTTCATCTTTTGCAGACCCTCAATATACGAAGGACAATTCCTCCTCCAATGACCAGCCTTGCCACAGTGGTGTCATTTCCCTTCTTTCACAAAGCCTTTCTTTTTCAGTGCTAAAGACTTGGGCTCCATAACAGACTTAGGTCCTATATTTGTCTTCTTGAAGCCCTTGGCGTTGGCCTTGATTTTATGCACCAGCAGTATGGGGCTAGCAGACTTAGCGTCCTTCATATTGATCTCGGCAGTTCTCAACATGCCTAGGAGCTTGGGCAGTATCTTGTCTATTTCATTCATATTATAATTCAAGACGAACTGCTCATAACTGTCCGACAACGATTGCAGGATCAGGTCTATGACCAACTCTTGGCCTAGAGGAAAGTCTAGTCTCTCAAGGTTCTCTATATACTCAATCATCTTGAGTATGTGAATCCCTACTAGGTCTCGAGCTCCCATCTTACACTAGAAGAATGCCTTAGTGGCGTCAAACCTCTCTTGACAAGCTTGCCCTTGAAATATTTTCTTGATATGCTCGTCAATTTCCTTACAACCCATGTTCTCATGTTATTTTTGGATCTCAGAGTTCATGGTTGCTAGCATAAGGCATTCAACATCTAAGGAGTCAGCAATATACTTCTTATAAGCATTCTTATCAGAACGGGATTCATTCCCGGCAGGCTCTTCAGGAGATTTCACTTCCAAAATATAGAGCTTGCGCTCTTGCCTGAGAACAATTCTCAAGCTCCCGTACCAGTCCAAATAATTAGTCTCACCCAGCTTTTCCTTCTCAAGAATGGCTCTGAGGGACAAGGTGGAGTGCGCACCACTTGTCATGGAATTTTTATAAGGATCAATGCAAAGTAAAATCATCACTCGATTTCAAAATATATTTTTCTAATTTCAATTTGGACTTTAATCAAAATTACTCCCACTATTTTTATCAAACTGATAACCCTCGATATCAATTCAAAGAGTTTATGCGAGTAACTCTCTTAGTGGACAAGATCCATATTTCACTAACGCTATGAGTCATTTTTGGCTTTTTTCTCACAATGCAGCTATTTAGGTAGGCAACACTTGCTAATTGCATCACAATGCAACTCCTGTATGACTAGTGAATAACTCATTATTCACATCCATCATATGCTGCATGCCAACCCCATGCCTCTGGGCACTCAACCTTTGAGGTCACCCAGTTAAGCTAGACCCGATATCGATAGTGAGATATCACAATTATTCGCTCACGCCCTTACCAAGATAGATTAATGCACCTTGCATTGACAAGCTCACACTTCATCGATCGAGACAGGAAAAGTGTCATCCATTAGAAGGTATCTGAATACTTAATATTACTTAAGGTATTTTTAAATAATTGATTAACACTTAATCATGGTTAACTACTAACCAATGTGCACATCCACAAAATAAAATAACAGCATTCATAATCCAAGTGCATCCCAGATGTGCACAAGAAAGATCGTCAACACTTGATGAACTGAGCTAAATCTGAACGTCTAGAACCCTTCTAAATATTCAGATGTATATGCACTGGACATGAACAACACTAACTCCACTTAGACAGTAGACAAGCTCATCTCTCTATGTGAGATACAGAATCAAACAGATTTGGTTTCACAAACCAACAAGAGGAACGGTTACTGTCAAGGAGTAACAAGGATATCAGCTATGATATCACAGCAAAATCACATGTGTTCTTGGCGGGATCCCAAGAATAGATTTGGTCATTTAGAACATTTCTAAATTTCCAGATCTACACGCCATGGATTTAGAACTTCTGATACCATGATCATTGCCACAATCTCCCTCTGATATCATTGTTGGGTTTTACTAGATGACACAACACTTGTGCACGCAGCGAAAATAAAGAACAAGAAAACCCAAAAAAAGTTTGGATCTAGCAATGAACATGTATCAAGAAGAAAGTGCTGTAAAATAAAATTACCTCTGTGGGTTTTACTCTATACTCAAAATAAATACTCCAAAAAATCTGTCGATCACTTGGCGGATAGAGTCCTTTGTGCAAAATTGTGTTCGCACCTCTACAGGAAATCCACACGAACGGGAGAACCCGTAGACTCTTATCGAACAGGATCTAGGTTGGGAGAAGGCACTCTGCGTCTTCACGGACTGCTAGGTCCATTACAGAAGAGGCGACGACGACACTCACCAGAATAGGGGTCAGCGACGGCGACGGGATCGGCGAAGGCGGAACGGCTTCCGTCGGTCTTTTAGGTCTTCAGGATTTCACACAGTGCGTCTCGTATGCTTAGACTGAATGAACAGTCAAGTCTATTAAAGAGAAACCCTAAAATTCTTCTATTTATACCCAAGGAATAAACAAAACAGCCCATCGCTATTCGCAGACCCAAGACTTGGAATCCAGAAATTCGACCAGACAACCCTTCTCTCGACGATTCGTCAAGTATCCATAACATATTGGACGAATCGTCGAGTATACAAAACAAACTCGACGAATCGTCGAGTATCCTTAAGATATACGACGAACTCAGCGCTAGCCTCGTTGAAACAACCCTTGACTCGACGAAGAGGTCGAGTGAACTCGACGCTCTCAATGCTCTCAACGCCAAACCTGTTGAATAAACTTTTGACTCGATGAAGGCGTTGAGTGAACTCAACACACTCAACGCCTAAGTGTCAGATTCGTCGAATCAACCTTTGACTCAACGAAGGCATTTAGTGAACTCAACGCACTCAACGCCTAAGAACCAGACTCGTCGAATCAACTCCTTGACTCAACGAATCGTTGAGTGAACTCAACGCACTCAACGCTTAAGTGTAATACTCGACGAATCAACACTTTTGATAGTTTTACTTTCAAGACTACCTAAACACTTAGAGGGGGGTGAATAGGTTCTAATGCTTGTTCTCACTTTTAGGCAGAATATAATAACTGAATTAAATCACACAGCACAGCAATCACAGAAATTCATACAACACAGATTGCACACAGTTTTATAGTGGTTCCCCAAGGTCTGGGTACATCCACTTTCCCCCTTCACCTATCTAGCAGTGTGCTAGATTCGTCCAAACTTCCTCTTTAACTCAGATCAGCAGATCCTACAGCTCAGAACCTGGAAAGGTTCCTATAACTCAGAACCCAGAATGGTTCCTACAACTCAGGCTCAACAGCCCTACCTCAGCCTTGACCCAAGACCTACAACTCAGAGAAAAACTTTCTCCTACACTCAGGCAACAGCCCTACCACTCAGAGATCAACTCTCCTACACTCAGTCTTTATAACATAGGCTTACAACTCAGATCTATATTGATAGACCCTACAGAAATTAGAAAAGAGTTTTATAGAATCTTGCCCTTGTTGAGAGAGAAAGGACAAGACAGCACCTGATCAGCTGATGGATGAAACCAACTGAAACTTAGCTTTCTTCAAAGCTTCTTGAATCTGAACTAGCTGAGTTGATTTCCAAACAGCTTCTTGAGAAACTTGTAACAGCTTCCTTCTTGATCATCAAATGGCTGGATCCCTCTCTATCCAATCCCTTTGAATCTTCTTCAGAATTCTTGAACGAATTCTCCTTAGACAGATCCTAATAGGTTGAACCCTTCAGAATGTCTTCTTAGATCTTCCGATGAAGATCTTCTTCAATGCCTTGCACTTTCTTGATTTGATTCTTCAATCAGTTTGTATGTATGTTGCTCTCAAAATCAAATCCTTAATATTGCCTTCTGAATCTGTCTATTTATAGACCTTGTTCATGGTAACCGGCTGATCCGGTTTCTAACTGACTTCTGACAAGTCTGACAGCTTCAGTTAACCTGTTGTAACCCGCAGCTTTCAAATCTTCAAACAGATCCTGTGCCTTTGTCTTGGACAGCAAAGTGTCGAGACTGACTGTCAGAAAATGTCGAGACCATCTGTCTATATGTGTCGACACAAGTAACTTAGGTGTCGACACAGCCTTTGATGAAGTCGATTGGTTTGCCTTTAAGTCGACTCAGCTTCTTCAGAACCTCATCTTGAGAATGAGTCGACACTGAATATTTGTGTCGACTCAAGCACTTCATCATTCTTCAGAAAATGACTTGGTCTAGACATTGCAGTATGTCGACACAAGTCCTGTGTGTCGACACAGTTCTTATAGATTCAGAACATAGTATGTGTCGATACTGCCTTCAGGTGTCGACACAGCTTTTGTCGACTCTGCCAATATGTGTCGACTCTGTCTTCTGGTGTCGACACAACTATCGTCGACCCTGCCAATATGTGTCGACTCTGCCTCAATGTGTTGACACTGCCTTCTGGTGTCGACTCTGCTTCAATGTGTCGACACAGCTTCCCAGTGTTGATACAGCTATTGTCGACTCTACTTCTGTAAGTCGACACTGCTTCCCAGTGTCGACATAAATGTGGTCGACTATCTTTCTCTGTGTCGACACAGCCTTCTTCAAGTGTCGACACAATTATTCTGAAGTGTCAACATAGCTTTTTCTGGTGTCGACACATGGACTTAGAATAATTTCCTGTACTTTTAGAACTTACTTAACCTGCACATGTCAACTCAAAATAACATCAAATACACCTTGATGTATATCATTAAGCTAAGTTAGGCTTCTTCAAATCAGGTACACATTTTCCAATGTACCCAATAATCTCCCCCTATTTGGAGAAGTCATAACCCTTTTAGCTAATGATATACACCATTTAAAAAATATAATATGATGATGTATATAGGCATGACATTACAGGAATACATTAATAAACAAAACATTCAGCAAATTCATCCAGACAACCCTTCTCTCGACGATTCGTCAAGTATCCATAACATATTGGACGAATCGTCGAGTATACAAAACAAACTCGACGAATCGTCGAGTATCCTTAAGATATACGACGAACTCAGCGCTAGCCTCGTTGAAACAACCCTTGACTCGACGAAGAGGTCGAGTGAACTCGACGCTCTCAATGCTCTCAACGCCAAACCTGTTGAATAAACTTTTGACTCGATGAAGGCGTTGAGTGAACTCAACACACTCAACGCCTAAGTGCCAGATTCGTCGAATCAACCTTTGACTCAACGAAGGCATTTAGTGAACTCAACGCACTCAAAGCCTAAGAACCAGACTCGTCGAATCAACTCCTTGACTCAACGAATCGTTGAGTGAACTCAACGCACTCAACGCTTAAGTGTAATACTCGACGAATCAACACTTTTGATAGTTTTACTTTCAAGACTACCTAAACACCTAGAGGGGGGTGAATAAGTTCTAATGCTTGTTCTCACTTTTAGGCAGAATATAATAACTGAATTAAATCACACAGCACAACAATCACAGAAATTCATACAACACAGATTGCACACAGTTTTATAGTGGTTCCCCAAGGTCTGGGTACATCCACTTTCCCCCTTCACCTATCTAGCAGTGTGCTAGATTCATCCAAACTTCCTCTTTAACTCAGATCAGCAGATCTTACAGCTCAGAACCTGGAAAGGTTCCTACAACTCAGAACCCAGAATGGTTCCTACAACTCAGGCTCAACAGCCCTACCTCAGCCTTGACACAAGACCTACAACTCAGAGAAAAACTTTCTCCTACACTCAGGGAACAACCCTACCACTCAGAGATCAACTCTCCTACACTCAGTCTTTATAACATAGGCTTACAACTCAGATCTATATTGATAGACCCTACAGAAATTAGAAAAGAGTTTTATAGAATCTTGCCCTTGTTGAGAGAGAAAGGACAAGACAGCACCTGATCAGCTGATGGATGAAACCAACTGAAACTTAGCTTTCTTCAAAGCTTCTTGAATCTGAACTAGCTGAGTTGATTTCCAAACAGCTTCTTGAGAAACTTGTAACAGCTTCCTTCTTGATCATCAAATGGCTGGATCCCTCTCTATCCAATCCCTTTGAATCTTCTTCAGAATTCTTGAACGAATTCTCCTTAGACAGATCCTAATAGGTTGAACCCTTCAGAATGTCTTCTTAGATCTTCCGATGAAGATCTTCTTCAGTGCCTTGCACTTTCTTGATTTGATTCTTCAATCAATTTGTATGTATGTTGCTCTCAAAATCAAATCCTTAATATCGCCTTCTGAATCTATCTATTTATAGACCTTGTTCATGGTAACCGGCTGATCCGGTTTCTAACTGACTTCTGACAAGTCTGACAGCTTCAGTTAACCTGTTGCAACCCGCAGCTTTCAAATCTTCAAACAGATCCTGTGCCTTTGTCTTGGACAGCAAAGTGTCGAGACTGACTGTCAGAAAGTGTCGAGACCATCTGTCTATATGTGTCGACACAAGTAACTTAGGTGTCGACACAGCCTTTGATGAAGTCGACTGGTTTGCCTTTAAGTCGACTCAGCTTCTTTAGAACCTCATCTTGAGAATGAGTCGACACTGAATATTTGTGTCGACTCAAGCACTTCATCATTCTTCAGAAAATGACTTGGTCTAGACATTGCAGTATGTCGACACAAGTCCTGTGTGTCTACACAGTTGTTATAGATTCAGAACATAGTATGTGTCGATACTGCCTTCAGGTGTCGACACAGCTTTTGTCGACTCTGCCAATATGTGTCGACTCTGTCTTCTGGTGTCGACACAACTATCGTCGACCCTGCCAATATGTGTCGACTCTGCCTCAATGTGTTGACACTGCCTTTTGGTGTCGACTCTGCTTCAATGTGTCGACACAGCTTCCCAGTGTTGATACAGCTATTGTCGACTCTACTTCTGTAAGTAGACACTGCTTCCCAGTGTCGACATAAATGTGGTCGACTATCTTTCTCTGTGTCGACACAGCCTTCTTCAAGTGTCGACACAATTATTCTGAAGTGTCAACATAGCTTTTTCTGGTGTCGACACATGGACTTAGAATAATTTCCTATACTTTTAGAACTTACTTAACCTGCACATGTCAACTCAAAATAATATCAAATACACCTTGATGTATATCATTAAGCTAAGTTAGGCTTCTTCAAATCAGGTACACATTTTCCAATGTACCCAATAATCTCCCCCTATTTGGAGAAGTCATAACCCTTTTAGCTAATGATATACACCATTTAAAAAATATAATATGATGATGTATATAGGCATGACATTACAGGAATACATTAATAAACAAAACATTCAGCAAATTCATCACATAATAAAGATGAACATTAATAAATGATTACAGAACAATGTTTTGTTTATAACTTGGAAATGTTTGTTACAGATGTTTATATTGAATGACTTAACAAAACATTATAAAACATTTAAAGGACTGGTAAACTTAAGCTAAGACTGATCAGGCTCTCTTATGACAATTCCTTTGCCAGATTGAATTTGAGCCTTCACAGCAGGTTCAGTAACCTCAGCAGGCTTCTTGCCTTTCAGATCGGATTTCTTCTGAGCTTCTTCCTTGAGCCTTTGCCTTTCAAAGTAGTGAAAGGGCTTTGGAAAATATTTGCTTGGCTCCTGAGCACCTGGTGGTAGCCTCCCCATCTTGGCTTTTCTTCTATATTGAACTATAGCCTCCTGCCTAGCTTCATACTTTTGCCATTCAATCTCATTAAACCACTTTCCTCTTTCATGGACTTGATCCTTTACAGCCTTCCATGCTGTCAGTATAATGTTTCTTGAAGTGGGACTCCATTGCTCAAAGTCAGGCTTAAGTTCAGCTTGCTCTCCAAATCTTTTCTTGGATAGTAGAGCATCTTGTTGTTCTTTCAAACCTGCATCAGGCTTATCAAATTTCTCAATAACAACATTTGTAACCTCCTGTGGAGGACTATACATAGCCTGTACTTGCTGATTAATCATATCAAAATCTGCAGGGGGGTAAATGACTTGAGCAACCTTAGGTGGATTGCCATCAAGTAAATCTTGTTGAATTCCTGACTCAGCCACCATAGCATCATCACATAAAGGTGGATATCCCAATGTGGCTCGAATACTATTAGTCACCCATTTGGTGTGTTTTGAGCCAGCATGAACTAATAATCTCTCCCCCTTTAGGACTTCTCTTTCAATATGGTCTCGGAGATCATCCTTCTGAAATCTTATCTGGCCATCAAGATAATTCACACCCTCTTTAAAAAATGGTTTCAACTTTTGAAGCTTAGTAGATATCTCTGTCTGAGAGGTTGTGATAGCAGTTTGAACTGAAGTGATAGCCTCCTTGAGTTTCTGATCATACACTTCCATTTCTTTAGCTCTTGCAGCAGACAGTCCTGCAGCAGTATCTACTACCCTTTTGATAATCTCATGGTGAGATTCAGTCAGATTTTCATTCATCCTCAGCTGATTTTCCAAAACATAACCTTGCTTCAAAGCAATATCATCTACTTTAGTAAGAATGGACTGCTGTTGTTTAGCTAAAAATACTACAGCATTACCTCCCTTATGGAAGCAATCTGTCATTTCCTTTTTATTCATATTCACCTCAAATCTGATAGATTTAATATCTTGAGCCAAGTCAAACTGAAGTGACTTATTATTCTCATCAACATATTTCTCTAAAGCTACTCTTTGTTCATCCAGCTTCACCTGCAAATCTACCATGAACTTGTTGTAATTAAATTCAGATGGAGATTGGTGAGCTGTGGTCTGTAGTGCTTGCTTATAGTTTTTGCTCATTCTCTTGAAGACAATAAGTTTCCTCTTCTTAGCCATTCTGGCTTCTTCATTCTCAGAATCTGATGAGGTTTTAATCTGAACTCTCTCAGGAGATATAGGAGGAATTTCTGCCTCAGTGACATGTTGTTCAACCTCAACATTCACAGGCTCCCCCTCAACAACTTGCTCTATCTCAACTTCTGGTTCTACCTCAATGTCTTGCTCCTCCTCTATATCAGTAGCAATTTCAACATTAGGAAACAACTCATCTAGAGTGTATTCCTTCTGAGCTTGAACATAAGATAAATCTAGATCAGCATTGTTCAAGTCTTTAGATAAATCTATTTGTTCTTCCTCTTGCACTGGTTCAGAAATCTTCTCCCTCTGCACTTGTTCAGTATGTGGAATGTCCTGGGCAGGAAAATGACCTTGCTCCCCCTGCACCTGTGCAGGATCAGTAATATCCTGAGTTAGAGAATGAACTTGCTCCCCCTGCTCCTGTGCAGGTAATGTTTCTTTCTGAGCTAGAGTAGATCTAGTCAGGTCCTCAACTGGTTCTCTAACTTGTTCTTCTTGATGCTGCTCAGTACCTTGTGCATGACCTGGGGATTTCTCAGGTGAATCCTGCCTGTCCACCTCAGGCAACTCTTTGGATAGAACTCTATCCCATCTTGAGAATAATCTCATATCCATCTTTCTCATATGATTAATCTTAGTCCCAGGAAGTTGTTGCATAACTTCTGGGATGACTCCAACCAAGTATAAACTCAAAATCCTAGCCAGATTTGGCTTCTTAAGTCCTTTATTGATCTTATCAAATACAACTGCTGACCAGTCAGTTGGAATTTTAAAGACAATTCTTGTCATAAGGCAGAACATATAGGCTGAGACCCTATCATGTCTTCCAGGTTTACACAAAATCACCTTTCCAACTATCTCAGACAGAAACTTGCCCTGGTGATTCATTCTTTTTCTATTGATGGCTGCTCCAATCTTTATGGTTGGATCCATTCCACACCATTGTAGAGCCTCCCTTGTCTTAGAGGATGGAACCTCTTCTTCATTCTCAATGCTTGGCAATTGAAGAATTTTTCTTAAACTCCGTAGAGTAAGCTTGACCTTGGTGACATGAACTGTGGACTTGATCTTGAGTCCATAAGAATCCATTGATGCAGAAGTGTAAAATTCAAGGACCTCCTTCTTCCAGATCTTCGTTGGTTCAGAAACCAGAAATTCCAATCCATTTTCAGTAATAAGGGAAATCACTTGTTTGAATTCTAGTGCGGCGGTGTCGAACGCAGCCCTAACCAGTTCATATCCTTCATTCACATTATCTTCAACCTTAGGCGCCATTGAATCAGTCGAGAAAGCTTGAGAGAGAAGAGAGAGATTGTCGACACAGGGTTTTAGTCTCGAAAACCTTGTAAGTGTGTCGACAGAATACGTTCTTGACCTATTTATACCCTCTATTGAAAGAAGGTCAAAAGCCGGGCAAAAATAGTCTAAATGTGTCGACACAGATGGAATGTGTCGACACAAACTTCTATTGTCTCGACAAACAATACTGTCTACTATGTGTCGACACCAATTGAAGATATATCGACACTTGACATACATAGTAGAGCATCGGAAATTCTGTGTCGACTCTTCGTCCAAGTGTTGACACAAAATCTGTAAGTGTTGACACCAATGTTCTGGTGAAGTCGACACTATATTTCTGGATGAGTCGACTATTTGACCCTTAAGTGTCGACACATATTCTCTGTGTCGACACAATTTCTCTGACTAGTCGACCAGACTTCACTGAGTCGACACTTTATTACTATAAGTGTCGACACCATTTTACTTAGCCAATATTTGTTTGTTGATACCACTTAAAAGTTTATTGATATACTAGTCAATGGTCAGCATTCCCAATTCAATTTTAAATTTATTGAATTTTATTTCATCCAGTGGCTTAGTAAATACATCTGCTATTTGATAATCTGTTTTAACAAATTCCAATGAGATGTCTTCTCTTTCTACATGCTCTCTAAGAAAATGATATTTGATTTCTATATGCTTAGTTCTACTATGAGAAACAGGATTGTTAGCAATAGAAATAGCACTCTTAGAATCACACAATAAAGGTGTTCTACTTACTTGAATACCATAATCCTTCAATTGATATTGTATCCACAATAGCTGTGCACAGCAGCTTCCAACAGCAACATATTCTGACTCAGCTGTGGATATTGCCACACTGGTCTGCTTCTTACTACTCTATGATATCAGTCTTCCTCCCAAGAATTGACAAGTACCTGTAGTACTCTTTCTATCCTCTCTACAGCCTGCAAAATCTGTATCTGAATAACCTGTTAGTAGAAAATCTCTATTCCTAGGATACCAAAGGCCTAGATTAGGTGTGCCCTTAAGATATCTCAGAATCCTTTTGACAACAGTATAATGAGACTTTTTAGGGCAGGCTTGGTACCTAGCACATACACATGTAGCATACATAATATCTGGTCTACTAGCTGTGAGGTATAATAGAGAACCAACTATTCCTCTATACAAAGACTCATCTACAGGCTTACCTGTATCATCTTTACATATAGGCATATTTGTTCTCATAGGAGTTTTCATGGTAGAGGAAGATTTCATACCATATTTCTTTATCAACTCTTTGGTGAACTTAGACTGGGATATGGACAAGCCATCATCAGTCTATCTTACTTGGAGTCCCAAGAAGAACTTAAGTTCCCCCATACTGCTCATCTCAAACTTCCCTTACATAGGTTTGGCAAACTTTTTGCAAAGGTTGTTCTCAATAGATCCAAAAATTATGTCATCTACATAGATCTGAACTAAGATGATCTTACCTTTAGATTCCCTAAGGAATAGAGTTTTATCTATTTTCCCTCTTAAGAATTTGTTCTCAATAAGGAAAGTAGACAGGGTTTCATACCAAGCCCTTGGGGCTTGCTTTAACCCATACAAAGCTTTCCTAAGCCTATAAACATAATCAGGTTTAAGAGGATCTACAAAACCTGATGGCTGCTCTACATAGACTTCCTCTTTTAAATCACCATTCAGGAATGCTGATTTCACATCCATCTGGTACACTTTAAAGTCTTGATATGCTGCATAGGCAAGGAATATTCTGATTGCCTCCAGCCTTGCTACTGGGGCAAATGTTTGATCAAAGTTAATCCCTTCTTCCTGCCTGTATCCTTTAGCAACCAACCTAGCTTTGTTCTTCACAATTATTCCACTCTCATTCAACTTGTTCCTATAGATCCATTTTGTGCTAATTATATTGTGGCCTTTTGGTTTAGGAACAAGCTCCCAGACATTGCACCTTCTGAATTGATTCAGCTCCTCTTGCATAACATCAATCCAGTGTTGGTCTAGGATTGCTTCTTCAAACTTCTTAGGCTCCATTTAAGATAGGAAACTTGAATGAAGAACTGTGCTCAGATTTCTGCTTCTAGTCTGCACTCCCTGTCTTGGATCACCTATAATCTGATTAGCTGGATGATCTTTAAGATGTCTTGTAGCTGGAGGAAGGTTTCCTTCAGGTTGAACATCTCTAGCTCCTTCATTATGCCGTACCTCCTGGTTTTCATCAGCTTCTAAAGGGTCTTGTACTCCCCCTGGACAGTACCCTTCATTTTCCAATACTCCATCTTCCTTTGATGTTTCTGCAATGGAAAGCTTGTCCATCCTTTGACTTATACCTGTTGAATCATTTGATCTACAAGACAACTCACAGTTGATTAATCTTGTTTCATCAAATACAACATAAACAGACTCCTCTACAACTTGAGTAGTCAAGTTGAAGACTCTATAGGCCTTACTATTTATGTTGTACCCAACAAATATCCCTTCCTAGGATTTGGCAGCAAACTTAGTCAAATATGACTTGCCATTGTTAAGTATATAGCACTTGCAACCAAAAATCCTGAAGTAGGATAGATTTGGTTTTCTACCTTTCATAATCTCATAGGGAGTCATTTTGTGGCTCTTGGTGATAGAAGCCCTATTGATTACATGACATGCAGTGTTTACTGCCTCAGCCCAGAAATATTCTGGAAGAGAGGTGTCACTCAATAGTGTTCTACCAGTTTCAATTAATGTTCTATTCTTTCTTTCAGCAATTCCATTTTGCTGAGGTGTTCTAGGTGAGGAGAACTCTTGGAGAATCCCAAAGTCTTCACATAATTTTGTCATACTTTCAGATTGAAATTCAGTGTCATGGTCACTTCTGATTTTGACCACTGTACTGTTCAGTTCATTCTGAATTTGCCTTACAAAACTAAGTAAGACATATGAGGTTTCTGATTTCTGTCTCAGAAAGAACACCCATGTAAATCTAGAATAATCATCTACAACCACAAAAGTGTAGACCTTCCTACCTAGACTATGAACTGGCATAGGACCAAAAAGATCCAAATGCAAGAGGTATAAGCACCTCACAGAATCCTTGTTTACAAGGCTATGAAAGGAGGATTTAGTCTGCTTGCCCTTTTGACAGGCTGAACATATCCCTTCCTTTATGCACTTAACTTGAGGACCATTCCTCACTAACTCTTTGCTAAAGAGTTGGCCAATTGTCTTGTAATTAAGATGAGCCAACCTCTTGTGCCACTTGACACAATGAAATACATTATCATCAGCTACAAGACATATGGGAGAAGCCTTATTCTCACATGCAAAATTAAGACAATATACATTTCTCTTCCTATACCCAGTCAAAATGATCTCTTGATCACTTGATCTTTTGATATAACATTCATCCTTAACAAATGAAATGTCATATCCTAAATCACTCAGGTGGCTTATGCTTATCAAATTGTGTTTCAAACCTTGTACATAAGCCACTTGGATAATAGTAATTAGGTTAGAAGAAATATTACCAAATCCTTTGATGACTCCTCTTTCAGATCCACCAAAGATTACTTTAGGTCCATCTTTGACAGATGTGAACTCCTTCAGTAGCCCCTTTGTTCCAATCGTGTGCCTGGAACATCCACTATCCAAGTACCATATAGGGGCATGGCAACTTGGACTCACCTGCAATACAGATTTACTTTCCCTTAGAATCCAAGTAAGTCTTGGGTCCTTAGTTCAGGTTAGCACCAACAAAACTAACAGCTGCTCTTCTAAATGGTAGACTATTGTTCTTCCTATCACTTGTGTTGTGCCAGCAGTCTAAGGCAAAATGGCCTTTCTTGCCACAACACCAACATTCAAACTTGTTGTATCTAGATCTAGATACGCCCTTGACAGAAGAATTTCTGTCCATTGCTGGTGCTGCTGCAGCTTCACCCACATATTTCTTATAACCATGAGGTTTATGAGCATGGGTAGACCTGTTGGCACTTACACCCTTGTTTATCATAACATTAGCCTTAATATGACCATGAATATTCTCAAGATCATATTGGTTAGAAGGCACTTGCACCTTTCTAAACTTAATAGGGACTGAAAGGTTTAGTGGTTGGGCAGGAGCTTTGCCTTTTCTCTTGAATTGGGCATCCCTGGGGTTACCTTTGAACCCTAATCCTGCCTTACCCTTTTGAGCCACAAACTCATCTATCAAGGGTAAGACAGATTTTGGCTTTGAGTAATTAGCCACTAAATCTTTTTCTATTCTTAGTCTGGCCTCCAGACTCTTAACTTGATCATTAGTATATCTGATTGTGACCATCTGAATAACAGTTATATTTTTCAGTTTGGCAATCTCATTCATCTTTTGATCTATTACTTTCTCCAACTTAGTTGCAGTAACCTTAAGATCAGCAATTTCCTGAGCCTGAATTTTGACTAGGTTCTTGCTTTTCTTAAAAGCCTGCAACAAGTCCCCATACTTATCTATCAACTGATAGACATCACCTTCAGATTCAGATCCATCTACATCACTTGATGCAGAGGTAGCTGATTCTGCACTAGTACTACAAACTGAATTTATAGAAGGATAATGTACTTTACTAGGACCAGACTGATTCTGGCACATGTCTTCTTCTGATCCAGCCATCAGTCCCATGCACTGATGATCATCTTGTTCATAGATGGAGTCTAGCAATTGCATGAACTCCTCTTCTTCAGTAGCAGCATATAGTCCAATATATGCTTCAGCTTCAGATTCTGACTCTGAAGTTGATTGATCTGTTAGGCTCTTTTCCTTCTTTGCAACAAAGGATTTCTCCTTCTTGCCTTTCTGATGAGTCTTCTTCTTGTCTGATGATTCCTTTCTCTTATCAGGACAATCAACCACTACATGTCCAGGCCTGTTGCAGCAATAACAAACTATCTTTGATGTAGTGGCCTTGCTGGGCTTAGTTCTGTTCCTTTCCTTCCTTGATGACTTATTCTTCTGATAATAGTCATCAACTTGCTGTGATGTGGAGGGCCTAGACTTCCACTGCTTCTTCTTCAAGAACCTCTGGAATTGCCTTGTGAATACAGCAAAGTCTGCATCTGAATCACTCCTTTCTGAACTCTGACTGTCTGAATTTTCAGAATTAACTTCTGCAACTTCCTTAGGAGAAGATGAAGATATCCTCCTATTCTTTCTATTGGCTTCAGCCTTGAAGACCACAGATTTTTCTCTATGCTCACCTTTTGAATTCTTTTCTTCCTCCTTCCTCACCATTAGTTGCATTTCATAAGATAGCAACTTTCCAAACAAGGTTGGAGGAGAAATTTCTGCCAGTTTAGCCACTTCTCTTATGGCACAGATCTTGGTGTCCCAATCCTTTGCCAAAGATCTTAAGAATGTGTCATTCAGTTCATAGGTACTGAAGACTCTTCCATAGGACATTAATTCATTCACTATTCTGTAGAATTTCTTATAGCATTCAGTTATGCTATCAGATTTTACTTGTCTGAAACTTTTATACTCTTGGTTGAGCATAGACTTCTTATCCTATCTTATTTCTTCAGAACCCTCCATGTAGACAATCAAGATGTCCCACATTTCTTTGGAGGTTTTGCAGTGAATCAGATTTTGGAATGTAGAATCATCTATGGCACTTACAATAATGTTCTGTGCTCTTTTATCCATGGTTGTCAAAATGATTTCATCCTTTATCATTTCTGAATAACTCTTTGGAGTTTGGATATTTGCATCAAGTTCTGATACTTTCATTTGAATGAAGGGGCCTTCCTGTACTGTAATGTATATCCTTGGGTCAGAAGCTTACATGAACAATCTCACCCTTTCTTTCCAAATTCCAAAGATTTCTTTTCTACAGATTGGTAATTTCATTGACCCTAACTCCTTGTGATTCTCTCTAGAACCCATTTTCTTGATTCTTGATACAGTCCTTATTTGAGAAACCTCCCTCTGATACCACTTGATAGTTTTACTTTCAAGACTACCTAAACACCTAGAGGGGGGGTGAATAGGTTCTAATGCTTGTTCTCACTTTTAGGCAGAATATAATAACTGAATTAAATCACACAACACAGCAATCACAGAAATTCATACAACACAGATTGCACACAGTTTTATAGTGGTTCCCCAAGGTCTGGGTACATCCACTTTCCCCCTTCACCTATCTAGCAGTGTGCTAGATTCGGCCAAACTTCCTCTTTAACTCAGATCAGCAGATCCTACAGCTCAGAACCTGGAAAGGTTCCTACAACTCAGAACCCAGAATGGTTCCTACAACTCAGGCTCAACAGCCCTACCTCAGCCTTGACACAAGGCCTACAACTCAGAGAAAAACTTTCTCCTACACTCAGGCAACAGCCCTACCACTCAGAGATCAACTCTCCTACACTCAGCCTTTATAATATAGGCTTACAACTCAGATCTATATTGATAAACCCTACAGAAATTAGAAAAGAATTTTATAGAATCTTGCCCTTGTTGAGAGAGAAAGGACAAGACAGCACCTGATCAGCTGATGGATGAAACCAACTGAAACTTAGCTTTCTTCAAATCTTCTTGAATCTGAACTAGCTGAGTTGATTTCCAAACAGCTTCTTGAGAAACTTGTAACAGCTTCCTTCTTGACAATCAAATGGCTGGATCCCTCTCTATCCAATCCCTTTGAATCTTCTTCAGAATTCTTGAACGAATTCTCCTTAGACAGATCCTGATAGGTTGAACCCTTCAGAATGTCTTCTTAGATCTTCCGATGAAGATCTTCTTCAGTGTCTTGCACTTTCTTGATTTGATTCTTCAATCAGTTTGTATGTATGTTGCTCTCAAAATCAAATCCTTAATATCGCCTTCTGAATCTGTCTATTTATAGACCTTCTTCATGGTAACCGGCTGATCCGGTTTCTAACTGACTTCTGACAAGTCTGACAGCTTCAGTTAACCTGTTGCAACCCGCAGCTTTCAAATCTTCAAACAGATCCTGTGCCTTTGTCTTGGACAGCAAAGTGTCGAGACTGACTGTCAGAAAGTGTCGAGACCATCTGTCTATATGTGTCGACACAAGTAACTTAGGTGTCGACACAGCCTTTGATGAAGTCGACTGGTTTGCCTTTAAGTCGACTCAGCTTCTTCAGAACCTCATCTTGAGAATGAGTCGACACTGAATATTTGTGTCGACTCAAGCACTTCATCATTCTTCAGAAAATGACTTGGTCTAGGCATTGCAGTGTGTCGACACAAGTCCTGTGTGTCGACACAGTTGTTATAGATTCAGAACATAGTATGCGTCGATACTGCCTTCAGGTGTCGACACAGCTTTTGTCGACTCTGCCAATATGTGTCGACTCTGTCTTCTGGTGTCGACACAACTATCGTCGACCCTGTCAATATGTGTCGACTCTGCCTCAATGTGTTGACACTGCCTTCTGGTGTCGACTCTGCTTCAATGTGTCGACACAGCTTCCCAGTATTGATACAGCTGTTGTCGACTCTACTTCTGTAAGTCGACGCTGCTTCCCAGTGTCGACATAAATGTGGTCGACTATCTTTCTCTGTGTCGACACAGCCTTCTTCAAGTGTCGACACAATTATTCTGAAGTGTCGACATAGCTTTTTCTGGTGTCGACACATGAACTTAGAATAATTTCCTGTACTTTTAGAACTTACTTAACCTGCACATGTCAACTCAAAATAACATCAAATACACCTTGATGTATATCATTAAGCTAAGTTAGGCTTCTTCAAATCAGGTACACATTTTTCAATGTACCCAACAACTTTGACTTGACGAATCCTTTAGTAAACTCAACACACTCAACGCCACATTCAACGAGTCAACACTTGACTCGACGAAAGCATTGAGTGGTCTCAACGAACTCGGTTCTTTCCAAGCCTGGCTGAGGTAAGTCTTTTCCACTCATCATATGAGTATAACCATACTAATCCAATCTTCCAATTTCTCCAAACATTCTTATGTGTGACCCAGATATGCTCATACTGCGTTGGCAGTGAGGCTACATACTTGATCACTTCTAGATCACAATGGTAACACCAACAAATGCGAGGTTCTACTCTGCTACACGATGACAACGAGAGTGCTCTCAAACTGATTAGAAATCCAGTTTGTTACGTGCGACCAAAGCACATCGAGATCGAGCATCATTTTGTTCGAGAGAATGTGTTGTATGGATCTTTGATGACAGAGTATGTGCAGAGCCAGGACAACGTTGCACTTCAAGGGAAGTGTTTAAAATATTAAAGTGTAAGTGGGCGGTTTGAGGAGGGCAGAGAGGGCAGACCGTAGAGACCACCCGAGTAGCACGAATAGACCTTGATAACTAGCCGACTCTTCGATTACTTCTCTTCTTGCGGTTTGACAAGCAATTGTTTCTGGAGGACTGTCCGCTGCAGTTAAGTTTTTGACTAACAACAGACAATGCAATCTTGTTTGAGAGATCGTGGAGATTGCCAAGACCGCGGTGGCTTTGTCGGTGTTTCACTTATGTTGCAGTTACACAGTTGTTCCTGGCTGGTTGATGTCCAGACGGTCTGATGCGGTTAATCGCTTAACTATGCGGAGCGATGGTTCTAATTGCGCGAGCGGTTTGATACATAACCACGCGGTCTGTAATATGGCAGTATGCATGTGGGCAGACTGATGTTGTTAGCTGCCACGTCACCAACGGTTATCTTATCCCCCTGGGTGGCGACGATATCCGCTTACCCGACTATAAATAGGGGTGTTAGCATCATCATGACTAATTGGAACTGTAAGAACTAAAGCTCGGGTTAACTCTCTACGGTTAAGGATTTTGTATCCGCGTGGCAAGGAGTAGTAACTGTTTATTGCTGTGCTTTGACGATTGTGCGACTAGCACTTGGTTCTGACGGACTGGTCAGAGGAGGCAGTGCGAATAGCTGGTAGCAGTCAGCAGCGATTAGCGACATGTCGCGATTAGGCGACTAGACGGTCTTCCTTGATAATTTAATAAGCTTGGTATTTTTCAGTTCGCCTTTGGCGGACTGAGTAGCAGTTCTGTTCTACCTCAATTGTTCACGACGGTCTTCTGCGGTTATGAGGTCAAGAAGTGCGGACATGGTTATCTTCTTCAGCATTCAATAAGCAGGCAATTCACGCGGCTAAGGTGCGGTCTGACAATTCAGTGTTTGGCAGCTTGAGTTGTGCAGCGACTTGGCGGCCTCGACGAATAGCCTTGGAGGATAGGAGGTTTTGGCGGTTACTGGGTTCAGTCCGCCAGTTTACTTTTATCTGTATTTTATTGTTTCCATCGGATACATTGCAAAATCATGTCTCGCAATGTATGTCTCGTACTGTAAAGAAGATTATTAGTTTCATTGTGTCTCTTGTTCTTCTACTGCTTCTAATTTATTTAGCTTGATTTGATTGAATATTCCTGCGACCTTCCCGCTTCTCAAAAATTTCACAGTCGATAGTCTTTTCGAGAAATATTGCCATTAGGCATGTCAGCGATCTTTTCAAAAAATTACCATTAAACTCATTGATTTTTATTAGAGTTGATTTAATATGAATAATAATATATATATTAAGGTAAAATAATTGATAATTATATTTATTTTAATAATTTATAATAATTAATAAGGATGGAGCCCCGTATATGTCTGGGTCGAGGCAATGTCACGATTGATCGTATGGGCAGAGTCCCGTGTCTGTCACTAATATATATATATACACTTGAGTGAGTTTCACGGAGCTCCACCCCTACGACCAACTCAGACAGTACCTAACTGTGATAGTGCACGAGGAGCTCCCGTGTCCTAGACAACATTATCCCGACACGACGATGCTCCGAACACTACATGAGAGCACATTTTTTAAAATAAAAAACAAATGAAAACAAAAATGAAAACTTTTAATTAAAAAAAGATAAAATCTACAGTAAAAGTTTAATCAAAATGATGTTTTAATGGGAGACTGTCTATACGACAAACCACCACCACAAGTTTTATTGTTTGCATCTAACAGAGCTTTTGAGAGACTGATTTCATGTATTTGTGCAAGTTTGAGAAGTAAATTCAACCCTTTTTTTTGAATTTTTTTAAAAAACATGTTAAATATTAGGGTTCATACGATCGTAATCGCTTGACCGGTAAAAATAAGTTCCCTCAAACGAAACCTAAAAAATATGGCCCTGGAACGAGCAGCGGCAGCTCCTTTTCTCTAACAAGTCTAAAAAACATGGCGGTGTCAAACTGATCAGGAGTTAACTGTTACAAATTACAATGAAGAAGAAGCAGCAGCATTAAAAAAACAAAAACAAAAACAAAAACTGCCCTCTCGCTAATTAATATTTGCGGCCACTTATATATATATATATCAACTGCATTAAACCGGCTACTGGTATTGGGAGAGTCCGTCAAAGTTGCCGACGGGAGGAAACTGCGACGGAACGACGTTTAGACGCCACGGCGGGAGTCGATACAGCTCCCGCCGTGGCTCTTCCACCTCGCCGCCGTAAACCGAGATCGCCGAACTCTTCACAACTCCTTCCGACGGCGCATAGCAACTCCACGCGTGCTGCGTCGCCACCGGCCCCATAGCATATGCGTAGCTGATCCCATCACCACCCGCCGGCACCGCCATCGCCGGCGAAGACGCCGCCGCACGTCTCTCTTCTTTCTTGTATCTAATCCCGCACGCGTTGCACAGCGACTGCCCAAAACCAAATATCAAAATATATATATATTTTAAAAAGATTATTTATTAAACGTAAATTATTATAAGTGCGTTGGAAAGGAGCAATTTTTAGGCTGAGCCTATTTTACATAGGTGCAGGATCCGGCCGAAAATTCGACCGGATTTTTTTTAAATATATTTCCGTTATTTAGGGTTTAGGATGGACGTGTGGACACACGAAATTGGATAAAATTAGGAATGAAATTATCAGGAATAAGACGGAAGTAGCACCAATTGCAGAGAAGATGCAAGAAGCTTTTGACCATTGGAGACACATGTTACGCGTTGTGAGAGTCTAATCACTAGACATGTTAAACGAGAGAGAGAGGTAGATCAATAAAGACTTGGAATGAAACGGTAAGAAAAGACACGATATACTTAAGCATTAGTGAGATTATGACAAAAGATGGGGCACTACGGCGACAAAAGATTCATATAAGTGACCCCACTATAGCGGGATAAAGGCTTGAATGTTGTTGTTATATCTTTTCGCATATTCTTATCTAATATACGCTTAGCTTATCTTTAAAAAATTGTTGGAGAGACTCTGTTCAATATAGTCTACATAATCCTATCAAATTTGAAATATGTTTATATAATATAGAATTAAACCCTAGTTACGAGTCGGTTTCGACACGCGCGAACATATTAATAAATATCCAACAAAGTGCGCGGTCGAACCTTGGGGCCGCGAGGGCCGTTTCTCCATAGCGGTGTGGACGTAGTGTCGCAGTTGGCGCAGCGGCGGGCGAGCAGATGAGGATCGCCGTTGAGATTGCCGCCGCTATTGCCGCCACCGGCGGTTCCTGCTTTCGTCGGAGAGGTCCGATGATTTCCCTGCCGGGACATTATATCCAGGCAAAGCGACGGCGAAGCAGAAGAAGGCCGCTGCAATATTCGTGCTGAAGAGGATGAAGCGGGCGGGTGACGCGTGTACGTCGTTCCCAGCGTGAGAGTGCAGTCAACCGAAGAAGAAGAAGTAACGCCGCCGCCGCCGCCGCCGTCAACGGCATCATCAGCCGCCGTCTCCTTCCCGGAAACAGGAAACAAAATTGAGAAGGAGGGCGGCGGCGCCGCCGCCGTGCTTACGCCGCCGCTTCCATTCCCACACCAGTGGAACATGGTGGAAACCGGCGACTGAGAGAGAAAGGCTCCGAGCCGAGTGAGCAAATAAGTTAAAAAGAAGCGGTGCTGCTTTTAAAAACAAACAGCAGAAGCAGGCAGCAGGAGCATCGGGATGCAATATTGGTGTAGGCGGTATAGCTACGACGAAGCTAGCCAAGGAGAAGACGAAGAAGAATCGATCGAGACGCAGCACGAATCACAAAGCGCGCGGTCAGTCTCGAAGTACGTACGTGCGTCGAGTGGGCTGCTGCTCGTGTATGCTTTTCACGAAGACATTTAGTTGGAATAAATGATCGATGGCTATATAGGTGTTGGGCTGCGTAGGGTTATGATGGGTTATGACTTCATTATGGGGGCAACTAAACGGCGACAGCCGAATTGATTAATAATGGCTCGATCTCTCTCGGTCAGCTTCTTCTTGAAGAGAAAGAAGGCGGTGTAATATTGTATTTTCATGTGGAAGGATTAATAGACTAGACTACTCGGCTGGTTGCTGCTAGTTCGACGTGCATGTCGTATAAGGCCATGCACAGGGGGGGGGGGGAGTTAGCAGCAGCTAGCTAGAGTAATGGGGGCAGGAGAGAGAGAGAGAGAGAGAGGGGTGTATGGGGTGTTGGTGTGGGGGGTGGTTTAATTTATAATAGTGGGCTCTGAGGCGTGACTTTCTCTCTCCTTGGGTTTGGGATGGCAGGTGCAATCAGGGAGGGACTTGGATTTGTTGTTTTGCTGAATAAAAAAAGCATGCATCACGAGTTTAGCAACGACGACGTTTGACGGTGACTGGGCGGCCGGAGGAGGAACCCAACCGAACCATCTTGAGAGATGATGGGATGTGTGGAGAGAGAAATGGGAAGAGATAGAGAGAGAAATGGGAAGAGATAGAGAAACGGGAAGAGATAGAGATAGAGAGAAATGGGAAGAGATAGAGAGAGAGAGAAATGGGAAGAGATAGAGAGAGAGAAATGGGAAGAGATAGAGAGAGAGAGGGGGGGTGGCGCGTGAAACAAAGCTTGGTCAGAGATTACAGATGCGTTTGGTCATCGGATGGTCAAAAGTGAACACGTGATCTCTGGAACAGTCTCCCATAGGAGTACGTAGACGCCCTCGCTTCTCCCCCGCTCGCTCTCTCTCTCTCTCTCTCTCTCTAACTTCGCCAATCACGAGGCTGCGGGGCGAGACCCGGCGCGTCAGCGCCACCAGGATCCGGTGCAATGCTCGTCGAACTTATTTTCGAACACGTGTCGGCTCGCATGCCTGGGATGGTGGATCTATTTTGTGGTATTTATTTTAATATTCTAAATTTAGAATGGCTCAAAAATATTTCTAATCATCGTGACGACGTGAACCCTTCGGAGAAAAATAATGGAAAAATTTAGGTGGGTTACTCTTATTTTGAAATAGGTGTTCAGTTAAATATTAATCGTTGATATCTCACGACTCATATGATATTGATAAGTATTTCGATCAATCATGTTATTTCGGTAGGAAATCAACGATCAGTATTTAATACTGTACATATTTCTAGATGAGAGTAACTCATTTAAATTTAAATCAAAAAATTGGTACATGTAATCCATCAAACTGGTCAAATTTGGAAGGTAAAATTTTTGATTTTGATTCCTGAATTTTAGTAACTTTAAGAATCACTCCCTCGAATTCTAATTATGTTTGATATTAGTTCATCTACTTTATTAATAAATGATTGGGTTTTTTAAAAAGGATTTGGTCCAACCAATGATTTTTTGGTGCAATCATAATCGGCTTGACGGTGCAATTTCGACAAACTTGCACTATACATGACTCCGAGTTTGTATTGTCCTCCGAACTAATGTCAGAAATCCGCGTGCGCAAGAACCCTCCTGCAGCGCGCGCGTTGGATTCTTCCTAATTCTCTCGCGCGCAGGACGCATCCCGCGCATTGTTGCGCGAGAGTTTCCTACCAACGCAATGGGGGCGTTGATTTTCAGTGCCCCCATTGGTTGGAAAAGTCTGCTCGAAATCGAATCGAGCCGACTAAAAATTAATAATTTTTCTCTGTATTTCAAATTTGCTCAAAATTAAATCAGGTAACCTATAAATTTATCAAATTAAACACTAAACACTTCCTTTTTTAGTTAGGTTTAAATTTTATTGTTTTAAATTTGAGTTGGTTCGATTATTATTGCGATTTTTGAGCGATTCAGGGCTTACTCGAATTCGATTCAAAAACAGATTCAAGTCAAATTGAATCAACTCAAATTGAATCAAATCGATTTTAACCAATTCCGATTGGGCTCAATGTTCGAGCAATTTTCGAGCAGCTTTCGAGCTTAAAATAGTATGCTCAACCATATCTGGGATCCGTCAAAATATGATCATATTTGCATGGCAAAATTATGAATTTGATCCCTAAATTTTAGTACACCTTTAAGAAATCAATCCCTCTACTTTTTTTTAGAAGAAATCAGTCCATCAACTTCTAATAATGTCTGATATTAGTCCCTCTATTTTGTTAAGCCTATTGATAAGTTTTCACCATCATTTATAGGAAAGAAAGCCCCCTTCCCCCTCATGATCTCCTCCCAAAGTGGATTATGGGTGGGTCATCCCCCCCCCCCCCCATGAACTCTCATGATGAGAGAATCATGGGGCGGGGGGCGGGACCCACTCCCTCTCCCCACGGCCGCCGCCGGGAAGACCCCCGTCATCGGGCGGCCTTACCACCACCGACGGCCGACCCCCTTCCGTGCCTTGCCGCGACCGAACCGTCGGCCTCGTCGGCAAAGTGGCCGCGGCAGGCCGCCGGCCTGGCCGCGGCCGGCAAAGGCCGGCCTAGCCGCGGCCAACCACGGACGACCTAGCCGCGGCCGGCCTGGCTACAGCCGGCCTAGCCGCGGCCGGGCCACGGCCGGCCTAGCCGCGTGGCCGGGCACGACCGGCCTAGCCGTGGCCCGGGCACGACCGACTTAGCTACGGCCTGGCCATGGCCGGCCTTGCCGCGGCCGGCCACGGCCACCCTAGTCTCGGCCGGCCGTGGCCAGGCAAAGCCGCGGCTGGCCACCTATCCTCCAACGGCCCGGCCACAGCAGGCCGCCGACCAAGCCACGGCAGGCCGCCGGCCTAGCCACGACAGGCCGCCGGCCTTGCCACAGCCGAACCCCGACGGGTAGCCGCCACCGGCCATCAAGCCGACCGCCCGACCGGCCACCGCCGCCGCCGTGGACGACCTCCCAACCGTCTGATCTAGGGGAGGCTCTCCTCGTCGTCCAATCGAGAGGGTAACCACCCACTAACCCACAACTTTAGTGGTGGGGTCCGTCATGATCCTCCCCCGGAGGCTATAAAAGGGACCCCATGGCCTCTTCATTCTTCACTTTTCCCTTCTCCGGGTTGTCTTCTTCTTCCTTAGGTGAGAGCTCGCCTGCCTCCCCCCCCCCTGAGTCGGCCTCCTGTCGTCGTGAACCACCAGCGGCCACCTGCGGCTACCAGCGCTCCACCAACACGTTGTTAGTAGGAAAATGCCCAAGTCCCCAAAAAAAGCCAGAGGAAGAAGGCAACCGTTTCCATCAAGTGTACGCGACAACAAGCGCCAGAGCACTAGGATCATCTCACGCATTTCAACATCCAAGTTACTCCTACGGCGCAGTCTGTTGCCCGTCAGAAGCCGTAGTCTCTCTCTCACCCAAATTGTAACGGGAGCGGCCTATTGCCCCGATTCTCCAACGCCCTGTAATCACCGGAATCAAGTGGAATTTGATCGGCGCAGACCCGGTCACGTGGTTTTTTACCCATTTAAGGGGTTTTCCACATCATCACATCTTGTGTCAACCTTCTACTTTCATTAACTATGTGCGCGCTCGACCGTCTCGTGAGCTAAGACGGTCCGAGCAAATCCGGTCCGACCAGGGCATCGAGTCAGTCCGTAATAGTTTGGCGCCGTCTGTGGGAACATTCCCAACATCCTTCAGAAGACAAGTCCCTCATCTTTACCGCTTCCAAAGCTCAGATTCAATGGCGAAGAGAAGTACCCGCACCACTGAAGGATCCACACTTTACGGACACATTGAACCAGCACGATCCCACTCATTAGTGGACGTGCCACTGACTGCCGAAGTAGCTTTCGCCCCCGTCACTGCCCTAGAGGGGGCGCGTTCGCCAAATGGAAGAATAACAAACAGAAATGCTTGCATTACTCCGAAATATGGGAGAACCTCCTGCTCCCCCGATGCTGATGGCCCCAGCAAATCCTCCGCTGCAACCAAGCCCGGAAAAGGTCCAAGAAGAGCCCGAGGATTATTCTGATGCCTCCAGATCCACTCACCCAGCTCAAAGAGGAGTAAGAGCAGATCATCTTCATACTATCCCGCCAACGACGTTCGCCCCCTCCTCTCGAAAGGTTTACTCGGGAGGATATTCAGGAAGTTATAGCCGAAGAATACCGCCAGGCTGTAAGAAAAGACTTTCATGCTCACCGATCGCTTTGCCAAGGCTCCCCCTTGACACCGCAAATCATCGATCATATCATTCCACATGGATTCAAGCTTCCAAACATCGATACGTTTGACGGGACCGATGATCCACTGGAACACATCAACCACTTCACCACCATCATGAGAATTTACAACGCTCCAGACCAGTTGTTCTGCCAAGTATTCCCAGCAATACTCAAAGACAGGCCCGTACATGGTTCCATTCCCTGAGAACTGACATCATTACCAACTTCGCAGAGCTGACCAGGCAGTTTGCCGACCAGTTTATCGCAAATCATAGAATTGTTCGCGATCCCTCACACCTTTTAGGTATTCGACAAAATGAAGGAGAATCTCTCAAGGACTTCTTTCGCCGCTTCACCTCTGAGGCACGTCAAATTCCGAGCGTCGACCCCGAACTTCTCAGAGGCGTCTTCCTTGCCAGACTCCGCCCCAATGGCTTCTATTCAGCACTCATGAGGGAGACCGTGCCCAGTTATCCAGATCTCATTCACCGGGTTGAGGCCCAGATAACAGCCGACGAGGCTATTGAAGTGCACCGCTAGTAGTTTAAAGGAAGACAGAAAAGGAAGAAAGAAGAGAAACCAACTCTCACAAGACAAGAAGAATGACGTCGGAGTGAGCGTCACCACGATAGCCGTCAACGTGATCTTCCCAGAAATGGGGGGCAACATCTACTTCAGGAATACACCCCTCTGAATACCACCCACACAAATGTGATGTATGCAATTCAAAATGATCCGGCATTCCAACGACTAAGAGCACCGCGGCCAAACCTCAAGGCTGACCAGACAAGATACTGCGAGTTCCACCGCGCAACGGGTCACAACACCGAAGAGTGTGCCGGGCTAAAAGATGAAATTGAATGTCTTGTCCGCCAAGGGCTCCTCGGGAGATTTTTGCAAGGACAAGCACAGATCCCAGCACAAGGAAACGGTGGAGGAATACAGATGGTGGGCAACATAGAGGCCATCGTCGGACCCCCGACGATGGATACCTAGGATGGGTACTCTCCCCGACGCAGGATGGCCCTCTACCACACACCTGCAGCCTGGAATTTGCTTCGCATCCATCCCTTCGCATTTTTTATTAATGTTGTTTATCGTCTGCATTTTTCATCATCTTGTTTCGTCACTTTAGAACAGTAAAAGTCACGAGCTCAGGATCGCGCAAACCATGTTTATTTCTAAGTACAATATCATATTTGTTTTAAGGTAAAGATGTGCTTAAAAACCGAACAAGCAGGTTCTTCACCAACTTTGCCCCCTCAACGTCGTGTCATCGCCAGGGCCTACCCCCCCCCCCCTCGTGATTGCAACCGGATTGAGCACTTACGTTCTCCGGTACCCGGATTGAGCACCTAGGTTCTCCGACAGTCAGATTGAGTACTTATATTCTCTGATGTCACTCTTCGTGTCATCGTCAGGGCCTGCCCCCTCGTAATTGCACCCGGATTGAGCACTTACGTTCTCCGACGCGCGGATTGAGCGCCTACGTTCTCTGATGCCCGGATAGAGCGCCTACGTTCTCTATCAGTCGGATTGAGTACTTACATTCTCCAGCACCCGGATTGAGCACCTACGTTCTCTGGTGCCCGGATTGAGCACCTACGTTCTCCGGCAGCCGCAAGCATCCTTCACTCACTATGAGTAACAAACCTAAGCTGTACAAGGTAAGCAGCGAGCCAGTACAAACAAGCGACCAAAAGGACATAAAAACAACAATGATGTCGTAACAAAACAAAGCTGAAATAATACAAGTATAATCAACGTCTAAAGACGACAACAACTAAGCCCAAACAAGTGGCAAAACAAAGTACAAAAAAATGTAAACATACAATGACAAAAGTACCACTACTCCTCTTCGGTGTAAGAACGCTCATCCTCAGAAACATCTGCAAAACTAAAACTGGAGGTGTCACATCCCAAGCTCTTGCTAACAAAGCGAAAAGCCTTCGAAACACCGCGTCGGAGCGCCAATTGGCGTATGTCATCCATCTGAGGCTCCACCTCCTTAGACCAAATATCGTCACGAACCTCCTCCGCGATCAGGCTATGGTCTCGCATGTAGTCCAGTGACTCTAAGTACTCCGCAAGCCCTACAGCCTTCAGCTCTGACGCATGGTCATTAGAGGACAGCATCTCCACCTACGTCTTCGCCGCTCGAAGCTGGGTCTCAAGGCCTGCGACCTCCTCCCACGCTGCCTGCAATTGGGTTCCCAAGCCTGAAGTCTCCTCCTTCGAATGCTTCAACATCTGAGTGGTCCTCTCCACCAAAGTATTCTCCACTTCCAAGGCCGCGTGTGCATCCTCTAGCTCGGACTTCAGCTCCGAACCAACCCAGCAGAACCGCGTGATGTCCCGGTCGTGTTCCTCCGTCAAGGAGGCAAGTTAACTCATCGTCAACCAAAGCTTCTCCTGAAGAGTAAGGTACCCATCCTTCAGACTTGCGTAATGATCATTCCAGTTCACTGCAATCTTCGCCTGGGTATCTATCTGCACAAAAAATAAATCGAAGTTAGCCTCTATCAGCAAGAAAAAAACAAGGGAAAAAGCCTTGGGGACAAGTAAAACCCTTACTACATCGCTCATCTCCCTCAAGGAAGAGGACATCCGCGGAGCTACTATACCAGCAAACACCTGAGGAACTGGAGAAGCAAGTATCTGCACCTCAGGAGTCGAATCATGACAAATGTCAGAAGTTACTGATGCCACCACCACATCAAGGTCGCCAGAAGGGGCTGTCACTGCTTTCCTCTTACAACCCCCTCCTTGAGAAGTCTCTGTTGGTCGAATTGAATCCGTCGAGATACAAATCACACCAACCGCTTTTCCTCCACATAAACATAAATATTGAAAAGACGGTTGGCCAGCTCGCGAGGCTCAGAAAATCCAAGTACCGGATAAAAGTCCCGCTCCTTCCCCCTCACGCGGCGGCAGTGATCGGTAAGCGCATCCCACACCTTAGGAAGACCCCATGAATTCTTGACATATCCAAACAAAGTGTTTTCATGGCGACGGTCCTTGCGGGCTTCAAATTCCAACCAACTCTTGTTGGTGCGTACCTCCATCCGCTCGCTACCATCAGAACGTACATCGCACCTATCTAAGAACTGGTCTAAAGAAAACCGGCCCCCATGCTCGCGGAAGAAGGCAACTAAGCCCATAATTCGGGCAATTCCAGCCAGAACAATTTGAGAGAGAGGCAATCCGCAAAATTTCAAGATCTCAATTACTTCCTCGCAGGGAGAAAAACGGAAGCTGGACCTGAGGGAGACTTCGCAGATCGTCAACAAACCACGAGGAGGATTCTGAACCCTCTCCTAAGGACACGAGATCCTCACTTCTAAACAAGCAGGAAGCCCGTACTTTGCCCTCTAGATATCAACACCGTCATCGGTCAAAGAAGAGCGCAGACGCATCGGGCCGGAAGAGCGCTTCGAAACCTGCGCACAACAAAAAGTAAAAGGTCAGCCCAAAAATAAAGACTTGGAGCTGCATGTCCAAGCGCACACGACCCAAGTGGCACGCAAAAGAGGACGCCCGTGAAAGCATGCGCATAGCAGGGGTATGCATATTCAAGCCGCACGACCCGCGCGCGCACAGCCTGTGCGCCCGCGGCCCGCACGCATGCAAACCACGCACGCGCGGCCTGCTCGCGCGCGCGGCCAGCTCGCGCGCGCGGCCAGCTCGCGCGCGCGGCCAGCTCGCGCGCGCGGCCTGCTCGCGCGCGCGGCCTGCTCGCGCGCGCGGCCTGCTCGCGCGCGCGGCCTGCTCGCGCGCGCGGCCTGCTCGCGCGCGCGGCCTGCTCGCGCGCGCGGCCTGCTCGCGCACGTGTACACAGGAGGCCTGCGCGCGGCCTGCTCGCGCGCACAATTTGCGCACGCGCGGCCTGCGCGCGCACGCGGCCTGGACCGCACGTGTGCACAGCCTGCACGCGCGGTACCGGGCGCGCACGTCCTACGTGCGCGCACGACCAGGGGCGCGCACACGCGGCCAGCGCGCGAGGCCGGACTGCGCGGGCGCACACCGCCGGCTCGCTCAGCCTTCACGCGCGGCCTGTGCGTGCAAGCGGCATGGACGCCCCAGCCTTCGCGCATCGGTGCGTCGTCATCGTTCGTCGGGCCTCCCTCCAAATACCTTGGAAGCACTGGCCGTCGCCGCCGCCGCCTCAGCCTTCTCACCGGAAACCGCCATGACAGCAGGAAGCAAGAGAAATCTCTCCTCTCTCGCGCACTTCGCTCTCGGATAGCAGAGATTTGGGAGCAATTGATGGGTTTTCACCATCATTTATAGGAGAGAAAGCCCCCCCCCCCATGATCTCCTCCCAAAGTGGATCATGAGCTGGCCATTCCCCCTCCCCCATGAACTCTCATGATGAGAGAATCATGGGGGAGGGGGGGGGAGGGACCCACTCCCTCTCCCCATGGAGGAGGGCCGTCGCCGCCGGGAAGACCCCTGCCGTCGGGCCTGACCACCACCGGCGGCCGGCCCCCTTTCGAGCCTTGCCGCGGCCGAACCGCCGGCCTCGCCGGCGGGGTTGCCGCGGTAGGCCACCGGCCTTACCGCGGCCGGCCTAGCCGCGGCCGACCAGGGCCGACCTAGCCGCAGTCGGCCTGGCCGCAGCCAACCTAGCCGTGGCCAGCCACTGCCGGCCTAGCCGCGTGGTCGGGCACGACCGGCCTAGCCGCGGCCGGGTGCGGCATGCCTAGCCGCATGGCCGGGCACGACCAGACTAGCCGCGATCGGGTGTGGCAGGCCTAGCCGCGTGGCTGGGCACGACCGGCTTAGCCGTGGCTGGGCGCGGCAGGCCTAGCCACGGCCCGGGCACGGCCGGCCTAACCGCGGCTGGCCATGGCAGGCCATGCCGCGGCCAGCCACGGCTACCATAGCCGCGGTCGGCTGTGGCCAGGCCTAGCCACGTCCGGCTAGGCCTAGCTGCCAACGGCCCGTCCACGGCTGGCCGCCGGCCTAGCCGCGGCTGACCGCTGACGGGTAGCCGTCGTCGACCATCAAGCCGGCCTCCCCCGGCGCCGGCCATCAAGCAGGCCTCCCATATCGCCGCCAGCCCGGCAGGCCACCACTGCCGCCGTGGCGGCCCGTCGCCGTGGACGACCTCCCCACCGTCCGATCGAGGGGAGGCTCTCCTCGCCGTCCGATCAAGAGGGTAACCACCCACTACTTTAGTGGTGGGGCCCGCCATGATCCTCCCCCGGAGGCTATAAAAGGGACCCCAGGGCCTCTTCATTCGTCACTTTTTCCTTCTCCCGGTTGTCTTCTTCTTCCAAAAGTGAGAGCTCTCCTGCCTCCCCCCCCCCCACGAGTCGGCCTCCTATCGCCGTGAACCACCAGTGGCCACCAGCGGACACCAGCGGCTACCAACGCTCCACCAACACGTTGTCAGCAAGAAAACGCCCAAGTCCCCAAAAAAAAGCAAGAGGAAGAAGGCAACCGTCACAAGCAAGTGTACGCGACCACAAGCGCCAGAGCACCAGGATCAACCCACGCATTTTAACATCCAAGTTACTCCCGCGACGCAGTCTGTTGCCCGTCGGGAGCCGTAGTCTCTCTCTCCCCCAAATTGTAACGGGAGCGGCTTGTCGCCCCGATTCTCCAACACCCTGTAATCACCGGAATCTAGTGGAATTTGATCGGCGCAGACCCGATCACGTGGTTTTTTACCCATTTAAGGGGGTTTTCCACGTCATCACATCTTGTGTCAAACTTCTACTTTTATTGACTGTGTGCGCGCTCGACCGCCTCGTGAGCTAAGACGGTCCGTGCAAATCCGATCCGACCGGGGCATCGAGTTAGTCCGCAACACCTATAATAAATATATTCAAATAATTAATCCAAAGATTAAACAATGAATTAATTTGTTATGCGCCTCCCCCACCCTGAACCGATAACAAAAACTTTGAAGCTGCCTTCCCTGCAGGGAAAGCCAAAGAAACCTCGATAAACCCCATCTTGTCCATGCCTAGCTTCCCCGGTATACCAATGGCGGAAAGCCGGCCTTATGGCGTGCATGACGGCGAACTGCTCGGAGACGCGGCAGAGCATCTGGAGGTAGGGGTGCTCATGAGGCCGTGGAACAGGAGAAATACTTGTGTCAGGACCGCGGAGGATGCTTATGATCATGCACCAATGAGGAGCCTGCAAAGGAGGTGGGGCTCATGCAATTTTGGCTTGTGACATACACTTTTGCGTGGTGTCCTCATAATTTATGGCACCTCATTGGTTGTCCTGATGGTTCTTTTTTCCACGGTCCTGACCTAAAAATTAGTCGTGGAACAGAGCAGGACAGATGCAGCAAAATAAAAGGAGGGTTGTGGAGGCGGTGGTGACATACTATTTTACTGCTTAATCTTTGAATCAGTCATTTAAATATATTAATTATAAGCTTAATATAAATAGAAGGACTAATATCAAATATATTTAAATGTTGGGGTCTGATTTCTCTTGTTTAGGGATGGAACAATTGATGTCTATGTAATTCGGATGCTTGAGAATTTGTGTGTGTTTTAGGTAAAAACTAGGGCTCTGAGTGGCGGGGTGGTGGCCATGATGAACACGGTTGTTATGAACTATCGTTTGTGAACGGTCGACCCCGCCCAAGTATCTACATTCACTTTTATTTTAAAACTAATAATATTTAACCATTGTATTTGCCAATAATGCATTGTATGATGGTGATGGTTTTGTCAAAACTCATCAGAGCAAAAAAGTTACACCAAATAATGGCTAGATTAGATCAAACTCTCTCCTTTTTGTTTCCATGCGTAATACTAGTTATTTGGCGAGGGGCGCATCATCGGGTTAGCAAGGTTGCTGATCGGGAGTCATTCGGGCAGTGGGTCATTTGAGCCTTTTTGTTGGGGCAGAGTGTGCGAATTTGAGGTTTACTCTTCGTCATGGGATCATGGGCCCCTAGAGATGGATGAGTAATTAGTGTCATCATGCTTTTAGGCTCCCTGCCTATGTTCTCTTAGAGAAGTATTGAATGATGAGTTTGAGTTCGGGAGAGTGTGGCAACAAAGATTATGATCAATGAGAGGCGGAAATTTTGAGACCAGGCTCTGGTTATAGATCGAGGCTCGAGAATTGTAAAAATTTGTGAAACGCGGAAAATGGGAAATCAGGTCGGAGGAACACTCAATCAAACTAAGCCAAATAAATAAGATGCAAATAGAAAAGCAAGTAAACTTGTACTATCAATTTTCTTTACAATGCGAGACATACATGACGAGACATACATGACGAGACATACATGGCGAGACATGATTCGCCAATGTACCCGATGAAAGCAAAAAACAACAAGACAAAAAGCTAGACGTGCGGTTAGAAATAGTAACCACCGACTCTGCCGAACTAAACTAAGGAGTCAGCTAAAGCCGCTAAGTCGCCAGACCGCAAGCTAACCGCGCGGACACCCCGTTATTCCAATGCTGAAGAACTCTGTGGTCTATCTGCAAGCCGTCTAACCGCGAGTTAGCCTAGCCGCAAGATAATCCGCGAACAACTGCTGTCAAACTGAACAGACCGCCAGAAGCGGACAACTTTATTGAACCGGAAAAGATTGTTGATGAGAAGACCGCCTAGTCGCAAGCCGCGACTAGCTGCTAATCGCCGATTGTAACCACAGAGTCCGCACTGATCCCTGACGCAAGTCAGAATCAAGTCTCTGGCTTCTCTGCGCTATCCGCACAATCTGCAATAGTAAACACCAATTAACTTCTCAAACCGCGCCAATACAAAAACCTGTCCGCAGCAAGCAACCGAGCTCACTTACTGTTCATTCAGTTGTTATTATGATGTGACAGGGGTTCCTATTTATAGGCGCGGAGAGGAGTGTGGTCACCGTTCAAACCGATAGGAACACCACCCATCTCGTAGTGAAAGTCTTTGATTACAAGGGTAGCTAAACACCTAGAGGGGGGGGTGAATAAGTTTTAGGTCTTTTTAAGATTTTCTTTGACTTTGTGTGTTTTAGGGTATGATGTGATTAGATTAGTTTTGCTTTTAAGAAGATCACACACACCATATTTATAGTGATTCCATATATTATGGGTACGTCCACTGTCCCTCACCATTCTAACAGTTTGTTAGACAAGGCCTCATCTCCAAAACTCGGCTCATAAGTGCTTACAATATGATCCCACATGATCACTCAGTCTCCTCCAAGACCTACAGCTCGGGCAAAAATCCCTACAACTCAGTGATCAAAATATCACATACCTCAGGCCAAAAGGCCTGCCTCTCAGGCTAGGTGGATAGCCCTACCTCAGATCCAAATGATCATACCACTCAGGCACAAGTGCCCTACCACTCAGACCAAAGCGCTACACTCAGATTCTTAATAAAATCCTACCACTCAGATCTATACAAGATCCTACACTCAGTCTTTATAAATAGGCTTACAACTCATATCTAGAAAAATCTTATAAAAAGTAGATTTGTTGATGTTGAATAGACAATAGAGAAATGATCTCTGTATCTTTCTCCTTCTATCCTGAGAAAACTCAGTTCAGATTTCTTCTTCACAGTTCCAGAAAATTGTCTTCAGGATAAGCTCTGTTTGGGCTGTGAAGTAACAGCAGTAGGGGTAGACCTTGGCTGCTTTTCTCTCAGAGAAATGACTCTGATCTTGTTGTTGTCAATGTTGATCGTAGCAGCTAACTTGATGACCTTTTGGGTTCAGTCAATTTTGGACCTCTGTTTCGAGCTCGGCGATAATGACGAGGAAGAAGAAGAAGTTTCGCCGCTTTTCAAAAAGAAAAACCTTAAAAGGATATTTTCTCCACTGCCAATCTCATTCCTTTTATCATCCGCCATCCAACGACTCTTTTGACCCGTGGGCCCCGCTTTAATTGCAGATATATACCCTTCCTTTTACAGACAATCTTACAGCTGGCCGCCGACATCATTAGTGATGAATTCTAGCTTTCCCGCAATGAATTTGAATTCTGTTGACTTAGGTTGACTTATGCTGATGTCAGTATCTATGGACTTAGCCAAATTTTCAAATTCATTTTAGGCATTGAGTGAACTGGCTTTACTCAACGCCTCTGGACTTAGACAGATTTTTCTGTCTAACTTCATTAAGCTTTGGGTGACCATAACTCTGTCGACGCTTTCCTCTTTGGGCGGTGAGTGAGCTGACCTCACTCAATGCTTCTGGACTTAGTCAATTTTGTGTCTCCTTCTTCTATGGCTTTGACAGAATTAGTATGACGTTGAATGAACTGACTTCACTCAACGTTTCTGGACTTAGCCAAATTTCTTTGACAGATTCTCTGTGGCTTTGACTGAAGTAGCTTGACTCAACACTTTTAGTTGTATGGCATTGAGTGAGTTGACGCCACTCAATGCTTGTGGACTTAGCCATTTTTCAGTCTTCCTTCTTCTTAAGCTTTGACTGCATAGTCTTTCCTTAGCGCTTTTTGTTGTATGACTTTGAGTGAACTGACTTCACTTAATGTCTGTGGACTTAGTCACTTTTCTTCACTGTCAAGGCAAAGGATTTGACTAACTGGTCTTTACTCAACAATTCTGCTCATCTGGCGTTGAGTGAGCTATCCACACTCAACGCTTGTAGACTTAGTCGATTTTATGCTTGTTACTGCCGAGGCTTTGACAGACATAGCTTTACTCAGTGTTTGTTGTTGTATGACGTTGAGTGAACTGCCTTCACTCAACGCATGTGGACTTAACCGCATTTTTGTCTTACAAACTGTTGGGCTTTGACTGTCCACACTTTACTCAGTGCTTTTTGGTATCTGGCATTGAGTGAACTGGCTTCACTCAATTCCTGTGGACTTAGGCAATTTTCAGCCTTTCCAGCATCCTTCTTTTACATCTGACGTTGAGTGAACTTGTTTCACTCAATGCCTGTGTACTTAGACAGATTTTTGTCTCTCCACTCCTCTACCTTGTGACCACTTGTCACAATTATTTGGAATACCTATCCAGCCTGCATGCATGAACTTAAACATACATCAAATACAACTATGTATATACCATTGACTTGTTTGATTTTTACAAATCTGGGACATTGTGAGCAATGAACCCAACAATCTCCCCCTATTTGAAGAAGTCAAAACCCTCAAACAAAATTCTTAGTCAATGATATACACTAACATATGCAGCAGATAAAACAGTAAATTAGAAAACTTAACACCATATAACAAGAGTATCAAGTTATAAGTTATAAAACTTTCCTTACCTACAAGGTGATGATGATCACTTGCTACTCCCCCTATCTTCCTGCCACACTTTCCTTGCCTGTAAGGTGATGATGATTACTTACAGCTCTTCCTGTCTTGCTGCCTGATGCTTGATCATTTCCTTCTTCCCAACAATCTCCCCATTTACCTTGCTTGCAGGGTGAACAGTACTACTTCTTGCTCCCCCTATTTTGCGGCATAGCCTTGATCATTTTCTTGATCACTACCTTCTCCCTATTTTTGACTTCTGTAAAATAGTCAGGGGGGTTCTAGACCCCCTGATTATCTGCTCTCCCTTTTTGATTTCAGATAATCAACTGTTGCATCTTCTTGTTCTCTACAGGAAGTTGAACTTGCTCCCTCAACTAAAGCATCTTCTATCATCCTTTTTGATAGACTTTTGAACCACTTGGAGAGCTTAATACCACTGAATGTATTTTCAACCTGCAAGAAGTTGTACAACCTGCAAGAAGTTGTACAACTTGCAACAAAAACAACATGAGGATCAGCTGAAGCTAGACCAAGTTCAACATACCCAACTCAAACTTGAAGGTGTTGAACTTTGCTTTATCTAGTGGCTTAGTGAAGATGTCAGCCACCTGCTTTTCTATAGGGACAAACTCAAGGCTGATATCTTCACATTCCACATGCTCACTTATAAAGTGATACCTAATCTCTATGTGTTTAGTCCTGCTGTGTGAGACAGGATTCCTAGCTATAGAGATTACACTAGTAGAATTACAAAATAAAGGACTTCTACTTATCTGGTGGTTATAGTCCTGGAGCTGATGTTGGATTCACAACAACTGTGTACAACAGCTCCCAGTAGCTATATATTCTTACTCTGTAGTTGAAATTGCAACACTTGTTAGCTTCTTGCTGCTTCAAGACACTAGTCTTCCTCCCAAGAGCTGACAGGTGTCTGAAGTGCTCTTCCTGTCCTCTTTGCAGCCTGTAAAATCTGCATCTGAATAGCCTGTTAGTTCAAAATCCCTATTTCTAGGGTACCATAGGCCAAGATCTGGTGTGCCCTTAAGATACCTCAAAATCCTCCTAGCAGTAGAGTAATGAGATTCTTTAGGGCATACCTGATACCTAGCACAAACATATGTAACATACATGATGTCTGACCTACTTGAAATAAAGTATAGAAGAGAGCCAATTATCCCTCTATACAAAGTTTCATCAACAGATTTCCCTATCTCATCTTTGTCTATAAGCATACTTGACTCCATGAGAGTTTTCATAGTGGAGACATTCTCTATACCAAACTTTTTGATCAACTCCCTGGTGAACTTAGACTGGGATATGGACAAGCCATCATCAGTCTGTCTTACTTGGAGGCCGAAGAAGAACTTGAGCTCACCCATACTGCTCATCTCAAACTTCCCTTGCATAAGTTTGGCAAACTTCCTACAAAGGTTGTCATCAGTTGATCCAAAGATTATGTCATCAATATAAATCTGAACTAGGATGATCTTACCCTTAGATTCCCTTAGGAATAAGGTCTTGTCTATTTTCCCCCTTGAGAATTTGTTCTCAATGAGAAAGCTAAACAATATCTCATACCATGCTCTATGGGCTTGCTTCAACCCATATAGAGCTTTCCTAAGCCTATAAACAGAATCAAGTGAGTTAGGAACAACAAAACCTGGAGGATGTTCAACATAAACCTCTTTCTTTAAGTCACCATTCAGAAAGGCTGACTTCACATCTATCTGGTAGACTTTGAATCCCTTGTGTGCAACATATACATGGAACAGTCTGATGCCTTCCAATCTTGCTACGGGGGAAAAAGTTTGATCAAAGTCAATACCTTCTTCTTGTCTGTACCCCTTAGCTACCAGCCTAGCTTTGTTCTTGATTATAATGTCATTTTCATCAAGTTTATTCCTATAAATTTACTTGACTCCAATGACATTATGTCCTTGTGGTCTGGGAACCAGCTTTCAGACCTTATATCTCTTAAACTAGTTCAGTTTCTCTTGCATAGCTACAATCCAGAACTAATCTATATTGGCCTCTTCAAATCTTATGGGCTCTACTTGTGATAGGAAGCTTGAGTATAGTATTGTGTTGATACTTCTGCTCCTGGTCACTACTCCTTGTCTAGCATCACCAATAATCAGGTATTTTGGATGATCCCTTAGATGCCTGACAGCTGAAGGCAATCTTGCTTTAGTATCTTGTGCTTCAATGTCTGCACCTTGCTGACCTTCATCCACATCATTAGTGTCTGGTACCTCCTCTAGAATATCCACTCCATCTTGGACAATTGGAGCAGCTTCCTTGGTTAGTTTGTCCATGAACAGTTCTGTACCTATAAGACTAGAAGAGGAGCTTGGCAGCTCACTGTTAATCATAATGGACTCATTAAATACTATATTAACAGACTCTTCAATAACTTGACATGTCAAGTTATAGATTATGTAAGTCTTACTATGATTGATGTACCCAATAAAAATCCCTTCATAGGACTTAGCAGCAAACTTAGTCACATGAGACTTCCCATTATTCAGCACATATCACTTGCTACCAAAGATCCTAAGATAACCCGGGTTTGGTTTTCTGCCATTCAAGATTTCATAGGGAGTCTTCTTGTGACTCTTGGTGATAGAGGCTCTGTTAAGGACATGACATGCAGTATTCACAGCCTCAGCCCAGAAATATTCTGAGAGAGATGTGTCACTCAATAAGGTCCTTCCAGCCTCTATGAGAGTCATATTCTTCCTCTCAACAATCCCATTTTTCTGGGGTGCTCTTGGAGAGGAAAATTTTTGGTGAATCCCTTGCTATTCACAGAACCTTATCATGCTATCAGACTGAAATTCAGTCTCATGGTCACTTCTGATTTTTATCACAGTATTGTCCAATTTATTTTGAATTTGCTTGACAAATGTCTTGAAGACATCAAGGGTTTCAGACTTTTTCTTTAAAAAGAAAACCCAAGTAAATTTGGAAAAGTCATCAACAACCACAGTGGTGTAGACTTTCCTACCTAGACTATGTACTGGTATAGGACCAAACAAGTCCATATGCAAGAGGTATAAACACCTCACAAAGTCTTTGATCTCAAAGCTCTTAAAAGAAACTTTGGTCTGCTTGCCCTTTCGGCATGCAGAGCAGATGCCTTCCTTATTGCATTTCATTTTAGGATCATTCCTAACAAGCTCTTCACTAAAGAGCTTGTCAATTGTCTTATAGTTCAAATGAGCTAGTCTTTTGTGCCATTGGACACAGTATGAGACTTTCTCATTTGTAACTAGGCATATAGGAGAGTCTATATCTAAATACAGAAAATTTAAATAATAGACATTCCTACTCCTAGTGCTTGTCAAGATGACCTCTTGGTCACTCAACCTCTTAATATGACACTCATCCTTATAGAATACTATGTCATAGCCAAGATCACAGAGTTGGCTTATTCTTATCATGTTGTGTTGCAATCCTTCCATATAAGCTATCTTTGTGATAGTGACTATGTCATTTGTGATCTTACCATAACCTCTAGTGACTCCTCTGCCTGATCTACCAAAGCTCACTTTGGGTCCATCCTTCACTGGAGTGTACTCCCTTAAGTTGCTCCTTGTTCAGTCATGTGCCTGGAACATCCACTATACCAGTACCATATAGGGGTATGGACACTTGAACTAAACCGCAAGACATGTTTATTTTACCTTAGGACCCCAATATGTATTGGGTCCTTGGTGCACGTTAGTCTGAAGAAGGACTTGTCTACCAGCAGCTTTTTTGACTAGTAGACTAACAGTTGCTTTAGTCATACTGGGATTATGCCAGCAATCTGTGGCATAGTGGCCCACTTTGCCATAACACCAGCACTCATGAATGTTGTACCTCCTTTTCTGAGCTGGTCTGCTAGTTGTGCTGACAGCAACTCTCTGTTCAGAAGAAATAGCAGCATCCTTTTTCAAGTTCTTCTCAGCTAGGATCTAGCTGAAGGTGAGTCTACCAGTAGACTTATTTGACGTGCTCTGAATGCCATCAGCAGTAGTATTTGTTGAAACCGGAAAACCGGTTCCTGTGGAGTTCGACCCTTGGGGAAGGGGCGGTCGCGCACCTACTTCGCTCCTGCAAGAAAATGACAAGAAAAATAAGAACCAAGGACTAGACCAAGGGCCCGGCGTGGAGGTCCCACCACACACCCGGAAGATCTTAGAGCGCTTCCCCTCCTTAGCCAAGTGCCGGGCTAAGGTACCTCAGAAAGCGCTAGTAGACCTGAGAATGAGTAAGCGTGCCTTCTGAGGTACCCCTTGGGTCCTATTTATAGGAAAAGATGGCATGCCAATATACAACCTTCACTGTTCTCGAGGACTATAGGCAGACCAAAGGGGGAAACATGGTAAAAGTATGTCATGGCCAAGATGCGAGCTGGACCTAAGGTAGCATCCGCTCGGCAGGGGCCTGACTCGCCTCGCCTTGGGCCTAGGAGAGCACGTACTCGGCAGGCTATGCTCGACTATCGCCGAGCTCGGCTCGACTATCGCCGAGCTCGGCTCGACTATCGCCGAGTTCCAACAGAAACGGGGCTCGGCACGACGATCGCCGAGCTCCAACTGAAACTGAGCTCGGCATGGAGATCGTCGAGCTCGGTTCGACTACCATCGAGCCCCATTCCACTACCCGAGCTCGGTCTCGGCATGCTGGGTTCATACTGCGGTCTGAGCCGGCCGGTTTAACTCCTGTCGACCACTCGCTGGATACGGGGTTGTACATAATCCCCGCTCTTTGCGAGGTTGGGACAAGCTCGGAAAGAAACATCCAACCCCATAGAATCCTGCGAGTGTGACAGGGGCAAAAAGGAATCTTCTGGTAGGCCCCACAGGTAGCTATATATATGTACCCCTGCGCATCTGGCTGACCTTTGCCCTTCCCCAAGTTCTATCAAGATGCCGCTCCCCAAGGAAGTCCTAGAGCGGCTCGCACGTTCCCGCGAGGAGATCGCTGCTCAGGCCGCGGGACTGACCAACCTAGAGGCCCCTGCTCGCCGTTTTGCTGATTTCGGCTCGGCCAAGCGGGCGAAACCCTTTCCACCGGGGGACGAACCCATTCTGGCCGACTTTACTACTGCCTTGGGGAACGGGGCCGGCTCCTCCAACCAGCCGGTTCTTGGTTCTTCCACTAAAAATCTCGTGGAGCTATCTTCCGACCAGGAGAATAGCGGCGAGGCATCCACCCCGCGGGCCAAAAGTATTCCTGACAGCTCGCCAAAGCGGGATCCCGAGGTCAAGGAGCCTGGCTCGCAGAGATTGGCGTCGCCGAGTCGTCTTCCTTCTCGGCAACCCTCCCCTGGGTCCATAGTCGTGGGGAGAGGCGCCGGGCTTATCCCTGTCCCCGGCTACCAACTTGCCCCTCAGGAACTCCTGCAGGGGCGTGTCAAGGACCTGCGCCACTTCTCTCCTCGCGCCAACCCAGAGGAGCCAGGCTCGCGCGGAAAGTTTTCAACTTTACTCTTCTGTTCCGGGGGTATTCACTTTGCTGATTGTCTTTCAGTTCTTCATTCAGAACTTCTCGGCCGGACGGAGGACGGCGAGTCCGTGGATCAACCTCCTTACTCGCCCCTCCCTTCTCCAAGCGCCCTAGACGCCTTCCTGGACTCCGAACTGGGTAGTCCTGAACGTGCAAAATGGGAGCGGAAGGTTCTCAAGAAGCTGGTGCGCGAGCTCCACGACCTGCGGAAGGACAACAACAGGCTGCAGTGGGAGTGCTCGCGTCTTGCGGACGGTGCTGGGGTCAGCTTGGCGTTCGAGGAGGCGTCTTCCTTGGTGCTGATGGATGAGATTGACGAGAACCTGCGGGTGGTAAATAGGAACATGGGGCGACTTCGTGAACTTTACGCGCGGCGACCTGCGACGGCGGGCCGGCGAGACCGGGGAGAATGAAACGGCTCCTCTGTCAGCCGACCGGTACTCGCCCTCGCCCTCGCATGGTCCTCGCGCCCTTATTTTTATTTGCTCTGAATGATCTGCTTGTAATAACTCGAACAACTTTTCTGCAACTTTGTATATGTAGATGCGCAGGGGTACATATATATGTAGATGCAACTTTTCTGAAGGCCGCGTGTTCGATCCACGCTCACCGTACCAAAATGTTGAAACCGGAAAACCGGTTCCTGTGGAGTTCGACCCTTGGGGAAGGGGCGGTCGCGCACCTACTTCGCTCCTGCAAGAAAATGACAAGAAAAAGAAGAACCAAGGACTAGACCAAGGGCCCGGCGTGGAGGTCCCACCACACACCCGGAAGATCTTAGAGCGCTTCCCCTCCTTAGCCAAGTGCCGGGCTAAGGTACCTCAGAAAGCGCTAGTAGACCTGAGAATGAGTAAGCGTGCCTTCTGAGGTACCCCTTGGGTCCTATTTATAGGAAAAGATGGCCTGCCAATATACAACCTTCACTGTTCTCGAGGACTATAGGCAGACCAAAGGGGGCAATATGGTAAAAGTATGTCATGGCCAAGATGCGAGCTGGACCTGAGGTAGCATCCGCTCGGCAGGGGCCTGACTCGCCTCGCCTTGGGCCTAGGCGAGCACGTACTCGGCAGGCTATGCTCGACTATCGCCGAGCTCGGCTCGACTATCGCCGAGTTCCAATAGAAACGGGGCTCGGCACGACGATCGTCGAGCTCCAACTAAAACTGAGCTCGGCGTGGAGATCGTCGAGCTCGGTTCGACTACCATCGAGCCCCATTCCACTACCCGAGCTCGGTCTCGGCATGCTGGGTTCATACTGCGGTCTGAGCCGGCCGGTTTAACTCCTGTCGACCACTCGCTGGATACGGGGTTGTACAATATTTTTTACAAAAGACATGCTCTTGATAACATCAGAAATAGCCAAATCAGGTTTGTTGATAGATTGACCCTTGGTCAGAGTCTTTGCTGGATGGCCATGAAATTTGGTTGCAGCCACATTCTTGAGAGTGGGGGCTGGAGCACCAAAGACAAATGGTCCATGATGGACCATTTGAATTTCTTCATGGGCGGCCTTGAAGGCACTCATCCACATTCCTCTTCTCCTTTCATTGGAAGGTACACTTGCATTCTTCTAGGAATAATTCTCATTCTTCCAGTGATCATACATGGAGTCCTGGTCATACCTGTTAGAAGGGAGTATTACCATATCAAAGGTAATGGGTGGATGAACTGGAGCTTTTCTCTTTCCTTTGAAAGGGGCAACCCTTGTGTTTCCCTTGAATCCTAAGCCCCTCTTGTTTCTCTGAGAGGAGAAGGAGTCAATGATGGGCAACACAGAATTGGGCTTAGAGTAGCTAGCCACAATCCTCTTCTCCCTCTAGAGTTTCTCTTCTAGATCCCTAATGAGACTATTTTTGTATTTAATGGTGCTAATCTGAATGACTGTGATGTTATTCAGTTGGCTAACTTCCCTAATTTCTATTCCAGCAAGGTTGTTGACTCAGACTATAGGGAAGCAGCATGTTGGAGGGAGATAATCTCCTCAGCCTGCTTTTTGGCCAGCTTTTTTCTTTTCTTGAAAGCATTCGGTAGTGCACCATACTTGTCAATCAATTGCTCAGAAACGGAGCCCTTTTCATCACTGGATAAAGAAGCATCAGAATCTATACTAGTCTCATAGCTTGTCTTAGAAGAAGAACTAGATACGAAATATACCATGCTTGGACCAGGCTGATCCTGGCTGAATTTGTCATCAGACCTGGCCATTAGCCTATAGCAGCTGATGGCAGCTTCATCTCTTTCATCCTCCTTTGAGTCACTGTCTGACTGTGATAAAGGGGCCCCGATCCTTATCCTGGCAGCAGGATAGTCTTCAGGCTTTTCTGCCTCAGCAACAACCAGCCCTATGTAGGCTTCTTCTTCTTCATCTTCAGACTCTGATGAAGATGAATCAGTCCAGCTCTTCGATCTCTTTCTTTGTAATGAAGGACTTCTCCTTCTTTTCCTTGTGTTGATGAACCTTCTTCTCACCAGCTTCCGTTCTCTTGAATAGGCAGTCGACAATAACATGCCCTGGCTTTCTACAGTAGCAACACAGAACTTTAGAAGAAATATGTTTACTAGTTTTAGAGTCATACCTATCCATTTTGGAGGGTTTCTTCTCAGTTCTATAGTGGTCCTTCCTGTGATGAGAGGAGTAGGAAGGTCTGCTCCTTCATCCCTTCCTCTTCATCAGCTTCAGAAACTGCATAGAGAAGGCAACAAATTCCTCATCAGACATATTGCTTTCAGATGAGGTAGACCCTGAGCTATTTGAATCAGCTGGCCTTCTTGGAGGAGAGGCAATCCTCTCTTTACTCCTCTTTGAGCTCTCTGCCTTGAAGGCAACTGCATTCTCCCTTATTAGTGATCTGTTGCTTTTCTCCTTCTCTTTCCTAGCAGTCAGCTGCATTTCATTAGACAACAGCTTTTCAAACAGAATTGGTTGTGGAGTATCAACCAGCTTTGCCACCTCCCTAATGGCACAAATCTTGGTGTCCTAGTCTCTAGTTAGAGACCTTCAAAACTTGTTATTAATTTCATAAATGCTAAAGACCCGGTCATAGGTCCTTAACTCATTTATTATTCTGAAGAATCTTTCATAGCAGCTAGCTATGCCCTCTTCCTTGGACTGCCTAAAAGCTTCATACTCTTGGTTGAACATGGACTTCCTGTCATCTCTGACCTCTTCTGTACCCTCCATGTAGACAACCAAAGTGTCCCACATCTCCTTGGAGGTCTGGCAGTGAACCATGTTCTGAAAGGTTGAATTATCCACAATACTGACTATGATGTTCTGAGCTCTCTCGTCCAAGGTGTCAAGAATGACCACATCCTTGGTCATCTCTGAATAAGTCTTTGGTGTCTAGGCTGTTGCATCCAGAGCTGAGACTTTCATAGGGATGAAAGGTCCCTCTTCGACTGTGACAAAGATCCTTGGTTCAGATGCCTCCATGAAGAGTCTGACCATTTCCTTCCAAATTCCAAAGTCTTCCTTTCTACAGATGGGAAGATTCATGGAACCAAGCTCCTTATGATTCTCTCCTGAACCCATAAGTATACTCTGACTGCTACCCTTGGAGATCTACTCAAACTGTTAAGTCTTTCTTGAGGAACCTCCCTATGATACCACTTGAAAGTCTTTGATTGTAAGGGTAGCTAAACACCTAGAGGGGAGTGAATAGGTTTAGGTCTTTTTAAGATTTTCTTTGAATTTGTGTGTTTTAGGGTCTGATGTGATTAGATTAGTTTTGCTTTCAAGAAGATCACACACAACACACATAATATTTATAGTAGTTCCCCAGAGTATGGGTACGTCTACTATCCCTCACCTTTTCTAACAGTTTGTTAGACAAGGCCTCTTCTCTAAAACTCGGCTCCTAAGAGCTTATAACATGACCTCGCAGGACCACTCAGTCTCCTCCAATACCTACAGCTTGGGCACAAACCCCTACCACTCAGTTATCAAAATATCACCTACCTCAGGCCAAAATACCCTACCTCTCACGCTAGGAGGATATCCCTACCTCAGATCCAAATGATCCTACCACTCAGGCACAAGTGCCCTATAACTCAGGACAAAGCCCTACACTCAGATTCTTAATAGAATCCTACCACTCAGATCTATACAAGATCCTACACTCAGCCTTCATAAATAGGCTTACAACTCAAATCTAGAAAGATCTTACAGAAAAGTAGATTTGTTGATGTTGAATAGACAATAGAGAAATGATCTCTGTATTTTCCTCCTTTTGTCTTGAGAAAACTCAGTCCAGATTTCTTCTTCACAGCTCTAGAAAATTGTCTTCAGGATAAGCTCTGCTTGGGCTGTGAAATAACAACAGCAGGGGTAGACCTTGGCTGCTTTTCTCTCAGAGAAATTACTCTGATCTTACTGTTGTCGGTGTTGATCGCAACAGCTAACTTGAAGACCTTTTGGGTTTTGTCGATTTTGGACCTCTTCTTCGAACTCGACAATAATGGCGAGGAAGAAGAAGAAGTTTTGCTGATTTTCGAAAAGACAAACCCTAAAAGGATATTTTCTCCACCGCCAATCTCTTTCATTTTATCATCCGCCGTCCAACAGCTCTTTTGACCCGCATGCCCCGCTTTAATTGAAGATATATCGCCTTCCTTTTACATACAAATCTTACAACTGGCCGCCGATGCCATTAGTGGTGAATTCCAGCTTTCCCACAATGAATTTATATATCATTGACTTATTTGACTTCTACAAATCTGGGACATTATGAGCAATGGACAGAACACACAACTAGCACAAGGCTTATCCGCACAGCGCAGACACAAAGCCAGTCTGCATTGTCGCCCAGATAAGGCCTAATAAGCCAGTCCTCCAAGGTCGCACCAACAAGGCCGCACAGAAGGTCTATCTGCCTTGAACACCGCCTAAGGCTAGAGCTTGGATCAGTCTACTATACCTGCGGACAATGCGAATACCACCACCAGTCCGCAACATTCTGCAGACACTGATCTAGTCCGCACACCACAGTCCGAGACTAAGGAACAATCCCGCTTAGTCGAACAGCCAGATAGACAGGCAGTCCATACACTTTGAGCCCGCAGCTAGAGCACAAACCAGGCTCAGCCAAGCTACCAAACTCGGCGGATAGAAAATCAGTCTGTGCTAACCGTGTAAACACCCGGACTGAGCACCACCAGACTTGGTACAATTCCAGACCAAGTCCACACCTCCAGCCATCCATGGTGCGAACACAATATAAGCGGATACAAAAGACAATCCGCACAAACTGACGGACACAAACACCAGTCCGCACAAACCGACGAACTCCGCAATTTCCACCAAAGCAAGTCCAAGGGCACAAGTACATGCCAAACTCACGAGCTCTAGAAGAGTTTGCAACATGCCGGACTCGGTGAACTCCAGATTAGTCCGCAACTCTCGCAGATACCAAACTTATCCGCCCGGTTACATCCTGGGAACAAGCCGACTGCAGAACTCTAGCCAACCTGTCTAGTTACCATACCTGTCCTCACAGACCGCGCGGACAGCCTGCCCAGGCCGCCACCATATAACCGCGCAGTCTTCCCGATCAGACCGCCACCATATATTCATGTGGTCTGCCCGGTCAGATCGCCACTTTCACTTCAAAAATTTAACACTCTCACTTGAAGTGAGAAGTGGAAACCAGCCCTAGCAGTCCCCGTAACCGTTCAAATGACGCCTTCGACAATGGCTTTGTGAAAATATCCGTGATATTATCCTCACTTCACACATGCTCGACCATATGAGACCCATCGAGCACCTCCCGAATGAAGTGATGCTTCTATCCGCCTTCTTCTTTAGATTATACACCCACTCCTTAATTCCAGTGGCATCTTCAAAGCTAGAAGGCTCTCGCTCATCTAGAGGGCTTGCGAAGAAATAAGAGACGAACCTCATCATGTTCTCTTTGTTGTACCGAGCTGGTGGTTTGATGGTCCTCTTCGACCTCCGAAGGACCTGATCATGGCTGACCACCTCCGCTGCTTCTTCTGAATTAGCTCTGATCCCGGACGTACTAGGAGCATTGCTCCCCCTGCTTCCTGAACCAAAAGCCTCCGCCCCGAAACTAGAAACACCTAGAGCTCCTTGTGACACATGCAGCTCCACCTGATAATCCTTAGCAGCTTCCTCTTGCCTGCCGTCTGACCTGCTTTCATGTAGCTCAACAGATGAGCCACCTTCATACAACATCAGTTCGTCGAAGGCAACGTCTCTGGAAACGACAAACTTCTTCGTGGCACGGTCCATACACTTCTATCCCTTCTTCCTCTCATCATAGCCCATGAAGACAAGCTTCCCTACCTTCACATCCAGCTTAGTCCTGAGAGCATCGGGAACGTGTACATAGTAGGTCTACCCGAACACCCGAAGGTGTTCAACGCTAAGCTTATTCTTAAACATCATCTCATGAGGAGACTTCATATTGATTAGACTCAGAGGCATCCGATTGATGACATATATTGTGTAAGCCATCCCTTCTGCCCAGAAGGCCGTAGGAATGTCTTTGGCATGAAGCCAACACTTGCAGGTCGACTTACTTGTGCTCTAGAACATGAATAGAAAAAATCATAATAATATTACAAAAACAATACGTGTTGATGAGGTTCCCCCTGAATTTTCTAAGTCAAACCGGTGGGACTCTGGCCAAGAATATTCAAGCAGTATGATCAAACCGAGCAAACTACGTGCGTGCAAGACGCACCCGCTCAATGGGCGCAAAATCACCCCGAGGGGATAACGGGACCAAGCGCGCATGGAGGCCGTATAAAACCCGCACACATCACTCGCCCCGAGGGGAGAACGGGACCAGCACACATTGAGGCCGCATAAAACCCGCACACACGTGCAGCTACATGCTCCATGCACACGCGTGAGCGCTGCGCGTGCACCGCATCAGTGAGCGCTGCGCGTGCACCGCATCAGTGTGCGCTAGCGCTGCGCATGCATCAGCCGTCGCCGCCGCCTAGGCTTCATCAGTGGAGGCGGCGGCCCAGGCTGTCCCTCGGGCGGTCCTGCCTGATTGCAAGCTTTTCTTCAAGTGTTGGTTAATCCGGGGAGCTTATCTGTTTCTTATCCAGGATGTATTTGTTGTAGGTAGCATGTTTGAGCAGCTTTATTATTTCCAAGTACAACTCTGATTCCTAAAGGGGTGATGAACTTCATTGACAGATGTGAGATGGATAAGATTGCCCCAAAAGCTGTTTGGAGGGATCGGGCAAAGATCACATTATAAGGCGATTCAGATTCGACCGTCACAAACTGAACGCTGTGAGTGACCAGTTTTCGGAACTCTCTTAGGGTGACTGGGAGGTTTATTATGCCTTCAACTGGGACAAGTTCATCGCTGAAACCATAGCAGGGCCCCAATGCTGGTTAGAGTCTCTCTTTTTAAGATCTTCATCTTACGAAGAGCGAGCATGAATATGACCTACACTGAGCTGCTGTTGTCTATTAGTATTCACTTGACGCGGAAACTGTGATCACCAATCTCTACACTAATAACAAGCAGGTCTTGATTGGGCATGAGTAGCCCTTTCGTTACAAGCTTTTAATATAAAAGCAGTGAAAATAAAGTAAGTCCTCGAAGCCTTAATGAGAACGCTTCAGTAGAAAAAATGTTAAGTCATCGGAGCCTTGATGAGAGCGCTCCCGCGAAGAAGAATGTCAAATCCTTGAAACCTTATAATGCCTTCACGCGAGCACCTGCAGAAGCGAATTCCAGTGTCTTCTCCTAGGCTCATAAAAGTGTCCGAATGAGTGCAGGGCGTCGTACACGCTAGAAAGGAGCTGAGCAAATCTCGAGTGGAGAAGCGATCTAATTCTCACATTCTTGTCGGAAAATCTCAGAGTTCTCTCTAATCTCTGAGATGTTTATCTTCAAATGAAGGTCTGATGATCTTTTTATAGTTTTTCTGAATGGACGTGCTGGTAATTACGCACTGTCAAATCCTGAGTTGACAAATGACGTTGTTGTACAACTCATATTCATCGAGAGTGGATCCTCTAGAGCCAGGTCAGCAAGAGTCAAAGTCAGCAAGTCAAGATAGAAGTCAGAGTAAACGTGCATGAAAAAAGAAGGCCTATGTGTGTATGGTGAGTTCCCCTCGCATACTCACCAAGTAGGCCACTAGGCCAGTTACTCGCCCAGCCTGAGCGAGCTCCCCAAGAAGTCACCTAGTCACTAGGGGTTGGGATATAAATAAGACCCCCTCCTCTTGGATTGCCTATAAATAGGACCCTAGGGATACGAGGAGATGGACTTCGGAATCTCACAAAAGATCTCGACCACCTCATTTTCTAGACTTCGAGCTGAGCCTTTGGATCCTTTCTTCAGAGAGACAGGTTGCGAGCTAGCGACTATACATCTTATTTGTCGCCTTGACTTAGTCATCTGCTAGAGTCTACATCGTACCCTGCTCGACCATCTTTGGTTGTGGAGGCGAAGCTTCTTCAAAGCATCCAGGTACGTGGTGGGACCTCCCTGTCACAGTACCTGGGGTTTTTTTTGCTGTCTGACTATTTTTATGTCCTAGCTCGTTAGCCGTCTAGCCCGACCGCTGAACAAATAACCTTAGACTGTCTTGATCCGAATTTTGGAGTAGAAATTTTCCCAGCTTCAATAGTTGCTTCGTTCCGGTCACCTAGATCACCAATTTTCATGAAAATACGGACGTGCCCCTCGGGCGGTCCGAGCAGGTCGCCTGATGCCACCCAACCTTCCACCGGCACCCAGCTGGGTGCACAGCGGAAGTCCAAACGCCATTGGCGCCCAAATCGATTTGGGCGGAGGTTTCGCCCCTCCGGCCGCCCGAATCGGACGGCCCCATGACCGACATGCTGGGAGCCATCCCCAAGTTGGGCGGCTCCCCTGCCATACGACCTTGCCCGAGGCTGTAATCCCCTGGTCGACGACATTTCCCGAGTACCGGCCAGGTTGCTCCTCCCCTTGCTAGCCAAGCAGCCGAAGAAACCGATGGGCCCTAACCTCCCATGAGCAAAAATGTCATATTAATAAAATTGTTGATCTGTGTGCTCTAATTCAGGCAACTTTATTCGTCCATCCGGAATTTATCGAGGTAAAATTATCAGGTCGCCCCTTCGAAAATCTATAAAAGGATTCCTAAGACCCTGATTTGAGGGGGAGGAAGAGGGAAAAAGGTGCTTGAGAGTAGAGAATCTCCTAAGCGCTTGAAGATTTCTCTGAGATGGCTTGAAGATTGAAGAATGATCACCGTCTTCTCCAGAGCGCACCTCGATCGAGCGCTCCTCAACACGCTCCGCTCTCAAGACTGCTCCAGAGCGCACCTCGATTCGCTCCGCTCTCAAAATTGCTCCCGAGCATGCCTCGGCGCGCTCCGCTCTCCAGACTGCTCTAGAGCACGCCTCCACGTGCTCCGCTCTCCAGACTGATCTAGAGAGCGCCACAACGTGCTCTGCTCTCCAGACTTCTCCAGAGCTCATCTCGACGTGCTCTGCTCATAATATTGCTCCTGAGCGCGCCTCATCGTGCTCCGCTCTCAAGACTCTTCCCGAGCACGCGCTTCGTTTCTGAATGACACCGCAATCCATATGAATTTCTACAAAGCTCACAAAACACCTCTCAAGCGTACTCCAACACGTCTCACACACATTGCGCCCTCCAGCCAACAACAAGTGCTCCAGCGCGCTTCGCGCACATTGCTCCCTCCAGTTTACAGCAAGTTTCCCACTCTAGACTCCCCTGTGCGCAATAGGAGGCAAACCGCAAACTAAAAGACAAGCAGAGTGTGCCCCGCCAGCCTCCAAGCAACAACTGAAGACTTCAGAGCGCACATAGCGCATCAATCTCCACTGCATGTGCAAAAAGAAATATTTAGCTATACGAGCGGTGACATGTCACTGTCGGAGCCCTTGGCTCTCTCCCCAACAATTATAACGAGAGAAGTTCTGTCTCCCTCGAGTTTTCTGAAAAGTTCTATAACCACACAAGAAGATAGTGGATGTTTGGTCGGCATAGCTTCGACCACGTGGTTTTTCACCCAATTCCATTGTTTTCTACATTAAAAAAAATTTATCTTGTCGGCTGTCATGTTCTTTACATTCTATATTGACTGTTTACAGGCTCGATTGCAACAACTATCATTCGTGAACGCCAAACTTCACCCACAAAACATTATCCAATTTTGCGTTCAAATTAAAGCTAGTTTTTTTTCTTAGTAATGGTCATCATTACCGCTGTCATCCTGAACCACGCCACCTTTTGTAGGCCTGCGAGCGGTGCGATTTGGTGCGGTTTGGGGCAAAATCGAAACCGCACCGCAAGGGTGCGGTTTTTGACCGGCCAAAACCGCACCGCACCGAAACCGTGCGGTGTGGTTTGGTTTCGATGCGGTTTGGTGGCGGTTTTGGCGGTGCGGTTTCGGTTTTTGATAGTTTTTTGGATCTTTTGATTTGTGATTTATTTTTGTACAAACAAAACACATGATTGTCTGATGATCCATGAATTGTTTCAACCCCCTTTGCGGTTTTTGGCAGTTTCCTTCCATGAGGTATTGCAGCGGCGAAAGCAAGGAGAGCTTGTTTATCAATGTTTAAGTCTGATCTGACTGGAGTTGTTGTGAATAGGAGAAATAATAGAGTAAATGATGCTGAGATCTTCTGATGATCCATGAATAGTTTGTTTTTCAGAAATGTTCTAAAACTTCCAGAATGACATTGTGCCTTTATTTCTTCTGTACTGCAGAGGTGAAGAATGACTTTTAGCGAGCAGTAAAGCAAAGAAATTGATGGGGATTAACCCATTTTTAAACCATTAGGGGTGCACATAGCAATCCCCAAAATGAACCTCATGATTCCATTCATGATGGGAGAAGTGGAGGGCCCACTTTCTCTCATCTATTATCTCCTCCATCCAATTCCCCCCTCTTTCTCTCCCACCAAAAATGAGATCCAAAAAAAGGGGAAAGAGAGGAGAGAGAGCACCGCCACTGTAACCGTCCGCCGCCGGCCGCCGTCGGATGGCCATCGCCGGCCACCTCCACCTATCGACCGCCACCGGCCGGCCGCTCCCGCTAACCACCGCCAGCCGGTGGCTCGCCGCCCGAACCTCCACCATCCGATCATGGCGCGCTACCATGACCGTCCGATCAAGGGGAAACCACCCACTAACCCACTACGTTAGTGGTAGGGCCCACCATAATCTCTCATAGAGCCTATAAAAGGACCCCAGGGGCTCTTCATTTCTCACCTTTTTTCCTTCGCAACTTCTTCTTCCTTGCGCCAGAGCTCTGCCCATTTACTGCCGTAGAGAATTCTCCAGCCACCGTGAAGCTCCGCCGAGGTGAAAATGACTAAGTCCCCAAACCTGAAGAAGAAGAAGGCTTACAAGACATCCTTGCGTGGAACGCCGCGCCAGCTTCAAAGCTCTGAAGACTCACGCGGATTCCACCGTTCAAGCCCTCTCCACGGCGCAGCCTATTGCACGTGGGAAGAGCAAGTCTCCCTCTCACCTTCACTTTTGTAACAAGGAGCGGTCTGTCGCCCTTGATTCTCCTAACATTTTGTAACCTCTAATAACTTAGTGGATTTTGACTGGTACAGAACCGGTCACGTGGTTTTTCACCCGGTTGAAGGGTTTTCCACGTTAAAACTCCTGGTGTACATTTCATTTTTTTTCAACTAACTGTGTGCGCGCTCGACCGCTCCGCGAGCTAAGGCGGTCCAAGTTAGTCCGAATCGACCGGAGCGCCGAGTTTGGCCGCAACAGTTTGGCGCCGTCTGTGGGAAACATTCCCAACATCCTTCAGAAGACAAGTCACTCATCTTTACCGCTTCCAAAGCTTAGATTCCATGGCGAAGAGAAGTACTCGCATCACTGAAGGATCCACACTTGGCGGACACATCGAACCAGCACGATCCCACTCACTAGTGGACGTGCCACTGACTGCCGAAGTAGCTTTCGCCCCCGTCATTGCCCTGGAGGGGCGCGTCCGCCAAATGGAAGAATAACAAACGAAAATGCTTGCATTACTCCAAAACATGGGAGCACCTCCTGCTCCCCCGATGCCGCCAGCCCCAGCAAATCCTCCGTCGCAACCAAACCCGGAAAGGGTCCAGGAAGAGCCCAAGGATTATTCTAACGCCGCTGGCTCCACTCACCCAGCTCAAAGAGGAGTAAGAGCAGATCTTCATCACCACCTCGACGGCGATATTCACCCCCCTCCTCTCGAAAGATTTACTCGGGAGGAAATTCGGGAAGTTATAGCCGAAGAATACTGCCAGGCTGGAAGAAGAGACTTTCAGGCTCACCGACCGCTCTACCAAGGCTCCCCATTGATGCCGCAAATCCTCGATCATCCCATTCCACATGGATTCAAGCTTCCAAACATCGAGACGTTTGACGGGACCGATGATCCACTAGAACACATCAACCACTTCACCACCATCATGAGGATTTACAATGCTCCAGACCAGTTGCTCTGCCAAGTGTTCCCAGCAACACTCAAAGGACAGGCTCGTACATGGTTCCATTCCCTGAGAGCTGGCACCATTACTAACTTCGCAGAGCTGACTAGGCAATTTACTGACCAGTTCATTGCAAATCGGAGAATTGTTCGCGATCCCTCTCACCTTTCAGGTATTAGACAAAATGAAGGGGAGTCTCTCAGGGACTTCTTTCGCCGCTTCACCTCTGAGACGCGTCAAATTCCAGGCGTCTACCCCGAGCTTCTCAGAGGCATCTTCCTTGGCGAACTCCGCCCCAGTGGCTTCTATTCAGCACTCATGAGGGAGACCGTGCCCAGTTATCCAGATCTCGTTCATCGGTTCTAGGCCCATATAGCAGCCGACGAAGCTATTGAAGCGCACCGACAACATTTTGGAGGAGGACAGAAAAGGAAGAAAGAAGAGGAACCAACTCTCACAAGACAAGAAGAACGACATCAGAGTGAGCGTCGCCGCAATAGCCGTCAACAAGACCTTCCAAGGAATAGGGGGCAACATCCATTTCAGTAATACACCCCTCTGAATACCACCCGCACAAATGTGATGTACGCCATTCAGAATGATCCGGCCTTCCAACGACCAAGAGCGTCGCGGCCAAACCCCAAGGCAGACCAGACAAGATACTGCGAGTTCCACCGCGCAACGGGTCACAACACTGAAGAGTGCGCCGGTCTCAAAGATGAAATTGAACGTCTTGTTCGCCAGGGGCTCCTCGGGAGATTTTTGCAAAGACAGGCACATATCCCAGCACAAGGAAACGGTGGAGGAAGGCAGATGGTAGGCAACATAAAGACCATCGTCGGATCCCCAACAATGAATACCTAGGACGGACGCTCTCCCCGACACAGGACGACCCTCTACATCACACCTGCAGCCCGGAATTTGCGTCGCATCCATCCCTCCGCATTTTTATCTTTTATTAATGGTGTTAATCGTCTGCTTTTTCCATCATCTCTTTTTTCCACTTTAGAACAGTAAAAGTCATGAGCTTAGGCTTGCGCGAACCAAGTTTATTTCCAAGTACAATATCATATTTGTTTTAAGGTAAAACTGTGCTTACAAACCGAATAAGCAGGTCCTTCAGCAACTTTGCACCTCCAATGTCATGTCATCGTCAGGACCTGTCCCCCTTGCGATCGTACCCGGATTGAGCACCTACGTTCTCCGACGGTCGGATTGAGAACTTACACTCTCCGACGTCATCGCTAGGGCCTGCCCCCCTCGCGATCGCACCCGGATTGAGCACATACGTTCTCCGGTGCCTGGATTGAGCACATACGTTCTCCGATGGTCGGATGGAGTACTTACACTCTCTGACGCCATCGCCAGGGCTTGTCCTCCTCGCGATCGCACCCTCGCGCAATCTAAACCGCGAGAAACCCTCGCGCAACCTAAACCGCAAGCAGCCCTCGCGCAATCTAAGCCGCGAGCAACCATCGCGCAATCTAAGTCGCGAGCAGCCCTCGCGCAATCTAAGCCGCGAGCAGCCCTGGCGCAATCTAAGCTGCGAGCAACCCTCGCGCAGTCTAAGTCGCGCGCAACCTAAGCCACGAGCAACCCTCGCGCAAGCTAATCCGCGAGCAACCCTCGCGCAACCTAAGCCGCGAGCAACCCTCGCGAAAGTCAAGCCGCGGTCGCAAACCGTGCAAATCAAGCCGCGAGCCAGCCTCATGCAAGCACGGCGGCAAGCCAGCAAAGCCGCGAGCCAACCTCGTAAAAACTAATCCGCGATCACAAACCGCGCAAGGCAAAGTCACAAGCAAGTCTTGTGCGAGCCAAAGCCACGAGCCAAGCTCGTGCGAGCAAAAGTCACGAACCAAGCTCGTGCGAGCAATAATCGCGAGTCAGTCTCGCGCAAAATGACGTTGCACGTCAAACTTACGTAAAACAGCATCAACCTCGCCAACTGAGGTATCATTCATCCTCGATAAAAATGGAGGCGCCGTGTTTGCACACATGCGCCTTGCCGCAGCAAGTTTCCCCTTTCGACCTTGTACAAAAAGTACTTGGAGATACACTCGGGGGGCAACAGAAACTCCACATCTCAGTAATCTCTTCCCTTGGGCTCTTAGTCCGCCATACATGTTACACCTTGCGCACATCGCGTATGCAGCGTGCATCGCGCACGCATCACTCACCCATCGTGCACATTACATACCGTGCACATCGTACCTTGTGCACACGTAACATACCTTGCGCCTTGCGCACACAAGACGTAGTTGTGCATATCACGGCCGGCGCGCAAAAGGTCCAAATTAAACACCTCGTGCACACCGCACCCACCACGCATACAAACTGCGTGTGCGCAGCGCGCAAACTGCGCCCTCGCGGCGCGAAAGCTGCGCCCGCGTGGCGCGCAAGCTGCGCCCACAAACTAGGCGCTCGCAGCATACGTGGTGCAGCGCGCTAACAGCATGCGCACAACGCGCTAACTGTGCGCGCATAGCACGCTAACTGTACGCGCATAACACGCTAACTGCGCGCACAACGCACTAAAATGTGCGTGCACTGCGCACAACAGCGCACGCACGCACAGCGCGAAACAGCGCGCGCAACAGTGCGCGCTGCAATTAATTGCAGCGCGCAACAGTTTGCACGCAACAGTGCGCGCTGTAATTAATTGCAGCGCGCACTGCGCGTGCAACAGTGCGCGCGCAACAGTGCGCGCGCTGCAATTAATTGCAGCGCGTAGTGTGTGCGCGCAACAGTGCGCGCGCACTACGCGCGCTGCAATTAATTACAACACACAGTGCGCGCAGTCCGTGCACTACTGTCCGCTACAGTTTTTCGCGCGTAGCTCGCGCGCACCCACACGATTTGGTCTGCGCACCTCGCATGCCCGCGCGTTGACTGCCGTCACGCCGTCCAATCATGGACGCGTCGTCCCCCCTTCTCCCGAAGAAATTTTTTAATATGCAGCTACATGGGCTGGCCGAGTGTCGCTCGCGGACGTTTCTAGCATGTCATTGGACGTCGTCATAATCAAAAGGAATGAGGAAAAATCCTTGTTCTGTCGCTTGTGCCAATCTCCGACAACCAAGGATTTGTGGGGCAATTGATGGGTATTAACCCATTTTTAAACAATTAGGGGTGCACATAGCAATCCCCAAAATGAAATTATGGGCTTGACTAATCAACCCCATGATTCCCTTCATGATGGGAGAAGTTGAGGGCCCACTTTCTCTCATCTATTATCTCCTCCATCCAATTCCCCCCTCTTTTTCTCCCACCAAAAATGAGATCCACAAAAAGGGGAAAGAGGGGAGAGAGAGCACCGCCGCCGCAACTGGCTGCCGCCGACCGCCGCCAACCGGCCGCCGCCGGCCACCTCCACCTGTCGACCGCCACCGGCCGGCCGCTACCGCTAACCACCGCCAGCCGGTGGCTCGCCGCCCGAAGCTCCACCATCCGATCATGGCGCGCTACCACAGCCGTCCGATCAAGGGGAAACCACTCACTAACCCACTATGTTAGTTGTAGGGCCCACCATGATCTCCCCCTGGAGACTATAAAAGGACCCCAGGGGCTCTTCATTTCTCACCTTTTTTTCCTCCGCAGCTTCTTCTTCCTTGCGCGAGAGCTCTGCCCGTTTCCTGCCGTAGAGAATTCTCCAGCCATCGCGAAGCTCCGCCGATGTGAAAACGACTAAGTCCTCAAACCTGAAGAAGAAGAAGGCTTACAAGAAATCCTTGCGTGGAACGCCGCGCCAGCTTCCAAGCTCTGAAGACTCACGCGGATTCCACCGTTCAAGCACTCTCCACGACTCAGCCTATTGCACGTGGGAAGAGCAAGTCTCCCTCTCACCTCCACTAATGTAACAAGGAGCGGCCTGTCGCCCTTGATTCTCCTAACATTTTGTAACCTCCAACAACTTAGTGGATTTTGACTGGCACAGAACAGGTCACGTGGTTTTTCACCCGGTTGAAGGGTTTTCCACGTTAAAACTCATGGTGTACATTTCCCTTTTTTTCAACTGATTGTGTGCGCGCTCGACCGCTCCGCGAGCTAAGGCGGTCCAAGTTAGTCCGGATCGACCGGAGCGCCGAATTTGACCGCAACAGAAATTAACAAAAATACATGCACAATCCTTTCACAAAAAAACCTAAATATTTACTGTTAAAATGTTGCAAGGCATGCTTCCATAAGAGTTTTATTGACAATAGCACAAGTCCTATTTGATAGAAATGTTGTAAATAGGACCATCAGCTGAACAACTAACAAGACATTTCATAAAAACTGTGTTTATTTTTGCTCCCTCCATTGTCTCATTCTAATCATATCTATAAATAAAAAGAATTCTATAAAAATCTCCAATGTTCAGTTTTTCAATGCAAGAGATTTCTAAAAAAATCTCATGGATCAGCTAAACAAAAAAGAAGTAATTCTCAACAGAGTCTACCTCACAAAACTTGTTGGGTGCCAACATTTAACCCTAAAACCCTCCAATATAAAGATGCCCAAAGAAAATAGAAAACAAAACTATTCACAGAAGAAGGAAAAAAAAAGTAAAAGAGAAGGGGCTTTATAGCTTTGACAGAAATTATATTAGCACTAAATATACTTGTACTATTATTGTATTAACCGCAAAAAAGGAGTAGAAATTATATTAGCACTAAATAATAATATTAATGTATTATATTTGATATATTACTCACAACGGTTCGGTTCGGTGCGGTTTGCTCGGTTTTGACGAGGCCAAAACCGAACCGCACCGTGCAAGGCGCGGTTTTCACACCCACAAAACTGCACCGCACCTTACCTCACATCGTCGGTTCGGTCTGAAATGCGGTGCGGTTTTGCGGTTTGGTGCGGTTTTCGGTTTTCCTGCACAGACCTAACCTTTTGGAAGTTCTCCAAAGCAAAACCTTCGATTGTAAATGAACAAACATCACATCTCTCTCTTTCTCTCTAAACATACACACACTTCCGTTACAGGGTTTGACCGCCGGCCGCGGCCGAGAAAGCGGTCATGCGGGCCGCTCTCCCACGACCGCCGACCGCGGCTGAGCGAGCGGCCGTGCTGGCCGCGGCCGAGCGAGCGGCCGTGCTGACCGTGCCCGAGAGACCGGCCGCGCAGGATGCTTTCCCCCAGCCTCCGGCCGCGGCCGGGCTAAGCCGCCGCGCCGGCCGCGACCGAGAGAACGACCGCGCGAGCCGCTCTGCCTCGGCTGCCGGCGTACAACAAAGGAAGCTGTCACGCCAACCTCTCATCCTCGGCCACCGACGCATGGTCGAGGGAGTGGCTGAGCCGACCGCCCCTCCTCGGCCGCCGCCGACGGTCCTCCCCTCGCCGACGAATTAGGGGCGGCGATATCGCCGGTCGCCCGTGGAGATCCGCCCCCGCTGTCCGATCATTTGGGGACGTTCCCCGCCGCACGATTCACGTGTAACCACCCACTAACCACTGGGTTAGTGGGGGGAGTTTAATTAATAATTTATTTAGGGTGCAAATAGGGGGATTAATTATCATAAATGCGCACCCCCTAAACTATAGGAAAAATATTAATTTCGGCTGGTTATGGTGTGCGGATAGCCACATAACCACCATAATCACCACCCCAGAATCTATAAAAGGAGCTCCAGGTCTCCTCATTTCTCACATTTTTTCTCCGAGCCTTCTTCTTCCTCAGGTCGAAGCTCTGCCAAATTTCTCCTACAAGCAGCGTTCGAGTCGCACTCAAGCCGCACCCAGGCCGCGTGGGAGCCGCGTACGAGCCACGTTTGAGCCACCTGACGAAGATCGACCACTCAATTTCCAAGTGACCTCCGCAACCGCAAACCTAAGTGCTCCGCTCCGACGCTTAGTGCCAGCAGAATGCCCAGTGAAGCCCATTGTCGCAAGGCACGATTTGTAACCCACTCCCGGTGCGTCGACCTGTCGTCCACCGTGTGTTAAGTGTTCTCTCACCCCAAAATTATAACGAGAGACGGTCTGTCATCCTCGATTCAACAAACACATTATAATAATCAGGAAATAGTGGACTTTGACCGACACAGATCCGATCACGTGATTTTTTACCCGGTTGAGGGGGTTTTTAACGGCACAGATCGTGTCTACGATCGATCTACTTCATTGACTGTGTGCACGCTCGACCGTTCTGAAAGCAAAGGCGGTCCAGGTTATTCTTGTCCAACCGGTACGTCGAGTTAGACCGCAATAGTTTGGCATCGTATGTGGGAAACGAGTTCCCAACATCCTCTGAAGACAGTACCCTCAGCACAGCGGTACTCATGACTAGAGACTATGACGGGAGAAGTTACCCGCACTATAGAAGGGATGACTCTTGGGGGGTACGTCGGTCCAGTTCCCCCTAACTTTCCTGTCAACATGCTTGAAGCAAAACCCCCCTGCGTGGATATTCAAGGACGCAAAGCCCGTCCTTGCCAGAGAACCTGAAACTCAAAATCACTATAACTGCTCTATAGTAAAGGACCTCAATGAAAGGTTCACGCGTGAAGTTCTCAGCTTAATTGCAGAAGAGCAGGAGCGAGCCAAGTAAAGTGCCGCCTCGGCCAGCCGCCCCCTCTATCATTGCTCGCCATTTGCACCTGAGGTCCTGACACATTCAATCCCCTATGGTTTCAAGCTCCCAAAGATCGAGACGTACGATGGTACAAGTAACCCGTAAGAGCATGTCAGACATTTTACAATCATGATGCAACTTTACAATTCCCCAGATCAATTATTGTGTCAAGCTTTCCCTGTGACCCTAAAAGGGCAAGCTCGCACCTGGTTCTTTTCCTTGAAGGAAGGAGAAATCAAGGATTCCGCAGAACTAACACAACAATTCACGGATCAGTTCATCGCCAGCAGCCGGATATTCAACGATCCTTCCCACTTGTCCGGTATCCGTCAAATTGAATGGGAAACCCTTAAAGATTTCTTATATCGTTTCAATATTGAGGCACAACGAATCCCTAGAATAAAAATGCTACCGGGGTTTCTTCTTGGAGGGCTCCTTCCTGGTTGCTTCCACTACGCACTAGTACGAGAGACTATACCGAGCTATCCCGATCTTGTTCGACGGATCGACGCCTAAATCGCTGTTGATGATGCATTTGAAGCACATCACCAACAATTCAAATGTAACTCGAAGAGACATCAAGAGCGGGGGTCGACACCACTGTCGGTTCCCAAAAAGAGCAACTCATGTTGTGTCAACTCTCGGCGGGCTGGGGGCATCACCAACATCAAGCATTCACTCCCATCAACGCTTCGTAAGTGGAAGTGTTGCTTGCTATATGCAACCATCCGTCTCTCCAAAGGTCAAGGGCTCTTACTCCAAACTCAGGGGACCAATCCAAATATTGTGAATTCCATCAAGGTCACGGACATAAAGCAGAAGATTGTTCAAGACAGAAGACAGAAATCGAACGATTCATTCGCCTTGGGTACCTCGAGAGTTTTATCCAAAACAAAGGCTCTGAATCAACATGTCAAGAATGATCCAGTGCAGGACTGATCCCTAGGATAAACATCCCAAAGAAGAGTTTTTTTTTGTTAAAGGGGCATCCAGAGCTCCTCCACTGCTTGTATTTTGTATTTTCAACATTAGTGGAACAAACACCAAGTGTTATCTTTAATCTTATTGATGACTTCCTTATAGAGCGTTTAGTGATCCAACCAAGGGACTCCGACCTCTCCCCTTACAGAGTGTTCGGTGCTCCCCACAAGGGACTCCGACCTCTCCCCTTATAGAGTGTTCGGTGCTCCCAACAAGGGACTCTGGTCTCTCCCCTTACAGAGTGTTCAGTGCTCTCAACAAGGGACTCCGGCCTCTCCCCTTACAGAGTGTTCGGTGCTCCCCATGAGGGACTCTGGTCTCTCCCCTTACAGAGTGTTCGATGCTCCCCACAAGGGACTCCGGCCTCTCCCCTTACAGAGTGTTTGGTGCTCCCAATGAGGGACTCCGACCTCTCCGCTTACAGAGTGTTCAAATTTTCACAAAAGAGATTCTGGCCTCTTCGACTCATAGCCCGGCTAGGCTGCATCAAATACTTACATTCTCCATCGTCACTACAAGCCAACAGCTCGCCATCGCTAGGTCCTGCCCCCTCGCGCAAAATAAACGAAGCCGCAGACCAACCTCGTGCAAACTAAACCGCGATTACAACCTGCGCAAAGCAACACCTCAAGTCAAACACATAAACAACATTTGAGCAAAAAGAAGAAAGAGAACAACATCATCACAACAACATACAAATACATGCGCAAATGCGCTGATCATTGTACAACCCCGTGTCCGCCGAAGGGGCCCAAGCAAGCAGGCGGGCCGGGCCCCAGCCGCCTCTCTCAGGCGGGCCAGCCCCCGCTCGCCTCTCCTAGGCGGGCCGGGCCCCAGCCGCCTCTCTCAGGCGGGCCAGCCCCCGCTCGCCTCTCCTAGGCGGGCCGGGCCCCAGCCGCCTCTCTCAGGCGGGCCAGCCCCCGCTCGCCTCTCCTAGGCGGGCCGGGCCCCAGCCGCCTCTCTCAGGCGGGCCAGCCCCCGCTCGCTTCTCCTAGGCGGGCCGGGCCCCCAGCCGCCTCTCTCAGGCGGATCGGCTACAGTCCACCTCCCTCCAGATGACAGGGGGTGACTCGACAAGAGGTGCGCATAACCAGCCAGAACAGCGGGGTTTGGCTGTTGGCAGGCCAACCCAAGGGGCTCTTTAGTAAATTCAGGCTACCAGGGGCAGGTTATTTGCAGACCATCCAAGGTAATCTATAAATAAGACCCAAGGGGTACCTCAGAAGGCACGCTTACTAGTTCACAAATCTTATAGCGCTTTCTGAGGTACCTTAGCCCGGCAACTGGTTAAGGAGGGGAAGCGCTCTAAGATCTTCCGGGTGTGTGGTGGGACCTCCGAGCCGGGCCCTTGGTCCTGTCCTCTGTTTTTCTTTCCCTTGTTGTTTCTCTTGCAGGAGCGAAGTAGGTGCGAGACCACCCCTTCCCCAAGGGTCGAACTCCACAGAGGCCGGTTTCCGGTTTTAACATTTTGGTGCGGTGAGCGTGGAGCGTGGTCAGCAAGGAAAACCTTCAGCAGGTTCGATGACGGGAGAGGAAGGACAAGGATCAGGCAGGGGCAGCTCGCCACCCCCTCCCCCACCCCCAGCGGCGAGCGTGTCAGCAGAACTTAGGGAGGAGATCCTCGGGCTCGTCAGGACCGCCCTCGGCATGCGAGCGGAGAGCGCGACACCAGTAGTCCCAGTAGTCGCCGCTCCCGCACTAGGCGACGACGCGCCGCTCAGGCGACCGGGGAAGGAACCCGCCGAGAGAGGCGAGCGCGAGTTCCAGGGGCGAGTTCTGTTCCCCGGCTCGGCCGCAGAATACCATTTTGGCGAGACGGCCGGGAGAGAGTTCCCCCCTCGCCCAGCTGAGGGAGGAAGCCCCTTCAGCGAGTTCGTCTCCTCCGCCCCAGTTCCAGAGGGGTTTCGTGAGCCGGAGATGACCTACTACTCCGGGAAGGGAGACCCTGTCCACCACATCCAGTGGTTTGAGGACATGGTCTCTATTCGACAGATGTCCGACGGCTTCAAGTGCCGACTCTTCGCCATCACCCTCCGAGAGAAGGCGAGAGAATGGTTCCACCAGCTCCCGACCGGGTCCATCTTCTGTTTCGAGGACCTGTGTCGGGGGTTCATGTTAAGGTTCACCACTTCCAAGAAGAGGAAGAAGGAGGTGGAGTCCTTGTTCCGTGTCAAGCAGAGGGTGGGAGAGACCCTGGGGAGTTACCTGGACAGATTCCAAGAGGAGTTGTCTCAAGTGCAGGAGATGCCAGGGCACACCATGATGGTGGCCTTCACCCTGGGTCTCCAATCCGGGTTCTTCGCAATGGAACTCAAGAGGTCCCCCCCCCCCCAGTATCTTTTGAGGCGCTCCTAGAGAGGGCGGCTAGGGAGGCCGATATGGAGGCAGCACACCCGGAGTTTGCCCGAAGGTTGGCCAGATGGGCCGTGGAGGAAGAGAGGCCAAGGGGTGGCCGAGGGCAGGAGGAGAGAAGGGTTGAGCCCCGACAGAGGGAACAGCCGCCGCCGCCGCAGCATCAGCAGCAACCCAGGCAGGGGAGACAGGAGCCGAACTTTCGGCTGGGCTGGAGACCCGAGTGGCAGGAGCCCGGGGCAAGGAGAGGGTTCCGCGGAGGGGACTACCGTCAAGGAGGACAGGGTCAGTTCTACCCTCCGGGCGGGATGCAGGGCCAGAGGCCGGCCCTCCCCGACCAGGAGCAGGCTATGGCCATAGCATTGGGAGAAAGGAGAAGAGCAGCACGGAGAAGAAGAAGGGATGTGAGGGTGGAGTTGCCTTACTGCGACTTCCATCAGGAGGAGGGGCACGCCACAGCCACGTGCCCCGAGTTCCTCGAGATGAGGGGCAACCGGGAGCAGCAACAACAACAGCGTCCGGAAGTGCGGATTGAGGAAATCCGGCCTCGGGCGGAGGAGGGTCGGTGCGAAGACCGGGCGGATGTGGGCTCCCGAGGTAGGATCGGAGCGATCCACGGGGGGGCTGGGATCGAGGCTTCCCGCAAGTCAAGCCTCCACACTATGTACCGCAGGAGCGTTGGCTCCACGTCCCAGTCCCCTCCCCCGGACGAGAAAATCACCTTTTCCATGGAGGACATGCCGGGTCACGAGGACCCCTTCTGCGATGCGCTAGTCATCCAGACAGCCATCGAGGACTTCACCGTCCCCCGGATCCTCGTCGATAACGGGAGCTCGGTCAACGTCATCTTCAAGAAGGCGTTCGATGCGATGAAGGTGGAGGCCCGAAGGGTGTTGGCCTCGGACGGACCCCTGTTCGGCTTCTCAGGGGAGAGGAAGGAGGTTGAGGGAGGAGTGGGACTCCATGTCGTTCTGGGGGGGCAGTCCCGCAATTGCAAGTTCGTCATCGTGGACGCCCCGAGCAGCTACAGCGCCATCTTCGGGAGGCCTCTCATCAGCGCCTTCCGCTGCGTCCCCTCATCCTTCCACCAATGCCTAAAATTTAACGTCGAGGGGGTCCAGGTTCGGGTCCGCGGAGACCCCAAGGAAGCGAGGGAGTGCTATGTCACGGCGGTGAACTCCATCTCTTGGCTGGAGGGAGCCGAGGAGATGGGGCGGAGGCTGAGGGAGGAGGAGCCGGAAGCGGGCGGGGATGAGATGGAGGTGGAGGAGAGTCGTGCCCAGGAGAAGGTCGCTGAGGAGATTCAGGAGCCGGCTGAGGCGATGGCCGTTGCAGAAGCTGAGGAGGAGGTCCTCGCCTTCGACGAGGGGGAGACTGAGGAGTGGGAGGCACAGTCCCGCCTTGAGGCGGCAGAGGAGGTGGCGGAGATGGAGGTTCTAACCACCGGAGGCAGGGTGGAGAGGATCCGCATCAGCGGAGGATTGACCCCGGAGGCTCAAGGCCGGATGCTGGAGTGCGTCCAGAAGAACGTGGACATCTTCGCATGGAGTGCCGCGGAGATGCCCGGGATCGACTCCAACATCGCCTGCCACCGCCTCAACCTGGACCCGGAGGCTCCCCCCATCCGACAAAAGAAGAGGCCCGTTGCGGACAAGCTCGCCGAGCCCATCAGGGAGGAAGTAGCAAAGCTCCTCAAGGCCGGCTTTGTATCCGAAATCCAATACCCCGGCTGGGTCTCCAATGTTGTAATGGTTAAAAAAGGAGACGGCCGGTGGAGGATGTGTATCGATTTTTCCCTTCTTAATAAATCATGCCCTAAAGATTGTTACCCCTTGCCTCGGATCGACGCGCTGGTTGACTCAGCCGTCGGTTTCCCTTTGATGAGTTTTCTAGATGCCTTTTCAGGTTATCACCAAATCAGGATGCACCCTCCGGACGTCAAAGACGTCTCATTCATCACAGGGGATGGATGCTATAGTTATAAAATGATGCCCTTCGGGCTGAAAAATGCAGGGGCGACCTACCAGAGAATGATGGACAGGGTCTTTCAAGGGCAAAAGGGAAGGAACCTGGAAGTTTATGTAGACGATCTCATGGTCAAGAGTCCGGACCTCGACTCCCACCTCCGGGACCTGGAGGAGACCTTTGCCACTCTCCGCGGGTGCCAGATGAGGCTGAACCCCCTCAAATGCACCTTCGGGTCAGGCAGAGGAAAATTCTTGGGGCATCTCCTCACCCCTGCCGGCGTAGAGCCCAACCCCGACAAGGTGAGGGCAATCCTGGAGTTGGAGTCTCCGCGGAATGCGAAGGAAGTGCAGCGATTGACTGGGAGGCTGGCGGGACTGAGCAGGTTCCTCTCACGGGCCGGGGAGAAATGCTCTCCGTTCTTTAAAAGCTTGAGAGGAGGCCAAAAATTCGAGTGGACCTCGGAGTGCGAGGAGGCATTCCAGGCCCTAAAGAAGCAGTTGACTCAGGCCCCCCTACTACAAGGGCCAAAGGAGGGGGAGGACTTATTCCTGTACTTAGGGGCTGGGACCGAGGCCCTGAGCTCTGTTTTAGTTCGGGAAGAAGGGAAGAGACAACTCCCAGTTTACTATGTAAGTCGGGTCTTGAGGAAGGCCGAGCTCCGGTACCCCATCCTAGAGAAGCTGGCCTTCGCCCTCATCATCTCGGCCCGGAGGCTCCGGCCCTATTTCCAGGCACACTCGATCCGAGTGGTGACTGACCACCCTCTCCGCAACATCTTCGAGGGGGTGGAGCATTCTGGCAGGTTGGCCAAGTGGTCGGTGGAGCTGAGCGAGTTCGACATCTCCTTCATACCTCGCCTCTCGATCAAGGCCCAAGCCATGGCCGATTTCCTGGCTGACTATGTGGTCGAGGTGGCGGAGGAAGAACTCACTCGCCCGGTTCCCTGGAAGGTCATGGTGGATGGTGCGTCAGGGAGGCACTCCCTGGGGGCTGGGGTCATCTTGGAAAGCCCCCAGGGGGTGAGGATCGAGCAAACGGTGGTGGTGCATTTCCCCATCACCAACAATCAGGCCGAGTATGAGGCCGTGATTGCGGGTCTATGCCTGGCCAGGGAGCTGGGGGTGCACGATGTGGAGGTCCTCACTGACTCCCTGGTGGTGGCCTCCCAGATCAACGGGGAATTCGAGGCAAGGGATCCCACCCTGCAGCGTTACTTGGCGAAGGTAAAGGGAGTCATCGGCACCTTCCAGACTTTCTCCATCCGGCACGTGCCTCGGGAGGATAACGAGCAGGTAGATCAGCTAGCAAAGCGTGGACCCCGGGCGGGGGGTACCATCACAGACCTCTTTCGCCCATCCATCGAGGAGGGGGAGCTGATGGAGGTGGAACAGCGCCCCTCCTGGATGGACCCATTCATCACTTTCCTGACCATCGGAGAATATCCCCAGGGGATGGACGGAAAGAAACTCAAATACAAATCGGCATACTACCTCATGCGAGATGGCCAGTTATATCGAAAAACTCTCTCAGGGATGCTGGCGCGTTGTGTGGGCGAGAGGGAGGTCCCGAAGATTCTAGAAGAGGTCCACTCCGGGGAGTGTGGGAGTCACTCTGGAAGTCGAACCTTAGAAGGCCGGATCGTCAGGCAGGGATACTTTTGGCCGACTCTGGGTCTCGACGCGGCAAAATTCACAAAGGAATGCCATAAGTGCCAGCTATTTGCTCCCCTCCAACTGCAACCGGCCCAGCGCCTCAGGAGTATCATAGCTCCCTGGCCATTCGCCATCTGGGGAATGGACCTGGTCGGGCCCTTCCCCCAAGCCAGCGGCCAGAGGAGGTTCCTGCTCGTGATGATTGATTACTTCTCCAAGTGGCTGGAAGTTAAGGCGCTGGCCAAGGTGACCTCCCAGGTCGTCAGAAACTTTGTGTGGGGGGAGATCATCTGTCGTCATGGGTTGCCCCAGGCCATCGTCACGGACAATGGCCCTCAATTCGCCAGTGCCGAGTTCACCAGCTTCTGCGAGCAGCTCGGGATCGACCTCAGGTTTGCCTCAGTTCATCACCCCCGAAGCAATGGGCAGGTAGAAGCGGCAAACAAGATTATCGTTAACCTCCTCAAGAAAAAGGTGGAGAACTTGAGAGGAAGCTGGGTGGAGCAACTCCCCTCGGTCCTCTGGGCCCTCCGAACCACACCCAACACAGCAACAGGGGAGACGCCTTTCAAACTCTCCCACGGGTGCGAGGCAGTACTTCCGGTGGAGTTTGAAGTCCGGACACCTCGGGTAGTCGGGGCCGGAGAACACAAAGAGGAATGGAGAGCCCATAATGAAGAAGAGTTACGGCTCTCTCTCGACATGGTTGAGGAACTGCGGGACCTTTCAGTCGTGAGGCAGGAGGAGATAAAGAGAAGAATGGCCAAGTATTTCGACAAGCACGTCAGAGTCAAGCAGTTTGCCGAAGGAGATTTGGTCCTGAGGAAGGTGGACGCGGCAGGGAGATCAGCCGCAGTGGGAAAGCTCCACCCCAATTGGGAGGGACCATTCATCGTGCAGGAGGCATTGAAGTCGGGGGGATACCGCCTCCGGAATGTGGAGGGCGAGACCCTAAGTCTCACTTGGAGTGGAGACGACTTGAAGCGTTTTTTTCCCTGAAACTATGCAAATCATGTTCAATCTCTAGTGGAATTTCTGGCAAGAATCTTGTTTCCCCCCCCCCGATGATAGATGAATGTCACTGCCCCAGACCCCGAGCAGATCCCGCTGCCAGGCTCTCACCAAGCCGGCAGGGCTGGATGTCACTCGGAGGAGACTGCCCCAGACCCCGAGCAGATCCCGCTGCCAGGCTCTCACCAAGCTGGCAGGGCTGGATGTCACTCGGAGGAGTCTGCCTCAGACCCCGAGCAGATCCCGCTGCCAGGCTCTCACCAAGCTGGCAGGGCTGGATGTCACTCGGAGGAGTCGGCCCCAGACCCCGAGCAGATCCCGCTGCCAGGCTCTCACCAAGCTGGCAGGGCTGGATGTCACTCAGAGGAGTCTGCCTCAGACCCCGAGCAGATCCCGCTGCCAGGCTCTCACCAAGCTGGCAGGGCTGGATGTCACTCGGAGGAGTCGGCCTCAGACCCCGAGCAGATCCCGCTGCCAGGCTCTCACCAAGCTGGCAGGGCTGGATGTCACTCGGAGGAGTCTGCCTCAGACCCCGAGCAGATCCCGCTGCCAGGCTCTCACCAAGCTGGCAGGGCTGGATGTCACTCGGAGGAGACTGCCCCAGACCCCGAGCAGATCCCGCTGCCAGGCTCTCACCAAGCCGGCAGGGCTGGATGTCACTCGGAGGAGACTGCCCCAGACCCCGAGCAGATCCCGCTGCCAGGCTCTCACCAAGCTGGCAGGGCTGGATGTCACTCGGAGGAGTCTGCCTCAGACCCCGAGCAGATCCCGCTGCCAGGCTCTCACCAAGCTGGCAGGGCTGGATGTCACTCGGAGGAGACTGCCCCAGACCCCGAGCAGATCCCGCTGCTAGGCTCTCACCAAGCTGGCAGGGCTGGATGTCACTCGGAGGAGTCCGCCTCAGACCCCGAGCAGATCCCGCTGCCAGGCTCTCACCAAGCTGGCAGGGCTGGATGTCACTCGGAGGAGTCTGCCTCAGACCCCGAGCAGATCCCGCTGCCAGGCTCTCACCAAGCTGGCAGGGCTGGATGTCACTCGGAGGAGTCTGCCTCAGACCCCGAGCAGATCCCGCTGCCAGGCTCTCACCAAGCTGGCAGGGCTGGATGTCACTCGGAGGAGTCTGCCTCGGACCCCGAGCAGATCCCGCTGCCAGGCCCTCACCAAGCTGGCAGGGCTGGATGTCACTCGGAGGAGTCCGCCTCGGACCCCGAGCAGATCCCGCTGCCAGGCTCTCACCGAGCTGGCAGGGCCGGATGTCACTCGGAGGGGTCTACCCCAGACTCTGGGCAGGGTTGGGCTGGCGACTTCTCGCCGAGCAACCAGGGATTAGACACCATCCCCAAGGAATGTCCGGGCGAGTCGGCGAGCCAAGAAGGTTGGTCCCAGCGCGTAAAGGGACGAGCCTTAAGCGTGACGCGCGAGGGAAGGGGTTGGGCTCTCGCGGCGCAAGAAATTGAACGAGACGGACCGGCAAAAATGCTCGGGCAAGACGGCGAGCCAAGAAGGCCGGCCCCGGGGGATAAAGGGGCGAGCCCTAAGCATGGCGTGTGAATGGAGGGGATCAGACTATCACGTCGCCAGGAGTCGGGTGAGCGGGCCGGTCAGGATGACCTTATGAGGCCGCAACGCCGGCCCCAACCCACCACTCGGCGGGTCATAGGGTGAATTAGGGGCAAAGGCTCGGAAGCGCCAAGCCCCCCCGAGAGGCCGACCCACACGAAGTCTTTACGCACGGAGGACGGGCCCAGTCCACTCGCGTCGCGGAAGGTGCGACTCGCCGCTCGCGTCGCGCCGGCTTTAATGTCTCAAACCTAGATCTACGTCCCGAATCTCAAATGGGCGGGCAGCCTCCCTTGCTCGCTCGCAGCAACGAAAATCAGAGAATTAACAAACAACGCACGGTAGCGATTGCGAGGCGGGAAATAATTGACAATCGAGGAAGTAAATGAAGTGAATATATTCTTATACAATTATAACTGCGGCCCGCTGAGCAGTCGCACAAAAACAAAGAAAAAACAAAATACATGTCCAGAGAAGGGGGGGAGAAAAAAGCCACAAGACGGCGGGCCCTTCAGATGCGGTGGAACCCTCCTGGCTTGGGTACTGGAAGGAACAGCTCCGGCACCACTTCGGTCACCCGCAAGCCAGAGCACTCGTCCTTGAGGAGCTTGGCCCGCTGCAACGTCTTGAAGAGGTACGTCACCGCGTCGGCCCCGTTCTCTTGCATCAGAACCGCCAGGTCATACTCGCTGTGGTGAACGAGTTGACAGCCGCTCGAGGAGGCCGGCGGGACGGCAGCAGCAGCCTCGAGCGCACCCACCCGCGCCCGCAGGGTCTGGTTCTCCAGCTGGAGGGTGGCGATCTCGGTACCAAGTCGGCTGGCGGTCACCGCATCCTGCAAAGAAATTTATTAGGACGAGTCGCGGGATAAAGGCGGGTGCGAGTGAGATGGCTTACCGCGCCACCTTGGTACTGCGCGAGGGCGGCGTCAGCCGCTTCGAGCCGCCTCCACAGGTCATCCGCCTCCTCCTGGGCGAGCTTGCGGGCCTCCTCCTTCTCATCGATCAACTTGTTGAGCGAGGGGGCATCTCTGTCCAACCGGAGGCATCGCCGGCCGACCATGTGAGCCAGGGCGAGGCTTTGAAATTGCGCCCGCGCGCTCTCATAAATAAGCACCCGCGTGGCCTCCTCGCCGTAGGTAGAGGCGTCCTCCCGCCCGTACACGCCGAAGGAGAGATTGAAGGCGTCCCTGGAGGCGGTGTCCTGCTCCGACCAGCTAGGCAGCAGCGAGGATACCGAGATGCGGTTGCCCTCCTTGTCCCACTGAAGTAACGGGGCACCGGATCGGTCCGTGGGCCCTTCGCCGTAGCCGAAGTTGGGATGCCCTCGGGGAACCGGCTTCTCGGCGGGCAGAGTCGCCGCGAGCGGCCGCGACGACCCAGCCGCCCCGCCGGCGGGATCAGCGGTCGAGGGAACCGCAGGGGCAGGGGCAGAAGATGGTTGATCCGCGGGGGCCTTGCCCTTGTCGCCGACCGAAGGAGCCTGACCGCCCGTTTTATTCGGCTTCTTTGGAGGAGGGCCCTGAGACAGCTCACCTCCGGATCGCTTCTGGCCGACGGGAGCCGAGAGCTTGCGGTGAGCTAAGGCTGCCGCTTCCGCACGGCCAAGCTCGCCCAAAGCGGACCGCGCGCTCTCGTAAGGCGGGCGGAGAGGGACGTCGCGCTCGCCTGCAGGAACAGGAGTTAGAAAAGCCAAGGTACGATTCAAGCAGAGGCGAGCGAGCCGCTTACCTTCCCCAGGCGGGACGGGGACGAGGTCGTCCAGATTCCGGCGGAGGAAGGCGACCTCGAAGTTCTTCCCGGCGAAGAACTCATATAGCTTCGCCTCATGGCCCCCCAGGCTAGGGGGCCGATAGCTCGCCTCGCCGAGTTGCACCGGCGAGAACGGAATGTTGCCGAAGTCGCCCTTGACGAAGACGAACTTCTTGAGCCAGTTGTGGCTCTTGTTGACCGTCTCCCGCACCTTGGCGTGCATGCTCGCGAAGCACGCGGTCCCGTCCTTATTCGCGCGGAAGGAGAACAGCTTGCGGAAGACCGCAAGGCTGAACTCGATCCTCTCCTCGCGAAGGTAGCAGGCGAACCCGACTACGACAGCGATGGAGTTCGGGGTCAGCTGCCCCGGGACGACCCCATAATACTTGAAGACCTGGCGGACTTCCGGCCAGAGGGGTAGCCGGAGCCCCGCCTCGAAGTGGGCCGTCGGGAGAGCCAGCTCATCGCCTGAGAGCTCGTTGATCCGTTCACCCTTCCCGGGCCGCCTCGCCACGAAGCCAGGCGGGATGAAATTGCCAACGGTGTCCAGGAACTCCTTCTCCGAGACCGAGGCGGGAGGGAAGCTGTGGTCGGCAAAGATCCAGGCACACCTGCCCCTCCCGTCCGCTTCGCCACTGCCGCCCGTCATCTCGCGGGATTGATAAGCAAGCCGAGCGAGAGGAAAGAGGAAAGAGAGGGTTCTCGCGGGGTAAAATGGGAAGGGCTCTTGAATGCGGTAGGTAAAATAATAAATGAAGGGCCTATTTATAGGGCCGGGAAAAGGGCGGGAAAAATCGGAAAGGGCGGGAAAGTGAACTGACAGCAGAGCCAGCCCCGACGCTTCGATTCCCGAGCCCCGCCCGGGTCCGCGTCGAATCGCCGGTCGGCCGCGAGATTCTCCCGGCCGCGAGCCATCCCCTCTCCCGCGCAGAGTAGATTTTGAGAGGAATGCCCAGTCGAGGGGGGACGAGCGAACCGCCCGCCTCTTCTAGGCGGGCCGGCCCTCGCTCGCCTCTTCTAGGCGGGCCGGCCCTCGCTCGCCTCTTCTAGGCGGACCGGCCCTCGCTCGCCTCTTCTAGGCGGGCCGACCCTTACCCGCCTCAACTAGGCAGGCTCTCCAGGGTTAAAGCTGAGAACCCAGCAAAAAAGAAATGAGAATAAATGATAAATAAATAAAAAAAAGGGGGGAAAGAGAAAGGCATGCGCCCTGGAACGGGCGAGAAGACCCCTGAATTATTACAAGCAATCGTTCTTGGATAATATCCGACACCGACACACTGGGATGGATCGCATCGAGACGATTCAGACCCTGCGAGCAACTGCGGGCACGGGCGGGCGAGGCAGGTGGCTTAGTACTCAATCCATTTCCACCTACCCCGCCTCTGCGAGCCGGTTCGAGGCGGCACGCGAGAGTCATAATACTCCCGAACCGCCGCCAGCTCCCGCTTGGTCTGATCGGCCTGTTTCGAAATGTTTGACAGCCGCTCCTCAGCTCGCGTAATATGCGCGCCCGGAGATGTCGGCTCATCCTCCTCAGCCGAGCCCCTTGCCCCCTCCAAAGCAGCGAGTCGCTCCTCCGCCCTGACTCTGTCTCTCTCCATCCCCACGAAGGCCTCTTTGAGCAGCATCGTGTGTTTCTGAAACATTCGCGCCACCTGCGCCTTCATCTTCTCGCTATCGTGCGGGTCGCCCAAGAAGTCCGCGATGTCTTCCGGCTCCACGGGAGGCGAGTACCCCTCGCTCATCTCGACATCGGAAGAAGCGGCGCGATACCCTGCGGAAGCGAGGTCAGAAGCAGACGAGCGGCGAATGGGTTAACTTCAGGGGGGTTACCTGGCGTCGGTACGTCTCCCGCGTCGGGAGCAGACCGAGAGGAACCCGGCCGACCTTGGAATGATTTCCCTCCCGGGGCGACGAGCGGCTTCCCCAGACCCTGGACTCTCAGCGGGGGAGGAGTCGCAGGAAGGCTGCGCGCTGGAGAGAATGGACTGACGCCCAGGTCGACCATCTCCACGGAGAGATCCGCAAGGTTCCCGGAGCCCCCTTCCAATGCATCTTCAGGGGGCGTCTCCTGCGAAGGAAAAAGTCAGTAGAAAGCATAGGTCACAGGGCGAAACCACGCACCCAGATTCAACCTCGGAGCCGCCGGAACCCAGATCATCACTCGGCGTGGAAAGGCGGACAACCTTTCCCTTTGCCGGCTTAAACTGCGGGCCGGAGGATATGGGCGCCAACCATGGGGCGGCCGCGAGGGCCTCCTCCCGACCCTCCTCCCTAGCGGAAGCCAACCGAGCACGTATCTCCTCAGACGCAGGCATCTCCTGGCCTCAAACCACGCAGGAAGCAAGAAGAGAGGGCCAGTTATCGAAGGCCCGGTGGCTTATTTATAGCTAAAAGGCGGGTCCCACCAAAAGATTCCCTCCAGCTCAGCAAGGACGTCACCGGACACGAGGGTTGGACATTTCTTTCCGAGCTTCTGCGAAGCACGCAAAGATCGGGGATTGTGTACAACCCCGTGTCCGCCGAAGGGGCCCAAGCAAGCAGGCGGGCCGGGCCCCAGCCGCCTCTCTCAGGCGGGCCAGCCCCCGCTCGCCTCTCCTAGGCGGGCCGGGCCCCAGCCGCCTCTCTCAGGCGGGCCAGCCCCCGCTCGCCTCTCCTAGGCGGGCCGGGCCCCAGCCGCCTCTCTCAGGCGGGCCAGCCCCCGCTCGCCTCTCCTAGGCGGGCCGGGCCCCAGCCGCCTCTCTCAAGCGGGCCAGCCCCCGCTCGCTTCTCCTAGGCGGGCCGGGCCCCCAGCCGCCTCTCTCAGGCGGATCGGCTGCAGTCCACCTCCCTCCAGATGACAGGGGGTGACTCGACAAGAGGTGCGCATAACCAGCCAGAATAGCGGGGTTTGGCTGTTGGCAGGCCAACCCAAGGGGCTCTTTAGTAAATTCAGGCTACCAGGGGCAGGTTATTTGCAGACCATCCAAGGTAATCTATAAATAAGACCCAAGGGGTACCTCAGAAGGCACGCTTACTAGTTCACAAATCTTATAGCGCTTTCTGAGGTACCTTAGCCCGGCAACTGGTTAAGGAGGGGAAGCGCTCTAAGATCTTCCGGGTGTGTGGTGGGACCTCCGAGCCGGGCCCTTGGTCCTGTCCTCTGTTTTTCTTTCCCTTGTTGTTTCTCTTGCAGGAGCGAAGTAGGTGCGAGACCACCCCTTCCCCAAGGGTCGAACTCCACAGAGGCCGGTTTCCGGTTTCAACAATCATGAGTGCCAAACAATAAAGGCAACATACCAGATATCAGACTAAGAAAAGGGAAAAATGCAAACACACTAATACAAGAATATAATGCCGCTACATATCAGTCGCGTCAACATCAGAACTCTCATCGCTAGAGATATCATCAAAACTAAAGCGGGATATGTCGCATCCCAAGCTTCTGCCAACAAGACGAAAAGCCTTCGAAACTCCACGCCTAAGCGCTAGCTCCCGAACGTCCTCCATCTAAGGCTCTACCTCCTTGCTCCATATCTCATCACGAACCTCCTCGATAATCAAACAACGATCTCGCATATAATCCAGAGACTCCATGTACTCCGCAAGTCTGACAGCCTTCAACTCTGACACACGGCTATAAGAAGATAACACCTCCACCTGGGCCTTCGACACATGAAGCTCAGTCTCTAAACGGGAAGTCTCCTCTTGAGCACGCTTCAACATTTGTGCAGTTCTTTTCACCAGAGATTTCTCCACCTCCAAAGACGCTCAAGTCTCTTCCAATTCCACCTTCAGCTTCGATCCAATCCATCGAAATCGGGAAATGTCATGATCATGATCACCTCTCAAAGTAGCAAGCGAGCCCGCCGCCGACCGAAACTTCTCCTAAAGAGCCAAATACTCATTCTTCAAGCTCACGTAATGATCATTCCAAGTAACGACAATTTGATCCTGAGACTCGATCTACAAGAAAAAGACGAAGGAAAGATCAGTACAAATGCAACAATGAAAAGAACCAGAAAAAAATTGAACTCACTTACGACTTCATTCATCGCCTTCAAAGAAGAAGACAATCTCGGAGCAGCCGCCTCCGCAGGAGGAGCCCGAGGGGCAGAACATCCGAGCACCTGTACCTCGGGAGTAGGCCCACCTCGACCATCAGAAGGAGTAGTCTTGCCCTGAGAAACCGAACAAGGCATCGTACCATCACCACCACGAGAGACTGCAGTTCCCTTCCTCTTCCGGCTGCAATCCAAAAATGTCCCAATAATCCGCCCAGGATTTGAAGAAATACCGCACCACAACAAGCATTTCTCTTCCACAAATGAGAAAATGCTGAACAGCCGGTTTGCCAACTCACGGGGCTCTGAAAATCCTAACACTGAGGAAAACTCCCGCTCTTTCCTCTTTTGACAGCGGCAGCGATCAGACAATGCATTCCACAGCTCTGACAAGCTCCAAGAATTCTTGACCTAGTCAAATAGAGTATTTCCATGATGACGGTCCGTCCAAGTCTCAAAATCAAGCCAGCTTTTGTTACTATGAATTTTCGCACGCTCACCACCATCAGAGCGAATGTCGCACCAATCTTGGAAGCAGTCTAAAGAGAGTTTCCCGCTATCTTCACGAAAGAAGACAACCAATCTCATGAGGTGTACTACCCCCAAGGGAGTAAACTGGGAAATCCGTACGCCGCAAAATTTCAGAATCTCGATCACTTCCTCGCATGGGGGGAATCAGAAACCCGATCTCAAAGTAGTCTCGCAGATCGTCAACCAACCGCGAGGAGGATTTTGAAACATCTTTTTGACACGCGGTATCTTCACTTCAAGGTCGGCAGGCAGACCAAACCTTCCCCTCCAAACCGCAACCTGAACATCTGTAAGGGAAGAACGCAAACACATCGGTCTCACAGCACGCTTAAAACCCTGACATAAAAAATTAAGAGCAGTCATAGATGAAAAGTCTATAAATCGAAAATTTTCCGCCCCCATTGCACATGTAAAGGCACGTCGCACGGTAAAACCAAAACTATACGACGCGCCCAAGTACGCATGCACAAGCAACCAAGAGCGCGTAAGTCCCAACGCGCGCACCCTATGGCACGCAATTACGCAAGCACCTGCGCGCGATCAGGCGCACATAGTCTCACACACGGTCGGGCGCACACGTGCTCCTGCATGCGGCCCGAGCGCCACCACGCGCGTGTGTCTGCGCGTGAACAGCCGCGCGCGCTTGCACACGGTCAGGCGCGCACACCCGCGCATGTCGTCTGGTGCGCGAACACACACCCCCATGCGACACCCCCCCCCACTCCCACCCGCGCACGCATGTGTGCCAACTGCCCTCTCCGGGCGCATTCACCATCCCTCCCTCTCCTTTTTGGCATATTCTAACATGTTTACTTGAGTTTGCAGGGCGCCGCTATCCGCTGTCTCAAGCCTTTCACCGTTCGCCATCATCGTCACTGTGAAAAATGAACAAAGGGAAAATCCTTATTTTTCTTCGCCCAAGTCGGTCTCCTGCAACAAGAATCTGGTGGCAATTGTTAGTAATGAGATCTATCTTTATAAAGAGTTGTGGTGCACATAGCCACACACCCCATGATCTCCACCCAAAAGTAGTAGGGTCATGAGTTTGACCGCACGCACGATCATCGCGCCCGATCCCCCCGCACACCGATCCCATCACCCGTAATGAACGAACCGCAACGGACGCCGACCCGCCGACGTCTGGTGGTCGACCCCATCCCCGGATGCCGGCCTCCCCCTCCTCTCACCGTGTCGGCTGCTCCCCCTCGGCCGTCGGCGTGCGGCCGAGGGGGCGGCCCCGACGGCCGCTCCCCCTCGGCCGTCGGCTGCGGCCGAGAAAGCGGGCATGAGGGCTGCTCCACTTCGGCCGCTGGCTGCGATCGAAAGAGCGGCCGCGCGGGCTGCTCTCCCTCGGCCGCCGGCCGCGACCGAGCTTGCCGCGGCCAAGAGAACGCCCAGTGAAGCCCACCGTCGTAAGACACGATTTTTAACCCACTCCCGGTGCGTCGGCCTGTCGTCCACCGTGTGCTAAGTATTCTCTCACCCCAAAATTATAACGAGAGGCGGTCTGTCGTCCTCGATTTAACAAACACATTGTAATAGCCAGGAAATAGTGGACTTTGACCGGCACAGATCCGGTCACGTGATTTTTTACCCGGTTAAGAAGTTTTTTCACGTTAAAACTTCGTGTGTACGATCGATCTACTTCATTGACTATATGCACGCTCGACCGGTCCGAGAGCTAAGACGGTGCAAGTTATTCCAGTCCGATCGAAACGCGAGTTATACCGCAACACATATTTTTTTAATATTGCACGAAAAAATACTTAACACGTGGCATCATCACAATAGTCCTGTCTTCAAATCGAGAGACAGGACTCGGATCAAAAAATTTTCCTCTCTAGTAGGAAAATTTTTTGGGTCAGTAGCCTGACCATGAGCATGGTCCGGAGAGCCAATGAGAAGCCCCAAAATGCGCGGGCCCCACGCAAAAATGTATGACACAAGCCATAAATGCACGGGCCCCACCTCCTTTGCAGACTTCTCATTGGTGCAGGACCATGAGCATTATCAGGCTCCTGACCTAACTATTACTCCTCCATTAGTCTCCATTCTTTAAGCAGAAGAACATCTAATCATCTCTGTTTCGTCTAATTGTTTTCCCAGGTCAAAGGGGAACCTTCAAAGGGAAAGCCGGCGGTGGCGCCCACCATTCGGCCTGGTACTTCGCCGGCTGATGTGGCGGCCGATCGTGTTGGCTGGTAGCGTGGGGCCGAGTGTTTGGCTGGGCGAGGGACGCAGCGGATCAGGGAGATGGAGATCGTCGAGAAAAAGTTTCGGGTTCGGACCCGACAAGCTCAGCGCAGCTGATCGCAATCACAATCCGGACGGAGACAGCGCCGATGGGGCTCCCGCTTTCCAAAAGATACCCTCCCCCCTGATTCGGCACCCGAAAAAGCAAAAATTATATTCGGGCTATTATTTATTTAATAATTTAAAAGAAAATAAAATATAAAAGAAAAAGTTGAAAAATTAAAGGAAAATAGGTATTCAGAATTTGTCCTTTTTACCCTTTTCCATGATCCATCTTGCCACATCTCCCTTTCACGGTTTCTTCTTGATTACTGCGATCAGAGTTCCAGATCTGGATCAGCTGTCCGGGGGACTAATGTGAGGATCTACGTCGACCAACGATGTTTTGCCGCGTGTCAATACTTTTGGATTTTTGTGAATGAAGTAGCCGTTGGACGGTATCGGAAGTCGGAACTGGCGACTTTTCTGGGCAATACCGAGATTGACCGGGATCTCGGACTCTTAACGAATGATATTTTTATTATAATTTTAGCTTTTATTTCTCATATAGTGAAATGACTGATTTGCCCATGACAGTGACGTAGCAATGCCACATACGGTGTCAGAATCAACGGCGATGGCGACGTCGAGAACCCCATGCCAGCTGCGGGGATCAGTAAAGCGTACAATCCGACCTTAGCGTGCTGGTTAACTTGGTATTGGGAAAAAAGGAGTAATATTATTATATTAATTCCTTTTTAAAAATAAAATAAATATCATAAACTTTATTATATTAATTCCTTTTTAAAAATAAAATAAAAATCATAAACTACTTGGAGTTCTTAGAGGTTAAAAGCAGTCATATTCTAGCTATCTAGGTCTCAAAAAATAATTCTAAAAAACCTTTAATTTTCTCCTTGTAATAAGATTTAGGCTCTGTTTGGTACGTTCTCGTTGTTCGTAAAAGCATGGCTTAAATCGTCATTCCTTAAGGATCACTTGACAAATGACAAACATCATTCGTTTGAACATCATTCCTTAAGCTGACCCCCGTTCAAACCTCGGTCCCTGTTTGAAGGTTTTTCGGTCCCTGTTTGATGGCTTTTCGAAGGTTCGTTCCAACCATTCTAGGCATTTCAATGGTATGTTCGATGATTCCCCTATTTCTCACTCGTTCGCTCCCCTATTTCTTGTTATTCCAGTGTTCCATTCTAGCGTTGTAAATAGTGATGGATATCATTTTTAATATTATTCTAAAAAATCGATACACTTCTTTAAATAGCGACGGACTTCAAATAGAAAAAATATCAATATATTTGATAAGGTTCCCATGAAATTTCTGAGACGAGCCGGTCCAAGTACAAGGGACCCCAACCAGACCAGTAGCACGCGGAGAACCGCAAGCACCCGAGAAGACCAGGAGAACGCGTCAGTCCCATGCCGGAGCATGCACAGCCATGCCCCGCACAGCCAGCGCGCGCTCGCACGACCTGCTCGCACGCAGTGCGCAAGGCCGCGCCTGGTCAGCCCACGAGGACGCTCCTGCGCGGCCGCGCTCGACCAACCCACGTGGCCCCCAGGCTGCGCCCCCCGCACGGTCGCGCCCCTGGGCCGCCGCCGTCGCCGGCCCCGGTCCCCGCCGCGAAGGTGGCATTCTCGTCATTTCAGCAAAATTGACAATCTGGGTGATCAAAATGGAGCGACGTCATTCGCCAGCACAAATCACTCTTTGATGCAATTACCACCGTAACCCTCCAGAAGACTATAAATAGGCCCCCAGACTTTCATTTCAAGCCAAGCAACTCCAGAGGCAAGAAAGAGAACTCTGAGATTTTTCGGCGAGATCGTGGACTTAGGTCGATTCTCTGCTCAAGAATTCACTCCACTCTCCTCCTTGCGCTACGGTTTCCTCACGCCTCAAATGACGTCAACCGCATCCGCGAGAGCGCTCTCATCTAGGCTCTGCGTCAATGAGAGCGCTCCCTCCAAAAGCTTCGTGGACTTATAAGATTTTTCAGTCGGAACGCTTCCATCTAGGGTCGGTGAGTTAAACGACGTCATCTTAAGGCCAGAGCGCTTCCATCGAGGCTTCGAGGACTTAGTCGTTCCTCCTCGTCGCATTCCATTCTCTACACTTGTAACGGAGTAACGACCTATCTCCCTCCGAGATTAAACTCCAACCTTTGTAAACATACATGATCTAGTGGAATTTGACTTAGCACAGATACAACCATATGGTTTTTACCCTTTCCGGGTTTTCCACGTCAAAAAACTATCTTGTCATTTGCTATGGTTTTCTTTAATTGTTTGTGTGCCCAGTTCGACTCTGAGCTATGGCGGTCTTATTCTCCGGACGGGGGAAAAAGCCGGACGACCCGCAACAGTTTGGTGTCATTTGTAGGAAACGTATTACCATAAGTTCCGACAAGTCTCAACATTCCCCGACCGACAGTAATGGCGAGAAGAAGCGTATGCACTAATGACACAGCCTAGGAAGAGCGCTCCGAAGCGGTCAGGACCAACTCACTCGCGGGTAACGCTCCGCTACCCAATGTAAACACACAAGATCTGAGTGTTTGCGCCTGTGACACATCTGTACAACCCATATTCGTCGAGAAGGGGCCCCACCAGGGCCAGGTCAGTAAAGGTCAAAGTCAGCAAGTCAAGACGAAGGTCAGAGTCAACGCGCCAGCTTGTAGAAGGCCCGAGCGAGTATGGCGAGCTCCCCTCGCATACTCGCCAGGTAGGTGACTATGCCAGTTGCTCGCCCAGCTGCGCGAGTTCCTCCGGGAAGTCGCCTAGTCGCCGAGGGGTGGGGGTATAAATAGACCCCCCTCCCCCAGGATTCCCCTATAAATAGGACTTCAGGAGTACGAAGAGAGACACTTGAAATCCCAGTCAGGATCTTGCGAGCTCTATTTCTTGGATTCCAGCTGAGCCTTTGGATTCTTTCTTCTTAGAGACCAGGTCACGACCTCGCGACTTAGTTACCAGTTAGTCTCCCTCGTACCATGCTCAGCCAATTTTGGTTGTGGAGGGGTTGTTTCTTCCAAGCATCCGGGTACATGGTGGGACTTTCCTTCCGTAGCATCCGAGGTCATGTTTATTGACTTTCTTCTTCATCCTAGTCTCCTTAGCTGTTTAGCCTTGCTGCAAAAAACAGTAACCTTAGGCTGCCTTGATCTGATTCTTGAGATTGGGAATTTTCCTGGCTTCAACACTTGGTGCGGTGAGTGTGGATCACAGCCGAGGAGGAAAGTTTTGTTGTTTAGCGAGATGGCAGATGGTGGCGAGCATGGAGAGTTGGTCCGCAATTCGGCAGTGGCTGGTAATCCCACGTGAGGTAGCGAGTTAGTGACAGCTTTCGAAGACTTCGCACAGAGGATCGTGAGGACCATCCTCGCCGGGTTTTCTCATCGCCACGATATCACGACGACCTCCCCCCGTCGCGTGACACCGCAGGATGAGGAAGCGCCGCCGAGGCGAGCTGGGAAGGAGCCCGCTTGGCGAGAGTAGAGCGACCGATGAAGTCGCGACATTATCCACATGTAACCAGGGGATTAGATTCTGAGATACAGAGCCTCCAGCGAGATATCGCAATACTCGCTAGTGGATCGAGTTGGATGATTCCAGCGAGGATGAAACTCGTCATCGCCAGGGAGGGAGGAGACCATTCTCTGACGAGATACTCGCGGCCCTAGTTCCTGAGGGGTTCAGAGAGCTCGTCCTCACCTACTACTCCAGCAAAGATGACCCGGTCAGGCATCTCTAATGGTTTGAGGACGTGGTGTCGATCCGCAATATGTCTGACGCCTTCAAGTGTAGATTCTTCTCCATCACATTCAAGGGTAACACAAGGGATTGGTTCCATCAGTTGCCAACTGGTTCAATCTACTACTTCACCGATCTGCGTCGGGGCCTCATGGAGAGGTTCGTGACAAATAAGAAGAGGAAGAAGGAGGCAACGACCCTCTTCAAAATTAACCGGGGGTAGCACGAGAGTTTATACCACTACATCGACTGCTTCCAGGAAGAGATCTTGGAAGTAAAGGAGGTGAACAGCTTCACCCTGATGATAGCCCTAAAGTTTGGTCTGAAGCAGGGTCTATTCAGCATGGAGATGGGGTCCAAACCCCCGAGGTCCTTTGAGGAGATGGTGGAGAGGGCGAATGCGTTCGTCTAGGGAGAAGAGAAGAGCAAAGACTTCTTGGCGCGACTAGATGGGGATGAGCCATTGGGGGGTAGAAGAGGAAGATCTTCGGAGGTGAGAGGTGGAAGGCTGTCAGAGAGACAGGTCAAGAGGAGAAGGGAGGAATCGAGAAAGGAGGATCCAAGGTGAAGAGAGTCGAAGAGGGAGGAGCAGAGGAGGAAGGAAGAGCCTAGGAGGGAATAAGAGCGGAGGAGGCAGGAGAGGCCTCGAAGGCAAGAAGAGAGGAGGCTGGTAGAGGCTCTGGAGAGAAGAGGAGAAGAGAGGCGATTACAGTATCCAGCAAATCGACCTCAGTGGAGATCAATAGCTAGGCCGCGACCCCAGCAAGAGGAGAGGAGGAACGACAATCGGCAGGAGAAAGGCCGAGGAGGAGGTAGAAGAGAAGCGATGGCCATTGCCCGTCAGGGAAATAAGCGTCGTTGGAGAGAGCAGCGGGCGATGCGTCAGGAGGCGGAGATTCCCCTCTACTGCGATATTCATTGGATAGAGGGGCGCGAGATGTTGGCCTGACCAGAGTTCTGGGAAGTGAGGAGGAGGTTGGAGGCCGGAGTGGTGGAGAGGGAACAGCAGAGGAAGGAGGCCCCGGTGGGGCAGGTGGCATTCCAAGCTCCAGTAAGGAAGAGAAATGAGGATCAGGTCGATCTGGGAGGTCGCGGAGAGGTGATCCATGAACCAGGAGGTGGGCAGGTCGGTGTAATCAATGGCGGGGCTGGACTCGGAGCTTCCCGCAAGGGGAGTCTCTATCAGATCTATCAGAAGAGCGTCGCTTCTCTGAGCATCACCTCGACCTCTCAGGTTCTACCACCGTTGGATGAGATCACCTTATCTGAGGAGGAAATGCTAGGGAATGAGAACCCCTTCCATGATGCCCTCGTCATCTAGACTACGATTGAATATTTCACCATCGACCGAATCCTTGTGGACAACGGGAGTTCGGTGAACGTGATTTTCAAGAGGACCTTCGTCGGACTGCAAGTGGAAGCATCTAGAGTCCAAGCTGCAGACGGACCCCTTTTTGGCTTCTCAGGATAAAAGAAAGAGGTGGAAGGAGGGGTGGACCTCCTGGTCACCCTGGGTGGCACTTCAATCCGATGTCGCTTTATCATTGTTGACGCGCCAAACTACTATAGTGCCATCTTCGGGCATCCCCTCATCAACTACTTTAAGGCGGTTCCATCATCATATCATCAATGCCTGAAGTACTATCGGGGAGATGTCTAAGTGAGGATCAGAGGCGATCCAAGAGCTGCCAGGAAGTGCTACCTGAATGTCGTCAGTACCATCAACTAGATGGAGGATGCGGAGAGGTTGGAGAAGATGTTGGAGAAAGAAGAAGGTCTGCGTGCTGCTAAGGAGTTGGAGGAATTAGAGGTGATCTACCGGAATGGGGAGCCGGGTTTGCTGAAGGTTGGAGGATCCTTGCCACTAGAAAGAAAGATCGAGATGGTCGCTTGCCTGCAGGAGAACGTTGACGTCTTTGCTTGGAGTGCTGCAGAAATGCGAGGGATCGATGCCGATGTTGCCTGCCATCGAATCAACCTGGGTCCCGATGGCCCCCGTCCGTCAGAAGCAAAGGAAGAGTGCCGCCGTGCTGGCCGATCTGATCAGGGAGGAGGTGGAGAAGCTACTGGAGGCAGGGTTGGTCTCGGAGATCCAGTATTTAGGCTGGGTCTCCAACGTTGTAATGGTAAAGAAGCCCAAAGGGGGCTGGAGGTTATGTATCTACTTTTCTATATTGAATAAAGCTTGCCAAAAGGATTGCTACCCCTCGCCTCAAATCGATGCGCTGGTTGATTCCGTCATCAGGTTTCATGTGATGAGTTTCCTTGATGCTTTTTCAGGGTATCACCAGATCCGAATGCATCCCCTCGACTGCCGCGATGTCTCCTTCATCACAATCGATGGCTGCTATAGCTATAAGATGATGACCTTCGAGCTCAAGAACGCGAGCGCAACATACAAGAGAATGATGGATCGAGTCTTCAAAGAGCAGAAGGGGCGGAACCTGGAGGTATATGTTGATGACCTCCTTGTCAAGAGCAAGAGCATCGCAGAACATATACAAGATCTGGCAGAGACCTTCGCCACCCTGAGAAAGTATAAGTTGCGACTCAATCCGACCAAGTGCATCTTCGGAGTAGGGATAGGGAAGTTCCTAGGCCACCTTTTCACTCCAAGGGGGTGGAACCTAACCCCGACAAAGTCAAAGCCATTCTGGAGATGACATCCCCGAAGGATCCCAAGGAAGTGCAGAGGTTAACTGGAAGGCTGGCGGGTCTTAACCGTTTTCTCTCCAAGGCAGGAGAAAAGTGTTCTCCGTTCTTCAAGACTCTCAGAGGTAAGAAAAAGTTTGAGTGGACTGTAAAGTGTGAGGAGGCCTTTATAAAGCTCAAGCAACTGCTAACTCGGGCTCCTCTCCTCCAAGGCCCGCAGGGAAGCGAAGACCTCCTCCTCTATCTTGGAGTGGGAGCGAAAGAGGTCAGTTCCGTATTGGTTAGAGAGGAAGGAAAGAAGCAGCTCCCCATCTACTATGTAAGTAGAGTGTTACGACAAGAAGAAATGAGGTATCCTATCCTGGAGAAGTTGGTCTTTGCCTTGGTAGTTTCAGCTCGTAGGCTTCACCCATATTTTCAGGCTCACTCCATCAAGGTCATCTCAGATCATCTGCTTCATAGTATCTTGGATTGAGTGGAGCATTCTGGAAGGTTGTCAAAGTGGGTGGTGGAGCTCAGCGAGTTTGATATCTCTTACTCTCCGAGGGTAGCGATCAAGGCCCAGGCAGTGGCAGACTCCCTGACTGACTTTTCGGTTGAGGTAGGAGGAGATGAAGGCTCTTCCAATCCAGTCTCTTGGAAGATGTTCGTGGATGGTGTAACGACTCCAGCCGTTAAACAACATATAATAGAAGGTCTGGTCGGGGCCCCATACTATATGCCACAAATAGACGGCGAGGTCACAGGTTAATACCACTGCACCATCGCATCCAAACTCAGAGCATGCTAACGGAAGATTTTAACAACAACGATGAACTCATACCAGGAATGTCCACTAAAAATATATAAACCTAATTTATATATCAACTCATGAAAGAGTGTACAACAAATACACACAAGCTGACCTTAAGGCCTTACAATTCCTCTTTTCAAAGTGTGGATTACAAATATTGGCGCGCAGGTCGGCCACACATGAACAAAATACAAGAGAAAGCAGCCTTCAAGGGCTAGCAGCAGCAACAACATACGCAGGGACTTCAACCCTTTCACTTCCCACTCGACTCACCAGCACATGCACAGGGACAGCCCACCCAGAAGGTGGTAAACAAGACAACGGTCAACATTCAGCTAACCAATTTATAACAATCCTACCCCTTTCCCGGGGAAGTGGCATTCCTTCCCTACAGGCATAACAATGCATAGACAGATATCATATATATTGTGCTTTCATGTACAAGCAATCCATCACAACTGTCAGCCGCACGACCCGACGATTCATACACTAAGGGCATATTTTTGGTGCACCGGCGAACTAGGGTCAACACCACCGTTTACATGGTATTGAGCATTTAGTCTTACTAGCGCGCATGCCTAAGACTCTCATTATGCCACTGACGAAAGCTCAATGCCTTGACGCTCTCTTGTACAGTCGACATAATGCAGATACGAATCAGCCACTCCCTGTTGCTCAAGTCGCCTAGCCATCACTGAGTACGGCGTACTCGCGGCTATAACCAAAGGCGCGGGTTGGTTTCACCTTTCCTGTTCGGCACGAAGCCTTATTAAGAGCATTCAGTTCACAATAGCCATAACGTCCACCAAGGACTGTCTTCACAATGGCCACGCTGTCCGCCAAGGAATGGCCTCACAATGGCCACACTGCCCACAAAGGACTGGCCGCAGCACAAGCAATACAAGGGTATTTCTTGGAACTCCTCATTCCAGTACTTCCTGCTACTCCCCTTCACATGCACAACCCTTCGACTCCACAAACCACACGTTTATACGCGGAGTCTTCTCCGGTGCGCAATATACAACATCACCAATCCAGACAAACCTATCCAGATGGGCTTCACACAACATGCATATCCCGTACTACACATTTCCGGGTCTAAATGCAGACTCACTTGGGGATAACAACTATCAACCCACGAGGATCACTTACTCTTCCACCTTTTGGTGGAGGATCCCATGCTCATGCATAAAGGAGGACTTCACATGTCCAAGAAGGAAGATCGTTACCCTTGACGATCTCTTGGGAGCCATAGAAATCTTAGCCGGTGGAAAGGACCACAGCGATCTTGCCTCCATAGATCTGGCCTTAGATCTCTAAATAGAACTCTAATGCTCCCGCGGTGGCCGGATCTTCTCCTCTTCCTCCTCCTAGCTCTCCTCTTTCACTAAGCTCTTGAGAGAGATAATGGCTAAGTGAAGAATGATATCTTCACTAAATCCCGAAGATAAACCCAGCTGGGAATACCTGGGGCCATTGGATTAAGGATGAGGGAAACGAACGGCCACAAATTGTCTGAAAAGTCTAATTTTGAAGCTGACACGGCCTGTGACACGCCCGTGTCATAGGCCGTGTACTGTAAGCGGTACACAAACCGACTCATCCAGAAAAGGACACGGCCCTATGACATGCCCGTGTAACAGGCTGTGTATCCTGACACGGCTTCAGACACGCCCGTATCTAGCCCGTGTTCGACAGGCCGCATAACCTTGGCAACAACCCGAGAGGGACACGCACTCTAACACGCCCGTGTGGCTGGGCGTGTGCTTCACTCAATGATTGTCGAGCTCACGGAGTTGAGTGTCGAGAACATGGCGTTGAGTGCACACCGAGAAGGACACGGCTTAGGACACGCCCGTGTCCCAGGCCGTGTGCCTCACTCAACGCCTTCTCGAGAAGCCTGAGCAGGACACTCCCTGGGACATGCCCGTATCCCAGACCGTATCTAAGCCTGAATTCAAAACTTTGGAAATTTGGGATTTTTGGGTGTTACAACCCTCCCCTCCTTATCAAAAATTTCGTCCCGAAATTTAGGCACAACAAGGAAACCCAGCAATCAATAAAGCGATACGATATATAAAAAAATGTACGATCAACAAAAGACGCACGATTATACAGTTTAAACAAACAACTCAGGAAGTTTCGCGCGCATGGTCTGCTCCCGCTCCCATGTTAGCTCTTCACGGCCATAATTGTCCCACCGGACTTTAACCATCCCGATTGTCTTGTTCTGCAACTGTTTCTCGGCTATGTCTTCGATCCGAATGGGCCTAACCTTCGTCGTTAGCCCATACTCGACCGGTACACTATCATTCTCCACCACTTGAGCTGGATCCTTGACGGCTTTTCGAAGCACTGAGATGTGAAACACATCATGCAAGCCACTCAGCTCTGCCGAAAGATCTAGTCGATAGGCAGCTTCGCCAATTCGCTCAACCACTTCAAATGGACCAAGATATCTCGGACTTAGCTTTTTCAACCACCGAATCCTGGACACGCCTTTGAATGGTTTAATCTTCAAATATACCCAATCGCCCACCGCGAACTCCATGTTCCAGTACTTGGCATTGTAGTACTTTGCTTGTCGATCCTGGGCTATCAGTAGCCTCTCACGAATAGAGCGTATCAGCGAAGTAGCTTCTTCGACATCCTTGCACAAATATACCTTTGACTCGCCTGCTTCCGCCCAAGCTAGCGATGTACGACATTTCTGACCATACAAAGCTTCATATGGAGCCATACTGATGCTCGCTTGGTAACTATTATTGTAGGAAAACTCCACCATATATAGATGATCTTCTCGTCTCTTACCAAAGTCCAGGGCGCACATTCAGAGCATATCTTCAATCGTCATGTTGGTCCGCTCAGTTTAGCCATCCGTTTGGGGATGAAAGGCCGTACTGAATGCTAATTTTGTGCCCAACAACTGATGGATTAGCCTCCAATCATTCGACGTAAATTGCCCATCACGATCACTGACGATGCTCCGGGGAACACCGTGCAACCGGACAATCTGCTCCACATAGATCTTTGCCAAGGTTTCCACTAAATCATCCCTCTTATTCGGTAGGAAGTGAGCCACTTTTGTCAACCAGTCTACAATCACCCAGATTGAATCATTCCCGCGTTGAGATCTCGGCAACCCGTGCACGAAATCCATTGATATATCATCAAACTTCCACTCCAGAATCGGTAACGACTTCAGGAAACCGCCAGGCTTCTGGCATTCTCCTTTCACCAAAGCACAAGTTTGACATTTAGCCACATAACGAGCTATGTCTCTCTTTAAGCCTGGCCACCAGAACAGCTTCTTCATGTCCTTATACATTTTTGTGCTCCCAGGGTGAATTGAGTACTTTGCAAAGTGAGCTTCGTACATCAACTCTTCTCTCAATTTACCCGTACTTGGGACGCACAATCTGCCATCTTTGCGTACCAAGCCATCATCCCAGGAGAATTGGCCATTTGACCCATCTTTTGCATAGCATTGGAGACTCTCATCAAGCTCCGTTGCTCGCCGAACCCTGTCCGCAAGGTCATATTGTACCTCCATCCAGTTCAATCATGCATTGGCTATGAAATTCTTGTCAACACAAGAAATCTCTAATGCTTCCAGCTCCTGTATTAGACGCTCATCATGCCTCTACAACCAACTTGCCCGCATCAGAGTCCTGCGACTCAAGGCATAAGCGACCACATTTCCCTTCCTGGGAGTATAGTGAATATCAAAGGTGTAGTCCCCAAGGAACTCCATCCACCTTCGTTGTCGTATATTCAGCTCTTTCTAGTCCAACAGATACTTTAGGCTCTTATGATCTGTATAGATATCCACTTTTACCCCATATAGATAGTGCCGCCACAATTTAAGCACAAAGATCACCGCCTCCAACTCCAAGTCGTTGACGGGATAATTCCGCTCATGTACTTTTAACTGGCGTGAGCCATAAGCAATCACTTTACCAAACTGCAGAAGAACGCAACCTAAGCCTCTCCCTGACGCATCACTATAGATCTCATAGCCGTCTGTACCACATGGCGATGTCAACACAGGCACTGTGGTCAAACGACTCTTCAGCTCTTCAAATGCTCGCGCACACTCCGACATCCAAATGAGCTTCTGATCCTTTCTCGTCAATGTGGTAATAGGCAAAAGCGATCCGGGAGAAGTTTTCGACAAACCGCCTGTAGTACCCTACCAAACCAAGGAAACTTCTAACTTCAGCCACTGAGCACAACACCGGCTACTCCTGCATGGCGCTTATCTTTGACGGATCCACTGCTATGCCCTCTCCACTTACCACATGGCCAAGAAAAGCCACTAACGATAACCAAAACTCACACTTTGAGAACTTGGCATAAAGCTTGTTCCTCCGCAAGGTGTGCAACACCATCCGCAAATGATTCGCATGATCAACGTCCGACTGAGAGTACACCAATATATCATCAATGAATACGATCACAAAGAGATCCAAGTACTCTCAGAACGTTTGATGCATTAGATCCATGAATACCGAAGGCACATTACATAGCCCAAACGGCATTACCGTGAACTCATAATGACCGTAGCGTGTTCCAAATGCTGTCTTGGGAATGTCATCTTCCCGAATCCGCAATTGGTAATATCCTGATTTCAAATCCAACTTCGAATAAACGGTTGACCCCATTAGCTGATCGAACAAGTTGTCTATTCATGGAATCAGATACTTGTTTTTCTCCGTCATCTTATTCAACTCATGATAGTCAATACATAACCGTAAACTACCATCTTTGTTTTTCACAAACAGAACAAGCGCGCTCCAAGGTGACATACTTGGCTGTATATAACCCTATTCCAGCAACTCTTGCAGTTGGACCTTTAACTCCGCCATCTCCTTTGGAGCTACGCAATATGGCGAGCGGGCCACAGGTTTCACACTTGGAACCAACTCAATCGAGAAGTCAATCTCCTGCGGGGGTTGTAACCCAGGAAGATCCTTAGGAAATACATCGGCAAACTCTGATACAATCGGAACCTCATGCACACTAGCCTTTGGCTCAATAGCCTGAACAAGCGTGAAGAATAACTCTGCGCCCTTCCTCACAACATTGACGACTTGGAGAGCAGATATCAAGATCCCGCCTACTCCTCGCATACCAATGAACTTAGTCTCAAGCTCGGTATTCTGGCCCAGTGTGATCTCCTTTGAATTGCAATCAATAAAGGCACACTGCTCCGAGAGCCAGTCCAAGTCAAAGATCACGTCAAACTCTGATATCGGTAGCACCGATGCACTTAATCCAAAATCCCGACTTCCTATATGCGTAACCACATCACAAACCCGATCCGCGAGCATCACACAACCATTAGGTAATAATACCTTTATACTATCTATCGTCACACGACTTGGTACTCCAATTCGCGACACAAAGTCCTTAGACAGAAAAGAATGCGAAGCACCCGTATAAAACAGGGCTCTCGTCAGGTTGTTCCGAATTAGACAAAGCCTGTAGCACACACATCATGCACAAGCTACAAACAATTTATGCAATAAAACCAAAGCAAGTAATATCTTAAATCGTACCTATGACGATGTCACTCTGCTTTATAGCCTCCTGCTGGCCAAGATTAAAAACTCTGGGTTGCGCCTGGGATGCAGAGGACTCTACCACTGCTTTGCCCTTCTCAGCATAAGACGCGCCCGTCTTCTTTTCCCCCTTTGGCTGAGCAACCCTACAATCACGAGCTATATTCCCCACTTTGCCACTGGTAAAGCAGGTGCGAGGCTCCTGCCTTGAAGTTGCTCCCGACGTCACAATCGCAGAAGTTTGCCCAGAAGGCTTGGACCTCTTGCCCCACTTCTTTTGGTAGTACGACTTTCCTGGGCGGGGTGCTTTGAACTCTGGCTTTTTTTACAGCCAAGTCCTTTGTACCTTGCACCCGCTTCATATCTTTGTCCAGCGCACGCGCAGTATCAACCAAGGCTTGGAACCCTTGGGTCACTGAACTGGAGAGCAGGAACCTCAACTTGTCCCGCAAACCTTCATAGAACCGATTTGTTTTCCATTGTTCATCCGCGAAGATCGACCCCGCATATCGTCCCAATCTGGTAAACTCATGCAAGTACGTATCAATGATACTTTCTCCTTACGTTACCATTGGAACTCATTCTCCATAGCAATGCGTTGTGCCGCTGGCAAATGCTTTGCCAAGAACATTCGAGAGAATTCCTCCATCGACACTTGAGTCAACTGCCTGCCCGCTAAATGGTGTAGCTGTAACACCCCCGGTTTTTCTGTGTTTTGTTTGGTCATTGTTTGGCGTTACCATGACGCATTTCCGACCTTTTGCCGTTGTTAGAGCGTGGTCTTAGCTCTTTAGGTTCCTTGAGTGGTCTGTTTGTAGCCTGCTGGCAAAATTCCCTAGCAAGCCGGGTCTGATTTTGTGACTTGGTGAGGCTCTCGGGGAATGCTTGTGCCTTGGCTTCGGGTAGTGATAGCCCGAGTTTTGATCGTCGGATGTTGCTTTCGACTTCGTCGTTGTTTTCTTAGCTTGGGTATTTAGCTACGGTGCGAGTTTTGTCGAAATCCGAGATCATTTGTTTTTCGCGTCGTTTCGACGTTTGTTAGGTTACTTGTAATGTTTTATATTGCTGTGCATGGCCTTGGGTGACCGAGCTTGGTAGGGCTGGTGCCCTGTTTTTAGGCTAGTTTGTTTAGCCAGGTATATATGTATATGCATATATATATATATATATATATATACGTATATATATATATATATACGTATATATATATATACGTATATATATATATATATATACGTATATATATACGTATATATATATATATACGTATATATATATACGTATATATATATATATATACGTATATATATACGTATATATATATATACATATATATATATATATACGTATATATATATATATACGTATATATATATATATATATATATATATATATATATACGTATATATATATATATACGTTGTGTTAGGCTTGGGTGCCGATAGCTATTTTTGTGGCTGATTTTACGAGCTAATATACATACGTGTTTAAGTTTTGGCAACATATGTATAAGTATAGCTATATATATATATATATATATATATATATATATATATATATATATATATATTTATATATATATATTTATATATTTATATATTCTTATAAAAAGCTCTAGGTTGGCTGATTTTGGGAAGCAGCTGCTAGCTAGTCTTTAATAACTTAGATTTATATGTTTGTATATGCATATATTTTTATATGTATAATACTTTATATGCATAGCTAAAGGTGGCGGTTTTAGGAGAGACAGTCAGTGACCAAAATCTGAGTGTTATAGGATTATTTTATTTAGCTTTAGATAAGTGAGTGGATGTCTTATTATAAGGCTCCAGTTGTTCTCTTCTTCCCCATTTCTCGAGCTAGCTTCAGCTTGTTAGCTTCCAGCGGAAGGAAGCAAGCGGGAGGCGGAGGAGCTGCAGCTTTGACCGTCGGATAACTGTGGATTTAGGGATTGTTTCGCTCGGGTAACATCAAATTTGAGTTGCTCTCGCCGAGATTTTGCTTCCTAGGTATGTAATTTAGCTTTTCGGGCTGTCTATAGGAGCTAGGATTTTTAGGGTTTGTTCTTCTTCCTCTAAAAGCTTCAGGTTTGCCTCTTAGGTGGCCGATCTTGCCGTCGGTGCCGAATTTTGGAAGGCAACTGCTGTTTCCTAGAGGTAGAGGCAAGTGGCTCTCTTTTTCCTTGCCAATCTTGATTTTATTCCAATTACTTTTACTGTATCAGCTCATTCTTTTCTCCCCTAGAAGCTAGGGTTGCTGCAGTCTTTGTCCCGAGCAGTACTGTCAATCTTGCCCAAAATTAATTATTTTCTCTCTTTTTGTTCTCTGCTTGGTGTCCAGATAGTAGCTGAGGGTAGGGTTTTGCTTTATTAAGCTTTAGTCCAGCTTGTTAGGTTGTTGTGGCCGGGTAGAAGGAGTAGGAGAGAGAGTTGGAGTTATTTTCCAGCTCTCTGGTTAGCAGGCATTGAGTGGGCCGGGGTCGGGCTAGCTCCAGGTTTTAGGAATTTTAGGCTAAGTCAAAAGCGTTGAGTGAGTGGACCTCACTCAACGCTTAGACTGTTAGGCCTCTGGCGTTGAGTGTGGTGCCCTCACTCAATGTCATGGTTGTTTTTGCGGCTAAGTCATTTGGCGTTGAGTGACTCGACCTCACTCAACGTCGTGGCTGCTTTGGCGTTGAGTGTGGTGGACTCACTCAATGCCAAAGCCTGTTTTTGCGGCTAAGTCATTTGGCATTGAGTGAGTCGACCTCACTCAACGTCGTGGCTCTTTTGATATTGAGTGTGGTGGACTCACTCAACGCCAAAGCCTGTTTTTGCGGATAAGTCATTTGGCGTTGAGTGAGTCGACCTCACTCAACACCGTGGCTGTTTTGGCGTTGAGTGTGGTAGGCTCACTCAACGCCAAAGCCTATTGCTGCGGTTAGGTTACTTGGCGTTGAGTGGGTGGACCTCACTCAACGTTGAAGTTGTTTGGCGTTGAGTGTGGTGAACCCACTCAACGTCATGGCTAGGCTTTTTGCGGCTATGTTCTTTGCGTTGAGTGGGTGAACCCACTCAACACCGTGGTTAATGCTTGGTGTTGAGTAACCCACTCAACGCCGCGTCGAGTGAACTCGACGCTTTTGCATTGGTGGGGGGGGGGGGGGGGTTCCTTTAGGACTGTTAGTATGGCTTCTTCCTTAGGGGGGGTGTTGGGTGTTCGACTAGTTTTTGCATGCCGACTCGTGGATTATGGCAGGTGGTGTGGTTTTGTGGGCTCTGTAAGGGGTGAATCATGTGTGCTGAGTTGTGGCCACCACCACCTAGGCCGTGTTGGGCTGGTATGGTTCGGTGTGTGGACCCTGTAGCTGCCACCAGTTGTTTTCACCCTGGAGTGTTTTTGGGTCTGGTTGATGGTGAGGGCTATGCCGCCCACTCCGACCTAAGGTTTTCACCATGACCAATAATTCACAAAGTTAGGACTGTTAGCTCCTTTCCTGGCTTATGGCTATTCCTTTGATACATGCATATATGCCTTGTAGCTGCTGCAGGTTCTTTTCTTTGCAGAGTAGATTGCTATTGTACTCACACTTGGTGTGTTTTCTTTTCCTGCCTTTTTTTTACAGTGTTCTTTCTTACTGTCATACTTTCCTCTTACTGATAGCGTTTCTTGTTGCCGGGTTGGTAAACCCTTCTTTACTCATTCATAAGCCTAATGCTCTATTTATTTTGATTATTTTCTGAGGTGTTCTTTCTTGAATGCCTCAGTTCCAGGTTGTAGTCGGTTGAGCGGCTAGTTCTTTTGGTGGGCTTTGCTGATAGCCTCTTGGGTAGCTGAGGTTATTGATCTTCATCCTTGTGAGGTAGTTATTTTCCTTTCTGTATGGATATGCATACTCACCAGTGGATTCATGTCAGGTTATTGACGCCCACTGGTGGCTTACTTGCGATGCTGGGTATGAACTAAAACTGCTATTTTTACCTTTTTAGGGTTATTTACTTGTCTTCTGGGAAGGATTTATGCTAGGTTGCATGTTAGGTATTTTAAACCCTAAAATATTACTATACGTATCACATGCACATCATAAATCAAAGCATTATTTTTCCTTAAGCGTAAAGACTATCTTTTTATATATACTATACTAACCTTAGAGTCGTGCATACCATGAGTCGTCTCTCAGGGACACTTATGCACATTTAGAATGTCAAAACAACCTAATTAAAGTATTTTCCACTGTGAATGAATATATTTTTAATCGTGGACTAGCTGATCCACTGTACCGAGGGATACGGCCATCAAATAAATCTGGTTTTCTATTCATTTTTAACTTATGATTTTCATGATTTAAGGTAGTGGTGTGTTGCCTGAGCGTCAACAGTTATCTCCTGCTCGACGTGGCAGCAAAACGCGTGTTTTTTCGTACTCTGATACTTCTTAACTTCAGAGAAAATGCGGGTTATGACAGTAACTCAACCTCGTCCCACCATAACCGAGCCTCACCTTCTAACATGAAGGTAGCCAAGGTGACCTTCTAATTTTCCTCCGTCCCGATCGACATCAATATACGCTTGACGCGCGATAACCAATCCTCAGCCTACATTGGGGATCCCTCGCCCGTGAACATAGGTTATCCCGATCGACGTCAATGCGTGTTAGTTGTGACAATACTTATTATCCCCTTCTATGTTTTTTATTTTTCTTCTTCTTCTGAATCCATCTATTTATAGACTTCATCCATGGTAACCGGCTGATCCGGTTTATAACTAACTTCTGTCAAGTCTGACAGCTTCATAAAACCTGTTGTAACTCACAGCTGTCAAGTCTTCAAACAGTTCTTGAGCCTTTGACTCTGTCAATAAAGCGTCGAGACTGACTGTCATAAAGTGTCGAGACCATCTGTCAATATGTGTCGACACAAGTGACTTAAGTGTCGACACAGCCTTTGGTGATGTCGACATAGCTGCCTTGATGTCGACACAGCTTCTTGACACTGCATCTTGAGAATGTGTCGACACTGATTATTTGTGTCGACACAAACACTTCACCATTCATCAGTAATCAACTTGGTATAGACTCAGCTGTGTGTCGACACAAGTCCTGTAGACTCAGAACATAGCGTGTGTCGACACTGCCTCCAGGTGTCGACACAGTTGTTGTCGACTCTGCCTCTGTGTATCGACACAGCCTCCCGGTGTCGACACAGTTGATGTCGACAGACTATTTCTGTGTGTCGACACTGCCTCCCGGTGTCGACACAAATTCACTGAAGTGTCGAAACAGCCATTTCCAAGTGTCGACACAATCTTACTGAAGTGTCCACACAGCTTCCTCAGGTGTCGACATATGGACTTAGAATATTTTTCCTGCATTCTAGCACATTCTTAACCTGCACATATAAACTCAGAATAACATCAAATACACCTTGATGTATATCATTGAGCTAAGTGAGGCTTCTCCAAATCAGGTACACATTTTCCAATGCACCCAACAATCTCCCCCTATTTGGAGAAGTCATAACCCTTTAGCCAATGATATACACCACTTAGAAAATAAACCTGATGATGTATATAAGCATTATATTACAGGGTACTATAACAAAACACATATCATTGTTACATCACAGAATAAAGATGTAAAAGAGAATGATCATAGAATAATATTTTGTATATTAACTCAAAAATGTTTGTTATAAGTTGTTTACATTGATTTCTTTAACAAACTAACAATTACATAGTTCTTGAACAAAAACTAGTAAAACTTAGACTAAGGCTGGACTGGCTCCTTGATGATAATCCCTTTGCCAGATTTGATTTGAGCCTGCACAATAGGTTTTGTATCTTCAATAGGCTTCTTGCCTTTCAACTCAGCTTTCTTTTGTGCATCAGCCTTGATCCTTTGCCTTTCAAAATAATGAAAGGGCTTGGGGAAATACTTGCTAGGTTCCTGAGTATCAGGAGGTAGCTTCCCCATCTTAGCCTTTCTCCTGTGTTGAACTATGGCCTCCTGCCTGGCTTCATACTTTTGCCATTCTTGCTCAATTTACCATTTTCCCCTTTCATGTACTTGATCTTTTACAGCTTTCCAAGCAGTTAAAATGATATTCCTTGAAGTGGGGCTCCACTGCTCAAAGTCTGGCTTTAATTCTGCTTGCTCTCTAAATCTTTTCTTTGATAATAGAGCATCTTGCTGAGCTTTCAAACCAGCTTCTGGCATATCAACCTTTTCAATAATAACATTTGTAACTGGTAGAGGAGGGCTGTACATAGACTCAACTTGTTGATGTACCATTTCAATATCTGTAGGAGGGTAAATGACTTGGGCAACCTCAGGTTGATCACCTTCAAGTAGAATTGGTTGCACCCCTGACTCAGCCATATTATCATCATCACACAAGGGTGGATATCCCAGAGTGGCTCTTATGCTGTTGGTTACCCATTTGGCATGATCAGAGCCAACATAGACTAACACCCTCTCCCCCTTTATGACTTCTCTGGTCATATGATCTCTTAAGTCCTCTTTCTGAAATCTTATTTGCACATCTAGGTAATTGATTCTATCTTTAAAGAATGGCTTTAACTTTTGAAGCTTGTCATTAATTAACTTCTCAGATGATGTGATTGCAGATTTAACTGAATTAAGGGCAGCCTGTAGCTTCTTATCATAGTCTTCTATTTCTTTAGCCCTTGCAGCAGTCATGGCAATAACAGTATTTGTAAACTCAGTTACTATGATATTGTGAGATTCTGTCAGATTGTCATTCATTCTTATTTGATTTTCAAGGACATAGCCTTGTTTGATAGCCATCTCATCCACTTGCTTCTTTATTTCTTCTTGTTGCTTGGCAAGAAATACCACAGCATTGCCTCCCTTGTGGAAGCAATCTGTCATCTCTCGTTTATTCTGATTAACTTCAAATCTTATAGATTTTATATTTTGTGCCAGATCAAATTGAAGAGCCTTTTGGCTTTCATCCACATACTTTTCAAGAGCCAATCTCTGCTCATCCATTTTGACTTGTAAATCCACCAAAAGTTTGTTGTAATCAATTGCAGGTGCTGGTTGGGAAGAAGTAGCTTGTAAAGCCTGCTTATAGCTTTGACTTCTTCTCTTAAAGACCATTAATTTTCTCTTCTTGGCCTCCCTTACTTCTTCATGCTCAGACTCTGAAGAACTTTCAATATAAACTCTCTCTTGAGGAGTGGAAGAAATTTCTTTTTCAGCTCCATGTTGCTCCTCCTCTATATCAACCCGCTCCCCCTCAACCCTTACTTGCTCCCCCTCAAATCTTAGGGTCTCCATTTTATTTGTTTCTCCTCCAATATCAGGAAACAGCTCTTCAAGAGTAAATTCTTGTTGTGTGAGAGAAGGAGATTGTACTTTCTCAGCAGCAGCAACAATACCAGAAATATCAAGATCAGTTTGAGGAACAATGTCCTTTGATAAATTGATTCTTTCTTCTTCTTGCACATGTTCTGAATGTGTCTCCCCCTGTAAATGTGCAGTAATTGGCTCCCCCTGCACCTGTGCAGATATAATCTCTTCCTAGACTTGGGTAGTCACAGTCAGATCCTGAACTTGTGCTCTAACTTGCTCTTCCTGGTCTTGTGCATCTTCATGACCATGCTCAGGCATCTCCTTAGAAAGAACTCTATCCCATCTGGAGAATAACCTTATGTCCATTCTCCTCATGTGGTTTATCTTTGATCCATGAATCTGTTGCATTACCTCTGGAATTATTTCAGCCAGGTACAGACTCATGATCCTAGCCAGGTTTGGCTTCTTGATTCCTTCTTTAATCTTATCAAACTGTACTGCAGACCAATTTGTTTGAATCTTAAAGATCACCCTAGTCATCAGGCTGAACATATATGCTGATATCCTATCATGGCCACCTGGTTTGCATAAGATCACTTTTCCTACAATTTCAGACAGGAATTTCCCCTGATGATTCATGCCCTTTCTGTTGATTGCAGATCCTATCTTTATGGTTGGATCCAATCCACACCATTGAAGCGCATCCCTGGTCCTTGAGGCTGGCACCTCTTCCTCATCTTGTATTCTAGGAATATGGAGAATCTTGCTCAACCTTTTCTGAGATAGCTTGACTTTTTCTCCATGAATAGTGGATTTGATCTTCAAGCCAGTTGAGTCCATTGATGTAGCAGTATAGAACTCGAATACTTCCTTCTTCCATATCTTATTAGGTTCAGAGACAAGATATTTTAATCCATTTTCTGCAAGAAGTGAAATGACCCGTTTGATCTCTGAGTCGGCATCGTCGAATGCATGCCTAACCAACTGATATCCTTCATTGACGTTGTCTTCAACCTTGGGCGCCATTGGAATGAAGAGAAAGCTTGATTGGAGAGGAGAGAGTTTGTCGACACAAGGTTTTTGCCTCGAAACCTGGTGAGCGTGTCGACAGAATAAGTTTGTGACCTATTTATACCCTTCTAATCAAAGAAGATCAAAAGGCGGGCAAAAACTGTCTAAAAGTGTCGACACTGTTGGAATGTGTCGACACAAACTTCTATTGTCTCGACCACGACGCTGACTACTATGTGTAGACACCAATTGATGATATGTCGACACTGGAGATACTTAGTAGTTCATCAGAAATTCTGTGTCGACTCTTATTAAATGTCGACATAAAATCTGTAAGTGTCGACACCATTACTCTGGTTGTGTCGACACTACATTTCTGGATGTGTCGACTCTTTGTCCCTTAGATGTCGACATATTTACTCTGTGTCGACACAATTTTCCTAAATTGTCGACATGAATTCTCTGTGTCGACACCTTATTACTGAATGTGTCGACACCATTTTACTTAGCCAATTTTTGGTAAACTAACCTATGGTCAGCATTCCTAATTCAATTTTAAATCTATTGAATTTAGTTTCATCCAGAGGCTTAGTAAATACATTTGCAATTTGATAATCAGTTTTAACAAATTCTAATGAGATGTCTTCTTTTTCTACATGTTCTCTAAGAAAATGGTATTTTATCTCTATATGCTTAGTCCTACTATGTGAAACAGGATTGCTTGCAATAGAAATGGCACGTTTAGAATCACATAATAAAAGTGTTCTACTTACTTGAATACCATAGTCCCTTAGCTGATGTTGAATCCACAACAGCTGTGCACAATAACTTCCTGCTGCCACATATTCAGACTCAGCTGTGGATATCGCTACACTAGTCTGATTCTTACTGCTTTAAGATATCAATCTTCCTCCCAGGAATTGGCATGTACCTGTAGTACTTTTTCTATCTTCTCTATAGCCTGCAAAATCTGCATCTGAATAACCTGTTAGTAGAAAATCTCCATTCCTAGGGTACCAAAGGCCTAGATTAGGTGTGCCATTTAGATATCTCAAAATCCTCTTGATTGCAGTATAATGTGATTCTTTAGGGCATGTTTGGTACCTAACACAGACACATGTTGCATACATAATGTCTGGTCTACTAGTAGTGAGATATAATAGAGAGACAATTATTCCTCTATACAAAGACTCATCTACAGGTTTACCTGCATCATCTTTGCATATAGGCATACTTGTTCCCATAGGAGTTCTCATGGTGGAGGATGATTCCATACCATACTTCTTAATTAACTCCTTGGTGATCTTAGACTGGGATATGGATAATCCATCATCAGTCTGTCTTACTTGGAGTCCCAAGAAGAACTTAAGTTCCCCCATACTGCTCATTTCAAACTTCCATTGCATAAGTTTGGCAAACTTCTTGCAAAGGTTGTTCTCTGTAGACCCAAAGATTATGTCATTTACATTGATCTGAACTAAGATTATCTTCCCTTTAGATTCCCTTAGGAATAGAGTTTTGTCTATTTTACCTCTTGAGAATTTGTTCTCAATAAGGAAAGTAGACAGGGTTTCATACCAAGCCCTTGGGGCTTGCTTTAACCCATACAATGCTTTCCTAAATCTATAAACATAACCAGGTTTAAGAGAATCTACAAAACCTGATGGCTGCTCTATATAGACTTATTCTTTTAGATCACCATTCAGGATTGCTGATTTCACATCCATTTGATATACCTTGAAGCCTTGATATGCTGCATAGGCAAGGAACATTCTGATTGCTTCGAGTCTTGCTACTGGGGCAAATGTTTGATCAAAGTCTATTCCCTCTTCCTGCCTGTATCCTTTTGCAACCAATCTTACTTTATTCTTCACAATAACTCCATTCTTATCCAACTTGTTCCTAAAAATCCACTTTATACCAATGATGTTGTGGTATTTTGGTTTAGGAACCAACTCCCAGACCTTGCATCTTCTAAACTGGCTAAGCTCCTCTTGCATAACATTAATCTAATGTTGGTCTTGGATAGCTTCTTTAAATTTCTTTGGCTCCAGTTGAGATAGAAAACTTGAGTGTAGGACTGTATTCAGATTTCTACTTCTGGTTTGCACTCCATGTCTTGGATCACCAATTATCTTATTTGCTGGATGATCCTTTAGATGTATTACAGCTGGAGTTAAAATTCTTTCTGGCTGAACACCTCCAGTTTCATCATTATGCTGCACCTCTTGGTTGTCATCAGCTTCTAGAGAGTCTTGTACTCCCTCTAGACAGTAGCCATCATTTTCTAATACTTCATCTGCAATTGAGCCTTCTGTAATGGAAAGCTTGTCCATTCTATTGCTTATACCTGTTGGACTGCATGAACTACAAGGCAACTCACTGTTGATTAATCTTGTTTCATCAAACACAACATGTACAAATTCTTCTATAACCCGAGTAATCAAGTTGTAGACTCTATAAGCCTTACTATTGTTGCTGTACCCAACAAATATCCCATCTTGGGATTTGGCAGCAAACTTAGTTAGATAAGACTTGTCATTGTTAAGGATATAACACTTGCAACCAAAGATCCTAAAATAGGATAAATTTGGTTTTCTACCTTTCATAATCTCATAGAGAGTCTTTTTGTGGCACTTAGTGATAGAAGCCCTGTTGAGTACATGACATGTAGTGTTTACTGCCTCAGCCCAGAAATATTCTGGGAGAGAAGTGTCACTCAATAGAGTTCTACCAGCTTCAATCAATGTCCTATTCTTTCTTTCAGCAATACCATTTTGCTGAGGTGTTCTAGGTGAGGAGAATTCTTGAAAAATCTCAAACTCTTCACACAATCTTATCATACTTTCAGATTGAAATTCAGTACCATGGTCACTTCTGATTTTGACCACTGTACTGTCTAGTTCATTCTGAATTTGTCTGACAAAACTGTGTAAAACACTTGAGGTTTCAGATTTCTGTCTTAGAAAGAACACCCAGGAATATCTAGAATAGTCATCTACAACCACAAAAGTGTAGACCTTCCTACCTAGACTATGAACTGGCATAGAACCAAAAAGATCCATATGTAAGAGGTATAGACACCTCACTGAATCCTTGTTTTCAAGGCTATGAAAGGAGGATTTTGTCTACTTGCCCTTTTGACAAGCTGAACATATCCCTTCCTTTATACACTTAACTTGAGGACCATTCCTCACTAACTCTTTACTAAAGAGTTGGCCAATTGTCTTGTAGTTAAGATGAGCCAGCCTCTTGTGCCATTTGACACAATGAGATGCGTTCTCATCAGCTACAAGACAAATAGGAGAACCTTTGTTCTCACACTCAAAATCAAGACAATAAACATTTCTCTTTCTATATCCTATCAAAATGATCTTTTGATCACTTGACCTTTTGATATGACATCCATTCTTAACAAATGAAATGTCATATCCTAGATCACTCAGCTGACTTATGCTTATCAGGTTGTGTTTCAAACCTTTTACATAAGCCACTTGAGTGATGGTAATTTGGTTGGAAGAGATGTTACCAAATCCTTGGATGATTCCTCTTTCAGATCCATCAAAGATTACTTTAGGTCCATCCTTGATAGGTGTGTACTCCTTCAGTAGCCCCTTTGTTCAAGTCATGTGCCTGGAACATCCACTGTCCAAGTACCATATGGGGGCATGACAACTTGGACTTTCTTGCAATACAGAATTACTTTCCCTTAGAACCCAAGTAAGTCTTGGGTCCTTGGTTCAAGTTAGCACCATTCATATCAAAACTACCAGTAGCTCTTCTAACTGGTAGACTGTTGTTCTTCCTGACACTTATGTTATGCCAACAGTCTAAGGCAAAATGGCATGTCTTGCCACAGCACCAGCATTCATACTTGTTGTATCTAGGTCTAATAAAATATTTTTGGCAGAAATTTTTTTGTTCTGTGCTGGTGCTGCTGCAGCTACACCCACTGATTTCTTATAACCATGGGGTTTATGAACATGGGCTGACTTATTTTAACACCCTTGTTATTCAGAACATCAGTCTTATTATGACCATGAATGTTTTCAAGATCATACTTGTTAGAAGGCTCATGCACCTTTCTAAAAACTACAGGGACTTTAAAGTTCAATGGCTGAACAGAGGCTTTGCTCTTTCTCTTGAAATGGGCAGCCCTGGTGTTACCTTTATAGCCTATTCCAACCTTACCCTTTTGAGCCAAAAACTCATCTATTAAGGGTAAGACTGATTTTGGCTTAGAGTAACTAGCCACCAAATCTTTCTCTACTTAAAGTATGACTTCCATACCTTTAATTAGATCATTTTTATATGTGATTGTACCCATCTGAATAATAGTAATAGTTTTCAGCTTTGCAACCTCATTTATTTGTTGATCCAATTCTTTCTCTAAACTAGATGCAGTCATCTTAAGATCTGCAATTTCCTTAGCCTGATTTTTGGCCAAGTTTTTGCTTTTCTTAAGTGCCTGCAATAAGTACCCATATTCATCTATCAACTGATGAATATCTCCTTTAGATTCTGATCCATCCTCATCACTTGATGAAGATGAATCTGACTCTGAACCAGTACTGTAAGAAATTCTAGAATTACTTTGTACCTTACTGGGATCAGGCTGATCCTTACACTTGTTGTCTTCTGATTCAGCCATCAGTCCCATGTACTGATGATCTTCTTGTTCATTGATGGGGTCCAGTAATTGCATAAACTCCTCTTCTTCACTAGCTGCATACAGTCCAATGTATGCTTCAGCTTCAGATTCTGACTCTGAGAAAGATTGATCTGTAAGACTCTTCTCCTTCTTAGCAACAAAGGATTTCTCCTTCTTGCCCTTTTGTTGAGTCTTTTTTTTTTCTACTGACTCCTTCCTCTTTTCTGGACACTCAGCCACCACATGCCATGGCCTATTGCAGCAATAGCAAACAATTTTTGATGTTGTAGCTTTGCTGGGCTTAGACCTGCTCCTTTCCTTTCTTGATGATTTTCTCTTTTGATAGTAGTCATCAACTGGCTGTGATGTGGAGGGCCTTGACTTCCACTTCTTATTCTTCAAGAATCTCTGAAACTGCCTTATAAAGGCAGCAAAATCTGCATCTGAATCACTGCTATTTGAGTTTTGATTGTCTGAATTCTCTGAGATAACTTCAGCAACTTCCTTAGGAGATGATGGAGATATCCTCCTACTCTTTCTAGTGGCTTCAACCTTGAAGGCCACTGACTTTTCTCTATGCTCTCCTTTTGTATTTCTTTCTTCCTCCTTCCTAGCCATTAGTTACATTTCATATGATAGCAACTTTCCAAATAAGGTTGGAGGAGAAATGTCTGCTAGTTTGGCCACTTCTCTAATGACACAAATCTTGGTATCCCAATCCTTTGTCAAGAATCTTAGGAATTTGTCATTCAGCTCATAAGTACTGAAGACCCTTCCATAGGACATCAGTTCATTCACTATCATGTAGAATTTCTTGTAGCATTCATGTTGGGGTTTGTCTCCACAATACCTCAGATTTGTAGGAGGTCAGATCTTGAACTAAGATGAATTAAGTTGTATTTGATGTGGTATTTGAGTTGTATGTGTGCAGGTTCTAATTGACAAGTGTAGACCAATGTCAGTCTGTAATGGGTCACCAAACACAGGACCATGCAATGTAATCCCTCATTGTGTGATCCAAGGTGTTGGCCCATGTATAGCCTCTCTATTGGGATACACTTATCCTTCATGCACATTGGATGGATGGACAGAAGCATTGGAGCTAAGCCTTCTCAGAGAAAATTTTCCTAAGTCCTTTATACTCGAGTATTTCCTTGTAATACACGAGTAAGGTAATTCATACTCGAGTAACTCCTGTTCCATACTCGAGTAAGTGTTTTCTGATACTCGAGTATAACTTCTGATACTCGAGTAAGTTTTCTCTATACTCGAGTATATCTTCTGATACTCGAGTAAGTATGTTCATACTCGAGTAATTGATTTTTGATACTCGAGTAAATTCTTCCATACTCGAGTAATTGACTCTGATACTCGTGTATGTAAACGTTTCTCAGGTATATTTTCTGATACTCGAGTTTAGCCTTTTGTTACTCGAGTATATCGTCTTGATACTCGAGTATACTTTTCTAATACTCGAGTATACAATTCTGATACTCGAGTATACCATTTTTGATACTCGAGTAATTCATTCTTCTCTCCTGTATTTCTCTCTTTCTATACTCGAGTATACTGCTTCTTGCTACTCGAGTAATCTATCTCTCCATACTCGTGTATATCCTCCATTACTCGAGTATTGCAGTCAACTTCTCCAGAATTTTTCTAAGTCCATTTTCATCATAAGTATTTTGAATCTGTCAATTCTGATTGGTCCATGTGTCATCATTAATCAATATTATGACCGTTGGAACCCACCTATAAATAGGTCTTTTCAGAAATGACTTTTAAGCGTTATTACAGAAATATTCTTTTTAAGAAAGAGAAATTCCGTGAACCCTAATTTCACGCCGCCGCCATTGCCGTTCACGGAAGAAGAAGAAAAGTTTGGATCGCGACCTTCGTTTTCATCGATCTTTCCTCCAGCGATCCAGAAGAAAGAGAATCACTCGATCTTGCCGAGCCTTGAAGATTCCAGATCTACTTTCTCGATCGAGGTGGTTCTAGATCTCAGATTCGTGGATCTTCTCTAGTCGTCTTCTACATTTTCTGATCAAGCCGAAGTTCCTAAAGAAGAAGACGGATACAGATCCAGATCTGATAGTGTGTTTGTTTGTAATCACAACCAATATTTTTGTAGGAGTTTTAATTCTCCGAGATTTGTAGGAAGATTTCCTCTTCCGAGTTCTTTTTTTTTTGTAGATCCGTTTTGGGATCGAGATTTGTAGGAACGTGGTTCCGAGGTGTAGGATTGTTTTCAATCCGAGATAGTGGAGTAGCCGAGTCTAGTGATTTGCTAGATCGGTGAGGAAAGTGGACGTACCCAAGATTGGGGAACCACTATAAATCTCTTGTCGTCTGTGATTGCTTGATGTGCGTTGTGTTCAATTTTTTAATTCCGCATTAGACACGCATTTCACCTATTCACCCCCCTCTAGGTGAATTAGGCTACCAACTTAGCACTTTCAATTGGAAGAAGAGAGGAAAAGAAATCCTCACACTACAAGAAAAGGACTGAGAAAAGCCTAGTAGCCAAGAAGGGCAAAACTCTCAGCGACTCCGACTCAGCAGAGTCGAGTGAAGAAGAGGAAGCTTACTTTGGGCTCATGGCTCATTCAGATGATGAACAAGTCCCCCAGTTCACTGGGGAGGTAAAATCTCATACTCCTCTTTCTGATTCTGATGAAGATGAACATGAGCACGAGGAATATTTCTCAGAAGATGAATCCGAACTCATGAGCCAGTATAAGGAGTTACTCACCGCCTACGAAAAATGTCGTAGGGTAGTGAAAACTCAAGCCAAGGAGATTAAATCTCTACAGGCCAGTGAGAGCAGCTTGAGAGAAGAAGTCTCCAAGACTAACTCTCTTCAAGATGACCTCAACAGTGCTATGGAAAAGCACAATCAGGCTCTTAAGCACCTCGACCTTAAAGAGGAAATCATCAAAGATCTGGAACAACAACTTGAGGCTGAGAAGAAACTCGTTGAAAGTTTCTCAAAGCCCAAGACCGTTCTTCCACTCGTTGCTGAATTCTCAGCTAAGGCCAAGGGTGCTGGTTTAGGCCACGTTGGGTCTCCTAGTAAATCCTCTAGGAGAAACATGGCCAAGAGGAAGAATAAGGCTGCCCATAAGGCTCTAGCCGAAGAAAAGGGGAAAGCTCCCTTGAAACCTGTAGTATTCAAGAAAGTCGTCTTTCCCACGAACGAGCTCGACTACGAGTCCACCTATGGACACTTCTCTAGGCCGATCCCTGAGAAGCCTAAATCAAGATACCAAGGTTGGACTCGTCCTCGTAACTTTGGCGAGAGCGTCTTCAAAGCTCCTTATGAAGAAATTCAACTTCAAAGTTATGGACCTTATGCTCATGGTCACAACATCAAGAAGTCACCAAAAGTAAAACCACTTGTGGATATGCCTATGAAGGGGAAGACTTCATGTAAATGCTCTCATCATGAAGCCTCCTCCTCTAAGACTCAGGTTCCTGCTCGACCTCCTCCTCAGAAAATTAAGCAGGAATACAATAGGCAAAGATACAACAGGTTCGACTGTTGGTGCTGTGGCAGAATCGGTCACTTTGCCATCGATTGTTGGTTCAATCCAAGGAATGTTGCAACCCCTCAAGTTAGCAACGTGAGAATGACCACTCATGAAGCTAATACTCGTAGGGGGAGCTTTCTAACTCGAGACCAAGGACCCAAACATGTTTGGGTTCCTAAGGCTAAGTGATTATAATTGCAGGAATGTCCAAAGACCAACAAAACGCCTATCTGGTATTTGGACAGCGGATGCTCTCGGCATATGACCGGGACAAGAAGCCTACTTCAGAACTTCACCCCAGTCTGCAACGGACCAAAGGTCATCTTTGGAGGTTCAGATCGTGGGATAACTAAAGGATATGGTATGATCTCTAACGGTAGCGTATCCTTTTCGAATGTAGCATATGTTGAAGGATTGAAACACAATCTCATCAGCATAAGCCAACTATGCGACAAAGGATACGTAGTTGAATTTCATGCTGACAAGTGTTTGATAAAATCGGTTGACAATATGGAAACTATTTTATCTGGCACTCGAAGCAGAAATATTTTCTATTTAAATTTCATCTGTATAGACTCTTCGACACCAGTGTGTTTGGTAGCAAAAAGTAGTGCATCTCTTGCTGACCAATGGCACAAGAGATTAGCACATATTAATTTCAAAACTATTAATAAATTATTCTCTCAAAACTTAGTGCGTGATGCGCCTAATGTCAAGTGCGTTACGGACAGCCCTTGTCACGCTTGTATCAAAGGCAAGCAAACAAGGAGTACGTTTAAAAGCATTATAGGCAAGGATTCCAATAGAAGCTTACAGCTTCTCCATATGGACTTGTTTGGTCCACTGCAGATTAGAAGTTTGGGAGGTAAGGAATATACGTTGGTCATTGTGGATGATTACTCGCGCTTTGCATGGGTATTCTTTCTGAAACACAAGTCAGATACCTTCAGCATTTTCACTAATTTTGTTAGGCAAATCCAGAATGAATACAACTGTTCCGTAGTCAAAATCAGAAGCGACAATGGAACGGAATTCAAGTCTGGAGCCATGACAGAATTCTGTGAAAGTCAAGGTATCTTTCATGAGTTTTCCTCTCCGCGTACCCCACAGCAAAATGGAGTAGCTGAGAGAAGGAATAGAACACTCATAGAGGCTTGTCGGACTATGTTGAGTGATGCCTCACTCCCAGAATACTTCTGGGCTGAAGCTGTCAACACCGCTTGTCACGTGCAAAATCGAGCACTCATCAACAAGAACCATGACAAGACTCCTTACGAACTTCTAAAAGGCAGGAAGCCAAACATTTCATACTTCAGAATCTTTGGCTGTAAATGCTTCGTGCTTAACAATGGCAAGTATCACACTACCAAGTTTAGCGAGAAAAGCTTTGAAGGTATTTTTGTAGGTTACAGCAGCCATAGTAAGGCTTATCGTATATTTAATAGAAAAACTCTGGTGGTAGAAGAGTCGATACATCTTGTATTTGATGAGACGAGTTTGCTGCAAAGCAACTCCTCCAGTGTGCCTATTGTAGATGCAGGTACAAAGTTACAGGAACTCAGCTTGGATGAATCTGCAAAAGGTGAAGACGAGACGCTCGTCAAGATCACCTCTACAACTTCAGATGGAGAGGCAGATGTTCAAGAAGGAGAACTCACTCCAGCTGAAGATGCAACTCCAGTGGCTGAAGAGATCCCTGATGCAAGGACCATAGAGTTCAGGCACCTGAAGGATCATCCCATTGATCAGATCATAGGAGATCCTTGGGATGGCGTCAGAACTCGTCGAGGTACAACTAACGAGAATTTGCACTTGAGCTTTCTCTCACAGGTTGAACCAAAGAAATTTGAGGAAGCCAACTCCGATGCATCCTGGATTCTAGCCATGGAAGAAGAACTGAATCAGTTCAAACGATGCAAAGTTTGGACACTTGTTCCTAGACCCAAAGGTAAGAACGTCATTGGGACTAAATGAGTCTACAGGAACAAGATGGATGAAGACGGGACAATTATAAAGAATAAGGCCAGACTCGTCGCCAAGGGTTACCGTCAAGAAGAAGGAATCGACTTCGACCAGACCTATGCTCCAGTGGCAAGACTGGAAGCGATCAGGTTGTTTCTTGCCTACGCTGCACTTAAGGGCTTTACCGTCTATCAAATGGACGTGAAGTCCGCCTTCCTAAATGGTAACATTAAGGAAGAAGTGTACGTAGAGCAACCCCCAGGTTTTGTTGATCCAACCCTTCCTAACTATGTGTATTTATTACAAAAAGCACTATATGGTCTCAAGCAAGCCCCTCGGGCTTGGTATGAGACGCTGTCTACCTTTCTTCTTGAGAACAAGTTCACAAGAGGAAAGATAGACAAGACATTATTTCTTAGGGAAATAAAAGGCAAGATTTTGCTAGTGCAAATCTATGTCGACGACATCATTTTTGGCTCTACAGATAACAACCTCTGCAAAAAGTTCTCTAAACTTATGCAAGGGAAGTTTGAAATGAGCAGTATGGGAGAGCTGAAATATTTCTTAGGGCTACAAGTGAAACAATCTGTGGATGGAATTTTCATCTCTCAGACCAAGTTCACCAAAGAGCTGCTTAAGAAATTCGGAATGGAGAATGCAACCTCTATGAGGACTCCAATGGCCTCAGCTATGTCTCTGGACAAGGATGAGAAAGGGAAACCTTTTGATGAAACCAAGTACAGAAGCATAATTGGGTCCTTGCTCTACCTTACTGCAAGTAGGCCAGATATAATGTTCTCGACATGTGTATGTGCTAGATTTCAGGTGAACTCTAAGGAATCTCACTACATCGCTGCAAAGCGAATCTTGAGATACCTCAAAGGAACACCAAATCTTGGCTTATGGTACCCAAGAAGTAATGATAGTGAACTAATTGGATTTTCAGATGCAGATTTTGCAGGAAGCAAAGACGACAGGAAAAGCACCTCCGGGACTTGCCAATTCCTCGGAAGGAGACTCATTTCCTGGAGCAGTAAGAAGCAAAACTGTGTAGCCATCTCAACGGCTGAATCAGAGTACATCTCTGCAGGGAGCTGTTGTGCACAGCTTTTGTGGATCAAGAATCAGTTTGAAGATTACAACATGAAGTTCCAGAACATTCCACTGTTCTGTGACTCTTCCAGCGCAATTGCAATAGCCAACAACCCAGTCTCCCACAGCAGGAGCAAGCACATAGAGCTTCGCTACCATTTCATCCGGGAGCATGTGGAAAATGGAGACATAGATCTTCAATATGTCTCCACAGACAGGCAAGTTGCAGATATCTTCACCAAGCCGCTGGATGAGTCCAAGTTTTCATTCTTCAAAACTGAGCTTGGACTGCTTAACAAAGAAGACCAATGATGGACTCAGAAATTTAGAAGAGGTCAGAAATGTTGGATACTCTGAGGTACAGTTTTTTTTAGTGAAAATTCCTTCAAGAAATTTGAGACTCGAGAATAGTTACATTTACACGAGTGAAATAGTGAATACTCGAGTAACAAGTCAAATATACTCGAGTAATCAAATCAATACTCGTGTATGCACTCTTTATACTCGAGTATGAAAAGTCTTCAGAATTTAATACTCGTGTATTGAACTTCATATACTCGAGTAATCAGATTGATACTCGAGTATGAATTTCTTATACTCGAGTATGGAAAAATCCGTCAAGACTTAATACTCGTGTATACTCAGTACATACTCGAGTATATGTTAAGGATTACTCGTGTATAGTATGACCTACTCGAGTATACTAAATCCAATACTCGTGTATGCCGTAAACTTCTCTCGTATAATCGGATTTCTCTGGAATCTTTCAAACTCTCTATTCGCACAACGAATTTGCCGCCTCATTCGGGTATGTTTTTATGTTTAATCATTTTTAGACCTAATTAGGATTAATTATATATATATATAAAACGAAAACGTCCATTCCACTTCTCATTCACTCGTGTATCCGCCGACCTATCGTCTTCCCGACTCTGTCTCGTCGCTCTTCCGTCGCCACCGATTTCTCAGTTTCAGATGGCTCCTCCGTCGTCCAAGATCGGAATCGGCTCCGAACTAGTTCCAGATGGTATTGCAGACCTCTCAGATGACTTCCGCAACCTTCTCATTCTGTTCGACACCGCTGGATTGACCTACCTCCTCCAGACACCGTGCAAGGCTATTATTCCCGCAGTGGAAGAGTTCTACAAAAACCTAAAGGTTAAACGAAATGGAAAAGTTCTAAAGACCAAGGTCAGAGGACTCAAAATCCGATTGGACAAAACCTCAATCTCTGTTTTACTCCGGCTGCCCGTCGCTGAGGAAGAGGATGAACTCACAACCGCAGATTCTGACAGAACAGCCCTATACTGTGGGGTTGATCCCGAGTGTGATACTTTCAGCAGAGCAGATTGCAATAGAGAGGGAAAATTTCTGATTGATGTTATCTCCAAGGTCATACTCTGCAAGACCTACTCCATCCGAGAAATCTCTCACAACATGTTTGAGATCATGCAAGCCATCGTCTGCAGAAAGAAGTTCCAGTTTGGCATGATGCTACTGGACAAGATTCAGGGGAGCATCAAGCAACCCAGTTTTGCAAGGATTATCTCACTCATCCTCCATGAGATAGATCCTCAGGTTTTTGACCTTTCTAAAGGTATTCCTCTCCACCATATGAAGAAAGTCACCCTCGCCTCCATACATAGATATGAAATCAAGCTTCAAAATACTTCCCAAACCTCCAGACAGCAAGCTGTCATCAGGACCCCATCTCCTCCTCAACATCAAGTTGCTGACACTCTGGGTGCAGCAATTGAGGGGGAGCCTGCCTCATCTTCTCATCAGATACAGATCTCAGAGCTCAGAGATGCTTCTCCTCTACCTCCACCAGATACACAGACTGCAGTTCCAAGTCCTCCTGACACTCAGACACACCAGGAAGAGCCTCTATCCTCTGCTGCAGACATTGCCAGCATGATTGAAGAGCTCAGAGATGCCAGTACCCTTCCTCCAGCAGATACCTCAGGGCAAGGTCAGGAAGCAGAGATGATCACAGAGGACCAGCTCCCAGAAGCAGAACATTTTCCATCCCCTGCTCACTCTCCTCTGGATACCACAGATTTTCAAGATGATATCATTTTGTCTGATGACGAGGAGGATTCTCCAGAACCAGTTGACCCTCCTCTGAGGACACTTGATTTTCCTCTCCCCTCATTCATAGATCCATGTGAGTCTATTGACGTCATCCACACCAAGAGAGCTGTAAGCTCAGTGGTGGTGGAAGAGATCCCTCCTTGGGTAGCCTCTGCTCCCTCAGTCCCTCCATCCACCTTAGCTCCCTCTTCCTCTTCATCCTCAGATATTATCAGCAAGATAGAGCTTATGCTAAAAGAACAGAGAGAATACTTTGATGCCTCTCTGCAGTCAGTAAATTCCAAGGTCTCTGCTCTTGAAAAAGAGATGAGCAGAGGCTTTGCTGAAATACAAGCCAATACTGACACCCTCAAACAGTTATTCAGGATAGGAGGCAAGGCCATTGATCACACTATCACCAGCATTGGTGAACTCAGGAACCAAGCAGAAACAGTAGCCCACAACCAGATCAAACTTGCTGAAGGGGCTGAATTGAATGTTGTAAAAGTCTGCAATGAGGTTAGTACTTTCAGAGATGAAGCTATAGCCCAGCTAGCAGTAGATATCAGCAAGGGGGAGAAAATAGTAAAAGAACAAGTAGCAAAACTTTCTGAACATGCTGAAGCACAACTCAAACTGCTATCTACCCAGTCTCAAGATGCAGTAAATGAGCTAGTCAAAGGCTTGAAAGAATCTGTCCTCTCTCAGATGCAGTCTGTCAAGTTCTATACATATGCCACTGCTGTTTGGTTACACAACCAGAACTTCCCAGAGTTCCAACTGAATCCAACCATCATTCCTCAACACCTGGATCCTCTTGTAGAACAACCTCCTGCTGATGACCCAGCTCAAGCTACATTTCAGGGTGGTGTGCCAGTCTTCTCACCCAAACCTGAGGGTGATCTGACTGAGCCTCCCCTTTCTTATATAGAAGCATGGCAAGATGATGTTCCCTCAAGTTCCCAAGCTCCTTTTAAGAAGAAGAGAAAATATGGTGACGGCGCTTCTGCTAGCCGGTCAGCCCCTAGGAAAGAGCCAACTACTGAAGGCAGACCACCTGTGATTCATGCTGAAGTATGGAGTCCTACCTCCAAGTCCCTAATTCTTGACACCTTGAGGTTAGTGACAGACCATGGGGAAAACAGGGACAATCATTACAGCTACTCAGAGTGGAAAGCCTATGAAGCTTCACAGATTAAGATCAGGCTACATGACAAAAACTGGGGACACAACAACCCTGCTGCTCCTCCCAGGCCCAGGACTTATTTCCCAAAGCCTTACAGCTACCTGGAGAGGCAAGAGCTCAAAAGGGAAAGGATGCACAAGGATGCTCCATCATGAGTGGATCTGAGAAAGTGGAATTGGACTATTTTGTTTATGTGCTTTAAAAACATTTCCTCATATATATATATTTAATTCTGATTATGGCCATATTTTGTCTATCCTGTTTTAATTAGGTTTATTCTCCTTGATATGCTTTTTGTTCTTTTACTCCTAAGTAATTCACCTTAGTATAGAGAGTGCTGACATCTACAAATAGGGGGAGATTGTTGGGGTTTGTCTCCACAATACCTCAGATTTGTAGGAGGTCAGATCTTGAACTAAGATGAATTAAGTTGTATTTGATGTGGTATTTGAGTTGTATGTGTGCAGGTTCTAATTGACAAGTGTAGACCAATGTCAGTCTGTAATGGGTCACCAAACACAGGACCATGCAATGTAATCCCTCATTGTGTGATCCAAGGTGTTGGCCCATGTATAGCCTCTCTATTGGGATACACTTATCCTTCATGCACATTGGATGGATGGACAGAAGCATTGGAGCTAAGCCTTCTCAGAGAAAATTTTCCTAAGTCCTTTATACTCGAGTATTTCCTTGTAATACACGAGTAAGGTAATTCATACTCGAGTAACTCCTGTTCCATACTCGAGTAAGTGTTTTCTGATACTCGAGTATAACTTCTGATACTCGAGTAAGTTTTCTCTATACTCGAGTATATCTTCTGATACTCGAGTAAGTATGTTCATACTCGAGTAATTGATTTTTGATACTCGAGTAAATTCTTCCATACTCGAGTAATTGACTCTGATACTCGTGTATGTAAACGTTTCTCAGGTATATTTTCTGATACTCGAGTTTAGCCTTTTGTTACTCGAGTATATCGTCTTGATACTCGAGTATACTTTTCTAATACTCGAGTATACAATTCTGATACTCGAGTATACCATTTTTGATACTCGAGTAATTCATTCTTCTCTCCTGTATTTCTCTCTTTCTATACTCGAGTATACTGCTTCTTGCTACTCGAGTAATCTATCTCTCCATACTCGTGTATATCCTCCATTACTCGAGTATTGCAGTCAACTTCTCCAGAATTTTTCTAAGTCCATTTTCATCATAAGTATTTTGAATCTGTCAATTCTGATTGGTCCACGTGTCATCATTAATCAATATTATGACCGTTGGAACCCACCTATAAATAGGTCTTTTCAGAAATGACTTTTAAGCGTTATTACAGAAATATTCTTTTTAAGAAAGAGAAATTCCGTGAACCCTAATTTCACGCCGCCGCCATTGCCGTTCACGGAAGAAGAAGAAAAGTTTGGATCGCGACCTTCGTTTTCATCGATCTTTCCTCCAGCGATCCAGAAGAAAGAGAATCACTCGATCTTGCCGAGCCTTGAAGATTCCAGATCTACTTTCTCGATCGAGGTGGTTCTAGATCTCAGATTCGTGGATCTTTCTCTAGTCGTCTTCTACATTTTCTGATCAAGCCGAAGTTCCTAAAGAAGAAGACGGATACAGATCCAGATCTGATAGTGTGTTTGTTTGTAATCACAACCAATATTTTTGTAGGAGTTTTAATTCTCCGAGATTTGTAGGAAGATTTCCTCTTCCGAGTTCTTTTTTTTTTGTAGATCCGTTTTGGGATCGAGATTTGTAGGAACGTGGTTCCGAGGTGTAGGATTGTTTTCAATCCGAGATAGTGGAGTAGCCGAGTCTAGTGATTTGCTAGATCGGTGAGAAAAGTGGACGTACCCAAGATTGGGGAACCACTATAAATCTCTTGTCGTCTGTGATTGCTTGATGTGCGTTGTGTTCAATTTTTTAATTCCGCATTAGACACGCATTTCACCTATTCACCCCCCTCTAGGTGAATTAGGCTACCAACTTAGCACTTTCAATTCAGATATGCTATCAGACTTCCCTTGTCTGAAACTCTCATATTCTTGATTGAGCATAGACTTTCTATCTTGTCTAACTTCTTCAGAACCCTCCATGTAGACAATTAAAGTGTCCCATATTTCCTTGGAGTTTTTGCAGTGAATCAAATTTTGGAAAGTAGAATCATCTATGGCACTCACTATGATATTCTGAGCTCTTTTATCCATAGTTGTCAATACAATCTCATCCTTGGTCATTTCAGAAAAATCTTTAGGAGTTCTTTGATTTTCATCTAGAACAGACACATTCATTGGGATATATGGACCTTCTTTTACTGTGATATATATCCTTGGGTCAGAGGCCTCCATAAACAACCTAACCCTTTCTTTCCAGATTCTAAAAATCTCTTTCCTGCAGATGGGTAATTTCATTGACCCTAATTCCTTGTGATTCTCTCCAGAACCCATTTTCTTGATTCTTGATTCTTCCTTAGGGATCTAACTAAGACTGTTAAGTCCTTCTTTGAGCAATCTCCCTCTGATACCACTTGATAGTTTTACTTTCAAGACTACCTAAACACCTAGAGGGGAGGGGGTGAATATGTACTTTTCCTTGATTTAACTTAAGGCAGAATATAACTACAGTTCTTTGAATAAATCAGATATTTCTATAGCTAACACAACACAACAATCACAATCATACACATATCACAGATTGCACACAGATTTATAGTGGTTCCCCAAGGTCTGGGTACATCCACTTCCCCCTTCACCTATCTAGCAGTATGCTAGAGTCGGCCTAACTTCTTCCTTTAGCTCAGAATCCAGAAGGATTCCTACAACTCAGGCTAACAAGCCCTACCTCAGCCTTGCCACAAGGCCTACAACTCAGAGAATATCTTCTCCTACAACTCAGGCATAAATAACCCTACCTCAGCCTTGCCACAAGGCCTATAACTCAGAGAATACCTTCTCCTACAACTCAGGCATAAACAACCCTACCACTCAGAGAATAAATCTCCTACATTCAGCTTTTATAAAATAAGCTTACAACTCAGATCTATGAATAGATCCTACAGAATTTGATAAGGAATTTTGTAATCTCTTACCCCTGTTGAGAGAGAAGGGATAAGAACTTTCTTGATCAGCTTCTTGAAGAGGCTGATGGCTGAAATCAACTTGATCTTAGCTTTCTTCAAAGCTTCTTGAATCTGAACTTAGTTGGGTTGATTTCCTTTGAATATAACTGACTGGTAGCTTCCTTCTTAGACTTCGGAAATAGATCTGAATCTTCTTGACAGATTAGGTCAGCATCTGCTTCTTGAGAGACCTGTGAATGTCTCCTGCTTGACTTCAAATAGCTGGATCTCTCTCTATCCAAACCTCTTGAAGATACTTCTGAATTCTTGATTGAATTCAACTTAGACAGAATCTGAATAGTAAACTACTTCAGAACGTCTTCTTAGATCTTCTCACGAAGATCTTCTTCTTTGTGACTTGTACTTTCTTGATCAGAGATCAATCTCTAATTGTGTTAGTTGTGGCAATACTTATTATCCCCTTCTATGTTTTTTTTCTTCTTCTGAATCCATCTATTTATAGACTTCATCCATGGTAACTGGCTGATCCGGTTTATAACTAACTTCTGACAAGTCTGACAGCTTCAGAAAACCTGTTGTAACTCACAGCTGTCAAGTCTTCAAACAGTTCTTGAGCCTTTGAATCTGTCAGCAAAGCGTCGAGACTGACTATCATAAAGTGTCGAGACCATCTGCCAATATGTGTCAACACAAGTGACTTAAGTGTCGACACAGCCTTTGGGGATATCGACATAGCTTCCTTGATGTCGACACAGCTTCTTGACACTGCATCTTGAGAATGTGTCGACACTGATTATTTGTGTCGACACAAACACTTCACCATTCATCAGCAATCAACTTGGTCTAGACTCAGCTGTGTGTCGACACAAGTCATGTGTGTCGACACAGTTGATGTAGACTCAGAACATAGCATGTGTCGACACTGCCTCTAGGTGTCGACACAGTTGTTGTCGACTCTGCCTCTGTGTGTCGACACAGCCTCCCGGTGTCGACACAGTTGATGTCGACAGACTATTTCTGTGTGTCGACACTGCCTCCCGGTGTCGATACAAATTCACTGAAGTGTCGACATAGCCATTTCCAAGTGTCGACACAATCTTACTGAAGTGTCGACACAGCTTCTTCAGGTGTCGACATATTGACTTAGAATATTTTTCCTACATTCTAGCACATTCTTAACCTGTACATATAAACTCAAAATAACATCAAATACACTTTGATGTATATCATTGAGCTAAGTGAGGCTTCTCCAAATCAGGTACACATTTTCCAATGTACCAAACAGAGGAAGACCGAGACAAGCTGATACCAAAATGTAACGACTCCACCCATTAAACAACATATAATAGAAGGTCTGGCTGGGGCCCCACACTATATGCCATAAATAGACGACGAGGTCACAGGATAATACCACTTCACCATCGCATCCTAACTCAGAGCATGCTAGCGGAAGATTTTAACAACAACGATGAACTCATACCAGGAATGTCCACTATAAATATATAAACCACATTTATATATTAACTCATGAAAGAGTGTATAATAAATACACACAACCTGGCCTTACAGTTCCTCTTTTCAAAGTGTGGATTATAAACATCGGTGTGCAGGCCGGCCACACATGAACAAAATATAAGAGAAAGCAGCCTTCAAGGGCTAGCAGCAGCAGCAACATCCACAGGGACTTCAGCCCTTTCACTTTCCACTCGGCTCACCAGCACATGCACAGGGACAACCCACCCAGAAGGTGATAAACAAGACAACAGTCAGCATTCAGCTGACCAATTTATAACAATTCTATCCCTTTTCCGGGGCAGTGGCATTCCTTCCCTACATGCATAACAATGCATAGACAGATATCATATATATTGTGCTTTCACGCACAAGCAATCCATCACAACCGTCAGCCACACGACCCGACGGTTCGTGCACTCAGGGCACATTTTTGGTGCACCAACGAACCAGGTTCAACACCACCGTTTACACGGTATTGAGCATTCAGTCTTACTGGCGTGCATGCCTAAGACTCTCATTATGCCACTAACGAAAACTCAATGCCTTGACGCTCTCTTTTACAGTCGACATAACGCAGGTATGGATCGACCACCCCCCATTGCTCAAGTTGCCTTGCCATCACCGAGTACGGCATACTCGCGGCTATAACCAAAAACGCGGGTCGGTTTGACCTTTCCTGTTCGACACAAAGCCTTATTAAGAGAATTCAGCTCACAATAGCCATAATGTCCACCAAGGACTGACTTCACAATGGCCATGCTATCTGCCAAGGGCTGGCCTCACAATGGTCACACTGCCCACAAAGAACTGGCCGCAACACAAGCAATACATGGGTATTTCCTCGAACTCCTCATTCCAGTACTTATTGCTACTCCCCTTCACAGGCACAACCCTTTCGACTCCACAAACCACACATTTATACGCGGAGTCTTCTCCGGTGCACAATATGCAACATCACCAATCCAGACCAACCTGTCCAGATGGGCTTCACACAGCATGCCTATCCCGTACTACACATTTTCGGGTTTAAATGCAGACTCACTTGGGGATAACAACTATCAACCCACGGGGATCACTTATTCTTCCACCTTTTGGTGGAGGATCCCATGCTCATGCATAAAGGAAGACTTCACATGTCCAAGGAAGATCGTTACCCTTGACGATCTCTTGGGAGCCATATAAATCTTAGCCGGTGGAAAGGACCGCAGGGATCTTGCCTCCACAGATCTGGCCTCAGATCTCTAAACAGAACTCTAACGCTCCCGCAGTGGCTGGATCTTCTCCTCTTCCTCCTCCTAGCTCTCCTCTTTCACTAAGCTCTTGAGAGAGATTATAGCTAAGTGAAGAATGATATCTTCACTCAATCCCAGAGATAAACCCAGCTGGGAATACCTGGGGCCATTGGATTAAGGATGAGGGAAACGAACGGCCACAAATTGTCTGAAAAGTCTAATTTTGAAGCTGACACGGCCTGTGACACGCCCGTGTCATAGGCCGTGTACTGTAAGCGGTACACAAACCGACTCATCCAGAAAAGGACACGGCCCTATGACATGCCCGTGTAACAGGCTGTGTATCCTGACACGGCTTCAGACACGCCCGTATCTAGCCCGTGTTCGACAGGCCGCATAACCTTGGCAACAACCCGAGAGGGACACGCACTCTAACACGCCCGTGTGGCTGGGCGTGTGCTTCACTCAATGATTGTCGAGCTCACGGAGTTGAGTGTCGAGAACATGGCGTTGAGTGCACACCGAGAAGGACACGGCTTGGGACACGCCCGTGTCCCAGGCCGTGTGCCTCACTCAACGCCTTCTCGAGAAGCCTGAGCAGGACACTCCCTGGGACATGCCCGTATCCTAGGCCGTATCTAAGCCTGAATTCAAAACTTTGGAAATTTGGGATTTTTGGGTGTTACAACCCTCCCCTCCTTATCAAAAATTTCGTCCCGAAATTTAGGCACAACAAGGAAACCCAGCAATCAATAAAGCGATACGATATATAAAAAAATGTACGATCAACAAAAGACGCACGATTATACAGTTTAAACAAACAACTCAGGAAGTTTCGCGCGCATGGTCTGCTCCCGCTCCCATGTTAGCTCTTCACGGCCATAATTGTCCCACCGGACTTTAACCATCCCGATTGTCTTGTTCTGCAACTGTTTCTCGGCTATGTCTTCGATCCGAATGGGCCTAACCTTCGTCGTTAGCCCATACTCGACCGGTACACTATCATTCTTAATGACGAGTTAGCTCCCTGCCAGTGAAGGAGATCAAAGAAAATTCTGGTACAAGACTACTTATTACCTATTACAGGAAGGGGAGCTTTATCACAAAACTATCTCAGGGCCCTTAGCCAGATGTTTGTCAGAGATCGAAATCCCTCGTGTCCTAGAGGAGATCCATTCCGGAGAGTGTGGCAGCCATTCTGGGACTCGTACCTTGGAGCAAAGGATCCTAAGGCATGGTTACTTCTGGCCAACCATTCGAAAGGATGCGGAAGCGTTCTCGAAGAAATATTCTAAGTGTCAACTCTTTACACCTCTTCAGTTACAACCTGCTCAGCACCTTCGCTCGATCACCGCCCCCTGGCCTTTTGCCATTTTGGGAATGGACTTGATCGGCCCCTGTCTTCAAGCTAGCGGACAAAGGAAGTTCGTTCTCGTTATGATCGACTACTTCTCCAAGTGGATCGAGGCCAAGGCGCTCGCCAAGACCACTTCACAAATCGTAAAGAACTTCATCTGGGGGGAGATTGCTTGCAGGTTCGGGATTCCTCTCATCATCGTCACCGATAATGGTCCATAGTTTGCCAGATTGGAGCTGGAGGACTTCTGCAAACAACCCGGGACGAATCTTTGATTCGCCTCTGTGCATCATCCACGGAGCAACGGACAGGTGGTGGCCGCCAACAAGCTAGTCATCAACCTCCTGAAGAAGAAGGTCACCAACCTAAAAGGCAGCTGGGCGGATAAGCTCCCCTCGGTCCTATGGGATCTGAGAACAAATCCCAACTCGGCCATGTGCGAAACACCTTTTAACTTGTCCCACGGTTCTGAGGCGCTCATCCCAGTGGAAGTCGAGGTACGAAGCCCAAGAGTGATTGCAGCTGGAGATGGTAGTGAAGAATGACGCTTGGAAAACGAAGAGACTCGAAGGCTCTCGCTGGATTATGTCGAAGATCTTCGTGCCTTGGCATCTGAACGCAAAGAAGAAATCAAGAGGCGCATGACGAAGCATTTTGATAAGAAAGTCTACCTCAAGCATTTCCTCGCCAGATACCTGGTCATGAAGAAGGTGGACGCTGCGGGAAGGGGAGCTGCAATTGGTAAACGACATCCCAACTGGGAAGGCCCCTTCATCGTGAAGGAAGCCCTAGCCGCTGGATTCTATCGTCTGCAAGATCAAGAAGGAAAACAACTAGGAGGTACCTAAAGCGGGGATGACCTGGAAAGGTTCTATCCCTAGTGGCCGCATGTTTGCTTCCTTGTAATCTCGTTTGCATATATATATAAACTTGCGTAAAACTATTTCTTTTATGCTGTTTCATCACAAGATATTGGGTAGCTTGGAGGATCAACCCTCTATCGATCCGGAAACCAGCACTCAACCTGTTCCTCCTAAATATCCCAGGGCAGAGGATGGGATGATGCCTCGGGATTTAAGCATCCTTGTAAGACCGAGCCTCTACACTAACGGTCGAGATTAGCTCCCCCCTTGCATGTCGGCCTAGCTAACCCCGATTGCATCTCTCCTTCGACTGGAGGAACTATCAAGAATAGGTCGAGAAGCTAATTTCCCGAGATTGAGGGAGGGCCGACCTCACCAAGTGCCCCCTCGCGTAAAGGCATCTAAATTGTACCCAAGGCAGGATAACCTGCTAGGTAAGAGGCAAGAGCAAGCTCAAGGGATGAGGTTAACCTCAAGTGTGTCCTATAGGATCCTCAGAGGGATTTTCCCCTTCGCTCACTCACCGGCATTCATGGCCAATTGGCTTAGCCAAAGACAATCTCCATGATTGGATCGGGACACGAGCCTTCGACCCGTTCCTCTTAAATAAGCACGTGTGGATGATGGGATGATGCCTCAGGATATAAGCGTCCTCATAAGACCGAGCCTCTGCATTGACGGTCGAGATCAGCTCCCCTTGCATGTCGGCCTAGCTACCCCCGATTGCATCTCTCCTCCGATTGGAAGAATTATTAGGAACAGGACTGGACTCTAACCTCCCGGTTCGATGGAAAGAGAGTCGTGTCATTGAAAAATCTCCTTTATTCAAAAAGCATAGGTACAACTAATCTCTTTGTCGCTCCTCAAGTAGCAGGATGAACTATCTTAGCAACCATAAAAGTCCCCGAGTCGTAGGGTTATCGTAATTTCGAGTCCCTGCACGAGCTCCTCTCTTGTATACCGGCCATCAACCCCCTCAGATGAAGAAATTTCCTCGTTGGAGTGATGTCTTAGTCCGTGATCTCTGTACGGGCTTCTCCCCTGCAGACCGACTACTAGCCACCCGAGTCGACTGCTTTCCATCGTTAGTTGAGCTTGGCTCCTACTGGGTGTCGACTGCTTACCACCAACAGTTGAGCTTGGCTCCTGCTGGGTGTTGACTGCTTCCCACCAATAGTTGAGCTTGGCTCCTGCTGGGTGTTGACTGCTTTCCACCACAAGTTGAGCTTGGCTCCTGTTGGGTGTCGACTACTTCCCACCAATAGTTGAGCTTGTCTCATGTTGGGTGTCGACTGCTTTCCATCACCAGTCGATCTTGGCTCCTGCTGGGTATCGACTGCTTCCTGCCAACAGTTGAGCTTGGCTCCTGCTGGGTGTCGATTGCTCCCCACCACCAGTTGAGCTTGGCTCCTGCTGGGTGTCGACTGCTTCCCACCACCAGTTGAGCTCGGCTCCTACTGAGTGTCATCTACGATCTCCGACTCAATTGAGTTAAGCCCCTGTGAGATATGCGACTATGTAGGTGCGATTATGCTTGAGTGAGTATGCGAGTAAGAGTATCGATGTGCGAACAAGAGGCAGCGACCTACGAGCAGGCGATGAACCTTGATGAGAGACATCTGTGTGTAAGTAAGCGTACCGCAAGCACTCATCCTCCCTGAGCCTATGAGCCTAGCGAGCGACATCGGTCAGTGTGCGAGCACAAGAAAAAGAAAAAGGCGGTAACAAAAAGCTTGTACTATCTATCAAAAAAATTTACAAACTTCAAAATTTCTATATACAATTCTTTGGATGTGCGAGTATGAAGAAAATCAGCAGGCAACTAGTACTCACCGTCGCCAGTATCAGGCCGATACTCTTCGTCGCCAATGTTGGCGTCTTCCTCTTCCTCACCCTCCTCACTGCTTTCCTCATCGCTGCTTTCACCGCTGTTGCTGCTACTATTGTCGCTGCCGCTGGAGCCCTATGCCGAGGTGAGTACACAGTCGGGCGAGTTAGACTCCTCGACGAGCAACTCCGAAATGAGTTTCTCGACGGTCATCTTCTTAGCCTCCTCTTCAAGGTGGCCGCCGATCCTCAACCCGACGAGTATGATGTCCCCTGTCGCTCGCTCTATTCCCCGACGGATGGCCAACATCTCGTCCCCATGAGGGCGGACCTTCTTGACCATCCCATGGTCGATCACATCATGCGGCGACATCATCGGGCGAGAATCTGAAGGGCCGAGGCGATCTTCAGCAGAGACCCGCTGAGTTTCAAGCTCTGCGACCCAGACTTGGGAATCCTCCAACTCGGCTTTGGTGTCGGCGAGCTCCTTCTCGAGCTCGAAAATCCTTTTTTCCATCTCGACCTCAGAAGCCTGCGAGTATCAATAGACCATCAGTCGACAACCCAAGTCAGTCGGCTATGTCGCATGAGCAGGTAACTTACCTCATACTCCTTCCAGTGAGCTGACTGCATTCCAAGGTCAATCGCCTTTTTTGAGATGACCTTCAGTACCTCTTGCGTCTCCAAGAGCTTCCTTGCCGAGATATGGCCCAGCTCGGCAACCTGTAGAATGGAGCGCAAGGTCAGTTGGGAGAGCACTTCCGGACAAAGCTCCATCATCGACTCAGCATTGCCTCGCCCATAGATCACGTATAGGACATAGAAGGCCTCCCCCTTGTCCTCCAAATCCTCTGAACAGGCGGGGAGGTTGGTGCTCAGTGACACCCAATGCTCGTCCGCTACCCAAGACACCAATGGGTAGCTGAAGGCATCCTTACCTTCTCGCCCAAGGTTGAAGTTTGGGTGGAGGTAAGGCGCCCCGGCATCGGCCGGAGATTCCCGATTCTCGAATAGCTGGCGAGATACTTTGGCTCGCTTGCTCGCATAGTCCGGCGACTTGACCTTCTCCTTTTCTTTGACGAGCTTCTTCTTCTCCCAACCTATCAGCGACTGGTTGGAGGGTTCCGGATACGATGAAGCGACTTCCTTGGCCGGAGGAAGCGGCTTCGCTGGGAGCTCGAACGACCCTGCGAGCATTGAAAGCAAATTAGTGCGACTTTCAACGGCGAGCAGAGGTAAGTAGGCGAGTATGATCAAAATTCTGAAGACTGTTTACCTTCGCAGGGGAGAATCTCTTCAAGAATGTTGACGTTGTTTCACCAATGGATCACATCGAATCGTCACCCGCGGAAAGCCTCGACTAGCATCTCGCAGGCGCCCTCCAAGATCGGCGGCAGGAAGGTAATGTCGGCGTGTTGATGCGGCCTTCCCAGCACACCATCGAAGTCGCCGGTGATGACAACCAGGTACTCGCTCCACCGGTGGACTTTGTTCTCCATCCCAACCAGCGTGCAGACATGGCTGTTGAAGAAGACGATGCCTTCCAAGGTCACGGCAAAGGCAAAAACCTTCCTGAAGACGGATAGATTGAAGACGATTCTCTCTTCTCGCAAGAAGCACAGGAACCACATGATGATCGCCACACCATTTGGGTTGATCTTAGTGGGCACAATACCGAAGTACCGCATGATCTGGCGATATTCAGGCCATAGTGGAAGTCGTAGTCCAGCCTTGAAATGGCGGAGGGAAAGTACCAATCCACCTTCGACATACGTGTTCAACCGCTCAGATCGCGCGAGGAGTCTGGCCGAGTAGCCCTCAGCGAGATAGCGCTGACTAAAAATCCTCCGGATCTCGCTCAGAAGTTATTGAACTCTTGAAGGCGACATCAGTGATGTTCGCGGCCTGAGCTTGTCGGCGAGCGCTAGCATCATCCCCGACCATTTTGAGCAAGTTGGGTTTGCGAGAAAGGAGGGAGGCGAGTTAGAGGAGTTACTCGCAAGTATAAGTTAGGAAATCACAACAACATACTTATGACTTACCCACCCCCTCTATTTATAGTCAGAGGCAAGAAAGGGGGGTGGTATTTCAGGCTCAGCGAGTATCAACCTAAGTCGCGTCCTAATCAATGGATCCTCAACATCAACTCTATCTCGCACAGTGCAAACAGGAATCTCGCATCTTCGCCAGAGCCTGCATAAAAATGAACTCAGCACATCGCAGAAGAAAGACGAGTATACGATAAGAAAAAATCAACAAAAGGCGCAGAATAAATGCGAGATTCAAAGTCTCTTATTATAAATAGAATAATTGTCCGAGTACATAATTGCCATAGGCGAGCTCAAGCAAATAGAAATAGAAAAACTAAGTCCTAGGAGGCCGCTCCGGAGGATGAGGATGTTGCCCAGCCCATCCCATCTCACGAGCTCGTCGGTAATGGTTGGTCGCCACCGATATCGCATCATCGCCAAGCCGAAGTTGTTCCTCCATCCTCGCCAGCTGACCGGCAGAGCCCATGCTCGCGCGCATACCCGCCAGCTCATCAAGAGCGACCTGAAGATGGTGGTCATTCATCTCCATCCGCCAATCGATCTCGCTGATCATGTGGAAGCAGGCCTCGTAGTTCTCCAGGTTGGCCCTAATTTCTTCCATCCTCGTCATCCTCACCCCCAAAGCCGAAATACGGCGATCAGGCTCGCAAATGGTGAGTTGGTCGAACTTGGTCTGAGTATCGGCGACTTCGGAGACAGGGGGATGATTAGCGATCTGATAAAGTCGGTGCCATGGACGGATATGTCGGGAATATCATCCAGCTCGAGCTCATTAAGGAGTTGCTGGGTACTTGTAGGGGATAAGGGATCCTTGGCCGTCACGATGACATCCTTCGGCGACGGAGGCGGGTTGTCGACCTTGGGGGCGAGCGACTTCTTCGACTTCTTTGTCTTCTTCTTCTTGCTCGAAGGCAAGTCGGTGGCGACTTCACCTTCACGCGGCCTCTTCAGCTTGGAAGGTTGGAAGAAGCCTGACAGCACGTCGAGGCTCTGTTTGAGAATTTCCACGTCAGTTTTTGACATAGTGCACGAGCTCCTGAGGGCATACCTCAAAGACCATCCCCCCTTATTTATGGAGTTCAACAGGCATCCGTCAGTTACGAGTAACTCAGGTACTCGCACAAGAAGCTCACTGAATAAGTGTTGGATGATTCTTTCTGAGTTCCTACGTCGCTCGAAAAGAACGGGAATTGTGTACAACCTATATTTGTCGAGAAGGGGCCCCACTAGGGCCAGGTCAGCAAAGGTCAAAGTCAGCAAGTCAAGACGAAGGTCAAAGTCAATGCACCAGCCTGCAGAAGGCCTGCGCGAGTATGACGAGCTCTCTTGCATACTCGCCAGGTAAGAGACTATGCCAGTTGCTCACCCAGCCGTGCGAGTTCCTCCAGGAATTCGCCTAGTCGTCGAGGGGTGGGGGTATAAATAGACCCCCCCCTCCTCTAGGACCTCAGGGGTACGAGGAGAGACACTTGAAATCCCATTCAGGATCTTGCGAGCTCTATTTCTTGGATTCTAGCCGAGCCTTTGGATTCTTTCTCCTTAGAGACCATGTCGCGACCTCACGACTTAGTTACTAGTTAGTCTCCCTCGTATCTTGCTCGGCCAATTTTGGTTGTGGAGGGGTTACTTCTTCCAAGCATTCAGGTACGTGGTGGGATCTTCCTACCGTAGCATTTGGGGTCCTGTTTGTTGATTTTATTCTTCATCCTAGTCTCCTTAGCCGTTTAGCCTTGCTGTGCAGACATTAACCTTAGGCTACCTTGATCCGATTCTTGAGGTTGGGAATTTTCATGGCTTCAACAACGTCATTTGAGTGTGATGAGTGGGATCATTTGCCCCTTGCCTTGGCGATGCAAGCGAACTCGGAGCCTGCTCTTATCAGATGATGTAGGAGGATTCGGGGGGCCCAAGACAACTGCTTCAGTGGTTGGTCCTTTGCGGGAGGATGATCATGTCATTGCGCTCTGCCTTGCGCTTAGTGAGAGGCTTTGCGCAGCGTGAAGGCTGTAGGGCCATTCCGTCCCCTGAATAGGCGATGCCTAGAAAGGTTTTGTTGAGGTTGGCGTCAAGAGATTACTTGATAACTATATTTGTGCCGCGTGTACTCTTTTTCACTCTTATTAGAGCCTTGGGTATCCCGCTGAATTAGGAGCGCTTACTTTTAATGCCCTCCTTGCTTTATCACGCTTATATGATGCGACATATTGATTTGGTGATTATCATTGAGTGTGAGCGCTTGGATCTGACACCGAGGTATAGTGTAATCGGACATTTGTCCCCTTTATTCGAATGGCTCCCAAAGGCTCGGAGTCAGCTTTTGGCTGAGCGGTGCAAGAGGACTCGTGGTTCATCCTGGCAAAAATCCCTGGGAGGATCAAGGACGCACTCCTTTCTTAAGGACTATTGATCCATTTTTTGATGGTTGTGAAGAGTCTTCGTCTATTTTGTGACATTTGGTCTATCCAGCTAGAGATGACAAAAACCTTTGTTCATTCGCGCCTCAGAAGGACCGGGGTCTATCCGAGTGAAGGTGATAAGGAACTTTTGTTCGTTCGCGCTTTAGGAGGACTGGGGTCCGTTAAGGTGGAGGTGACGAAGAACCTTTGTTCGTTCACGCCTAGGGAGGACCAGGGAATGTCTAAGTGGAGGTGACAAAGAACTTTTATTCGTTCGCGTATGAGGAGGACCGAGGTCCGTCCAGGTGGAGGTGGCGAAGAACCTTTATTCGTTCATTCTTGCCTCAGGAGGACTGGGGCCCGTTTAGGTGGAGGTGACAAAGAACCTTTGTTCGTTCGCAGCTTAGGAGGATCGAGGTCCATCCAAGTAGAGGTGGTGAAGAACTTTTGTTTATTTGCGCCTGATGAGGACCTGGGCCCATCCAGGTGGAGGTGGCAAAGAACCTTTGTTCATTTGCGCCTTAGGAGAACTGAGGCCCGTCCAGGTGAAGGTGACAAAGAATCTTTATTCGTTCGCGCCTCAAGAGGACTGGGGTCCGTCCAAGTGGAGGTGGAGAACTTTAATTCGTTCACACCTCTAGAGGACCTGGATCAATCCAAGTGGAGGTGGCAAAGAATCTTTTTTCATTCGCGCCTCAGGAGGACCAAGGTCCGTCTAGGTGGATGTGGAGAAGAACCTTTGTTTTTTCGCGCCTCATAAGGACCGGGGATTGTCCCATTGAGATGCACTATAAAGTGGGGGCTAGATGCCCTACAATGTGGGAGTGAGATACCTTGCAACGTGGGGGCGGGATGCCTTGTAGCATGGGAGAAAGATGTCTTACAATGCATGGGTGAGATGCCCTATAACATGGGATTGAGATGCCCTACAACACAGAGGTGAGATGCCCAATAACGTAGGAGAAAGGTGTCCTGCAACGTGGGGGTGAGATTCCCTGTAACATGGGAGCGAAATGCTTTTTCTCATAGATGAGCCACATTTCTTGTTATATGGGGTCGATGTCAGGGCTCTTGATATTCACCTCATAATCTTTATTTTGGGAGACCTTTATGGCTGGCGGAAGTCAGAAAGCAGTTATAATGTTAGAGAAAAAAGAAGAACATATGAGTGCTCGCAAGCTCCATCTTGCGAATTATTATGTCAAGGGAAAAAAGGCATGATGTTATGATATGGGCTCTGTGTAAGACCCCCCAACCTTTGCTCGGGCGGGTCGGAGGGGATCTTACTTTTCCAAAACATCCACCCAGTGCTCCTTAAGGGGCAACGACCCACTCTGCTTAGCACTAGTTGGCCTCCTTGCTCGGCTTGAATCACAACAAGGAAATGCAAAAGGCCATAGTCATTGTTTATATATGAAGCTCGTAGGCTATACAGTACTAGAACTAACAACCCATCTTTCTCTCAACTCTGCTTGCTAGTACTCACGTCTCGAAACTCTAAAGAGGATGGGGGTGCCTTTGCTCGAGTAGTCCTATCAGCTGGCGTATCGTCCTGTAGCAGCTGGTCGCTACGGTGCTCCATCTCATGTGAATGGTTATTAAAATAACCGTTAGTCACAGAGTTAAGTGAAAATAAATCTCCGCTCAGGATCCATATCCTGGGGACAAGCTCACACACCCAAAAAAAGTAGATAGCCGAAGCATGAGAGGGTTAGTACAACATTTCATGAATAAGCTAAGAGAAACCAAAAAGAGGTGCAATATGATATGACTGGACTAGTAGCAGCAATATACGTCTGTTATAATTTAGGCTCCACTAGCACAACAACACAATAAGTAATCACAGCCCATGCAAACATCGCAGGCATTCACAGTCGCGTACACATCGCAAGCATTTACAGCTGCGTACACATCACAGACATTCACAGCCGCGTACACATCGCAGGCATTCATAGCCGTGTACATATCACAGACATTCACAGTCGCGTACACATCGCAAGCATTCACAACCACGCATATTACCCTATGTCGACATAGTATGGACCGCTTCTCTTCAAGCAGGGTAGCGAGCCCTGCGGGCCTCACCGATGTGGCCGTCGGTGACAGTGGTCAGTCCTGCCACTTCTGGGGGTGGTCGTACCGTACAACCCAGGCCCCAACATACAACCCGGTGTTCTCTTAGATGTGAGTGACATCCAGCGATTCAATATTTTGGCTGACCAGTGGAGGAAACCCAACGGGGAAAACATAACAGTCGGTCACCCATGGTACTCATCTCCTTGTCGCCTTGAGTCGTCAAACTTCCTACACTGGTACGAACAGTCTGCGAAAGTGACTGACCCGCCACGGTTTACCGCAAGCAATTTACAAACAAACAAGTAGAAACAGTTTTGTTAGCACGAACCAGGTCTGCAATGGCTTACCCTACTATGCTTTAAATAATTCGGGCAAACGACACTTGACACGACTTTCAACAAGGAGCATGAGAGCATTTTATTTGGGACTAACTTAGGAGGAAATCTCAACTCCTATTATCCCTAACTAAGACTAAACCTATCAATTAACTGCCCGTCAGCACATGATCCGTGCTTAAAATATTAAATTGTAGAAATAAAAGTGCGGTAATAAAGCTATTGTTAGTATAAGCTACAGAATTGAAATGTTATAAAGAAATAGAACCAGTAAGACACTGAAGTAGTACTGAACTAAAAGTAAGTACTGAAAGAAACTGGATCAGTACGAGACTGGAATAATACTTAAAGAACTACACTGAAAGTAAATAAATAGGACCGGTACGAGACTGGAGTACTGAACTTAAATGAACTGGATTAGTACGAGACTGATATAAGACATAAAGAAAATGATTAGTAGTCTAATCACTCCATTCAGGAGGTTTCAGATCCATCTTCGTTCATAAGAGGCAAGTTCAGTTCTATATCTGTTCTCATGAGACATGTTCAGTTCTATCTTCGTTCTCATGAGCCATGTTCAGTTCTATCTCCGTTCTCAAGAGGCATGTTTCAGTCCCATCTTCTTTCGCAGGAGGCATATTCAGTTTCATTTAAGTTTTTAGGAGGCTTCTTTGTCTTTCACCCATTATTAAGGTCCGATAAAAATTCAGTTGCACCTTTCGATCACGGCTTACCCGTATCAGGAGGCTTATTATGAATTACACCTTTATTATTCATCGGAGAATAAATATCAACTCAATTGCTTGCGTCAGATCGAGTTCGAGAATCTTGTTAGAGGACACATTCTTCATCGAATTGCAACATCGAAAATTGTTTCCAAAACATGATTGAAATTCTTTACCCGAAACGAGATTGGAGATTATTTTACTCGAAGCGCGCACTTTCATCTTCCGAGTCCACCCAAAATGTCCAAGAGTTATTTTAAAAATGAGGCGCTCGGTGGTTTTGCAAAACCTCGAAATACTCAGAGCTGCAAATTTTGCCTCGATAAATCGCGTCGATTAATTAATTGAACTTAATATTCAATATATAAAATGGTCGCGCGCTTCGATTTTCATTTTCGAAGAATTTGAGCGCGTAAATTTCCGAGCGCGGCCCTAGGCTCCAAGAAATTGGAAAATCTTCAATTTTATCCCAAAAGTTCCAAAATTTTAATACAACCTTTAAGATGGCCTAAAAAGAGCCTAGAAATTTTTTCAAAATTTTCCGAGCAAATTTGGAGCTCTAAATTGTCTAAATAATTCTTATTTATTATTTTAAAATTATAAAATTAACACCAAAAATTTCCAAAATTTTGTGAATATTCCTCTCATCAAGGGGAATAATTTAGGGAATTGTTAAAAGCACCGCACTTTTGGCTAATCGCACCGCATTTAGGTCTTTTAACACTTAAAATTGTCACTCTAAAAATATACCCGCACCGCACTGTTGCTTCCTCGCACTGCAGTCCTAAAATCCCGATCTTCTCCTCACGCCTCCTGACACGTCGCTGGCTTCTCCTGCCTCCTCCAGCCCCCTCCAGCCCTTTCCGTCGCCGACACCGGCAGATATCAGCGCCAACATCGTCTCTCCTCACGCTCAGATTTTACGTCTTTCAGAAATACGCCTTGTACATGCAATTTCAGGAAAAGTGTTCAACACGAAAGTTGTAGATCTCGACGAGATCTACAACTTTCGTGTTGAACAAATTTCCTGAAATTGCGTGTACAAGGCGTATTTCGAAAAGACGTGAAAAGTTAGGAGATTTTTGGGTGCGACTAGCCAATAAAGAGTTGCGGTTAACAATCACCTATGTTAAAGGACTTCTGAAATTTCTTTGAGAGTTCTTTACTGTTTCTATGTTTAGAAGTAAATTGTTTCTATATTATTGGTCCTTATCGTGAATTGTGCCCTAAGTATTATTGGTTCATATTATAGATGTTGTTGATGAAGATCACAAATATTTGAAGAAAAGAGTATAACAATTTGGACAACACATTTGATGGTTTTTTTGTATCAAATATTTTTTCTATTGAGTATATATTAATATTGTAATTCAATGAGAACCTATTTTAATTCATAAATTAAGTGCGGTGTGTTTATCTCAATTGCGGTGCGGATAACAATGTGCGGTGCTTTTAACAATATGTGAAAAACTGCGGTGCTTTTAACAAAGCGGTGTGATTAGCCAAAAGTGCGGTGCTTTTAACAATTCCCATAATTTATATGTTCAAAATTTTTTCACCAGGCCCCCAGTGCACCCTCGAGAAAATAAAAAACTTGTTTTAGTTATAATATTAAAATATTCATAAAAATTATAAAATTTATAATTTTTATAAAATTTCTCCCCCATGGCCTGTACCAAAAACCGGCCATTACTAGCCTTCTTCGCCGCCGGCCGGCCGTGACTCCGCCCCGACCAACACTACGGTGGCGGAAGCTCCCTCCGACGGTGGTCCGGCGGCCTTCCGCCGCCGGCCACCGCCGGCCACCGACGGACAAGTGCATACAGAGCACTTTATGTTAGAGGGGTGGTGGCACCGCGACGGCGCTCCGGCCGCCGGAGATCACATGCAACGCGTCGGAAAGATAGGGAGGAAAGAGAGGAGAAGCTTTCCATCTTGTTTGGGGTCTTCGGAGGCTCTCGACAAAATCCGCCATTAATGGCGGTGGATGGTGGTGGAGCTCGGGTGGGCTGTTTCCGGCGAGGCAAAGCTGCGTCAGGGGTCGTGGTGGCTCATTTTGAGCTTGAAAGAGGGGTGTAATGCTCTGTAGGAGAGGAGGTCTTTATATAGGGGAGGAGGAGAGCCCCCCTTCATCTTCTTCTTCACGACCATGGCAACCCGAGAGGCGTTTCAGCCAAACCCAAGTTGGGTTATGAGTCAGGTGTCAGCTTTCCATTGGTGAGATACATTTAGAGTGTCAGCCCCTTATTAGTTGGAGCTTGGCTTGTTGGGGAAGGAGGGAGAGAGAAAGAAAGAGAGAGGAGTGATATGGGCCTTCTCTCTTTTTTTTCTTTGGCCCAAGGCCCAATCCTTGGCTGCATAGTGACAAATCAGAGCCCATAAGAGGGCTCATAATGGCCTTGGAGTGATGGCCCAAGTGGAGGCATTTGGAAATAAATTCTCTTAAGAGAATTTTGGTTTTTAGAGAGGTTTGGCCAAAGTCAACCATTGTGTGGGTCCCTCGTGTGGGTCAAGGTCAAAGTTTGTCCAAGTCGTCGGGAGACGGGTCAAAGTTGAGGTGTCATGTCACAATTAGTGTGCGCCGCTTTTCAGTGCACGACTGTGCTCGATTTGACCACGAATTGGCCACTCATCCTCAAAATTGATCGGGATGAACTCTGTTAACTCTATATTGATCATACGAATCCAATGCCACTGACCGGGGTCAAATCAGAGTTCGATTGCTAAATATTCAAAATCTGTGTGTCGCGGTGCTCTAAAATAGTCAAAACGCTCATAATCATCGTTAGACTTCGAATCGTGATTCAACGAGTTATGATGCGTTTGTATCGACTATACGAATTCATAGGAACTGACAGAACTCAAATCAGAGTTCTCTAGGTCAATATTCAAAAATCTCGTTTTCGCAACGTTCTACGAGGAACGACCATATCCACCATATGACCTCAAAATTCAACGGAACGAGTTCTAATGCACTCGTATTGACTATACGAGGCCATAGGAATTGACAGAACTCAAATCGGAGTTTTCTCGCTCTATATCCCAACTAGGGTTACCTCCTACCTTGGTATGTGCCACGGGTAGAGGTTCAGGTCACTTTTATTGGGCCTATTAGGGTTACGGCAGCCCAATAAAAGTCGGGATATTACAATCCAATAAAAATAAAAGGATTTTTGTCCCCGAAAATTTGCTTAAAGTAGGGGGAAAAGTAACATACCTGGGGAAAGAGCTCTGGGTGCTTTTCTCAGATGAGTGCTTCAGGTTCCCATGTATACTCATCTCGTCCGTAATTTGACCACAAAATCTTGACCATCAGAATGGTCTTGTTGCGCATATTCTTTATATTATAATCTACTATTCTGACTGGTTCAAGCTGGACGGAGCTATTTGACTGCAGCTGTATTCGCGGTGTAGGAATGCGCTATTCTGGTTGCCAGAGGACTCGCCTCATGGAAGAGACATGAAACACATCATGGAGATTTCCCTAATTCTGGGGGCAGGGCTAATCGATGGGCATCAGGGCCAACATGCTCTATCACCGGATAGGGGCCCAAATAGCGGGGATCTAGTTTCTTTTGTTTTCTCAACCGGGAGACACCATGCATGGGCTTAATTTTAAAAAACATCATTTCTCCCATGTTAAACTCCATCGGTCAGTGTTGCACATCATAATATTTGGCTTGTCGGCTCCGCACTTCCCGCATTTGATCTTGGATTAGCCGTATCGCTGTCGTAGTATCGTCAACATAAGTCACTCCTAAGGCTTTTGGGTCCTCATCCTGAGCCCATATCAACGGGGTTCGGCAACGCCTCCCATTTCTCAATGTGCTCTACTATGCAAAGTCGGAGTAGATCCTCTATTGTCTGGTTCGTCCTTTCTGTCCGTCCATCTGTCTGCGGATGGAAGGTGGTGCTGAAGGATAATTTGGTCCCCAAGTATGCTTGCACCCGCCTCCACTCCTTGGATGTGAAACGTCCATCACAATCCAGTACAATAGACTTCGACATTCCGTGGAACCAGACTACTTGCTCTATAAACAAACTGGCCAGAATGTCAACTCCGTCACCCGGTCGGTTTGGAATGAACCGCGCTACTTTGGTAAGTCGATCCACGACAACTCATATAGAGTCGTTTCTAGCACGGGATCGAGGTAAGCCATGGACAAAGTCCATGGAAATATCCTCAAATTTCTACTCTAGTATCGGCAGGGGATGCAACATGCCTCCTGGATTGCGGCACTCAGCTTTATCCTTTTGACATGCCTGACACTAGGCCACGAAGTTGGTGACGTCACTTTTCATTTCGGGCCAGTAAATGGTCATGCGCAGATCAACATACATTTTAACCACACCATGATGAATAGAATACCTCGACCTATGCGCTTCTCGAAGAATTTCATCTCGGATTCCCCCAGTAGAGGGAATAAATATGCGGTGCTTGAACTGCAAGATTCCATCGTGTAGATTGAAATCCTCTTGTGCTCCATCTTGTAGGGACTGAATGATCGGGACCACTTCCGGATTGACCTTCTGGGCCTCTCGTATTCGATTCTGTATGTCGCACTGTATTTCCATCCAGTATAACTAGGACTAGTACTCTTCAGGATCCCTACGAGCAGTAAGAGTAATATCCAAGTCTAACAAAGACTGAAACCATTCCCTTAGAATTTGCTCCATCCAACTCCCGACTATCGAGGGCTGACGGCTTAACGCGTCAGTAACTTTATTAGCCTTCTCAGGGTGGTACTGGAGAGCGAAATCATAATCATAAAGAATTTCCAACCATCGGTGCTGCCGAAGGTTCAACTATTCCTGAGTAAAAACTGTATTTGAGGCTCTTATGGTCGGTGAAGATCTCGCATATTACTCCGTACAAGTAATGTCTCCAGATCTTGAGGATGAAAACAACGGCGCCCAACTCTAGATTGTGGGTTGCGTAATTCAGCTCGTGCGGCTTTCGCTTGTGCGACGCGCATGCTACTACCTTGACATGCTGCATTAGAACAACTCTCAATCCTTTCAGGGAGGCATCATCATAAATCTGGAATCCTTCGATTCTCGAGGGGATCGTAAGGATTTGTGGCAGAAGTTAGCCGCTTCGAATGCAGTATCGTATTTTGGAATCCATCGAAATGCAACATCCTTTTGTAAGAGCTGTGAGGGGTAACACAATCTTGGAAAAATTTCCACGAATTTCCTGTAATACCCGACAAGACCAAGGAAATTTCATATGTCTACTGTCGTCTTAAGTGACGGCTAGCTTTGAACTGCCTGGATCTTGACCTGATCCACTACAACTCCATTGTGTTGATGATGTGGCCCAAGAATCCAACCCCCTCTCTAGAATTCACAATTACTAAACTTGGCAAATAGAGAGTGTTCTCGAAGTGGAGTAACACCATTTGTAGGTGTCTAGAATGGTCTGCCCCTAGTCTTCGAGTAGATCAAGATGTCATCAATGAAGACGATCACAAAATGATCTAGGAAGGGTTTTAATACCTTATTCATCAGAGCCATAAAGGCAAAGGGGTGTTAGTGAGCCCAAAAAGGCATCACCATAAACTCGTATAGACCATAGTCGGAGCTAAAGATAGTCTTGGGGATATCCTCCTCTCGGATCCGAAGCTGATAATAGCTTGATCTTAGGTCCATCTCGGAGAATACAGATGCACCTTGCAATTGGTTGAACAACTCGTAAACTCTTGGAAGTGGATACGTATTCTGGATAGTGAGTTTGTTTAGTTTCCTATAGTCTATGCATAAGCGTAGTGTATCGTCCTTCTTCTTTACAAAGAGTACATGAGCTCCCTAGGGCGAGGAACTTGGGCGGACAAATCCAGCATCTATCAATTCCTGAAGCTCGATCTTCAACTCGGCCAATTCCTTGGGGGCCGTCTGATAGGGTGCTCGGGAAACTGGTCGAGCTTCGGACACGCGCTCGATCTGGAAGTCGACCTCTCGCTATGGGGGTAAACCTGGGAGGGACTCAGGGAAAACATTCAGAAAATCTTGCACCACCAGAACTTTGCAAGCACTTGAACTTTATTCTCCATTTCGAAGTTGATAATAAATACTTTGTCTTTCTGTCAGAATGATCTTATAGTCCGAGCAGAGGTCAAAATAATGCGAGAGACGGAGGGTATACCTGCCAGCGTAATGACCTGTCCATCTGGGTTCTGAAGCATGACCCCTCAGGTTGAATAGTTTATTTGGGCCTTATGCTCGGCCAGCTAATCCATTCCCAGGATGGTGTCCAATCATGTTATTGCTAGGATTATCACGTAAATTTCAAATTCTATGCCCCTAGCATAGCCGTGAACGAGCATTTCTATGTATATATCATATCTGAATCATCTGGTAGATGAATTCGTATATACAACCTAGACGAGCAGACAACATTCTCCTTAGTCGCAATGAAATCCTGAGATACAAAGGAGTGTGTTGCTCCAGTAAAGAGAGTTTTTGCGGGGTGTCCTTCTACCAAAAGTAGTCCTATCACTACATCGGGGGCTGGTCCATGCTGAAGGTCTAAGGCGTAAGCCTCCAAGGGCGCTGCTCGGCACTATTTACCTATTCTACCATCTCTACCTCTGCGGCCTCTCTAGCCCAGTCCTCACACTTCCTGTCCTCCCTGAACTGCTCCTAATCCTAGTCTTCCTGCAGCCTGCGGGCAGAAAGCTCTCATGTGTCCCAGCTGCTGGCACAGAAAGTAGTTCCCTATAAAAGGAACATCTCGTCGAGCTAATTTGCGGGCTGTGGTACTAGAGCTGGCCCGGGCTCCTGCTGCGGTGTTGTAGGTGCTGATGGTGCTGGTGGGCGCCTATAAGGCTGCCTAGACTATCTCTCCTATCTGTGGGGAGCAGCTCCTCTGTCTCATCCCTGACCTCTAGGGACCTCGACCTGTCCTCAGTGCTGCTGAGCCACCATCCTCTAGTCTAACTCTAACGCCACGACGTGAGTCGCTATGGTGTGGAAGGTGGACTGAGAGATCATAATCAAAGCTTGTCTCAGGTTATCTCATAAGCCTCAGTAGAAGCGAGCAACCGTATCTTCGTTAGTGGCTGCGAGGTTCCCATCAAAACATGCCAGGTGGATGAACTCTCTCTTATAGTCTGGCACCGTCCGGTCACCCTAACGGATGTACATGAACCTCTCTTACAGTGCAGCTCGATCGGCGTCCGAGATGTAGTGCTCCAGAAAAGTCTCTGAGAACTCCCCCCCCCACAGAATAGTGCTCAACGATAGTCCTCTAAACATTGAGCAGTTGGCCTCTCTCCACCACTCTCTAGCATATCCCTCTAATAAGGTCACCACTCGTGACACTGCAGCTGTTGTCGGGCACATCATTCCTACCAATAGCTCCTCTACGCGCTCAACCCACTCTTCTGCTTGTATGACAGTCTCTGTGCCTCTGAAGATGGGAGGCCTTAGCCTTCAGAAAGTCATCAGTAGGTCAGTGGGCACTAATAACAACTGCGATGGTTATGCCAAGGCTGTCTGAAAGGTTGCTAGGATAGGGTTCAATGTTTGCCCTAAGTCGGTGTCGGCAAACGGTACAGCTGCAGGGTTAACTGGGTCTGGAGGTGGGGTGGCAAGGACATATCTTCTAGAGAAGGATCTCCCGTTACTAGACTCTGGTATGTCTCGAGAAGTAACAGGAAACCAGTGTCAGTATTTTGCAAAAGTAGGTGATATTGCAAAAGACTAATAAAGCAGAAACAAAGGTGTGTGGGCGTGCTATCACACAGTCTAGAATCCCTAAGCTACTATACTAGGGTCTACCAGGCTTCCGCTGCATGGTTGGTCCGGAACCAAAGAACGAAGCGAAGGATGGATGGATCCTGAGACTACTCCACAAGGATGGATCGTGCTCGCTCTAATCTATTTGTAAGACCCCCCCAACCTTTGCTCGGGTCGGGCCGGAGGGGATCTTACTTGCCCAAGACGTCCACCTAGTGCTCCTTAAGGGGTAACGACCCACTCTACTAAGCACTAGTTGGCCGCCTTACTCGACTTGAATCATAACATTCACATCTCATCACAGAGTTTAGCGGAAGCATTAATAGGGAGCCACAATAAATATATATAACAATATATATTTAAAAGGAAATGCAAAAGGTCGTAGCCATTATTTATACACGAAGCCCGTAGGATATACAGTACTATAACTAACAACTCCTCTCTCTCAACTATGCTTGCTAGTACTCACGTCTCAAAACTCTAGAGATGGCTGGGGTGCCTCTGCTCGAGTAGTCCTATCACCTGGCATATCGTCCTACAACTGCTAGTTGCTACGGTGCTCCATCTCCTGTGAATGGTTATAAAAAAAACTGTTAGTCATAGAGCTAAGTGGAAACAAATTTCCTCCCCAGATCCATATCCTGGGAACGAGCTCACGCACCCAACAAAAGTAGATAGCCAAAGCATGAGAGGGTTAGTGCAGCATTTCATGAATAAGCTAGGAGCAACCAAAAAGAGGTGTAGCATGGTATAATTGGACTAGCAATAACAATATACATCAGTTATAATTTAGGCTCCACTAGCACAGCAACACAGCAAGTATTCATAACCCGTGCAAACATCGCAGGTATTCACAGTCGCGTACACATCGCAGACATTCACAACGACGTACACATCGTAGGAATTCACAGCCGTGTACACATCACAGGAATTCACAGCTGCGATACATCACAAGCATTCACAACCACGTACACATCACAGGCATTCACAGCCGCGTACACATCGCAGACATTCACAACCACGCATAACACCCTATGTCGACATAGTATTGATCGCTTCTCTTCAAGCAGGGTAGCGAGCCCTGCGAGCCTCATCGTTGTGGCTATCGGTGACAGTGGTCAGTCCTGCCACTTCTAGGGGTGGTCGTACTGCAGAACCTAGGCCCCAATGTACAACCCCATGTACTCTTGGATGTGAGCAACATTCGGCAATTCAACATTTTGGCCGACCAGTGGAGGAAACCCATTAGGGAAAACATAACGGCCGGTCACCCATGGTATTCATCTCCATGTCGCCTTGAGTCGTCAAACTTCCCGCCCTGGTATGAACGGTCTGCGGAAGTGACTAACCCGCCACGGTTTACCGCAAACAATTTACAAGCAAATAAGTAAAAACAATTTTGTTAGTATGCACCAGGTCTACAACGGCTTACCCTACTATGTTTTAAATAATTCGGGCAAATGACACTTGACTTCACTTTCAATAAGGAGTGTGGTAGCACTTTATTTGGGGCTAACTTAGGATGAACATCTAAACCATTTAAACCCGACTCTATTTCAATCTGATCCGACCCGACCCGAGACGGATGCTTATAACACCACTTATCTCGTGTTCGGTCCTCCTACTATCCCCAACAAAGGCTCAACCTATCAATTAACTACCCGTCAGCGCAGGACCCGTGCCTAAAATAGTAAATTACAGAAACAAAAGTGCGGTAATAAAAGCTGATGTTAGTATAAGCTGCAGAATTGAAATGCTGTAAAGAAATAGGACTAGTAGGACACTAGAGTAGTACTGAACTGAAAGTAAGTACTAAAAGGAACTGAACCAGTACGAGACTAGAATAATACTTAAAGAACTGAACTGAAAGTAAATAAATAGAACCAGTACGAGACTAGAGTACTGAAATGGAAGTACTGAACTTAAATGAACTGGACAAGTATGCGACTGGAATAAAACATAAAGAAAATGGTTAGTAGTCAAATCACTCCATTCAGGAGGCTTCAGTTCCATCTCCGTTCATAGGAGACAAGTTCAGTTCTATCTCCGTTCTCAGGAGGCATGTTCAGTTCTATCTCCGTTCTCAGGAGGCATGTTCAGTTCTATCTCCGTTCTTAGGAGGCATGTTCAGTTCTATCTCCGTTCTCAGGAGGCATGTTCAGTTCCATCTCCTTTCTCAGGAGGCATATTCAGTTTCATTTCATCTTTTAGGAGGCTTATTTGGGTTTCACCCATATTAAGGTCCGATAACAATTCAGTTGCGCCTTTCGATCACGGCTTACCCGGATCAGGAGGCTTATTATGAATTACACTTTTATTATTCATCGGAGAATAAATATCAACTCGATTGCTTCTGTTGGATCGAGTTCGAGAATCTCGTTAGAGGACACATTCTTCCTCGAATTGCAACCACGAAAATTGTTTCCAATACATGAGGGAAATTCTTTACCCAAAACGAGATTGGGGAATATTTTACTCGAAGCTCGTACTTTTATCTTCCGAGTCCACCCAAAATGCCCAAGAGTTATTTTAAAAACGAGACGCTCGGTGATTTTGCAAAACCTCGAAATACTCAGAGCTGGAAATTTTGCCTCGATAAATCTCGTCGATTAATCAATTGAACTTAATATTCAGTATATAGAGTGGTCGCGCACTTCGATTTCCATTTTCGAAGAATTTGAGCACGTAAATTTCCAAGCGCGACCCTAGGCTCTAAGAAATTGGAAAATCTTCAATTTTAACCCCAAAGTTCCTAAATTTTAATATAACCTTTAAGAGTGCCTAAAAAGAGCCAAGACATTTTTTCAAAAAATTTCGAGCAAATTTGGGTCTCTAAATTGGCCAAATAATTCTTATTTAGGCTTTTAAAATTATCAAATTAACTCTAAAAATTCCTAAAAATTTTATGAATATTCATATCATCAAGGAGAATAATTGATATGTTCAAAACTTTTCCACTAGGCCCACAGTGTACCGTCCAAAAAATCAAACATTTATTTTTCAACTAAACACCTAGAGGGGGGTGAATATGTTAAATTTAAAAAACTTAGGCAGCTAAAAGATTATTTATGCACAACTATGTTAAACACAACAATCACAACACACATAATAATCACAGCACACACAACATAGTACACAGTGATTTATAGTGGTTCCCCAATTGATTGGTACATCCACTTCCCCCTTCGCCTATCCAGCAATAAACTAGATTCGACCAAACTTTCTTCCACTTTCTCAGATCCTCAGATCTTACAGTTCAAAGCCCAACTAGCTCCTACAACTCAAGTGTAAGCCCTACCACTCAGATCTCCAAGATCCTACAGCTCAAGTTCTTCCCAAGAACTCTACCTTAGAGTGAATCCACACTCCTACAGCTCAAGCAATCCTGCCCTACCTCAGCCTTTATAACCAGGCTTATAACTCAGACAATCCCTGCCCTACCTCAGCATTTATAACAACAGGCTTACACCTCAGGCCTTAGCCTTACCACTCAGATTCAAAATGAATCTTACACAGATTTAATCAATAATATTGAATTACAGACAACATAGGAAAGTCTCTGTGTCTGTCTACCTGGACTGAGCAGATTTCAGCCCTAACTTTGTCTTCACAGCAACAAGATGATCCAGCGATCTTGAATTTCTATCCCGGCTTGTTCTGGAATCGACTAGCAGATCAATCTGCTTCTCCTTCAAGAATGTCTCTCGATCTGGACAGTGCAGTTATCAGCCCTTCCTTCTTCTTCTTTGATCCAGTGAATTGATCTTCAGATTCTGGCTCGCCTTGGATCGAAAAGATAACTTCAGCTAGGGCATGCCTAGGCTGATTCTTCTTCCTCAAAGAATTACTCTGAACTTATTGTAGCAGATGATGATCGCAATAGCTTACTCAGAAGCCCTTCTGATTTGAACTTGAAGTTCTTGGCTTCTGCAACAATGGAAGATGAAGACGACAACTCCGCTTCTCGTTTTTTTTTCCAGAAAACTTAATTCGAAAATCTTAAAACTTAATCAGATCTCGGTCACTTCTCCTATTTATAATCCCATCAAATTTGGCAAGATGATCGACACGTGTCTCAGTTTAACGGTGGTTAAACCCTCAGCTTTATTAATTTGAGATCCTCTGTAGACTGACGGCGACGTTAATGGCGATTTGCATCAAATTTGAACTTTGTTGACTTTGCTAAGTCAGCATCCTTCTGAACTTAGCCAAAATCAACTAACATTTCTGAAATTCTGCGTTCAACGAAATCTGAACTCAGTTCGACGAAACCTGAGCTCAGCTCGAAAAAACAGTGAAGCTGAGATCGACGAATTCTCTCAGCTGAGTTCTTCCTTTAGGTGAAAGCTGAGTTCGACGAAATCTGAACTCCGCTCGATGAAATTCTGATAGTTGATTTCTTCTTACAGGATAAAGTTGTGTTCGATGAAATGTGAACTCCAGTCGACGATTCTGATAGTTAAGTCCTTCTTATAGGTAAAAGCTGAGATCGATGAACACTGAATCTTCAACCTTCAACCTAAGCTCGACGATCTATGAGCTGAGCTCGACGAACGCTGAATCTTCAACCTTCAACTTGAGCTCGACGAAATACGGGCTCAGGTTGATGAACTTTAACCTGAGCTCGACGAATTCCACTTTCTGGACTTAGAAGATTTCTGTTGGCTTTGTCTCAGCGGTTCCTTCTCAACTGTCCCAGCGGTTTCTTCTTCCTAGTTGAGACACTTCTGTCTCAGCGGTTTATCTGAGACCAACACTTCTCTCAATAATTTTTGTTGAGCGTCTCAGCTGTCTCAGCGGTTCTGCTGAGACATTCTTCTCAGCTTTCTATCTGATGGCGTTGAGAGCGTTGAGTGAGGCAAGCTCACTCAACGATTCTGGACTTGGCTGATTTTCTGGATTCTTCACAGTAAGGCTAGACTCAGAGCCATTTCACTTGGCGTTGAGTGAATGAGCGTCACTCAACGCTACTTCACTTAGTTGAACTTTCTGTCTCCTTAAGCTTTGGCGTTGACAGGCTTAACATGACGTTGAGTGATGAAGCTTCACTCAACGCTTCTGGACTTAGTCAAAATTCACTGCTTATGCTTTGACAGTATAACCTTGTCTCAACTGTTCTGGCCATATGGCGTTGAGTGAGTTGAGCTCACTCAACGCTTTTGGAGTTAGCCAGATTTCTATCTTTGCAATTCTGTCAGTTATGACTGTCTGCCTTCTCTCAGCGTTGAGTGAGCTTGATTCACTCAACGCTTTTGGACTTAGGAATTTTTCTGACTTTCCAGCCTATTACCTTGAGTCCACCTATCATTGTCTCTTGAATAAGCTGTCCAATCATTATGACAAAGACTAACTTGTATGCATGAACTTAAACATACATCAAATACAACTATGTCTATCTCATTGACATGTTTGACATCATCAAATTAGGGCCATTGGGATCAACGGACCCAACAAAGGAAATACCTGACGTGAGTTAAGAGGCTTACGTTCGGGGACGCATTGCCTCCCTCTACATGGCGAGGCAGTGCCTTTGCCAAGGTTTTCCTGCCAGTGTGGGGTCGACTCGACTCACCGATTTCGACGTGTCGGGCGGGAGCCGTGGGCTCCGAACAAATGGCGGGTAGTGGAATTTCGTCCCTAAAAAGATCACGCTCAAACTGAATGGCCGCGTTATCTTGAGCAGGATTGCCCTGCGAGTTGTGGAGAGAAGACACTGTGAGGCGACAAGCAATATTAGCATTAACTCTGAAAGGGCGGTCGGAATTGAAAGTCTTATCAGCAACGAAGAAGCGAGACGATCTTTCTGTCTTGGATAGTCATATTCTCTTCAAACTCGCGTCGTCATTCCCCTGGGGGTTCTCCAGGGTGGTCACAATGAGTGGATCAACGGTAAGTTGAAACACTGAATAGAGACGTGCGGTTAGGACACTCCCCTTCATACTTGCAGGTGAAAATGGCTATTACAACTCACCTCGATGAGAGCAGGCTGAATATTAATGGGAAGTTGGTCTGCTCCACCAACTGGCGAAGTCCTCCCCAGAGTGGGCTCGCGCCTTAACGACACCACAACTGGAACGGAGCCTGCCTCACCTGAGGGTTCCGCGACCGTCTCTCGTATCTTTTTCTTCTTACTTGACCACTCGGCCCCCGGCTCTCGTTGCTGCTTCGGAGGATGTCTGCCGAGCAAGGCGAGGAGGGCCTCAGATTCTTCATCTTGGGCAAGAGGGTCCATCACGCATTAAAGAGCAGCATGTCGACCATGGAATTTTAATTTAGATGGAAGAGTCATGACCTGCCATTGTATTTATAGAAGTAGAAGACAACTCGTTCCAATCCGCCGGGTTGCGACCTTACGTTCGCTAAATCAGGGTTGAATGATTTCTTTCTTACCCCTATCAAGCTCGCAAAGAAACGGAGATTGTGTACAACCCCAATTTGACAAGCTCGGCCAGACTCGCCCCATAAGAGATCAGGCGAGCTTTAGGGCTACATGCAAAAGACAGCGAGCTCGGCAAGGCAGGGAGCTCGGCAAAGCAACGAGCTCAGCAAAGTCACGAGATCGGCAAAACAGCATGCACAATACAGTGGCAAGCTCCCCCAACGAGTTAGCGTTGGGCAAGTTCAAGGTTTAGGCAAGCTCTGTCCTGGCAAGTTCCCGACCCCTTTGACTTCGTGCTTGGCTGCACGCAAGCCAATTTGAGCTACAAAAATAAAAGACGAAAAGGTGGAGCCTCCTATCTGTAGGCCAAAAGACTATTTTACTCTCAGTCAAGAGTTTGTATATAAATAGACCGCCAAAGTAGCTCAGAGAGGCGGACCAAGCCTCCTAGAGCTCCTTCCTTTGGAGATTTCTTACTCCGTGTCATCCGAGGTACCAAGCTCAGCTTTTTGATTTTGGGAGGGGAAGTTGCGAGTAGCGCTTCCGGGTGTGTGGCATGACCTCCCCGTAACAGTTCAACGGGTCTGAGTGGGCAATCAATTTTCACCTAGTGAGAGTTGACTCCGAGCTCAGAGTACCTCGGTCTTGTGCGCTCGACGACGAGTCCAATAACCCGAACCGCTCCCTCTTATTCCGAACTCCGTTGAACCGGTATCCGAATTTCAACAATGAAGACAATTGATTTGCAGAAAATCTTCGAAGCGTTTGATCGTGGCGAAGACGACGTGATTGGAGCAATTCAATTGGCAGATGAATAGCTAATGGGGGAGATGATCGGGCAGTTCTACAATGACTTCTCAATGAAGGGAGATTTGGGGGAAGAGAGGGGAGAAGCCACAAAATCTTCGCAAGTGTGAAGAATAGAATGGTCGGTGGTGAATGTGGAGTTTGGGAGCATGTCGGAGAGGGATTCCACAAAACCATAGCTTCTCCAATCGGCCCCTCTCCTCGCCAAAACTCTTCCTGACGTTGAAATCTGTCATTTGTCTTCAAATATTAGTGAGCGATCAAGCGATGAATTTGATATCGCTTCTTCAGGCGGTGATCGCTATTGTAAGCGATCTCATCGGCCAACAATAAAGTTTCACTGTCGGATAACAAATTTGTTTGCTGATATCAATTTTATTTGCGAATATTCATTTTTAAATGCTATTCTCAAGATTTTAAAAATCAGACCGGCCCGATCAGTTCAACCGGTCAGACCGGGGACCGGTTCACAGGGCGGTCCGGTCAGGTTCTGAAAACCGCCTCCACTGAAAACCGGGCAAGAACCGGTTAACCGGACGGTTAGACCGGTTAACCGGAAACCGGCCCGGTTATCAGGAAACCGGGCTGCCCGGTCTATTACACAGGTATTACCGTATTAGTATATATTTTTGATAAAATATTTAGAAAAAAATGAGGCCTTGAGGATCGAACCCCACGCACCTCTTAATATAGAAGAGATGCTGATCACTCACGCGGATGCTATTTGAACTTATATATATTACGATCTAATAAAAAATAATAACTAATAAAAATATTTAATTTTTTATGACTAAGGACGATTTGTATTTGTAATAAATATTCAAATATTTATATAAATTACAATATTTATTACAAATATTTATTAAATTTTGTTTAATATTTAATATTTTAAATTTAAATTAACAAATTTTATCTTTACAAAAAAATTTACACAATGTATAATATATGTCTTCAAAAAAAATTTATACAAAATTTAAAAATAATAAAAAATATTTGTAATATATATAGATTATAGAGTGTTGATATAGATAACTATTCGAATATTTAAAATTATGTTCTCTATTAAAATTATTATATTTGAGCTCAATTTGATATTTCCAAGATATATAATATGATATGAACTTATGATTCATGATATGCAATATTTCATTATCTAGCGTTACGGTTCAATCCCGGTCCGATCGTTCCAACCGGCCTGACCCTGAACCTGTGGTTACACCAATTTGTGCTTAATCCGATTCTTAAAACATTGACTATTTCGTATTTATTTATTATTATTATTTCTTACTCTCAGAGTGGTATTTAGACAAGACTTCACCTTCTTGAAGTTGAAAACCGGTTGGCAGACATGATTCTTTCACAGGCTATCATTGGTCAACAAGAAGCCTTTGGAATTGATTGAACGAGTGGATTTCAATTGCAGGACAGGGGTAGGGGTGCACATAAAGCCTGACAGGCCCAGTTTAGGCCCGGGTCTGCCAGGCCCAAGCTTTTTATGTCCAGGCCCAGGCTCAGGCCTTAAAATAACCAGGCTCAGGCCCAGGCCCAGGCCCAGGCCCAGGCCCCCTGTATGAATGGGGCCTTATAAGGCCTTTTCGGCAAGGCCTAAACCAGGCCCAACCAGGCCTAGGTCTACCAATGACCGAATTTTTAATATAAAAAATCATTTTTTAATAAAAATTATTTAATATTTAATATTTAATATTATGTTAAGATTTATATTAGGCTTGCATAATTTTTATTAATTAAAAAATAATTTTTTAATTAAAAAAGAGCCGAACGGCTCTTTTATAAAAATAGTTGAACGCCGTTCAACTATTAACGGCTCTTTTATAGTTGAACGTCATTATTTTTATTAATTAAAAAATAATTTTTTTAATTAAAAAAGAGCCGAACGGCTCTTTTATAAAAATAGCCGAACGGCTTTCGGCTATTTTTATAAAAGAGCCGAACGACGTTTCGGCTCTTTTATAAAAGAGCCGAACGGCTCTTTTATAAAATAGTTGAACGCCGTTCAACTATTTCATGAAATAGTTACGCCGTTCAACTATTTCATAAAATAGTTGAACGTCGTTCAACTATGCGTTCATAAAGACGTTGCCGGCAGCATGTGTCTTGGCAATTTGGGGGCCCAGACCCAGGCAAGGCCTGGGAGCAGGCCCAGGCAAGGCCTGGGACCGGGCCAAGACTGGGCCTAGCCCGGGCCGGGCACCGGGCCAGGCAAAATCTATATTTTAAGGTCTTGTTAGGCCCCTCAGGACCGGCCTGGGCCTGGACCAGTCCTGCCCGGGCCCAGGCCTAACCATATTTTTTCCAGGCCAGGCCCAGGCGGGCTTTTTGGGCCCAGTCTTTTTGCTCACTTCTAGACAGGGGTGCATATTATGTTTAAAAAAAATTTAAAAAAAATTGTTGGGTTCCCAAATCCTTCAATCAAATCGGGAATATCTCAATCAAGTACACGGAGGTAACCCGATCTGACCTAGGGAGACGCATGCTTCAAGCCACACTCACCTCAAAGACCAGAAAACATCCCTAAAGGGGGGCCAAACGAAACACGGGCACTCAAACAACCACGCAGGAAGGACCACCATGAAGGAAGGGGCGCAACCAGATGCACGAGCGCCGCGCGAGAGCGCTCGCGCTCCCGGCAGCCGCCGCTGCCGCCGCCGCTGTCGCCTCCGGACTCAGCGACCACTGTCGGGCACCCTACCCGGGCGGCCCGAACCGTCCAAGGGGGGCACTTCCGTCATTTTACTAGATTTTGTGATCCAGGTGACTGAAACAGAGTGGCGTCATTAACCAACACAAATTCCGCCCCTTGGGCAATTACCGACGTATCCCTCCGAAAAATTAGACCACCAGACCTTCATTTGAAGACAATCAACCCCAGAGGCTAGAAAGAGCTCTGAGATTTTTCAGCGAGTTCTTGTATCTAGACCGATCCTCCGCTCAGGAATTCGCTCTGCTCCTCTTCTAGTGCAAATGTTTCATCAAGCTTCCAAAACACGTCATTCGTCTCCGCGAGAACGCTCCCACCAAATCCTCACTTCAACAAGATCGCTACCATCGAGCTCTGTGAACTTAGAGATTTCTCCCAGTCAGAATGCTTCTACAGAGGTTCCGTGAACTTTGCCATTTTACTAACCGGAGCGCTTTCATCAATGCTCTGGGGACTTAGTTTCTTTTCATTTATTTTCCATCAAGGCTCCGGTGGCATATCACCATTCGAGGAATCATCTCAATATCTTGTAATCTCCAAAAAAATAATGGACTTTGTCTCGGCACATATCCAATCATGTGGTTTTTCATCCTTTCCGGATTTTCCACGTCAAAAAAACTTTTATGATTTGCTGTTTTTTTTCTTTGACTGTTTGCACGCCCGATCCAACTCCGAACAAAGACGGTCTGATTCTCCAGATCGGGGAAAAACCAGGTGATCCGCAACAAAAATAATGTCGGCCGTTCTCTTTGACTTCCTCAACATCGGGAGAGAGTAACACTACCTATCTAAAATTTTTCAAACAATTCATAGCTATCTAAATCTTCCCAAGCAAATTGAAATTGTATGAACAACGAAGAAACCGTCTTTCTTCCTCAACTCCGTCTTTATCCGCGCATTCATTTTATTAATCACGATTTGTGCACACATTGAAGTGCTCAGAAGGTAATCAAAACTGTTCCTTCGTTGTCAGGCCCTGCTCAAAAGAACGAAGACATCGACGGCTCAAATTTAAAATTGATCCCGAGATAATAATTTGTAAACTCAAATAAAACGAGGAAAATTTACTCTATGGTAAAATCATAAACATCAAAGACACCGTTTAGAACGGTGGTTGAGCTGCCTTAGAATACTCCATAACTTAATGCGTTCAGGTGTAGTCGTGGGCAAAAAGCCCCGGCCCGAGAAGCCCTCCCGGGCTCTGCCCAGCAAAAGCCCGGTAAGACCCGCCCCGATAAAAGCCCGGCCCGGGCCAGGACCGGGCTTGGGGCCTTTACCGGGCCCCAATTTTGGCTGGTTGCCCGGGCCGGGCCGGGCAAAGCCTGGGTGCCGGGCTAGCCTGAGCCAGGCCCCGGGCAAAGGAAAGCCCGACGGGATTTAATCCTGCCAGGCGGCCAGGCGTTAATCCCGCCTGCAGGCGGGATTAATCCCGCCTGATCAGGCGGGATTAATCCCACTAATCATATGCGGAATTAATCCCGCCTATGATTAGGCGAGCGCCTAATTAGGCGGGATTTTATCCCGCCTTCTTTAAATAAGGCCGGCCGAGCCGGCCTGAAGGGCCTAATAAGGCTCCCTCTTTTGGAGGGAGCCCGAGCACGGCCCGGCCCGGCTCAAATTGAGCCCGGGCCGCACCCGATTTGACAAAAGTCAAAGCCCGATCAGGCTCGGCCCGGCCTGGTCGGGCTTTTTGAACACGACTATTCAGGTGGGAGTAATCCTGCAATGAGTAACTTCTTGGAAACATTTTGTAGGTCTTTTGTGGAAGAGGAAAAAATCACATGATTCAATTTAATATTATATGAGTGGACAATATTTCTAATATTGTAAGTCAAATTGTTACATCAATAATAAATACGCCTACTGATGGGCTTCACCATCATTTATAGGAGAAAGAAGCCCTCTCATGATCTCAACCCAAGGAGGATCATGGGTGGGCCACTCCCCCCATGATCTCTCATGATGAGAGTTATGGGGGGGGGGGGGCGGGTCCCGCTCCCCCCTCATGGGGGAAAACCGCCACCACCAGGAGAATCGCCGCCGTCGGGCGGCTTAACAGCCGTCGGCGACCGGCCCTCCCGGCCTCCGCCTCGACCGGCCCCGCCGTCAGGGCGGTCGCAGAAGGCCGCCGGCTAGGCCTCGGCCGGCCTAGCCTCGGCCGACCATGGTGGGCCAATCAGCGGCCAAGCCCGGCCGCGGCAGATCGTCGGCAAGGCCACGGCCGGCCTCGGTAATCTGCCGCGGTTGGGCCATGGCCGGCCTTGCCGCGGCCGGCCACGACCCCCCTAGTCGCGGCCGACCATGCCGTGGCTGGGCCATGGCCGGCCTTGCCACGGCCGCCCTAGCCGCGGCCGGCCACGGCCGCCCTAGCCGCCCTAGCCACGGCAGGCCACGATCGCCCTAGCCGCGGCCGGCCACGGCCACCCTAGCCGCGGTCGGCCATGTCGCGGCTGGGCCGTGGCTGGCCACGGCCGCCCTAGCCGCAGCCGGCAACGACCCCCCTAGCTGTGGCCGCCCACAGCTGCCCTAGCCGCAACAGGCCACGACCCCCCTAGCCGCGGCCGGCCCCCTGGCGGACCGGCGTCATCGGCCACCCGGCTGGCCGTTCCCGCCGTCCCCGCCGCCGGCCACCCGGCCGCCACCGCTGCCATTGCGGCTCGCCGCCGTGGGAGGCCTCCCCACCGTCCGATCAAGGGGAGGCCCTCCTCGCCGTCCGATCAAGGGGGTAACCACCCACTACCCCACCACTTAAGTGGTAGGGCCCGCCATAATCCTCCCCTGGAGACTATAAAAGGACCCCCCAGGGGCTCCTCATTTCTCATATTTTCTCTTCTTTGGGTTGTCTCCTTCTCCCTCAGGTGAAAGCTCTCCTGCCTCCTCCACCGAGTCACCCACCGCTCGCCGTGAGTCACCAGCAGCCACCATTGGCCACCAGTGACCACCAGCTACTCCCAGCGGGTATAAGCACCCCACCAGTACGTAGTCAACAAAAGGACGCCCAGACCTCGAGGAAGCCGAAGGAAGAAGGCATCCGAAGCCAGCAAGCGCGCGCCGCCCAGAGCGCACACACCAGAAAACGTCCCGCTCACTACCACGTCTGAGTCACTTCTGCGGTGCAGTTTGTTGCCCACAGGAAGCTATAGTCTCTCTCTCCCCCCAAGTTGTAACGGGAGCGTCCTGTCGCTAATTCGCCAAACATACTGTAATCACCGGAAGCTAGTGGAATTTGACCGGCACAGACCCAGTCACGTGGTTTTTTACCCATTTAAGGGGTTTTTTTCCACGTCATCAAGACTTGTGTCTACTGTTCATCTTCATTGACTGTGTGCGCGCTCGACCGCTCCGTGAGCTAAGACGGTTCAATCTAATCTGGTCCGACTGAGACATCGAGTTAGTCCGCAACAGTTTGATGTCGTCTGTGGGAAGCATTCTCAACATCCTTCAGAAGACAAGTCCCTCATCTTCACAGCTTCAGAAGCCCAGATCTGATGGCAAAGAGAAGTACCCGCACCGCTGAAGGCTCCGCCCTTGGAGGACACCCCGAGCCTACACATTCACACTCTCTAGTGGACGTGCCACTAACCGCGGAAGCCGCATTAGCTCCCGTTACCGCCGTGGAAGGACGCGTCCGCCAGATAGAGGAGCAGCAAACTGAAATGCTCACCTTGCTGCGAAACCTTGGAGCACCTCAAGCTCCCTCATAGAAACCAACTCCAGCAGATCCACCGCCACTACCAAATCAGGGTCGACCCCAGAAAGTTCTCCCACGACAAGAGATGTCCGAAGAATATTCCGAAGCTGCAAGTTCCGCTCACCCGGTCTAGAGGAGAGCAAGGGCGGACCATCAGCGTGAGCCCACAAACGAAGTGCGTCTACCTCCGCCAGAAAGGTTTACTCGAGAGGAAATTCGAGAAGTTATCGTCGAAGAGTACCGTCAGGCTGGTGCAAGTGACATTCGTGCCCGCCGACTGTTATGTCAGGGTTCCCCTCTGGCACCCCAGATTCTAGAACATCCAATCCCAAACGGATTTAAACTCCCAAGCATTGAAACATTCGACGGGACCGATGACCCGCTAGAACATGTCAATCATTTTACTACTATTATGAGAATTTACAATACTCCATACCAACTCCTCTGCCAGGTGTTTCTAGCTACTCTTAAGGGACAAGCTCGTACATGGTTCCATTCGCTAAGGGCCAATACCATCACAAACTTTGCAGAGCTGACAAGACAGTTTGTCGATCAGTTCATCGCCAACCGCAGGATCGTGCGCAACCCCTCTCATTTATCAGGAATCCGTCAGAACGAAGGAGAAACTCTCAAAGATTTCTTCCGATGTTTTACCGCCGAAGCCCGCCAAATTCCAGGTGTTGACCCCGAATTACTGCGAGGTGTATTCCTCGGAGGCCTCCGACCAAGTGGCTTCTACTCAGCAATAATGCGAGAAACCGTTCCCAGTTATCCTGACCTCGTACATCGGGTTGAAGCCCAAATCGCCGCGGATGAGGCCATTGAAGCTCATCGCCAGCAATTTGATGGCACCCAGAAGCGCAAGAGAGAAAGGGAGCAACCTCCGCAGCCTCAGGAAAGGAGGTTCCATGACGATCGCCGCGATGGGTAGCGTCGCCGAAATCCTCAGAGAGATCAGCCCCCCAGATATTTCACTCCCCTCAACACAACACGCACCAATGTGTTATATGCCATACAAAATGAGCCGGCCTTGCAGCGAACAAGAGAGCCAACTCCTAATCCCAGGAATGACCAATCCAAATATTGCGAGTTTCATCGAACCACGGTACATACAACATAAAATTGTGCCCGCTTAAAAGAAGAAATCGAACGTCTAGTCCGCCTGGGAATGCTCGATAGATTTTTACAGGGACATGTGCAAGATCCATGCGACCCGCTTAGACCGCAGGGAGATCAGTAAAATCCCCTCCCTAGAGGAGCAGGCGGTAAGCAAGTGGTTGGAAACAATGAAACCATAGCCGGATCACCCATTCTGTCCGCTCAAATCTTCTCGGTCAGCAAGCAAGGAGAGACCCACAAAGATAAAAAGTTCAAGCAAGATTCTGCCATAACTTTCAGAGATGAAGACCTGATTGGCCTCCGAACACCTCATCAAGATCCCCTAGTAATCAGTGCTGGGATTGGGGATCCATGTTATAACGTTAAACGAATTCTCATCGACAATGGAAGCTCCGTCGATGTTCTGTTTTCTGCTACTCTGCAGAGCATGAATATTTCCACTCAGCGTCTAACTAACGCAGCCGGATAAGTGTATGGCTTCGACAACCATCCAGTGCAGGTGCTGGGAACGATTACCCTCCCAATTATTATGGGAGAATTTCCAAGACAAGTGACACATGAAATCCAGTTCGTAGTTGTAGATTCAAGCTTCTGCCTATAACGCCATCTTCGGAAAACCCGTTCAAACTATCTTCAAAGCTATTCTCTCAATTCCTCACCTCGCCATGAACTTCCCTACTCCAGGAGGAATTGGAGTTGTGCGCGGTAATCAAGAGGCCGCCAAAAATTACTACTCCAAACAAGCACAACCTGCAAGTGCCTCCACATTGAATATCAATGACTTTGACCTCCGCGACGAGGCAGTATTACAGCGAGGGATGCCCATTGAAGGGCTAATCGAGGTCCCTCTCTCTCCTGCAAACCCAGCTCGCACTATCTAGCTCGACTCACTCCTCCCACAGTAAGAAAAGAAGGAGCTGACAGCCTACCTCCAAAGCAATAGAGATATCTTCGCCTGGGCCCCTGAAGATATGCCCGGCATAAATCCTCACGTCATCAAACATTCCCTCAACATCAACCCGGCTTGCAAGCCCGTCATCCAAAAGAAGAGAAACTTTGCTCCTAAACGTCTCCTGGCAATCGAACAAGAAATAGAGAAGCTCCTTAGTGCCCACTTTATCCGAGAAGTAAACTACCCTACTTGGGTAGCTAATGTTGTCTTAGTAAAGAAGTCTTCAGGGAAATGGAGGATGTTTGTCGACTACACCAACCTCAATTAAGCATGCCCTAAGGATAGCTTCCCGCTCCCCAGAATTGATCAGCTAGTCGACTAAACCGCCGGGCACCAACTCCTTAGTTTCATGGACGCCTACTCCGGATATAACCAGATTCGAATGAATCCGACTGATGAAGAGCACACAGCTTTCCGAACTGACAAAGTAATATACTACTACAAAGTTATGCCATTCGGGCTCAAGAATGCAGGAGCCACTTACCAACGGCTCATGAACAAAATTTTCAAAGACCTTATCGGCAAGACGATGGAAGTGTATGTGGATGACATGCTGGTAAAGAGTGTTCGTCAAGAAAACCATGTAGAGGACCTCGAGAAATGTTTCAAGATACTGCGACAGTACGACATGAGACTTAACCTCACCAAGTGCGCATTCGGGGTTACGTCAGGAAAAATTTTAGGATTCATGGTAACCCATCGAGGCATAGAGGCCAATCCCGAGAAGATTAAAGCTCTGGAGGACATGTCACCACCCCGATCACTTAAGGAAGTATAAAGGATGAATGAGAGAATCACAGCCCTCTCTAGGTTCTTGGCACGAACCGGAGATAAATATATCCCCTTCTTCAAGATTCTCCGGAGAGCCAGAACTACTGGTTTCCAGTGGACAGACGAGTGTCAATCAGCCTTCGAATCACTCAAGCAATATCATGCTTCCCCTCCACTACTGTCAAAGCCAGCTCCAGGAGAAGTTCTGTTTTTATACCTCGCTATCACACCAGCCGCGCTAAGTTCAATATTGGTAAAGGATGAGGGAGGAGTCCAGCGCCCCATATATTATCTTAGTAAGATCCTCTTTGACACTGAAACCTGGTATCCAGTCGCGGACAAGACAGCCTTTGCACTTGTTTTCTCAGCAAGGAAACTTCGTCCTTACTTCCAAGCCCACACCATCGAAGTACTAACAGAATTACCTCGCCGCGCTATTCTTCAAAAGCTAGAAGGTTCCGGCCGGTTAGTAAAATGGGTCGTTGAGCTGGGCGAATTCGACATCCATTTCCTACCACGTCTCGTCATCAAGTCACAAGTTTTGGCAGATTTTGTCATTGAAAACACCCTACCAACAGAGCCAGAAATTGTCTCAGCAGAACCAGGTCAAAGATGGACCATGTACGTTGACGGAGCATCCGACATTAAGGGTGTAGGAGCCGAGCTACTCCTCATAAGCCCAGAATTCGTCACACTAGAGTACGGGCTCTGACTCAAGTTCCCCGCCACAAACAATATAGCAGAATACGAGGCCTTAATTGCAGGACTCAGGCTCGCCATCGACTGTCATATCACCAATTTAATAATTTACTCTGATTCCCAACTCATAGTATCCCAGGTAGAAGGGGAATATGAAGCCAAAAATGAGCAGCTTGTTCAGTACCTCCAGTTAGTAAAGTCACTCCTGCAATAGATACTGCAAGTCCAAATTCTCCACATCCCCAGAGAGCAAAACAGCCGAGCAGACGCCCTATAAAAGTTAGCGACGTCTCACACCCGCTATCAGTCCAGGAGACGCAGGGTAGAAGAAATTTTACTTCCTAGTATCCAGGGGCCTTGGGAGATAGTAGAGATTGAAGACTTAGAAAAATCATGGACCACCCCGCTGGTCAATTACTTAAAGAGGCAGCAACTTCCGGATAATCCAAAAGAAGCCCGTCAATTGAGAATAAGGGCGACAACGTTTACATTGATTAACAAAGAACTTTACAAGCGATCTTTTGCAGAGCCTTACTTGAAGTGCTTAACCGAAACAGACGCCGAATATACCCTCCGCGAAGTCCATGAAGGAGTCTTCGAAGAGCACATGGGCGGGAAAGCCTTGGCCCGCAAAATCTTACGCCAAGGCTTCTACTGGCCAACCATGAGGAGAGAGGCAGCGGACTTTGTTCAAAAATGCAAGAGTTGTCAGATGCACGCCAACGTTCCCAAGCAACCACCCGTTGCCCTTACCACGCTACAGGGAGCTTGGCCATTCACACAGTGGGGAATTGACATCCTCGGTCCTTTGCCCCTGGCTTCAGGACAAAGAAAGTTCATCATCATGGCCATCGACTACTTCACTAAATAGGTAGAGGCGGAACCTCTAACCAAAATTACTGAGGAGAACGCAAGGCAATTTGTGTGGAAGAACATTGTTTGCCGCTTTGACATACCCGCAATTATCATCACCGACAACGACACTTAGTTCACTGGAAAATCTTTCAACAAGCTGTGCGAAGACCTGAAGATCGAGCTGTGACACATGGGCAGATCGAGGTAACCAACCGAACCATCCTAAAGGGGCTAAAAACGAGACTCCAAGATACAGGGGGCAATGGCCCGACGTGCTCCCCAACGTATTGTGGGCATACCGAACAACAACAAGAACCCCTACAGGAGAAACACCGTATAACCTCTGCTACGGAACTGAGGTGATCATTCCAGTTCACATTGGAGTTCCAAGCCCCCGGGTATCCCACTTCAACCTCTAGAGGAACGACGACGCACTCAGAGACAATCTGGACCTGATCTCCGAGATCCTGGAAGAAGCCGCTCTTCGAACCGCAGCATACCAACATCGTGGGGCCCGTTATTACAACTGCAAAGTAAAGCAGCGTCCGATCAACGTCGGAGACTTGGTCCTTCGTACTCTGGAAGCAGCAGGGAAGGGAACACAAGGCGACAAGTTGTCCCTAACCTTAGAAGGCCCCTTCATCGTCACGGCAGTGGTGAAGCCAGGAACATACAAGTTGTGGAACGCCGAAGGAAAGACTCTCCCTCGTACCTGGAACGCGCAGAACCTGCGCTGATTTTATCAGCGATTTTAATTTCATAAATTGTTTAATTATCCGTGTTTTGTCTAAAACTATGTAAGCCGCAGGCTCAACCCCGCGCACGTTATCTTCATTCGAGTATTGAATCATGTTGCTACAATATCACATGTACAAATAGAAAGCACAATGTACGCTGATACTGTGGGGGCCTGCTCCCCTCACGAAGAAGCTGCGAGCATCCCTCGCACAAACTAAGCCGTGAGCAACCCTCGCACAACACCGTGGGGGCCTGCCCCCCTCACGAAGAAGTCACGAGCATCCCTCGCGAAAACTAAGCCGCGAGCAACCCTCGCGCAACACCGTGGGGACCTGTCCCCCTTACGAAGAAGCTGCGAGCATCCCTCGCGCGAACTAAGCTGCGAGCAACCCTCGCGCAACACCGTAGGGGCCCTGCCCCCCACATGAAGAAGCCGCAAGCATCCCTCGCGCAAACTAAGCCGCGAGCAACCCTCGCGTAACACCGTGGGGGCCTGCCTGCCTCACGAAGAAGCTGCGAGCATCCCTCGCGCGAACTAAGCCGCGAGCAACCCTCACTCAACACCGTGGGGGCCTGCCCCCCTCACGAAGAAGCCGCGAGCATCCCTCATATAAACTAAGCCGCGAGCAACCCTCGCGCAACACCGTGGGGGCCTGCCCCCTCACAAAGAAGCCACAAGTAATCCTCACGCAAACTAAGCCGCGAGCAACCCTCGCGCAATACCGTGGGGGCCTGCCCCCCTCACGAAAAAGCCACGAATATCCTTCACACAAAGCAAAGCCGCAAGTATCCTTTGTGCAAACTAAGCATCCCACGCGCGGTCAAAGCCGCGCGGTCAACACCAATCAACACAGACAAATGTCCAAAGAAATATGAAAAGGCAACAATGTCATAACAAAGCAAAGCTAAAATAAAACAGGTACAATCAGTGTCTAGAGGCAAAACACAATGTGCACAACAAAACAACAAAGCATACAATAATAAGTGTGCACTGTCACTACTCTCCCTCGGCATCTAAGTCAGAACGCTCGTCATCAGAAACATTTGCAAAGCTGAAACTGGATGTATCACACCCAAGGTGCTTGCTAACGACGCGAAAAGCCTTCGAAACACCGCGTCGGAGCGCCAGCTCGCGTATATCGTCCATCTGAGGCTCTACCTCCTTGGACTAAATATCATCACGAACCTCCTCCGCGATCAGGCTACGGTCTCGCATATAGTCCAGTGACTCCAGGTACTCCGCAAGCCCGGCGGCCTTCAGTTCCGATGCATGACTATCAGAAGATAGCATCTCAACCTGCGCCTTTGCCGCACAAAGCTGAGTCTCAAGGCCTGAGACCTCCTCTCATGTCGCCTGTAGCTGGGTCCCTAAGCCAGATGTCTCCTCCTTTGAATGCTTCAGCATCTGGGTGGACCGGGTGGTCCTCTCCACTAGAGTCTTCTCCACGTCCAAGGCAGCACGTGTATCCTCTAGTTCAGACTTCAGCTCCGAACCGTTCCGACGGAACCACGCAATGTCCCGGTCATGTTCCTCCTTCAAGGAGGCAAGCGAGCTCATCGACAATTGAAGCTTATCCTGTAAAACAAGATACCCATCCTTCAAGCTCACGTAATGATCACTCCAAGTCACTACAATCTGCGCTTGGGTCTCTATCTGTAAAAAGGAAAAAACAAAATCAGCCACCATCAACAAAAAAGAGCAAGAGGAAAAAGGAAGTCACACCCCTACCGCATCGCTCATCTCCCTCAAGGAAGAGGACATTCGCGAAGCCGCTGCACCGGCAGACACCTGAGGAACTGGGGAAGCAGGGATCTGCACCTCTGGGGTTGAGTCATCAGAAGCTACCACCGCAATATCAAGATCACCAGTAGGGGCCGCCACTGCTTTCCTCTTACGGCCCCCTCCTTGAGAAATCGCCACGGCCTGAACTATGTCTGCTGAGATACCATATTGAAAGTTCACCTAGTGTCAACTACCTTCACCTATGGGGGGGGGGGGGGAATAGGTAATATGCAGCGTATTTGCGGAATTAAAAGTGTACCTGCAGAATCAAAACAAAACACACAACACAGAGAATAACATAGGCAATTTATAGTGGTTCCCCGATTTGGGTACGTCCACTTTCCCCCTTCAACCTATCTCCCAATCTAGGGACGACTCGGTCACTTCACCAACAGGATTGAAATTCAATCCTTGAACTATCGGAAGGAACCCTTCCACACGTAGGAGTCAACACTCCCACAACACGGGTTGCACCCAACCCTACAGCTAGAGACTAATCGGTCCTTTACAAAGAATTGAAAATAGCTTGTAAGAAATACAAACAATGTATGGAGACTAAGGTGTCCCTCTTCGTTCGATGACGTGTTCTTGAAGTCAACGAAGAGTCCATAACCCTAGATCTCACTTGGAGAGAATCTCCCCGAGACTGGCGGCGGCGACGAGCGGCGGTAAGGCTCTCGGTGTTGGCGGCGGCAACTGAAGACAGCAGCAAAGCACTTGGAGATTCAATCTTCTTAGCGAAGTCAGCAAGATCTTCCAACGGTCACACTAGGATCGATCGTCTCGATCGATTCGGACGGGGATGGATTTCCCTATCTCAAATCAAGAGACAAAAGATCTCTGGTTAGACACGTGAGAGGCTATGCAAGACTTGACTTCTATCACCGTGGATCTGGAGAAGATCGAGATCAGCAATGGTGATCACTGTACGAGCGGCGGCGACGGAGAAGATTCGCGAGATTAGGGTTTGACGGCCGCTTGCTTTCGTATTCTGTATATCGTTGTTTACTGTACACCAATACCTGTGTATTTATACACTAGGTCATAAAGATGACCGTTGTGGGCCCCACCAAGGCAAGGACCGAAGTCCGGTTCGAAATACCGCTTGAAACCTGGACCGGTCCAGGAAATGTCCGAAAATTGCCCAAGTCAAATTCGGCGAGAATCGAATGTGATTCTCGACGAATCGGCGAGAATCACTTACGATTCTCGCCGAATTCTACTTGACAAATTCTGGCATCACAAGTTATACAGGCCGGGGAGAATCGGCGGGAATCACATTAGATTCTCGCCGAATTGTCGAGAATGCAAAGACATTCTCGACGATTCTGCCTTAGAGAATTTTCTGGCGGTGTTGAGTCAGCTGGCCTCAACCGGCGAGAATCATCTAGTGATTCTCGACGACTCGTCGAGAATCACAAGTGATTCTCGACGAATCGGCGAGAATCACTTAGTGATTCTCGACAATTTACACTTGGACGATTTCTCCTCTTTCAACCCGTGAGCTGGTCTTTGGCCCATCCTTGCTCCTTGTCTGCTCTTGCTTTATCATAGCCCTGTACTTGAAATTAAGTACACCCCAATAGAGAGAGTACACGTAGGCCAACACACTGATCTGCTCAACGAGGGATTACGTCGCGCAGATCCGTGTATATCGACCCACTGCACCCTGACATTGGTGTGTACTTAGCGTGGAATAACTGCAAGCACAACTTAAAAGATTTCATCAAACACATTGTCTATTTACCTTAGCTTGTTCAGGGGCTTCTTCAAATCAGGTACATTGTGGATACAATACCCAACAATCTCCCCCTATTTGAAGAAGCCTAAACCCTATAAGCTAAGGTGAATAGAGTAAATAGGAATGAAACTCATAAACTTAAAATTGAGTTGAGAGAGATATTCATTACCAATTACTTGAGAGCAAACTTGGAGCCACCTTAACCTTAGCCGAGAGGGTAATCTCCCCCTTTTCGGCTTCTGCAAATCGGGGTCTGGTGCATATGACCCCATGCTCCCCCTCAGTTCTTGCACCTATGCTTACACTTGAGTGCCTGGCAGATGCTCCCCCTAGATGCACGAGCCATGAGCTTTTGTAGTCTTCATTCCTCATAGTTGAGCATCCCCAATTCAGTTTTGAAGAGACTGAACTTGGCCTCGTCTAAGGGCTTAGTGAAAATATCTGCAATCTGCTTGTCCGTGGGGACATAGCAGAGAGAGATGTCCTTGTTCTCCACGTGCTCCCGAATGAAGTGGTAGCGTACTTCAATATGCTTCGTTCTGCTGTGCGATACCGGATTGTTGGCAATAGCAATTGCACTTGAGAAGTCGCAATACATTGGTACTTCCTTGAACTGGAGGTCATAGTCGGCTAACTGGTTTCCTATCCATAGGAGTTATGCGCAACAGCTGCCAGCCGAGATGTACTCAGACTCTGCAGTGGAGGTTGCTACACAATTCTGCTTCTTGCCGTTCCATGAAATAAGCCTTCTTCCGAGGAATTGACACGTCCCGGAGGTGCTTTTCCTGTTATCCCTACTTCCTGCAAAATCAGCATCTGAAAACCCTATTAGCTCGACACCATTGCTTCTCGGGTACCATAAGACAAGATTAGGGGTACCTTTAAGGTATCTGAGAATTCGCTTTGCAGCGACATAATGAGATTCCTTAGGGTTCACCTGATATCTGGCACAAACATATGTGGAGAACATGATATCCGGTCTACTCGCAGTAAGATAGAGCAGAGATCCAATGATGCTTCTGTATTTGGTTTCATCAAAAGGTTTCCCTTTCTCATCCTTATCCAGAGACATGGTGGACCCCATTGGAGTCCTCATAGAGGTTGCATTCTCCATTCCGAATTTCTTGAGGAGTTCATTTGTGAACTTCGTCTGAGAAATGAAGATTCCTTCCTCAGACTGTTTCACTTGAAGACCCAAGAAATACTTCAGCTCTCCCATACTGCTCATTTCAAACTTTCCTTGCATAAGTTTGGAAAACTTTTTGCAAAGATTGTTGTCCGTTGAGCCGAATATAATGTCATCAACATAGATTTGCACCAGCAAAATCTTGCCTTTGACTTCCCTGAGAAACAATGTCTTATCTATTTTTCCTCTAGAGAACTTGTTCTCAAGAAGAAAACTAGACAATGTCTCATACCAAGCTCGAGGAGCTTGTTTTAGGCCATATAGCGCTTTATTAAGAAAATATACATGATTAGGATAAGTAGGATTGACAAAACCTGGAGGTTGAGCAACGTATACTTCCTCTTTCAAATCTCCATTCAAGAAAGCCGATTTCACGTCCATCTGATAGATTGTGAATCCTTTGTGAGAGGCATAGGCCAGGAATAGCCGGATTGCCTCGAGCCGTGCAACTGGTGCAAACGTCTGGTCAAAGTCAATTCCCTCCTCCTGTCTGTATCCTTGAGCCACCAGTCTGGCTTTGTTCTTGATGAAGACTCCATGTTCATCCAACTTGTTTCTGAAGATCCACTTGGTGCCAATCACATTTTGCGTCTTCGGTCTAAGAACCAGCGTCCAGACTTTGCATCTTTCGAATTGATGCAGCTCATCTTGCATGGCCAAAATCCATGATGCGTCTTTGTTCGCTTAGTCAAACTTCTTTGGCTCCACCTGCGACAGAAAGCTAAGATGCAAGATCTCGTTAAGAGTACCTCGGCGAGTTCTGACACCGTCTCGGGGATCTCCAATGATTTGATTTCTGGGATGATCCCTCACGTGTCTGAGCTCTAGAAGTCTTGCCTCAGGAGCTTCGACTACTTCTTGGGCATCTCCTTCTTCTAAAGGATTTGCTTCATTTTGATCTTCAACTTCTCTGATCGGCGTTGATGTGGAGACCTTGACATATTTTGGAGTTGCATCTTTCACGGGATCATCCAGTTGTAACTTTTCGAGTCTGGCACCTGCAGCTTCAGGAAGACAACTAGAAGTCTTGCAATTAAGCAAGCTTCCTTCATCAAATACAACATTTATTGATTCCTCTACCACTAGGGTTTTCTTGTTGAAAACTCTATAAGCCCGGCTGTGGCTACTATAGCCCATGAATATGCCTTCGAAGCATTTTTCACCAAACTTAGTACGAGGGTACTTCCCATTATTCAGTACATAACATTTGCAGCCAAAGATCCTCAAATAGGACATGGTTGGTTTCTTGCCTTTCAGTAGCTCATAAGGAGTCTTACGATGGCTCTTGTTGATTAACGCCCGGTTTTGTACATGACAAGCCATATTGACAGCCTCGGCCCAGAAGTATTCTGGAAGAGAAGCGTCATTCAACATTGTCGTGCACGCCTCAATGAGTGTTCTATTCCTCCTCTCTGACACTCCATTTTGTTGAGGAGTGCGAGGGGAGGAGAACTCATGAAAGATACCAAGCTCTTCACAGAACTCTGTCATAGCCCCAGACTCAAACTCTGTTCCGTGGTCACTCCTGATTTTGACCACTGAGCAGTTAAGTTCGTTCTGTATCTGCTTGACAAAACTGGTGAAGATGTCAAACGTATCAGACTTGCGCTTTAAAAAGAACACCCACGAAAATCGAGAGTGATCATCTACAATTACTAGCGTATACGACTTCCCTCCTAAGCTATGAACTTGCATTGGACCAAACAGATCCATATGCAGAAGATAAAGACATCTGGAGGAGTCTTTGTCTGGGATGCCCTTAAAGGTAGCCTGAGTCTGCTTGCCCATCTGACATGCAGGACATGGACTATCTTTAATGCACTTAATAATGGGAGCATCCCTTACTAAGTTTTTGGAAAACAGCATATTAATTGTCTTATAATTAATATGTGCCAATCTCTTGTGCCATTGTTCACAAAGAGATACACTGCCTTTAGCAACGAGGCAAACTGGGGTAGAAGAATCTAAACTAAGAAAATCTAAACAGAAAATATTTCTGCTCCTAATGCCAGTTAATACAGTTTCCGAAGAATCACATGATATTATCAGGCATTTATCCTTGCAGAACTTAACGTCATACCCTTTATCACATAATTGGCTTACGTTGATCAGGTTATGATTTAATCCTTCAACATAAGCTACGTTAGTGATAGAGAGTATACCGTTGGAAATCGTACCGTAACCTCTGGTGACTCCCCGATCAGATCCCCCAAATATGACTTTGGGTCCATTCTCGACTAGAGAGTACTCCCTCAGCAGGCTTCTTATCCCGGTCATGTGACGGGAGTATCCACTGTCCAAATACCAAATAGGAGTTTTGTTGGCCTTTGGACATTCCTGCAAAACAGAATTAATTTGCCTTAGGAACCCAATCGAACTTGGGTCCTAGATTCCTTGTTAGCATACTCCCCCTTGATTGGTTAACTCTACAAGTGGTCGGCCTCGCATTGCTAACATAAGGAGTCTCATTATACCTTGGATTAAACCAACAATCCACGACAAAGTGACCAATTTTGCCACAGCACCAGCAGTCAAACCTGTTATACTTCCTCTTGGGCGCCTGCTTCACCCTTGAAACGTGGGGTTCAGCCGGGGCCGAAGACCTGGAGGTGGAGGCAACATGATGACCCTAGTCACATGACTTCTTTTCCTCTTGGCTTTTCAGTGTAACAGGCTTGGCCTTAGGTGCCTGCATCCTATTATGGCCGCTAGAGAATTGACCATAATTTCCAAAGTGGATTTCCTCATAAGGTGCCTTGAAGACACTCTCACTGAAGTTACGGGGAAAGGTCCACCCATCATACCGGCTCTTCGGCTTTGCAACCGAGGGACTGAAGTGATGCCCATATGTTGACTCAAAGTCATGTTGGTTACAGGGAAAGCTAGGCTTTCTGAACTCAACAGGGCTGAGTGGGGCCTTTCCTTTCTCATCAGCAGAGGCTTTCTTAGCAGCCTTATTCTTCCTCTTGTTCCTGTTTCTCCTAGATGAGGAGCTAGATACCCTTACATGTCCCAAGCCGGCTCCTTTGGCTTGAGCAGAGAAGGTATCAACTAATGGAAGAACAGTTTTTGGCAAAGAGAAGCTCTTGACGATCTTCCTTTCTGCCGCAAGTAGTTCTTCCAACTTGTCAAATTCCTCCTGCTTAAGATCAAGGAGCTTAAGAGACTCTGAATGCTTTGAAGTCAGGTCCAAGTGCTCCTGTCAGAGGGAGATCAAACTGGTGATCTCTTCCCTCAGGGATACACTCTCACCTTTAAGGAATTTAACTTCCTTTTTCTCAGCCTTCAGTTTCTTTCGACATTTCAGGAAAGTATTGAGCAGAAGCTCATACTTATCGAGGAGCTCAGCTTCAAGGGCAGAAGGGCTATCCTCAGGGTCATCATCCTGAGACTCGGGATCAGAGTCAGAGTCGGAGAGAGTGTGAGCTTTTACCTTCCCAGTAAATGGGGGGCATTCTCCTTCTGAGTCAGAGCGACCCATTAGCCCAAAGTAGGCTTCCTCATCATCGCTGGTGTCTGACGTGTCAGATTCACTCAGCGTCTTTGGCTTCTTTGCGATGTAACTCCTCTCCTTCTTCTTGTCTTTTGAGGACCTGTGCTCCTCTCCCTTTCCCTTTTCCCTCTTGCCTTGATGGCAGTCGGCCACGACGTGTCCTAGCTTGTTGCAACCAAAGCATATAATGTCAGAAGAGCGGTGTTTGTTCGGTTTGGAAACATACCTGTCAGAGGAATAGTTCTTCTTCTGATCCCTTGAGGAGGAGCCATTTCTCTTTCTCTGATTACTCAGCTTGAGGAACTTCTTGAATTCCCGTGTGATAAGGGATAAATCTTCCTCTGACAATTCTGAGCCGGAGGAGCTTGGCTCAGAGTCTTCCTCTTCATCCCTCTTCCACGCACGGGAAGAAGCGGCACCCTTGCCCTTTCTAGATCGAATGGCTTTCAAGGCCACCGTCTTTTCCTTGGCCGCGGCTTTCTCTGCTTCCTCTTCAGCCTTCCTTGTGTTCAACTGAAGCTCATAGGACATGAGCTTCCCGAACAGAATCTGTGGATCAGTTTCTGCAAGTCTGCCAAACTCGTGGATGTCGCAGATCTTTGTGTCTCATTCCTTAGTGAGGGACCTAAGGAAATTATCATTGAGTTCACCGTCAGTGAACACTCTTCCATATCCTTTGAGTGCATTGACGATCTTGAGGAAGTTTTCGAAGATAACTCCGATCTCCTCCTTTGGCCCTTGCCTGAAGGCCTCATATTTCTGATTGAGGAGGGATCTCCAATCGTCCCTCACTTCATCTGTGCCCTCCATTAGGACAATCAGATAGCTCTAGAGATCCTTGGCTGTCCTGCAGTTGCTGAAGTTCTGCATCATAGAGTCATCAACTGCGCTTACCAGGATGTTCTGAGCTTTCTTGTCGAGTCCGAACAGCACCATTTCATCCTTGTCCATTTCCGAAAGTTTCTTGGGCACTTTCCTGGTTGGATCAATGGTGGAGGCCTTGGTGGGAATGTAAGGTCCCTCCTCCACTATCATGAAGAGCCGGGGGTCGACTGCTTCCATGTAGAATCTGATTCTTTCCTTCCAGATCGGAAAGTTCAGTCTGGTGCATACTGGGATTTTGCCGGAGTGCTTGAGTCCGTCCATGGAATATATCGGTCTTCTTCTTGACACTGGTGGCAGGATTCTACTCAAGGTGTGAACCTTTTTAATGAGTAACCTGCCTCTGATACCACTTGAAAGTTCACCTAGTGTCAACTACCTTCACCTATGGGGGGGGGGGAATAGGTGACTTGCAGCGTATTTGCGGAATTAAAAGTGTACCTGCAGAATCAAAACAAAACACACAGCACAGAGAATAACACAGGCAATTTATAGTGGTTCCCCGATTTGGGTACGTCCACTTTCCCCCTTCGACCTATCTCCCAATCCAGGGACGACTCGGTCACTTCACCAACAGGATTGAAATCCAATCCTTGCACTATCGGAAGGAACCCTTCCACACGTAGGAGTCAACACTCCCACAACACGGGTTGCACCCAACCCTACAACTAGAGACCAATCGATCCTTTACAAAGAATTGAAAATAGCTTGTAAGAAATACAAACAACGTATGGAGACTAAGGTGTCCCTCTTCGTTCGACGACGTGTTCTTGAAGTCAACGAAGAGTCCACAACCCTAGATCTCACTTGGAGAGAATCTCCCCAAGACCGGCGGCGGTGACGAGCGGCGGCAAGGCTCTCGGTGTTGGCGGCGGCAACTGAAGACAGCAGCAAAGCACTTGGAGATTCAATCTTCTTAGCGAAGTCGGCAAGATCTTCCAACGGTCACACTAGGATCGATCGTCTCGATCGATTCGGACGGGGATGGATTTCCCTATCTCAAATCAAGAGACAAAAGATCTCTGGTTGGACACGTGAGACGCTATGCAAGACTTGGCTTCTATCACCGTGGATCTGGAGAAGATCGAGATCAGCAATGGTGATCACTATACGAGCGGCGGCGACGGAGAAGATTCGCGAGATTAGGGTTTGACGACCGCTTGCTTTCGTATTCTGTATATCGTTGTTTACTGTACACCAATACCTGTCTATTTATACACTAGGTCATAAAGATGACCGTTGTGGGCCCCACCAAGGCAAGGACCGAAGTCCGGTTCGAAATACCGCTTGAAACCTGGACCGGTCCAGGAAATGTCCGAAAATTGCCCAAGTCAAATTCGGCGAGAATCGAATGTGATTCTCGACGAATCGGCGAGAATCACTTACGATTCTCGCCGAATTCTACTTGACAAATTCTGGCATCACAGGTTATATAGGCCGGGGAGAATCGGCGGGAATCACATTAGATTCTCGCCGAATCATCGAGAATGCAAAGACATTCTCGACGAATCGACGAGAATCACTTAGTGATTCTCGACGATTCTGCCTTAGAGAATTTTCTGGCGGCGTTGAGTCAGCTGGCCTCAACCGGCGAGAATCATCTAGTGATTCTCGACGACTCGTCGAGAATCACAAGTGATTCTCGACGAATCGGCGAGAATCACTTAGTGATTCTCGACGATTTACACTTGGACGATTTCTCCTCTCTCAACCCGTGAGCTAGTCTTTGGCCCATCCTTGCTCCTTGTCTGCTCTTGCTTTATCATAGCCCTGTACTTGAAATTAAGTACACCCCAATAGAGAGAGTACACGTAGGCCAATACACTGATCTGCTCAACGAGGGATTACGTCGCGCAGATCCGTGTATATCGACCCACTGCACCCTAACATTGGTGTGTACTTAGCGTGGAATAACTGCAAGCATAGCTTAAAAGATTTCATCAAACACATTGTCTATTTACCTTAGCTTGTTCAGGGGCTTCTTCAAATCAGGTACATTGTGGATACAATACCCAACACATATCCCAGCAGCCGCTTTTAATCCACATAGACATAGATATTGAAGAGACGATTGTCCAGCTCATGAGGCTCAGAGAATCCCAGCACCGGGGAAAAGTCCCGCTCTTTCCCTTTCACACAACGGCAGCGGTCAGGAAGCACATTCCACACCTCAGGAAGACCCCAGGAATTCCTCACATATCCGAACAAAGTGTTGTCATGACGACGATATTTATGAGCTTCAAAATCAAACCAAACCTTGTTGCTATGCACCTCCATCCGCTCACCACCATCAGAGCGCACGTCACACCAATCTCGGAACTGGTCTAAAGAAAACCGGCTCCCATGCTCGCGGAAGAAGACGATTAAGCCCATAATCCGGGAAATCCCAGCAGGAACAAGCTGAGAGATAGGCACTCCGCTAAACTTCAAAATCTCAATCATCTCCTCACAGGGTGGAAAGCGGAAGCTGGATCTCAGGGATACTTCGCAGATCGTCAACCAACCACGGGGAGGATTCTGAACCCACTCCTCGAGATGCAGGATCCTCACTTCCAAATCAGCAGGAAGCCCGTACTTTGCCCTCCAGATGTCAACACCATCGTCAGTCAAAGAAGAGCGCAGGCGCATCGGGCCAGAAGAGCGCTTCGAAACCTGTGACAGGCAAAAATAAAAAAGCTCAAAAATAAAAAACTGCATGATCAATCGCCAAAAGCACGCGCAGCCGCGCAAAAGAGGGCACCCGCGGAAATACGCGCGTGATAGGGAAGCGCACGACCGCGCAACGCAAACCGCGTCGGCACACGGTCTGCTCGCGCACGCGGCTTGCTCGCGCGCGCGCGGCCTGCTCGCGTACGCACGGTTTGCACGCGCACGGCCTCCGCACGCGGCCTGCACGCGCGTGCACGGCCTGCGCGTGCGGCCTGCATGCACGGCCCACGCGCGCATCCTGTGCGCGTAGCTGCGGGCAATCAGCACGTGCACGGGCCGACACATACGGCCTCCGCACGCGCCCAACACGCACGCGCCAAGAAGCCTTGTGCTGTCATAATTCAGCAAACCTCCCGACAGATACCTTGGAAGCACTGGCTGCCGTCGCCGCCTCGGTCCTCTCACCGGAAACCACCATGACAACAGTAAGTGAGAAAAATCTCTCCTCTCACGCTCACTTCTCTCCCAGATAGCAGAGATTTGGGGGGCAATTGATGGGCTCCCCCACCATTTATAGGAGAAAAAATCCCCCCCATGATCTCCACCCAAGGAGGATTATGGGTGGGCCACTCCCCCTATGATCTCTCATGATGAGAGTTATGGGGGGGGCAGGTCCTGCTCCCCCCCCCCCTCATGGGGGAAATCGCCACCACCGGGAGAACCGCCGCCGTCGGCGGCCGGCCCTCCCGGCCTCCAGCTCGACCGGCCCCGCCGTCGAGGCGGTCGCAGCAAGCCGCCGGCTAGGCCGCGACCGGCCTAGCCTCGGTAGGCCAAGCCCGGCCATGGCAGATCACCGGCAAGGCTACGGCCGGCCTCGGCGATTTACCGCGGTTGGGCCGTGGCAGGCCTTGCCGCGACCGACCACGACCCCCCTAGTCGCGGCCGGCCATGCCACTGCTGGGCCATGGCCGGCCTTACCGCGGCCGGCCAGGCCACGACTGGGCCATGGCCGGCCTTGCCGTGGCCAGCCATGGCTGCCCTAGCCGCGGCTGGCCACGACCCCCCGAGCCGCGGCTGGCCATGGTCTCCCTAGCCGCGGATGGCCACGACCACTTTAGCCGCGGTCGGCCATGCTACGGATGGGCTATGGAAGGTCTTGCCGTGGCCGGCCACGGTCGCCCTAGCCGCGGCCGGCAACGGCCCCCCTAGCCGTGGCCGGCCATTACCGCCCTAGCCGCGGCCGGCCACGACCCCCCTTGCCGCGGCCGCCCTAGCCGCGGCCGGCCATTCCCTCCTAGCCGCAGCCGGCCGCCCTAACCTCGGCCGGCCCCCTGGCGGACCGCCGTCATCGGTCGCCCAGCTGGCCGCCCCCCGCCGTCGGCCACCCGGCCACCGCCGCCGCCATGGCGGCTCTCCGCCGTGGGAGGCCTCCCCACCGTCCGATCAAGGGGAGGCCCTCCTCGCCGTCCGATCAAGGGGGTAACCACCCACTACCCCACCACTTTAGTGGTGGGGCCCGCCATGATCCTCCCCTGGAGGCTATAAAAGGACCCACAAGGGCTCCTCATTTCTCATCCTTTTCTCTTCTTCGGCTTGTCTCCTTCTTCCTCAAGTGAGAGCTCTCCTGCCTCCTCCACCGAGTCAGCCACCGCTCGCCGTGAATCACCAGCAGAACCATCGGCCACCAGTGACCACCAGCTACTCCCAGCGGCTATAAGCACCCTACCAGTACGTTGTTAGCAAAAAGATGCCCCAGACCTCGAGGAAGCCGAAGGAAGAAGGCATCCGAAGCCAGCAAGCGCGCACCGCCCAGAGTGTAACACCCCTATCCGTCGCAAAGTATATAACAGTAGGTCCGGCCGGGGCCCGACGCCAAATACTACAGACAGGCCAGTTGGTTACATATTAAAACCATTCAACCAATCACAACGTCCTACACAACACCTAGCGGAAGCAATTTATTAAGGTTGCAAAGAATAAAGAACCTTGCCAAGCATGAATGTCCACTACTCAAACCCATAGGAATGTATAATACACCAAAACGGAAATAGCCTTATGGCCTTACAAGAGTTGCTTAACAAAAGTGTCTTCCAAACCTCGGCACGCAGGCCGGCCACACATTAGTACAAAAAGGAAAACACTCAAAACTTGGCCTTCGAGGGCCGGCACAGTAACTTGGGCTTTAGCCCGCTATTTACCTTTCGGCTCCGCAGCACCTGCAAGCAACAATCCACCGCACGGTGGTAAACAAAGGCAACGGTCAGCTATGCTGACCAAATTATAACGATTCCGCCCCCAAACCGGGGCGGCAAAGCTTCTTCCCTGCACTTGTTAGCAAAATAAGCAACACATTAAAATAAGCATCACATCATAGGTGCACGCTCACACGGCCGTACACCCCGTGCTCTTAGGGCACTTACTCGGCGGGCCAGTCCGAACCCCGTCCGGTCCTTGAATCTGCCACCACCCCCAGGATGGCAACTTCGTGAGCATTTAGTCCTTTTAGCCGTAGCCTAGACTCGATCTCCAAACCTCGGTAAGTCCCACGTAAAACTTTAGGTCGCTTTAACCGAGCAGGTGGAGCGGGTAGGGGTCCACCAGTCCGTTGCTCACCCCGCCGTTGCCATTTGGCCTTTGACGCGGACTAAGCTTCCCTAGTCCCAAATACCGTTCAAACATGTTACATAGCCCCGCTATGTACCCGGTTGGCTCCCAGGCCACCGATATGACAGAACTGCGTTTCCGTCCAAATTTCCGGGTGCACCTCGGGGTTCATCCCCAAGGATCCCTGATGCATTCAAACATTGTACATAGCCCCGCTATGTTCCCGGCTGGCTCCCAGGCTACCAAAATGGCAGAACCTCGCTTCCGCCCAAATTTCCGGGTGCACCTCGGGGTTAATCCCCAAGATTCCCTGATGCATTCTACCACATAGCAACCCGAAAACAATCAAAATGCTCGGAGTCTTCTCCGGCTAAAAATGCACATCAAATCATCACCGATCCGGAAAACACGTCCGGGTAGGCTTCACACAGCATGCCTATATTCGTACTATGATTCCGGACTCTAACAAGGGGGACTTCACATATCTACCCCAAGGAATACCACGATCTCGCCACACACTCGCGGGAGAGGGGTTTTCTCATGCAAAGGAAGAAGAGCTTCACATGCTCAAGAAGAGAATCATTACCCTTTCACTTTTCCTCGGCGCCATGACGATCTAGCCGGATGGAAAGCACCATATCGTCCTCGCCTTCGCGGATCCGGACTCGGATCGTGATTTGGAGCTCCGAAGCTCCGCCGGTGACCGGATCTTGGTCTTCTTCCTCCTCCTTGCTCTCCCTTCTCTCTAAGATTTAGAGAGAGATGAACCCAAGGAAATGATAGGGTTTGTAACCCTATTATCGGATATAACATCCCAGCAACAGCTCTGAGCCATCGGATCCCAAACCAAGGGAACGAACGGCCACGATTCAGCCCAATAATACAAAATCTGGGCCGAAAACGGGTTGCAACACGGCCGTGTGCAAGGCCGTGTCACCCATTCGCTGTCTCGACCGACGCGATAACCAGCACACGACATTTGACACGGCCTCCGACACGCCCGTATCGCCTGCGACACGGCCGTGTCGATACCCGTGTCACACCCCCCGTGTGCAATCGGCCAACACTCGCGACCCGAGAAGGACACGGCCATGCGACACGGCACAAGACACGCCCGTGTCATATGTGACACGCCCGTGTTCGTGCCCGTGTAATGGCCTATGTGCCTTACTCAATGATCATTGAGTGGCGTTGAGTGGCTGACACGCCCTGGGACACGCCCGTGTCCCAGGCCGTGTTCACCCCTCGATGACTCCTGCCCGCCAAAACGTCGACCACGCGACCCGTGGCCGAACACGCCCGTGTCACGCCCGTGACACGACCCGTGACACCTGCTCCAAGTCCCAGACTTGGCTTAAAACGTCGTCCGTCCCTCTTTTGAGTTTCGGGGTGTTACACGGAGCGCACACACCAGAAAACGTCCTGCGCACTCCCACATCTGAGTCACTTCCGCATTGCAGTTTGTTCCCGCGGGAATCTATAGTCTCTCTCTCCCCCCAAGTTATAACGGGAGCGGCCTGTCGCCCCGATTCGCCAAACATACTGTAATCACCGGAAGCTAGTGGAATTTGACCGGCATAGACCCGGTCACGTGGTTTTTCACCCATTTAAGGGGTTTTTTCCACGTCATAAAGACATGTGTCTACTGTTCATCTTCATTGACTCTGTGCGCGCTCGACCGCTCCTTTAGCTAAGACGGTTTAAGTTAATCCGGTCCGACCGGGGCATCGAGTTAGTCCGCACCACCTACCATCCTGAAGCATTATGATGAAGTAATTATAATAATTCAATTTAAATTATATAATGAGGATATAACTATTGATGGGGTCCCCTGCATTTTTTAAATCAACCGAAAAGATTTCCACCAAAGATACAATGGGCAGAAAGACCGTCCGAACGAGTCACGCACATTTAGCCGCACTCATCCAAAGATCCGAAATCACCCCAAAAGAAGGTGCAGGACCATGCACGAACACCCAAGAACTACGCACCCGCGCGGCACGCATGCACGCTCAATGCTCACACGCGCAACGCATAGGCGCGCGCAACACGCAGGCGCGCGTGTCGGCAGACGCCCCCCCCCCCCCCCCCCCCCCCCCCCGCGCCTCTGGCCACCTCCGCCGCCGAGTAACCAACCTGGGCCACTCGGGGGGGCACTTTCGTCATTTCGCTAAAATCGGTGATCCAGGTTACCGAGACGGAGCGACGCCATTCGACAACACAAATTCCACCCCAGCGCAATTACCACCAAATCTCTCCAGAAAACAATAAAAGGGCTCTCATGCTCTCATTTGAAGGCAACCAACTCAAAAGACTAGAAAGAGCTCTGAGGTTTTCCAGCGAGAACATGAGATTTAGATTGTTCTTTCGCTCGGAATTCTCTCTTCTTCCTCTCTAGCACGAAGACGTCTCGAGGCTTCAAGAACGCGACTTTTCCTTCTCCAAAGGACCGCTCTCATCAAGGCTTAGGCTCAACAGGAATGCTTCCATCAAGGCTCCGAGAACTTAGCGATTTTCACCACTAGAGTGCTTCCATCGAGACTCCGAGGACTTGACGATTTTCACCACAGGAGCGCTTCTACCCAGACTCCAAGTACTTAGTTTCTTTTTCACTGTTTAAATACTTTATACCTGTAATGGAGAGGTGACATGTCACCCTCTGAAGAATTATCTCAAATCTTGTAAACTCCAACAAAATAGTGGATTTTGGCCCGACACATATCCTGCCACGTGGTTTTTCACCCTTTCTGGATTTTCTACGTTAAAAAAAGCTCTTGTCATTTGTTATTGTTTTTCATTGACAGTTTGTGTGCTCGATCTAGTTCCAAGCTAAGGCAGTCCAATTTTCTGGACTGGGGAAAAACTGGGTGACAATTTGACGTCGTTTGTGAGAAAGTGTTCCCAAACTCTACAACAACATTAAGGAAACAACGCTTGCATCACAAAAGCATACTCGATCAACATCAATAGCAAAGAGAAGCGCAAAAACTTCTCATGACGCGTCATTGGAGGAGCGCAGCAATCTAGCCTCGGCCAACTCGCCCGTAGAAAATGCCTTGCTTCAGGGAGTATCTAACGTCACTGAATCCCAAGCATCGGGGAAAAAATGCAGGTGACTGATAAGGGAGCGTCACACAAAGGTGCTCACCATGTTAGGAAACGTAAGGGATCATCACGCTCCCAATGTGAATATCACTCCAGGAGGTCAACCATCATTGGTCCCAAGTCAGATAACGCCTGAAGACGATGTCCACTCTAACGATCCCATCGTAGATGAATCTTCCGGCGTTGACGGCCCGACGCACCCCGCAATACTTGATGGGCTTCCCAAACACGCACGAGGAAACTTTCATGCGACGAAGGAAGTTGCTGCCTTGACCGATAGAAGACTCACTCGCGAGTAAGTGAGATGCATGATCGAGAAGAAATATGGACACAGGGGGGCACCAAGGTGCAAATATGCAATGCCCCGTCCACCTCATCTCCCCGCTAGCTCCATCGGTCCTTGTATATCTACTTTCGCCCGAGATCAAACTCCGTGACTTTGAAACATTTGACGGGATAGGCGATCCTTTAAAGCACATCAGGCACTTTATAACCATCATGCGCATGTACAATGCCCCTGACCAGTTTATGTGCACAGTGTTCCCGAAAACTTTGAAAGGAGAGACTCACACCTAGTTTCACTCCCTAAAGGAGGGGAAATCAAGAACTTCGCATAACTAACTCAACTTTTGTGAATCAGTTTATCATCAACCAGTGAATCGTTTGAGACACATCACACCTCTCGGGGATTTGATAACTCGAGCAGGAGTCACTAAGAATTTCCTTCACTGATTCACTATGGAGGGGTGACAGATCCCAGGAGTCAACCACGACTTCCTACATGGTCTTTTCCTCGGGGTACTTTAGCTAGGAAAATTTCACTCTATGATGATGCATGAAACGGTGCCCAACTACCTTGACCTAATCTGCCAAGTCAAGGCTCAAATCGCGGCAGACGAGCCAGCCAAAGCACATCGACAATAATTCGAAGGAAGCTCGAAGAGAAAAATAATCCGGAGCCACTACGAGATTCCAGAGGAAGCAACGAGCGTCATGAAAATCCCTGTCGAGATCGAGGAACTCATCTACATTAGGACTACACTTCCTTGAACACCACCTGAACTGACGTGATCCTAGCTATCCAAGATAGCGATGAGCTTTGTAGGCCCAAGCCACTTGCGTCAAGAAGAGGAGATCAATCACAATATTGTTACTTCCATCACAAAAACGACCACAGGATAAAGTGTTGTAACTGGTTGAAAAATGAGATCGATCACCTCATCCGGAAAGGTCTCAGAAGATTTGTGCAGGACTCCGCCCCGAGCAAGTACGCGCGGCAAAGAAACAATCCAGCTAAATGTCGCACGACAACCTAACACAAATAAGCCAGAGACCACGAGCAGGGATCCCTCCTTTTAGAAGCGCATGCAAAACCCGCGCCTCAACTTCACACTCTCTTTTGACATAATAAGTCACAGAATGTTACTTGCCCCTACATATATGTTGCATTTTTCTCCAATATTGAAACTGCTTTCTGATTTTTGTCGGCCATACAAATCTCCCAAAAAAATGATTCTGAGATGCATACCACAAGTCCTGACATCAACCCTAGTTGATAAGAAATGTGGCTCATCAATAAAGCAAGACATCTCGCTCCTACGTTGTAGGGCATTTTGCCCCCACGTTGTAGGACATCTCGCTCTCACGTTGTAGGGCATTTCGCCCCCGCATTGCAGGGCATCTCGCTCCCACACTGCAAGGCATTTTGCCACAGCGTTGTAGGGCATCTCGCTCCCACTTTGTAGGGCATGTCTCCCCCAAGTTATATGGCATTTCGCCCCCGTATTGCAGGGCATCTCGCTCTTGCGCAGTAGTGCATTTCACCCCATATTATAGGGAATCTTCCTCCCACATTGCAGGGAATTTAACCCCCGTATTGTAGGCCATCTCGCTCCCACATTGTAGGGCATATTTCTCCCACGCTGTAGGGCATTTTGCTGCCGCATTGCAAGGCATCTCGTTCCCACACTGCGAATTTTGCCCCCGCATTGCAGGGCATATCGCTCCCATGCTGTCGGGCATCCTGTGCTCGTGTTGTAGGTCATCTCGATAGGATGGATTCCCCAAAGGTGAGATCGGCGAAAGTCTTTCTGCACCTTTAAGGAGAGACGAACAAAGGTATGTCTGCACCTCTCAGGCAAGATGAACAAATGTCCATCTGCACCTTCGCCCGGACGGACCCCAGTCCTCGTGAGGCGCTAACGAACAAAGGTTTTTCTCCACCTCCACCCGGATGGACCCCGGTCCTCCCAAGGCGCGAAAGAATAAAAGTTCTTCACTGCCTCCACCCAGACGGAGCCTGCTCCTCCCAGGATACAAAAGAACAAAGGTTATTTGCCACCTCCACCAGGATGGACCCCGATCCTCTTGAGGCACAAACGAATGAAGGTTCTTCGACACCTTTACCCGGACGGACCCCAGTCCTCCTTAGGTGAGAACAAACAAAGTTCTTTGTCATTGTACAACCCTGTATCCGGCCGAGTGGGATCCTCCCAGGTAGCGGGCTCGAGGCGTGCTATGAGCGGCGATTTGGTACAGTCACGGTCGATGGATGATTTTTATATATTTAAACATAAATATATAAAGTTTTATATATAAATATTTGATATAATTAAGGTGGAGAGAATCGCAACACCCCAAATTTAACCGTAGTTATTTTGGTGTGCGTTTAGTAGGCGTCGGTGGGTGGTTTGTGAGTTTTTGGTGTGCATTTAGGGGGTGGTTTGCGGTTAGCATTTTGGCTAGGGTTTAATATAAAGTGAAAACTAAACCTAACCAAAGGGAAAAAGAGGGAAAAAACCTAACAGCCGGCTCCCCTCCCCCCCCATTTTTCTTCTTTTTCTGAGGGGGTGAAAGCAGAAGGCGAGGAGAAACCCGATCTAGAGCCCACTCTCCCGATCTCTCTCTCTCTCTCTCTCTCTCTCTCTCTCTCTCTCTCTCTCTCTCAGCGCTGCAGCAAGGAGAGGCCCTCCCATCTCTCTTCCTCTCCCGCCGCCTGGAGCGAGGTCGGTCGGGAGCTCCTCTCCCGACACCGGCTAAAGCAAGATCGGCCATCGGCGCCGCCTAGAGCAAGATCCGCCTGAAGCGAGGTCGGCCGGGAGCTCCTATCCCGGCACCGGTTAGAGTAAGATCGGCCACCGGCGCCACCTAGAGCAAGATCTGCCTGGAGCAAGGCTGGCCGATCCCTAGCTCTCCTTCACCGCCGTAGTCACCTAGAGCAAGGTCGGCTAGGAGCTCCTCTCCCGACACTGCCTTCAAAAAGAATAGCCAGGAGCTCCTCTCCCGACACCGCCATCAAAACACGCGTCAAGGGTAACGAAGTTTCTTCTTGGGCACGTGAAGCCCTCAATTAACATATTTGCATGGAAGCCCCTCTCCACTAACGGGTGGGTGAAGGGTGATATCCGACAGGTTGATGTGTACATCCCCTCATTTAGCTGCATTTAGTATCCGGAAGTGTGAGTACGGATTTAGACATGCTGTGTGAAGTCAATCCGGACATGTAAGCCGGATTGGTGATGTTCTGGGGTTCCCGGAGAAGACTCTGAGGAAGTTGGATATTATCTATTTGCAGTAAATAAGCACCATAGCCCCTAAAAAGGGGTGAGTGTAATATAATCGGTTCGCTTTTAGGCGACAAATGTTTGGCTTATCGCCGCTTGTCGAGACGTTGGCGTACAAGTGTTGCAATATCAAGCGGGAAGTAGCAGGCTTAAGCCCAAGCTAGTGCCGGCCCTAGAAGGCCTAATTTGCTTCTGTTGGAACACCCTATTACTATTTGGGTCAGGATGACTATATTTCTATAGGGATTTTGTGTTGTGACCTCCTTGTTGTTATAAAGGTCACATAGGTTAGTTAGAGTCTTTCTCAGCTCGACGCAGAGTCGACTTCAGCTCGACGCAGAGTTGAACTCAGCTCGACGCTGAGTCGACCTCAGCTCGACGTGGAGTCGACCTCAGCTCGACGTTCCGTCGACCCCAGTTCTGCTTTCTGTAATCACTCTCTGGCCGACGTGTGTCATGCTCAGATCGACGTTTTATTGTGAGCTCGACGTTTTCCAGGCTCCCGTCAGTTTTGAATAGGAATTCAAATTCCTTCTGTCAGAACAATTAATGCTGAAGATTTATTGACCGTTACAGCAAATCTAGTGCATGGCTCAAGGAATTTTCTAAGGAATGTTTGCCTGACACTTCCTTTGGAGACATGGACATTTAAGGAAAGCATTTAATGCTTGCTGCCAACGGCTATCAAAGACTCAGAAGAAGAACACAGAGATATATTCTATCAGTTAACAGAGAACAAAAAAAATCCATCTCCTGCTTCTTGCTCTCTGTGATTTTCATTCAAGCTTACACACAGGAATTCTGATTGCTTCAGACAACAACAACCAACCTGTTTGGATCATCTCTTGCTGGAGCAGATCAGATCATTGAAGACCTGTCACCCTTGTGCAAAACTCCTCTTCCTGAACTACTTCTTGATCTCAGGGGGAGCTTTGACAACATCAACTGATCCACCTTGCTTCTCTCTACTTATTGATAGAGAAGACAACATCAGCTTTTTCTTTTTCTTTCTGTACAGGGTTTTAACTCCCTTCAAAAGTTACTTTTGGTTTTGCTGAAACCTGGTCAAAAATCAGCCCTTTGGTTTGTGAGAACCTGGTCAAAAACTCTCTGGTGCTCAAGACACCTGATCAACTCATCTTGAAGTGGATTCCTATCAAGGGTGATAGAAGAGTGGACTACTCAAGATTTTGGGGAACCACTATAGCTCCTTGTGTATTCTGGTTGCTTGTTTCTTTGTGTTTTGCTTTGTGCTGTGATTCTTTTCTTACTTTGATTAGTTGCTACAGCACCATACACTAAGTAAATCTAAGCCTTCTCTTCACATAAGTTTTAATTTGCAAAACTATTTTAAATCACTCTATTCACCCCCCCTCTAGAGTTAGGATTGATCTTATCCCTCACTTTCAATTGGTATCAGAGGGAGGTTGATCATTCATACAGGCTAATACCTGGATCAAAAGATCTCTGATAAGATCATTTCTCTCAAAAGGGTTATTTCTTTTAGTTTTACTTATCTTTAAAACTCATGGCACAAAACAAGGACTTTGCTAGCACCAGACCTCCTATGTGCAATCTCTCTAAGTTTGCACTATGGAAGGCAAGGATTAGACTTTACATGAATTCATTTGATGAGGACATCTTTAATTCTGTGTTGACAGATTGTCCAAAGCCTCCCACAGAAACAAGTACATCAGCTGTTCCTCCTCCTTCAGGAACTGATGCTGACATAAAGAAGTGGAAGGCAGCAGATGCTAAAGCCATGAACATCTTGGCTCAAACCATGTCAGATGACATTTTCCAGAAAGTAGCTGAATGCAATACTGCCAAAGAGATCTGGGAAAAACTTTCAGAAATTGTATCAGGTTCTGCAGATGAAAGAAAGGATAGGAGATCCTACCTCATCACCCAGTATGAGAACTTCAAAAAGGCAGAGTCTGAGTCAGTTGCTGACATGTACAACAGACTGAGCCTAATCATCAGTGAGCTTAGATCACTAGAAAAGGACATATCTCTCACTGAGATAAATGACAAGATACTGACTTGTTTCCCTAGCTCTTGGGACTCAAGAATCTGGTCAATTAAAGATGGAAGGAATGTCTGTGAGTTATCCACAGAAGCTCTTCTAGGAAAGCTCAAGAGTTATGAGCAATTCATTAAGAAGAGAGAAGAAGAGCAGAAGATATTCACACCAACTGAAAAGGTTGAGAAAACCATTGCCTTCAAGGCACAGGAAGAACAACCTAAAGAAAAGGTGTTGGGAAATGAAGAGCTTATGAGCCTACTTGTCAAAAGGTTCAATAAGCTGACTAAAAAGAACTTCAGAAGATGGTCATCCAAAGACAAAGACAAAGACAAGCCAAGGTATGACAGATCTACTAATAAAGATATTATCTGTTTTGGCTGCAGGAAACCAGGACACATTGTCACCAACTGTCCAGAAAATCAAGATAAGGACAGAAGGGACAAGAAGGAAAGAAAAGATAAAAGGAAGGATAAGGAGTCAAGGAAGTACCATGACAAGCCTTCCTCCAGCAACAGCAAGCACACCAGAAAAGGATTTGTGGCTGAATCCTGGAGTGACTCTGATGAGTCTGATTCATCATCCAGCTCTAGTGATGATGAGGATGATGCAGAAGAAAAAGGATTCTGCATGATGGCCATCAATGCATCTCAAAAAAATACTGATTCAGAGCTTGATGCTGACTACCTATCTGATCAGGAACTTACTGAGGATCAGGTAATAGATTCATTTGATTTTAATTCTGATGAATTTAAATCTGAGTTCAAATCTATATGCATTGACTTGATTGAATCTCAAAAGTTAATTATAACTTTTAGAGAACAATTGATTGAATGCAAATCCATTAACTCAGATAATCTTAGACTCTTAGAAGAGTTGAAGCAGTGTGGGGAGGAGATAGCTTCACTGAAAGGTGAACTATCTAAGGCCAAACAATTTGAAGAAACCCTTAATGGGAGAAGTATCAAATTAATGGACATCACAAGTACAGTGAACTCAAGATTGAATGGTTCACTGGGCTTGGGTGCTTCATCCAGCCAACCCATAGTGCTGACAACTCCAATCAAATTTACCAGTGACAAGGGTAAAGGAGTCTTGATAGTGGCTAGGAAGAATGCTGACTTAACCCAGGAAACTGGACAAAAAGCGTCGAACGAAGCTCGACGGAAGTCGACCAGAGCTCGACGTAATCGCAAGAAAACGTCGAACTCAGGTCGACGCCTTCTACCTTCTGAACAAAGCAAGACTTCGCCGTCGAATGGAGCTCGACGCACTCACCAGAGTCCGTCGACCGAAGCTCGACGTGCGTCGAGCTAAGTTCAGAGCAAAAGTCAGTTCTCAGGGGTTAATTCAAGATTTAATTCCAGCTCCACATCTCATCACTTTAACCCTTATGCTGAATGGATAATACCTCATAGGAGATATCATCCTGTAGGCTATAAGAGTCAACCTGAGATGTCTTTTATTTCAAAGTTTAAAGGATATCAAGAAAGGCCCAAGGTAAACTGGGTCAAAAACAATTGATTTGTTGTATGTGCAGGTAAAGACCTATCCAGTTGAGAACCAGCAGTGGTACTTGGACAGTGGGTGCTCAAAGCACATGACTGGCAACAAGGAGAACCTTGTGTCCTTCAAAGCCAAACATGGACCCAAAGTAATCTTTGGAGATTCAAACTTTGGACAAACAAAAGGTTATGGCCAAGTCAAGATAGGGTCAATTACATTTAAGAAAGTGGCCTATGTGGAAGGACTAAAGCACAACTTAATCAGCATCAGCCAGCTATGTGATGCTGGTTATCAGGTTTGGTTTACCAACTCAGCATGTAATATTGCATTAAATAACAACATTGTTTTAATTGGTAATAGACAAGATAACATATATCTAGTTGATTTCAATTCATCTAAAGTAGATATTTGTTTATTTAACTCCCTTAGCAAACCTAATGAACTATGTCATAAAAGATTAGGACATGTGAACCTTAGAACCATTGCTAAGTTATCCAAAGACAACCTTGTTAGAGGACTACCTTCTGGTCCCTACAAGAAGGAAGGACTTTGCAAGGCTTGTCAATTAGGCAAGCAAACTAAAAATAGTTTTAAGTCACTTAATAAGAGTGATTCACCTAGAGTTTTGTACTTATTGCACATGAACCTTTTTGGACCAATTAATATACAAAGCCTAGGAGGGAAATCTTATGCTTTAGTAGTTGTAGATGACTTCTCAAGATTCACTTGGGTGTTCTTTCTGAGAAAGAAGTCTGATAACTTCAAGATTTTGACAGATTTTCTCAAAGGCATACAGATTGAGTTCAATACTCACATTGCCCTGATCAGAAGTGATCATGGGACAGAGTTTGATTCTCTTCTTATGCTAGAGTTCTGTCAGAAGGAAGGTATCAGGCACACTTTCTCAGCTCCGAGAACTCCTCAACAAAATGGGGTAGTTGAAAGGAAAAATAGAACCCTTATTGAATCTGCCACAACATTGTTGACAGATGCTCACCTTCCTCTAACCTTTTGGGCAGAGGCTGTGAACACCTCCAACTATGTGTTGAATAGAAGCCTGATACATAAACTGAAGGGTAAGACTCCCTATGAGTTACTCAAAGGGAAGAAACCTAAAGTAAATTATTTCAAAATTTTTGGTTGCATTTGCTTCATTCAAAATAATGACAAGAAATACCTAGCTAAATTTGAAGCCAAAGCTGATGAAGGAGTGTTTCTGGGATACTCCATGATTAGCAAGGCTTATAGGGTTTTTAACAAGTGCTCTAATAAAATTGAAGAATCCATGCATGTTACTTTTGATGAAACTAATATGTCTTATAAGGAGAAGGAGACTTCTACCATAAGCAATTTGCAGGAACATTCAATTTCAGAAAATCTGAAGCAGCTTACCATCACAGACAAAGATTCATTACCTTCAACAATTCAACAAGACACTGAACTTAGTGACAATGAAGAGGAATTTCAGGTTTTGGAAAGCTCAAATGGTCAACAAATTGAAGAACCAGTTGTTGTTCCACAAGAGGAAACAACAACACAGGTTGGTGCACCATCAACACCCCTTGTTGATTTAGTACCAACAAGAGATCACCCAATTTCACAAGTAATTGGAGATATCTCAGTAGGTGTGCAAACAAGGAATCAAGTTAATCACAATATTATGCACACCTGCTTTCTTTCTCAAATTGAGCCTCAAACAATACAAGATGCAGAGCAAGATCCAAACTGGATCATTGCAATGCAAGAGGAGTTGAATCAATTTGAAAGGAATAAAGTTTGGGAATTAGTACCAAGACCAAGGAACCAGCAAATTGTTGGAACCAAATGGGTATTCAGGAACAAGTTGGATGATCAAGGAATAATTGTGAGAAACAAGGCAAGACTTGTTGCACAAGGATATTGCCAAGAAGAAGGGATTGATTATGACCAAACCTTTGCACCAGTTGCAAGGTTAGAGGCCATAAGAATCTTTCTTGCATATGCAGCTCACAAGAGATTCAAGGTATATCAGATGGATGTTAAGAGTGCATTTCTCAATGGAGACATCAAGGAAGAGGTTTATGTAAAGCAACCTCCAGGTTTTATCTCTCCAACCTCTCCTGATCATGTTTTTAAACTGCATAAAGCTTTATATGGTCTCAAGCAAGCTCCTAGAGCATGGTATGATACCTTAGCTTGTTTTTTATTGGAAAATGATTTTAAACGGGGTAGAGTAGACCAAACTCTCTTTATTAGAACTCATAGGTCCCATATCCTACTAGTACAAATTTATGTAGATGATATCATATTTGGGTCTACTGATTCAAACTTATGCAAACAGTTCTCACAACTTATGCATTCAAAGTTTGAAATGAGTAGCATGGGTGAGCTTGCTTTCTTTCTAGGATTGCAAGTTAAACAACATGTGGATGGCATTTTTATTTCTCAAACCAAGTATGCAAGAGAACTGGTTAAGAAATTTGGAATGTCTGAAGCATCTTCTATGAAAACACCTATGCCTACAAATGTTGTTTTAGATGCTGATGAATCTGGAAAACCAGTTGATCAGACAAACTATAGAGCAATCATTGGCTCATTACTTTATCTAACAGCTAGTAGACCAGACATAATGTTTGCTACATGCATTTGTGCTAGATTCCAAGTAAGCCCTAGAGAGTCCCACCTCACATTAGTTAAGAGGATTCTTAGGTATGTAAAAAGTTGTCCTAATCTAGGTCTCTGGTATCCACATGACTCAGGATTTGATCTAACTGGATTTTCAGATTCTGATTATGCTGGATGTAGAGTAGACAGGAAAAGCACCAGTGGAACTTGTCAATTCCTTGGTGATAGACTTGTCTCCTGGTTTTGTAAGAAACAAACCTCTGTGTCCACATCAACTGCTGAAGCTGAATACATGGCTGCAGGCAGTTGTTGCTCACAGATTTTGTGAATTCAAAACCAGCTCCTAGACTATGGCTACAACTTAGAGATGTCTAAAATTTTTTGTGATAATACTAGTGCAATTTGCATTGCACAAAATCCAGTTCTCCATAGTAGGACTAAGCACATAGAGATCAGACATCACTTCTTAAGGGATAATGTAGAAAAGAAGAAAATTGCACTAGAATACATTTCCACTAAACTACAAAGAGGAGATATTTTCACCAAGCCCTTGGATGAAAAGAAGCACTTCTTCTTCCTCAATCAGTTGAGAATGCTAGATGGAGACAGTATAAATTAAAACTCCAAGATTTTGAAACCCATAATTAACAGGAATAGGAAAAATTTCATTTTAAAATTCCTCTGTCTGAGTGGTTTCTTTGAGCTCTGAACTAAGCTCGACGCTGCGTCGAACTAAGATCGACGGTCCGTCGCCCTCAAAAGCGTCGAACGTCGACCTCAACTTCTAGCGTTGAACTAAGTTCACAGCTCCCTGGCTTCTTGAGTTTTTCTCCCTTCGGTCGACGCCTTCGTTCAACGTCGACCTGAGCTTGACGCATAGCATCAGCCCAAGCGTCGAACGTCGACCTAAGCTGCAAGCTGTTGAGCCGTTTCAGTTCCCCTAGAGCCTTAGAGCGTCGACCTGAGCTCGACGTTCTTTCCATTTCTGCGTCGAACCCTAGTATAAAATCATTTTTCTCCGTCGTTCACAGTTGCGCTCTCATATTTTCTGCTCAAGCTTTTTCCCTCCAAATCCTTTACTCTTGATCTTGGAAGGTATCTCTTTGCAGGATAATGGTGATTGCTGCAGGTGTATTGGCGGCAATGAAGTTTGATTCAGGTTTTGACATTGACATCGACTCCTTTGATGGATCTTCGCAGAATTTTCTGGATATTCTGGAGCTATTCAAAGAGCAGCACCTGGTTAACTTCATGACAACCAGGATTCCTCTTCCAGAAGCTGAAATCAAAGAGTGGATTTTTACTGCAGTGAATTCAGATAACAGTACGATGACTGGAACAATTTCAGGGAATGAGGTAGCCATTTCTCCTCAAATCATTTCAGAGGTTTTCGGTTTTGCTGCTGGAGATGATGAGATAGAACTCTCTGTGGAAGAGTTTGCTTTGATGCTAGACAGAATGGGGCATAATTCTGGTAACCCCTCTAAACTTTTAAAAGTTAACCTAGCTATTGAGTTTAGGCTGTTAGCAGATATCACAGGCAAGGTGATTTGTGCAAAGAGGACTGCACATGATGCCATTACTAGGCATCAGTTTTGCATTATGGGTGCAATTTTGGATAAGAAGCATCCCAATTGGGGTTTGATTGTTTTTGATATGCTAAAGAAGAAAATGGATAAGAACTTTGTCCACTTTGGAAGGGTTCTTGGTTTGATTCTGAACCACTGTTGCCCTCAGTTGCGTGTGTCCTCAAAGAAGCACATCAATGCTTCTAAGAGGCTCACTTGTGCACTGATTGGCAAGTGGGACAGGAAGATTGTGAACTCCAGGGCAACTGCAGTAATGAGGACTTCTGCAGACACCAGGACTGTAGAGGTCACTCTTCCTCAGTCTACTGACCCAGAAGCAGGGATTTTTCCATCTTCCTCCATCATCCTCCCATCCTCTTTCATTCCAACAACAACAATCATCTCATCCACTCAACCCATCCCTTCATCCATTTCTACTATTGCATCCTCCATTCCACCACTCATCACTTCTTCTTCCATGAGCTTGGACTTCTCATCTCATGAGGACTTCTTTTCCCTTGACATTCATGATGAATCCTTCATGGATGCCTCTCACTCCTCTCCTCATGACTTCCACCCTTCATCAACATTTTCAGAACTTCTCCTATCCTCCATCCTTGAACCAACTATCCCTCCCATGTCTGCACCACCAACAACATCTTCTACCTTCACCTTCTCTGCTGCTCCCTCTACCTCTACTCAAGTCCCACTTGAGCAAGTAGATCTTTTGCCTTTGGCCAAAAAGCTCTTTGATATTTTGGCCCCTAGGCTCTCCTCTCTATTGGATGCCAAGCTGGCTCCTCTAGTCCTTTCCCTGAGCTCTCTCTCTGCCTCAGTCTCATCCCTCTCATCCTATCTGGCATGCCCTTCTTCTGGGGGCCTAGAGTCAGCTGCCACTGATTCTAGGCAGGGGGAGATGTCAGCAGAAGAAGAGCTGCAGCCTTCAGCAGTACAGGTAGTACAGGCTTGTTCAGAGACAGTCTCAACAGTAGCAGTTCAGATGATCTCTGAGGCTTCTCCTCAAGGTTCAGTTCAGATGATCAGCAGTGCCTTAGACTTTCAGTCCTTGGCATCTTCTGTCCAAAGCTTCCACCTTCCAGCACATCTTCACTTCAGAAACTACAGCCTCCTGACTCCTCAAGAAGACTTGTCTAGGGCCATTGTCCCCTTTCAGAAGATCATTCAATCCTCCTTGGCTGTTGATGCCATGATCCTTGATGAAGCAGTGGTAGCTGTGGCTCCTGCTTGTGATGATGTTGTTGTTGAAGCAGTAGTAGCTGCTAAGATTGTTCCCTCAGAAACTTCAGGTGAATTGATTGAGACACCAGATGAAGTTGAGACCATTGTCTCCCAAGTTCTTCAGGAACTAGCCACCTCAGCCTCTATGGCTCCTGAAGCTATTTCCTTTCCTGCAGTGTTAGACTCCTCTTCTACACTGTCAGTAGACCTTCCTCCAGTTACTTCTTCAGCTGCTCCAGCCCCCATCAATTTTCCTATCTCAAAGAGAACCTACATAGATCCTTATGATGAATCTCAAAGCTCAGAGGATGAATTTGCAACTGATTCTGATGACTCCTCTGCAACCATTGCAAGGAAGAGGAAAACAAGATCCAAAGCAATGAAAAGATTTCCATTGGCTAGAACCACAGATCATGACATCCCTTACTACATCAAGTACAACTGTGAAATCACTAAGCCCTGGATGCAATATTCTCTAAACCAAAGAAAGGCAATGAAGAAGAAAAGAAAGTTCAATGAAGGCCCCTCCAAGCCTGTCCATCAACCACCTCCAGATGTAAGTGCAAGTGCAAGCCTCCAAGTCTGTCAAGAAGATCCCAAGCCTGTCCATCAGCCTCCACCTCCACCTCCTCCAGATGCAGGTGCAAGTGCAAGCCTCTCTTCCAATCCTGCCCCATCATCTCTGCATGGCAAGACCTATCAGTCAAGAAGATCCCAAGGGTATAACCAGCAAAGGGGAAATCAGCAAAGTGGAAACCAGCAAAGAGGATACAATAGAGGCAGGCAATCCAGAGGAAGATCAGGATCTCAACCTTACCAAAGGGGAGGACCCATTGATCCAACCTCTGGTCCCTATCCTTACAGACCCAGAGTTGACTTCACTCCAAGAACTCATCAAGAACACTCTGCCAACAGATATGAACCAACTATTCCTTTTGAAGATCCTACTAAAACTCCAGCTTACTGGAAGGCCAGGATGACTGAGATGGCTGCTCTGAATGAGATTAACAGAGCTAGAGCAAGAGGTTTGGACACCTCTCAAATCAGCACCATGTCAGATCAAAGGAGAGAAGAATTGGAGAAATACAAATCAAAGAAATTCTTTGATTCTGATAAGTATATGCAGCTTCATCTTGCAGCTGTACCAGCTAGTGGAAAAAGTCAGAAATCCTTAGGTGCAGCTGAAGATTACAGATCCAAGAAGGATGCTACAAATCCTAACAGGGAAATTATCTTCAAGGGAAGTGGTCAAGACAAAGCTCCAAAGGAAAAGTAATGTAAGGCATTTTATTTCTTTTTCTCTGCTGGATACAGGACATTAAACATTATTGCTGCTATATAGTGTTATATATATGCTGCTTTATTCTGTCATATGTCTGGTTGTATTTTATTCAGCTCTGTTTTGCTTTACTTCTTTTTGAATCCCTAAATTCATGTAAATAGTAATCCTAATCCAAATAGGGGGAGATTGTTGGAACACCCTATTACTATTTGGGTCAGGATGACTATATTTCTATAGGGATTTTGTGTTGTGACCTCCTTGTTGTTATAAAGGTCACATAGGTTAGTTAGAGTCTTTCTCAGCTCGACGCAGAGTCGACTTCAGCTCGACGCAGAGTCGAACTCAGCTCGACGCTGAGTCGACCTCAGCTCGACGTGGAGTCGACCTCAGCTCGACGTTCCGTCGACCCAGTTCTGCTTTCTGTAATCACTCTCTGGCCGACGTGTGTCGTGCTCAGATCGACGTTTTATTATGAGCTCGACGTTTTCCAGGCTCCCGTTAGTTTTGAATAGGAATTCAAATTCCTTCTGTCAGAACAATTAATGCTGAAGATTTATTGACCGTTACAGCAAATCTAGTGCATGGCTCAAGGAATTTTCTAAGGAATGTTTGCCTGACACTTCCTTTGGAGACATGGACATTTAAGGAAAGCATTTAATGCTTGCTGCCAACGGCTATCAAAGACTCAAAAGAAGAACACAGAGATATATTCTATCAGTTAACAGAGAACAAAAAAAATCCATCTCCTACTTCTTGCTCTCTGTGATTTTCATTCAAGCTTACACACAGGAATTCTGATTGCTTCAGACAACAACCATCCAACCTGTTTGGATCATCTCTTGCTGGAGCAGATCAGATCATTGAAGACTTGTCACCCTTGTGCAAAACTCCTCTTCCTGAACTACTTCTTGATCTCAGGGGGAGCTTTGACAACATCAACTGATCCACCTTGCTTCTCTCTACTTATTGATAGAGAAGACAACATCAGCTTTTTCTTTTTCTTTCTGTACAGGGTTTTAACTCCCTTCAAAAATTACTTTTGGTTTTGCTGAAACCTGGTCAAAAATCAGCCCTTTGGTTTGTGAGAACCTGGTCAAAAACTCTCTGGTGCTCAAGACACCTGATCAACTCATCTTGAAGTGGATTCCTATCAAGGGTGATAGAAGAGTGGACTACCCAAGATTTTGGGGAACCACTATAGCTCCTTGTGTATTCTGGTTGCTTGTTTCTTTGTATTTTGCTTTGTGCTGTGATTCTTTTCTTACTTTGATTAGTTGCTACAGCACCATACACTAAGTAAATCTAAGCCTTCTCTTCACATAAGTTTTAATTTGCAAAACTATTTTAAATCACTCTATTCACCCCCCCCCCCCCCCCTCTAGAGTTAGGATTGATCTTATCCCTCACTTTCAGCTTCTGTTGCCAGCCTGCGTACTGAAGTATGGAATTTGTATTCCTGTAATTTAAAATGCATGTGCCGCCGTATATATGTTATTTATCTTTTTGTCTTAGGCGAGCGGTATTCTCGTGAACCGCTCGCCCCGTGGGGACCTCGAGGTTAAGTTACCGGGAAGCCCTCGAGGGTTTGATAGCCTTTTAGAACAACGAAGTTACGTTATTGGCGGCCCAATTGGGGCTGCGTAAGGTAGAGCTGTTCGGCGAGGTTACGCCATTGGTAGGGCGGGTGAGGAGCATTTTGCATATACCCAAGGAGACATATCTGGATAGGAGTGAGTTGGTCTTGAGATCCTCCTTAGATGTTTCGGTCAGTTGAGAGTGCCCTCCGAAGGCGTCTTAGCTCAGTCTTTGGCTTGGGAGGGGAAGAGTTTGTTAGTCTTCCGGGTATGCGGTGGGACCTCCACGCTGAGACCTTGGGTCTGTCCCTTGTGTTCCTAGTCTTATGCCTAGATCATTCGCTTGAGGGTAGTAGGTGCGCGGTCACCCCTCTTTTGGGACCCCAAACTCCACAGAGGTCAATTTTTGGCTTCAACAGTCACCTCCATACAGACAGGCCAGGTCCACCTAAAGTAAGAACAAACGAAGGTTCTTCTCCACCTCTGCCCAGACAGTCCCATCTTCTCCTGAAGAAGGAAAAAATGAAGGCACTTTTTTGCCTCCACCAAAAACAGACTCTGGTCTTCCTAAGAAGCAAACTAACGAAGGTTCAACGCCTCCACCAACATCGGAGCGGACCCCAAACCCTTCTAAGGCACAAACGGACAAAGATCCTTTGCCACCTCTAAAATAACAAACCACAAGTCCTCTTACAGACTCCGAGTCCTTGGGAGATGCCCAAATAAAGGGGGCAAACATCCCCTCGCTTTATATTCTAGCACCAACAACAGGCATGCCCGCCTAGCGGCCATCACAAAATCGACACGTCGCGTCAAACATGCACGTTCAGGAAAGGTATACACGAAGGGTAAAACACTCCCGATCTAGTGGGACACCAGTGGCTTAAGCAAGAGAACAACTCTATGATGCCTCTAGAGGCGTATCACAAGCAGAAAGCATGCTACAGGGCTAAGTCATGCTTAAAACAACAAGGACAAAACAATAACATAAGAGATAAAGCATGCGTGCGGCGCTGATACAATCAAGTACTCTCCTGTCGACAACACCATATTTCGAGGTATCTCCTGTACAAGTGAAGGAATTCCCCTCATATCCATCACATTGCATGTAGCCCCTCACCAAATGCAAGGTAATGCTCAATGACACGCTCATCCCACCATGATAGACCTACCCTTGTAGTCGTCATCATAGAGCCCATTCAACCATCTGACACCACTCCACTCCAAGGCCCTACGACCACATGTATTCTGCAAACACGAAAGCTCGCATTATTCCGACATCCTGAGGCACAAATGTCATCAACAGCTTCCTCCCAACAAGGCTCTGTCTTAACTTTTAATAAGAATGGACACCAAGTCTTTTTATGCTTCCAAATAAGAGCAAACACCAAGTCCTTCCACATCTCCTAGCTAGAACGGGCTCGCTGGTCCCTCCATGACATCAAGACAGGGGGCAAAATATCCCACCACATATCAACTAAGAAACTACAACTAGTGTTAACGCTCCGCGACAACGACACCAGCTAGTGCGTAACGCCAAACTCACATATTCATACAAGGGGAAATAGGAAAAGAAACACGTTCTACACTAATACAGTGCGCACAAAACAGAATAAACATCTCTTGCAAATGCACCACCACCACTGCACAATAAACGAGGGAGATGTACGAGCGATCAATCCCGAGGTGAGGTGATCATGCTTAGAAATTTTTGGACTCGTCGCTTTGCGGTTAACGACCCACAAAAATTTGGGGCATTTGATGGGTTTCCTCCTAAATTTTCTAAATCAAACGGAGAAGTTTCAACCGAAGACACGAAGGGAAGACAGCCCGTCCGAACGAGTCACGCACATCTATCCATACTCACCCAAATACCTGAAATCAACCTGAAAGAAGAAGCAGAACCAAGCATGAACACTAAAGTACAGTGCACCTGCACGACACACATACCCACTCCTTACGTACGCACGTAGCGTGCAAGCGCACGCGCTTCCTACATGTGCGTATTGCGCCCAAGCGTGTATGCTTACTGCGCCCCAACCACCTTCGGCTGCCTCTGGCCACCTCCATCGTCGGACAACCTACTATGACCGCTCGGGGGAACTTTTGTCATTTTCCTAAAATTGATGATCCAGGTGACCCAGACGGAGTGAGGTCATTAACCAACACAAATTTTTCCCTGTGCAATTACCACCAAGTCCCTCCCTGTTGAAACCTGTAGAGATCGAGCAGTCTGTATTCTAGTCGCAGCGGTCTGTCTGTTCTACGGTCTGGGGTTTGGACCAACGAACTATCTGGTAGATGTCATAGTGGTTTGGTAAGAGTCCGCAGCAGCGACCTGGTGGCTATCTGCAACTGCGGTCTGGTGGCTATCCACAGCAGCGCCCTGGTGGCTATTCGCAACAACGGACTGGTAGCTATCCACAATAGCGATTTGATGGGAACCCGCAACTGTGGTATGGTGGTTAGTTGTAGCACCGGTCTGGTGGTTAGCCGCAATGACAGTCTGGTGGTCATACGCAGCAGCGGCCTGGAGGTTAGCCGCAATAACGGTCTGATGGTTAGCTGCAACAACGGTCTTGTGGTTAGTCGCAGCAGTGGTCAGGAGGTTAGCCGCAACAGCGGACTGATGATTAGCCACTACAGCGGTCTGGGGGTTTACCGCAACTGTGGTCTTGAGGTTAGCCGCATAAGGTGTTCAAAGGATTCCCAAGATTTGTATGTTTTATAGTCTGGCGGTTTGATTGTGTCAAACCATGCAACCCGCTCGGCTAGTATTTAGTCTTACATCTCTTGTTGTATTCTCTCATCTCCGCCATTTTCTATAAATAAGGGGACATATCTTTGTATTATTTATACTTTTGGAGCAATAAAATTTGCCTTTTATTTAGCTCCTTTTTACTTGGTATCAGAGCTAACCAGTCCTTTGCTCTGGTTTCTTCGCGGTTTATTTTTCTAACCGTGTTTGGTTTCCCTCCCGCCCTCCTTTGCCTTGTAACCTCTCTTGCGACTTCTTCTGTCCACTTGTTCTCTTACGTGCAGTTGTGTTCGCACGGGTTATTTTTTCTACTCATGCGATCTCTTCCTCTTCTTGGTCGCTTGCCCTCTTGTTCGCGCGGTTTGTTCTGTTAAACCGTACGGTTTACTGTTAAACCGTACGGTTTACTGTTGTTTTTTATGGACACTCCATCTTCTTCTTCTACTTTGTTTGCTCCTCTCTCTCTTTCCTCTTCTTCTAGTTCTATTTCCGATAATTTGGGTACTGCTTCCAAACTTACAGGTCCAAATTACCCTGACTGGAGTGTGTCCTTTATTTTTCTGTTACGCTCTCAGCATAAGCGTCATCATTTAACTGATGACCCCCATCCTCCTGGCTCTACTTCTTTTGATGATTGGGATGTTATTGATGTCTTGGTGCGTACTTGGTTAGCCAACAATTTATCTGATGAGTGCCTTCCTGTCATTCGACATGATCTGACAGTTAAGGCTGCATGGAATCATCTTGTTGCTTTGTACTTCAAAGGAGCACAAACTTCGCGTATTTATACTTTATATGCGGATCTTTTTGCTCGACTCATCATGACTACTGATACTGCCTATCAAGAGGTTCAAATTCTTGGTGCTGAACTTCTTCAGTATAGACCTTTTTCTACTGATCTTGTTGAGCAACACAAATATTTTCAGGAGCTTCTTGTTGTTTACTACTTACGTTGTCTATCTGGCGCTTATGATATGATTAGACAACAAATTCTTGGAGAGGTGAATACTCTGACTCTGGATGCTACTGCTGCTCGCATTTCCGTTGTTACTAGTCTTCTTCAGCATCCTTTTCTTCCCTCTCCATCTCCTGATATTGTTGCTCATCTAGCTCGTCATGACACCTCTGGTGGCCGGGGTGGTCGCACTGGTGGTTGTGGTTACTCTAAGTATCTTTGTTCTCATTGTGGCAAAGTTGGTCACTTAGTCAATCGTTGCTGGGCCAAACATCCTCACCTTCGTCCTGCTTTGGCTGATTTCTCCAAGAAGTCTACTTCTTCTCTTGCTACTCAGTTGGCTACTACTGGTAGGTGGCTGATTGATTCTAGTGCTACTAATCATATGATGGAGAATTCTCGTCTTTTCTCTTATCTTAACAAGAGTAATCGGTTACCTATGGTTCTTATTATGGATGGTTCTCCGTCTTCAGTTTGTGGGTATGGCATGGTGTATGTTACTCATTCTCTTCAGCTTCAGGACACACTTTATGTCCCAAATTTTTCGTGCAACCTTCTTTTTGTTACTGCTCTTTACAAATAGTTGAATTGTGAAGTTATTTTTACTGCATCTACTTGTGCTTTTCAGATTCCTCACTCTAAGGAGACAATTGATACTGAGACTGAAGGCGGTAGCTTGTTCTACCTTTATATTGCTATTGCTTTTTCTGCATTCTCTTCTTTATTTTAGTGGCATCTTTGACTTGGGCATCCTCCTACCCGAATTCTTTATCAACTTCTGCCTGATTTATCTCGAGGAGATTCTTCTCTTAATTGTGAGGCTTGTTAATTTGGCAAACATCACCGATCTACTTTTCTCGCTAAGCATGAACGCAGTTCTTCTCGTCCTTTTGACCTTGTTCATTCAGATGTTTGGGGTCCTGCTCCCCTTCAGACTGTTGGTAGGGGTAGCTTGTATTTTGTTACCTTTATTGATGATTTCTTTATGTGTACGTGGTTGTATTTGTTACACGAACGCTCTGAAATATTTTCTATTTTAACTGCATTTTATAATGAGTTTCGTACACAATTTGATGCCCCTATTAAAATTTTTCACACTGATAATGTTAAGGAGTATCTTAGTCATCAGTTCACATCGTTTTGTTTGCATCATGGCATTATCCATCAAAATACTTTGTATTACACTTCTCAATAGAATGGCATTACTGAACGTAAGAATCATCATCTTCTGGATGTGGCTCGTAGCCTTCTCACTCATATGCATGTTATCGGGTCTTATTGGGGCCATGCTGTTCTTCTCTCTTATTTTCTCATTAATCGAGCTCCATCTTCGGTTCTCAATGGCAAGACCCAATTTTTTGCCATGTATCCTGATACGACTCTATTTCTTTTACATTCTTGTGTCTTTAGATGCACAACATTTGCACACTCTCTTTCTTATGGTCATGACAAACTCTCTCTTCATTCTATTAAGTGCATCTTTCTGAATTATTGTCCAACATAGAAAGGATATAAGTGTTATGATCCTGTTCTCCGGAGACAGTATGTTTCTGTAGATGTCACTTTCTTTGAGGATGCTTCGTTCTTTTCTCCTCCCTCTATCCTTCCTTCTTCTAATAATTCTGCTTATTTTCCTCTTGTGTCGGCACCTCCTCTAGAGCCTGCACTTATTTCTTCCCCTTTTATTTTTGATTCTCCTACTGTCTCTGATTCTTCTATTGAGCTGCTTCCAACAGCTCCTAGGCCAGTAGTCTCTCATTTGGATGGAACTGATACAGTGGACAGGACAGACCTTGATCTTTTGATTGCTCTTCGTAAAGGTGTTCGATCATGCACTCAGCATCCTCTTTGGGATGTGGTCTCTTATGCGCACCTATCTCCTCCGTCTAAGAGCTTTGCTCTTGCCATATTGACGAATGTTCTTACAGCCTCCTATCAAAATGCTCTTGTTATTTCTCATTGGAAAGCTGCTATGGATGAAGAGATGAAACTCTCACTAAATGGGGTACTTGGACTCTTGTTCCTACCCCTCTATGAACTGATGTGGTTGGTTATCACCAGGTCTTTATCATCAAATTTCTCCCTGATGGTACTATTGATCGTTACAAAGTTCGGCTTGTTGCCAAAGGATTTACGCAAACCTATAATGTAGATTTCTTTGACACATTCTCTCATGTTGTTCGGATTACTACAATTCGTGTTTTTATCTCTGTGATAGTCAACAGGGGTTGGGAGATATCTCAGTTGGATATAAAGAATAATTTTCTTTATGGTGATTTGCATGAGACAGTCTATATGAAACAACCTCCTGGGTATGTTGCTCAGAGGGAGTCTCAGGTGTGTAAATTGAGAAAGGCTATCTATGGTCTTAAGCAAAGCCCGAGGGCCTGGTTTGACAAGTTTAACGAAGTTATTTCTATTATTGAATTTGTTTGGAGCGCTGCAGATCTCTCTTTGTTCATTCGCAAAACCTCGATTGGCATTGTTGTTCTTATAGTCTATATGAATGACATTCTTCTTACAGGGGATCATAGAAAAATTATTGACATGATAAAGAAGCATTTGCTTCAGCATTTTATTATCAAGGATATGAGGTCTCCTAAATACTTTCTGGGGATTGAGATATCTCAGAAACCCGATTCTATTGTTCTTTCATAGCGGAAGTATGTCCTAGATCTCTTGAAAAAGACAGGTCTTCTTGGACCAAACCCGCTCGATCTCCTATGGCTGTTGGAGATGACAAATGCTGAAGTGAGAATTCTCCTCTTCTTGAAGATGTCATTAGATATAGACATCTTGTGGGTAAACTCATTTATCTGACAGTTACAAGACCAGATATTTGTTATGCAGTAGGGAGAGTGAGGCTGTTTATGCAAGCCCCCAGAGAATGCTATCTGCAGTCTGCTCTAAAGATCCTAGAGTATGTAAAAGGTGCACCAAGAAAAGGGCCCTTGTTTCAGAAAAAGAGACATTTGAAACTTGAGGCTTATTTTAATGCTAGCTACGCAGGTGATAAGGAAGATAGGAAGTCTACGTCTAGTTTTTATACCTTCATTAGAGGTAATCTAGTCAGCTGGAAGAGCAAGAAACAGGTTGTAGTTGTTAGGTCAAGTGTAGAAGCTGAATATAGAAGCATGGCTCTGACTGCTTGGGAGATGAAGTGGTTACAGACACTCTTGCTTGATCTGGGAGAGGTTTATGATCATCCCTTACCAATATTCTATGACAATAAGGCGGCTATATACATTTCAAGAAATCTGTACTCTGTTTGTTATCTCTGATAAATAGCTAGCTGATTTCTTCACCAAGCCAGTTATCCCGTTCTCAAAAGTTTGTAGCAAGCTGGGCATGGTTGACACATATGCTCCAGCTTGAGGGGGAGTGTTGAAACCTGTGGAGACCAGGCAGTCAGTATTCTAGTCGCAATAGTCTGTCTGTTCTGCAGTCTAGCAGTTTGGACCAGGGGCCTGTCTGGTAGCTGTCCTAGCAGTTTGGTAAGAGTCCACAACAACGGCCGGGTGGCTACCCACAACTGCGGTCTGGTAGTTATCCACAACAGCGGCCTGGTGGCCATCCACAGCTGCGGCCTGATGGCCATCCACAGCAACGACCTAGTCGCTATCTATAATAACGGTTTGATGGGAACCCGCAACTGCGGTCTGGTGGTTAGCCGCATCAGCGGTCTGGTGGTTACCCGCAATAACTTTCAGGAGGTTAGCCGCAGCAGTGGTCTGGTGGTTAGCCGCAGCAGCAGTCTGGTGGTTAACCGCAGCAGCAGTCTAGAGGTTAGCCGCAACAGTGGTCTGATGGTTTGTCGCAGCAACAGTCTAGTGGTTATCCGCAGTATCGGTCAGGAGGTTAGCTGCAACAACAGTCTGATGATTAGCCGCTGCAACGGTCTGGGGGTTTACAGCAGCTACGGTCTGGAGGTTAGTCGCAGCAGGTGTTCAGAGGCTTCCCAAGATTTGTATGTTGTATAGTCTGGCGTTTTGACTGTGTCAAACCGCACTGCCCACTCGACTAGTATTTAGTCTCACATCTCTTGTTGTATTCTCTCATCTCCCTCATTTTCTATAAATAAGGGGACATACCTTTGCATTATTTATTTATTTGGAGCAATAAAATTTGCATTTTATTTAGTTTTTTTTTACTCTCCCTAAAACTCTAAAAGGGCTCACATGCTCTCATTTGAAGGCAACTCAAGAGTTTAGAAAGAGCTCTGAGATTTTCCGGCAAGAACGTGGGACTTAGAACGTTCCATCGCTCGGAATTCTCTCCCTCCCTCTCTAGCACGAAGACGTCTCGAGGCTTCAAGAACACGGTTTTTCTTTCTCTAAAGGAGCGCTCTCATCAAGGCTCCGAGTCAATATGAGCGTTTTCATCAAGAATCCGAGGACTCGACAAATTTCACCACCGGAGCGCTTCAATCGAGCCTCCGAGGATTTAGCGATTTTCACCACCGAAGCGCTTCCACCAAGGCTCCAAGAACTTAGTTTCTTTTTCACCGCTTTCATACTTTGTAATCTCCAACGAAATAGTGGATTTTGGCTTGACACAGATCTGACCACGTGGTTTTTACTTTTTCCGATTTTTCCACGTAAAACAAAATCTTTTGTCATTTGCTGCTATTTTTCACTGACTGTTTGCGCGCCTGATCTAATTCCAAGCTAAGACGGTCCGATTCTTTAATCTAGGGAAAAACCGGTAACCAATAACAACTATATTAAAATATTTGACTCGTTAAAGCTCTCAAGATGATCCAAAAAAAATGAAAAACACTATTAAATACAGTAGTAACTTGGATTAAACAAAGATAAACATAAAAAATATAATTTTTGAACAAAATCTTCCTCAATGTTCTTTTAGAATTTCAGTTTAGCACTTGTAGAGCTAAAATTTGAGATTCCCTCTGTATTACGAAACCTAAACAAGTTTGAGCGGTTTAACATGTGTTCTCTAATTTTCGGTTGAAACTCTTAAAACTCTAATTAATAGTATGCATAGGCTTCAAGCAATGCACTAAGGCTCTGGGGGAGGGGGACTTATTTTTACCGGTCAAATGGTTATGATCGCATGAACTGAATCTTAATTAAGGTCTGATTCATGCGATCGTAACCGCTTGACCGATAAAAAAAAGTTCCTTCAAATGGAGCCTAAGACGAGTAATAAAAATTTAATTAGTTTTTGTGTTCTTCTCAATACTCCATTGTCTCTTTCTGATCCTCATCAACCTAGTTAGTTCATCTTCCACACCAAAACCCTGGAATTGATTACAACATAGTCAGTGCCATGAAAGCAACCGCGGCGAAGAAGAAAAGTTCAACTCGTAGTACACTCCTAATTTTCGGAGGAAGAAGAAAAAGAAGCGCCCACAAAAATGAATCCTTTCAACCTGTTGTCAATCCGTGTTTTCCGGGCCTCGATTCGGTTCCGAAAGCCCAACCTAGACATGTCAAGTTGGTTCAAAAAAATTGAAAAACTCTATAAATACAGTAATAATCTGGATTAAATACAGATTAACATAAAAGTATAGAAATTAAGCAAAATCTTCCTCAAAGTTGATTTAGAATTTCTTTAGAGCATAATAATTTTCTTAGAAAAATAGCTTTTAAAGCTAAAATTTGAGAATCACTCGGGATCTAGGCTCTGTTTGGCGCGGTTGTAGCGACTGGAGAAGCAGTGGTGGAATAATCAGTTGTTTTGCAGAGTGATGACATAATCTGCGAATCTGTTTGGGAGAACAACGTTTGTAGTGCAGTTAATAATTTTATTTTATAAATCTTATATAAATAAATTATAAGTTATAATATAATTTAATATTAATTTGATATAATAACGTATATTATAATAACTTATAATATATTAATATTATAATTTTTTTTAATAAAAAACGGTATTTTTAATTACGTTATTATTATAACTTATAATATTTTATAACTTTATTAATATAATTTATAATATATTTAATATAAATTTATTTAAAAAGTATTTTTTTATAAAAAACGGAGCAGCGCTGCTGCTATTTCTTAGTCACGGAAAATTTCCGCGACTGGGAAATAGAGGGCCACCGCTATTATTAGCGGTGGCGTCAGCCTCTGCTGTCCGCCAATCTTTTGTTTGGCGCGGAGGTGACAGAATTTGCGGCCCACAGCCCTCAAAACGCCCCGCCAAACATAGCCTCAATAGTCCAGAAGTGGAACAAGCTCGAGCGGTTCAACATGTGTTCAATTTCTTGTAATATTTCGGTTGAAATGATTCTTCAGTTTCATCGAACCACTTTGTGGGCCGGTTCATGATCAGACTAGTGCGACCCGACCAACTCTTAAAACACTAAGACTCTGTTTGGGGAGACTTATTTTCACCGGTCAACCGGTTACGAAGGTTCGGTTCGTACGGTCGTAACCGCTTGGCCGGTGAAAATAAGTCCCCATAAACGGAGCCTAAGACTTCGTTTGGTGCGGCTTATTTGCTCCGGAGAGTTTGGACAAAAATGTAATTTTCATAGACTGTGTGTTCTGTCATGACAAAAGTTATGACCGTCACCAAGAAAATAATAATGCTTTTGAACATAAAAGTGGCTGAAGTTTCTTACATAAGGTTGGACGTTCACGAACGATGGTCATAATCTTTGTCATGCCAAACATACAGATGCGGAGTAGAGACGAGCACCTGCAGTGGAGGACGAGTTTTAGGCTCGTTCGGGGCTAATTGACGACTTTCCATATATGGCGTGCCCGGATCGACGTTTGAACTCCGCAGATGTGTCTGGATTCGCGTTGCGAATCGATTTGATATATTATTTTATTAGTTTGCATTGTATTTTGATGTATTTGGACGGCCCCACCTCCAGCCAATCATAGCAGTTGAAGGTGGGATGTCCTAGCCTTTATTTAATTCTAAATAGATAGGTAGTGAGCTGATGCAGGCTATTGAAGAATTTGGTGAAAGTATACCCGAATTCCCACAATCCCGTCACGGTGCTGACTCCGTGAAATCCTAGGTGACTACTCTTATGTGTGTATCTCCTTCACCAAGGTTTGTCCAAAGTTAGGCTCATTTTTCCCTACCAAACTCCTTCCTACAGCCCCCCATACAGCCTCCAAAACCAGCTATTATCTCTGCCTAGAAGAATGCTAATTACTGTTCAAATCATTGTTCATTAATGAAATTAACTATTCATTTGATATTGTTTTTTTTTGTCCGCCGGTGGCCTGAAAGCTCCTTCAGGAACTCCTCCTCCACCTCGTCTTCCTCCATATAACAGCCCGATTTTCTCTACCATAATCAAGAAAGCCTCCATCCTTACCTCCCTGTTCTCGCACATCAGCCCCCCTATTTTCTAGCCGCTTGTTCACTATCCCGGCAACCTCTCTTCTTGTGGAACCACCTCTGTTAGCCCTCCCCCTTCTAGATCGGCCCAGATCCAGAAATTTCAGCCTCTCCCACACCGAGGACACCACCTTGCCTATCATTGTTCAGTCATACATGACTAAAGTGATACCTGATGCGGGTTGCTCTCACCCCAGTGATTTGCTTAGCCCAACAAGTGGCCTATCTTTTGTTTCTAACGCTCCTCTAGTGACTCCGACTGAGAATGAGTCTGAGTGACCTATTAAGTTTACATTATTGTGTCTCTCACCCACGCCTCTTCTTCTGTCATGCACCAGATTAGTTGGCACCCCAATCATAGACCCAATTCATGAAATCACACCCACAAACTCATTCTTGAGTATAAGCCTATGTCACTCTCCCATTATTATTGCCCTGAGTTACATCACGACCGAGGGCTCTGAGGCAGGTGTTGATCTCGTAGTGGCTATGTGAGCCATTCACGGGGACACTACCCCTCATGATGATACTCACATGGAGGATCATGAACCTGGTGACGAGTTCTGTGACGACCCCTTGTTGAGATTCCTGATGAACCGCCATATCCTGGTGAGGATGCGATTCAAGTGAGCCGCTTGTTTATGAGTTTTGAGGTATTGGTGCCTCTTCCATTATCGTCCTTGGCCTTGCCCAAAGGATGGGTATTGTGTGGAGCATCAAGTGCCTAGGACACCACCTACTGACGCATCACACTCTCGAAGAGTTTTGGGACACACCACCTGCTAACCCACCTGACGAGTTCTTTACTTTCTGTGACACACACTACATTATAGAGTCATGTCTTTTAGTCAGTGCATGCGATTTTCACTTGGGTGGTAGTCTCATTCGCAGTGACTTTTTGTACACACCTCCTGGTGAGCCCCCTGATGTGTTACGTTCCCTGAAAAACACTTGGATATTTACAAGTTCGTACTTGAGTATAGATGCCTCACATGGTCGCCTGAACACTCGACACATGCGGGATGAGTTTTTCTACACTCCATCGAGGAAGCCACCTGATCGGCCACCACCTTTTAAAGACACCCCGCTCATTATTAGGTTTTCTCATAGAGAGCATATTGTGTCGGTCATGTTTCATTTGCATCATTTGCATGAGTCTATTGAATCGTTTTTGTCATCATTTACATGAGTTTGTTGTTTTGTCTGTTCATCATTTGTATGTGTGTCATGAGTCGATCCGACAATGAATCCATAATGATAATAAATTTTGTAATCACATGTGGATGTTCACTGGCAAAAGCAAGTACTTCATGAAGGCGAGCATGTGATGATGAGAATCTGCATTGTGAGGCTTCGTGCAAGGCTTGCTAAAAGCTTAGGCGAATGGACCATATATAATCATGAGATGGATCAAAGTAAATAATTATGATCTTAATATCCCTGCAGTATGTGCATCCATCTGATATTTAATGTTGGAGATCTGATGGCATACTACGGGTTTCGTGAGTATGTGGACCCAAGTAGTGGGCACTCCCAGCCGCCCACACTTCCACTCTTGTTGCCTTGCCACCCCAATAGCCCAACCACGTTTGATGGCCACAACTACTCATCCACTTCAGATACCTACCCACCTGGGGACTCGTCTTCTTTGGTTCTACCTACGACGCTGTCGATCGCACCGGGATCCACCACTCGTGAATTGAGTGTTGAGAGCAACACAGAGACCAGACTTCATCAGTACATTCCTACTACAGACGTTGATGATGTATGTGTACTTGCAACAGAGCTTGATCGATTCGTCCCTGGACTTCGATTTCAATACGACCTTCTCCATTCACCGGAGTTGACAAATTTTCAGTCGGGGGAGTTGATAGCCGAGAACACTCTTCCGTCGACGACACATGGATGACTTTTAGTGACCTCTTCGAGTCTTACCTGGCATACATCGAGAGAACTCCAATCCCTATTCATTGGGAGATGAATTCTTTCAAGCTGGTGAGACGAGCACCTGCAGTGGAGGATGAGTTTTGGGCCTATTCGGGGACAATTGGTGACTTTCTATATATGACGTGCCCGAATCGATGATCGGGCTCCGCAGATGTGTCCGGATTCGCGTTGTGAATTGATTTAATACATTACTTCATTAGTATGCGTTGTATTTTGATGTATTTGGGTGACTCCACATCCGACCAATCATAGTCGTTGAAGGTGGGATGCTCTAACCTTTATTTTATTATAAATGCATAGGTAGTGGGCTGATCCAGGCTATTGCAAAATTTGGCGAAATTATTTCCGGATTCAGGCGATTCCGCCACGGTGCCGACTCCGTGAAACCCTAGGTGACGACTCCTAGCTGCGTATCTCCTTCCCCGAGGTTTTCCCTAACCCTAAGATCTTTTTCCCCTCCCAAAGTCCCTCCCGCAGCCCCCTACAACCTCCAAAACCAACTACTATCTCTGCCCAGAAGAATGTAAATTCCTTTTCAAATCACTGTTCATTAATGAAATTAAATATTCATTTGATATAGTTTTTTTTCCTGCTGTCCACCGACGACCTGAATACCCCTCCAGGAACTCCTCCGTCACCATGTCTTCCTCCATACAACAACTCAATTTTCCCTCCCATAATCCAGCAAGCCGCCACCCTCTCCTCCCCATTCTCTCCAAGTAGCCCCCCCCCCCCCCCCCCACACATTTCCAGCTGTCTATTCCCTATCCCCACAACCCCTCTTCTCGTGAAACCACCTCTGTTAGCTCTCCCCCCTCCAGTTCAGCCAAGATCCGGGAATTTTAGCCTCCAATCCATCTTTGTCCATCCATACTCCCTCTCTTTGCCCGGATCCGCTACCAAACATCGGATCCCTCCTTCGCTCGAATTGACCCCTATGTGGCCGGATCAATCCATTTCTGGATCAATTCCACCATCCACCGCCGAGGACAACCACCTACGCCGTTTTCCACACCCCGGTTCCACCTTGGATCGTCACCCACGCATCTCCAGATTCTTCAGTGCCTTGGTCAGCCCCCTACCTGATGAGTCTTCGTTGTGCTGGGTTATTATTTTCAACACATTTATACTGCATTGGATCTTATACCCGTTTGGACATTTTGTATGATATTTGTTTGTTTTTATATTATTATTGTGATTTACAGAAGTTTATTTGTCACACACTCTATCTTTGACACTCCACGCGGAGGAAAACCTAAGCTTATTTGCCCTAATAAATTATTTGTATCTTGCTGTGAATTTATCGACGTGAAATGTTTTAATTATTATCTAACTAATTATGTACAAAAAGACCGGTCCCAACGGGACCGGTTGGGACCGGCCCGGTAAGGACTGGCTCAGGACCGGTCCCGGTTAGGACCGGTCCGGTCCCGGACCGGTCCCAGGGGGCCTAACAAGGCCCCCTTTTTTTTCCCTGGAACCGGTCCAAGACCGGTTTAAGACCGGTCTTGGACCGGTCCCAGGCTTATTACCTGGCAGCAAAGCTGCCAGGTAATAATGCCTGGCAGCAGCCAGCAGGGGAGGCTACCAGCCTTCCCAACGGCTCTAATTAGAGCCGTTTTTTTACTTTTTTTTTAATTATTATTTTTAGTTTTTTTTTTAATAATTTTTCATTAATAAATAAAAAAAACTAAATTAAAATAATTAAAAAAAAAAAAATTGGGCTAGCCCGGGACCGGACCGGTCCAGGACCGGTTTGGGACCGGTTTGGGACCGGTATTCCGGTCCCGGCAGTCCCCTTTTTAGGGGGAAGACCGGTCCCGGACCGGGACCGGTTTTGCCAGGGACCGGTCCGGGACCGGACCGGAAAAAACCGGTCCTTCCAGGGACCGGTTTTTATCTGGCCCGGAGGTCTTTTTGTGCACGCCTATATCTAACTATGACTTAACCGTCGGATTTGCATATCATGTAGGGTTATGTCGTTGATTTCTCGCCACCTATAAATTTGTCGTGCATCACATACATTAATTAATGGGGGTGCTTAGGCTTCAAGCAAGGAATGAATAAAAGTAATATATAAGTTTAATTTATTTTTGTGTTCTTCTAAATACTCCACTATCTCTTTCTGATCCTCTTCAACCCAGTTAGTTCATCTTCCTCAACGACAATCTTGTAACTGATTACAACACAGAGTCCTTGTCATGGAAGCAACCACGGTGAAGAAGAAAAGCTCAACTCGTACATTTGGAGAGCTGAAGGCAGAATTACACTCACAATTTTTTGAGGAAGAGAAAGAGAAGCGCCCACAAAAAAAAAAGCGATTTCTTTCGACTTGTGAATCCATGTTTCCCGGACCTCGATTTGGTTTTGGAAGCCCGACCAAGAAATTTCGCGCCCCATTCAGGGCGTACAAAGCTCCACACATATCGACGTCATCAATAGTAAAAGTGAGGGTTGTTTTGTCGTTTTTGCTCCATCTCCATTGAGATAAAAACACCACCGCTACAAAAATCTATTTGGTAATCCTCCAATTCTCATTGTCACCACTCCAAAATATCATTTTGACCGTTTTTTGAGAACACAACCACCCCCGCCATTCCTCACCCCTCCATTGCTAATACTTCAATTCACACAAGGAGAATAATGTGTGAAATGTCCCTAAGAAAACAAACACAATCACCATAAAACAAAATCAGCAAACTAATCTCATAAAACAAATCAGCTATTGACTTGCGAGTGTTGAGTATAGCCGAGTGTTGTTCTGATGGACGAAACTACAATCATCGAATATAAGCTATAAACCAATCGGATTACTAATAAGATGTTCTCTCACGAGAACTTTGCAATTAATCCGCAATGAATTCTCTCAAAACAGATATCTCTAACTGTAAGTGTCCTCTCATATGTAATTGGTAAAATTAATTAACAGAGAAAGAGAGGAGCAGAGACGGATCTAGCCTTCGTGTTCGGCCACAGAGTCAATCGCAGGTGGAACGGGGGACACTCGTCGGAATCTAGCCTACGGGCCGCCGGAGACTCTTGCCGGCATAGAGGACGGGAACACGAGCTTCTCGCTGGGACCGATGAAGAAAACACGGGAGGTCCACGAGCGGCGAATGCAACTATAGAGCAGATCAAATTCTCATGGAGTAGAATGCTCAACTCGCTGCGGCAGCTGCAGTCAGCGTCAGCATGGAAATTGGCGTTATGTTTTTCACTGCAGCTGCTTGCCGCTGCTGCACAGATCTCCCAAACAGGTGAAATACTAAAAGTTAAATGCAGGCTTGAGGGAATTCAAAAGAAGGCACTGATCATCCATGGAAAGAGATCAGATTATTACTGCTAAAAATAATTGCAAGAAAGATGCATCCATCAGAAATCTTAAATATTCAGACACTCTTCATGGATGAAGAAGAAATCTTCATTTAATCCATAACTAAAAAAAGTAGAAATGGATGATGCTCTTCTCCGTCCATGGAAACAGAGAAGAAGAACAATTGGCATCAGAAAAATCTCGAATGACAAACTTAATTTTATGAACATTGAAGAATCTAGCGGCAAAGTACCAAAAGTTTAAGTTTAAAGTAGAAGAGCAGCAATCAAATGATTCAATGTTCCTGGAAGTACAGAAGCAACAGAGTACAAGAGATGGCTAAGCTTTAATGTAAGCAGCAGAATTATAATTGAATAATCAACAACAAAAAATCTGCACAGATCTTCAGACTAAACAACATGTAAAGCAGACTTTTTTTTTTGTATGCTACTGCAATGGTTAGATTCAGTAGAGCTAGGCGGCAAGAGTGCTGCTGCCATTAATGGGACTGAAGGAAGAAGGAATCCCGTCAATTATCTCAACAGGATACCTGTTGATGCAGTCCTCCCATGGCCCTTCCGGCGAAGGCTTCACGTTTCGAAGGGCCTGCCAAACCGCGCTGTTGCATTTGAATCCGCTGCCAAAAGCGATCTGCCACACACGATTTCCCCTGCGCATCCTCCCTTTGGCCTCAATGTAGGCCAGCTCGTACCAGATTGAGCTGGATGAGGTGTTTCCGAATCGGTGGAGAGTCATTCTCGACGCCTCCACGTGAATCGGCCGGAGCTGCAGATTCTTCTCGAGCTCGTCGATGACCGCCCGTCCTCCGGCGTGGATGCAGAAGTGCTCGAAGGCGAGTTTGAAGTCGGGGATGTACGGCTTGACCTTCGCGTTGAGCAGCTTGTTGGCGACCAGCGTGGCGAAGAAGAGGAGCTGCTCGCTGATGGGGAGGACGAGGGGACCGAGGGTGGTGATGTTGGTCTTCAGGGCGCCTCCGGCGATCGCCATGAGGTCTTTCGAGAGATAGACACCCACCTTGTGATCGTCGTCCTGCTCCTGATACACGCAGCGGAAGGCCTTGTCATCTGCGCCTCGGTGGGTGCGGACGACGTGGATGAGGCTGTATTTTGAGCGGCGGCGATCGGCGGAGCGATTGGAGAGCAGGACGGCGGCTCCGCCGACGCGGAATAGGCAGTTGGGGATGAGCATGGATTTGCGGTTGCCGAAATACCAATTCTGGGTGATGTTTTCCGTGCTGACGACGACGGCGTAGGTATTGCGATGGACCTGGAGAAGGTCGCGGGCGAGGTCGATGGCGATGACGCCGGCGCTGCAACCCATGCCGCCGAGGTTGAAGCTGAGGATGTTGCCGCGGAGCTTATAGCGATTCACGATCATGGCGGAGAGGGAAGGGGTGGGATTGAAGAGACTGCAGTTGACAACGAGGATACCGATGTCTTTCGATTTGATACCGGTGTTGCGAAATAGGGTTTCAAGAGCACCGAACATGACCTGCTCGGCCTCATCGCGGGCGGCGGACATGGACGGCCGTGGAGGAAGGTGGTGCATAGCATCCGGCACATACGTTTCTTCACCGAGGCCGGATCTCTCCAGGATCTTGCGCTGGAAGTTTAGGGACGACTCGTTGAAGTTTCCGCAAAGTCGGGAATGCTCCATAAATTGCGCGTATCGTACCTGGAGCCGATCTGGTGGGCGGTAGCAGGCAAAGTCGACGAGGAAGACCGGCCGCGGCCGGGTTAAGATGTAGACGGTGGTGCCGAAGACTAATACGGCGGAGCAGACGAGGATACTCACGAGATTGAACTGGAGGTTGACCCACAGCTGCCGGAGATCGTCGGGATCGGTTCGTCCGGCCTCAAGAACGATCACCACCATCAATGGTACCAGGAGCAGCGTAAGTAGATGTGTGATCAGATAGTGGTACCCTAGCTTCACGTGCTTGAGATTCACACTCTGCAAGAAATCAGGCAGACGGCGGCTCTGCCCTCGCTCCACCGGAGCCCACGGCGGCGGCGACCCGTTCTTCTCAGCCGCCGCCCCTTCCATTTCCTGGTTTAGATCTATCAAATCTCCGATTTCCTCCGAGAGGGGATTCTCAATAATAAGGAAACGGAATCGATAACGGTTATCTTGGTCTAACACGAAACTTGACGTGGGCAGTGACAGGCGGCCGCCATAAAAAATTAAGGTCAAAAGAAAGATAATGGATGCAAATGTAGCCCTAGTCGTGACATTATTGCGCCGAGAAGTTCAAATCTAGAAATGGGATCTGGCGTGGGGGAAGGTGAAGAAGAAGAAGAAGCCTGACTAATCTCGCGGCGGCGTCATCTCGGATGTGGAATAAGCGGCGGTGACGGAGAGCTGTCACTTTCTTCCGAGGAGAAGTTGGAAGGAGGAAGAAGGGACAGCGGTGACGCCGCCGCGGTGAGATTCTCTGCGCCTCGGATTGATTCAAATGAATCAATGCCGCACGCGGTGCGCCGGGTCGGAGGTTAGCCGCAGGTGTCCTTTGGTACAGAAGAAAAGCCGCTGGCACTTCCGCACGTGCCATCACGTGAGGAACGTGCAAATATTTAATTATGTTAAACGTTAAATTTTATTATTATTATTTTGTTACCGAGGCTTTGGTTTGATTTAGCGCAGTTCCCTTATTTTTTCCGGTGACTTTAGCTATTATTATACAATGTATGTTTGAAAAGATAATGCCCACTGCTAAAAAAAAAAAAAACTAGTTTTGAACAAAAATACATGAATTTTATTGGGTGAGGTCGGGCGCTCACGAACGGTTTATACTGCTTTGCGCGCGATCCGCGCCACAACCGTCACGAACCGGATTGTAATCATCGCGCGCGAGATCCTAACTCCTGCGCACGGGATCCTAACTCCCGCACGCGGGATCACCAACCACGACGGGGGATCCTGCGCGCCGCCTTCCTCTAGGTCGGCCGTCAGTCGGCTGCCCCCTCTCCTCTCCGACCGCCAACGACGTGGTTGGCTGGGAGGCGGCTTCCCCAAAGGGGTCGACCGCTCCTTTTCTCGTCGGCCGCCTATGGCAAGGCCGACCCGGGAGGCGTCGGCCCCAAATGGACCGGCCGCACCTTTTCTCTCCGGCCGGCCGGCCGGGAGGCGCCGCCCCCAAAGGACCGGCTGCCCCCCCCCCCCCCCCCCCCGACCGAGGACTTTGGCCGGCCCCAGAGAGCCGGCTGCCCCCTCTGTCGCCCCCGTAAGGGGCGTACGCCGATGTAACCGCCCACGAAGTGGGCGGTTGGGGGTAGTTTCCACATGTAACCACCCTCGTTGCCCGTTGGGCCGTTTTCGAAGCCGGACAGGTCTATTTTGGGCCCAAGGGCAGGCTCAGTATTTTCCTAAAAAGAGGGATCTGTGTGTCTTAAATAGAGGGATCCTATTCGTCCGGTTGGTAGTTACGGTCGGAAATTACATGGTTGCCCCTCTCCGAACAAATAAATAGACCGCTAATCATTCTCATTTGGCCAACTTCGGAACTTGGATTTTATCTGAATCCCTCTCTCTCTCTCTCTCTCTCGTATTTTCTCTCTCGTGTTCTCTTTCCTCCTTCAAAGGTCCACCGTCATCGTCCTCGTCGTCAAGGCAAAGTCCGTGGCCAACGAACTCGCCTCCAAGTCGAAGACTGTTTGCAATCTTATCAGAACAATTCAGTGTCTGTAGGAAGATGATCGCTCTTCGTCCGCAGCTACCGACATCTATAGTGCACAGTCTGCAGGACTTCCATCATGCCAGCTCAGCCGTCCTCCACCGATTGTCCAGAAGTGCGCGAGCATTATCCCGCAAGCTGAACACCCTATCTCTCTCTCTCCCCCTCAAGTTGTAACGAGCTGCGGCCGTTGCCCTTTATTCTACAAGAGAAGCCTTATAATTGTTAGGAATGACGCCTACCAACTCTCCCAAAATCCCGGAGTGTTAGGAAGGGCGCTACCAATTCATTTATAATATTTTAGCAGGACCGGTCAAACTGTTTGCATGGCTCCCTCACACTTAAACCGTGCCCGGAACTCCCATGTACTCATGCCCGGAGCCAACCCGACTCCCTTGCATTAAAACATACCATGGAGTTCCCCTGCACCCATGCCAGGAGCCAACCCGAGTGCGCCCGGGAGGCACCCCATCCAACACCTGGATGGAGGGCCACACCCAACAAACTCCCCCTGGAACGCCATCCAGGGGGATCGAACCCATGACCTCCCCCTCGGCTCTGATACCAGTTGTTGGAAATCTGGAGCGCCGAGAAGTAGAAATCCGAATACGAATAACAAATCACAAAGCACAAAAACAGAACAATCACAAACATAGCGATATACAGAGGTTCACCCAAACCGGGTTACGTCCTCTCTCCCCTTCTTCTCCCCTCTTGTATTCACCAGAAAGTTACAGATTACACCAAAGGTTACAAGGATCTAAACCCGATCCTACCTTCTTTCTTCATGGACAAGAAAAACCGTAGAAGAATACCTTCTGGATCGACGCCGACGGAAAACCTCGTACACGCCTCCAAAAGAATACGTCGCCGCAAGTCTGTAAAAAGATCGATTCATCCGTATCCCTAAATGGGGAATAAACATATAAATAGACTTCCGCATCCGCGATCGTCGAACGAGCAAAGTTCGTTCGACGATCGGCAACCACGATCGTCGAACGACGATGGTCGACCGATCCGTGGACATCGACTATCGGCGATCGTCGAACGATCGGCAACCGCGATCGTCGAACGACGATGGTCGACCGATCCGTAGACATCGACGATCGGCGATCGTCGAACGATCGCTGGGGTCGACGATCGGTGATCGTCGAACGAGCAAGACCAGTCGACGAAAAGCGACCAAGGCCGTTCGACGATCTCCGAACCCCGTTCGACCACTGAACAACCTTCATAAAAATTTTGGGACCTCTGCCAGGGGCGGCTGCCCCCGGACCCCCGCTGTCGTCGGCGCCAGATATGTCGGAGGGGTATCACACTTCGATTCCTCTAAACTCACGTGGGCTAACCCGGTGTGAGAAATAAGAGGACCGGAAGTGTTCCACAACCCCAACATTCTCCCACTTGTTGGACAGCTTCCGTAGATGAGAGCAGCTCCTCCAATCTTCCTCTTCAACCCCACTGTTGTTGCACACCATTCAAACTTAGCAATAGGCACAGCCTTGGTAAGAAAATCAGAACTATTCTCCTTGGTATCAACCTTGTCCAGTTGGACCTCCTGCTTCTCTACCTTTTCCCTGATGAAGTGAAATTGGATGTCTATGTGCTTTGTCCTAGCATGGAAAGCCGGATTCTTGGCTAACTGAATAGCTCCTTGACTATCACACCATATCTTCACAAAACCTTGCTCAAAACCGAGCTCCCAACACAACCTCCTCAGCCATATGGCTTCCTTACCGGCATGTGTAAGAGCCATATACTCAGCCTCCGTCGACGAGAGTGCCACTACTCCTTGCCGCCGACTCATCCAACTAACAACACCACCAAATAATGTAAAAACATACCCACTGGTGGACCTCCTGCTATCCAGGTCACCTCCCCAGTCAGAGTCCACGTATCCGACCACGTCCAGTACTCTTCCAGTTTCAGCACCTTCATAACATATAGAATAATTTAAAGTGCCACGAAGATACCTGAACACCCGCTTCACAGCATTCCAGTGCTCCTTCCCTGGTTTGGCCATGTACTGGCTCAGCACTCCCACTGCTTGTGCTATGTCAGACCGAGTACAAACCATGGCGTACATGAGGCTTCCCACTGCACTTGCATATGGGACCTTCACCATGTCCTCCATCTCCTCATGTGTCTTGGGACACATCTCCGCAGATAGCTTATTCCCCACGGGCATAGGGGCACCAATAGGCTTGCAGTCAGTCATGTTGAACTTCTTCAACACCTCTTCGACGTACCTTTGCTGCCCCAGCCAAAGCTTCTTCTTGCTCCGGTCCCTGGTAATCTGCATCCCCAAGATCACACTTGCCGGACCCAAATCCTTCATTTCGAACTTGGCCGAGAGCAACTTCTTCACCTGTTGGATCATTTTGACACTATTCCCTACGAGCAACATATCATCTACGTAGAGTGTCAAGAAAGTGAAGTGTTCTCCCTTCCTTTGGATATAGATACAGTGGTCCGAATTCGACCTTTCAAAACCCAACTCCAGCATGTAGGTGTCGAATTTCTGGTACCACATCCTCGGAGATTGCTTAAGTCCATAAAGGGACTTCTTCAACCTGCACACCAGATCCTCCTTGCCATTGGCCTCGAATCCTTCAGGTTGCCGCATGTAAATCTCCTCCTCTAGATCCCCGTGAAGAAACGCCGTCTTCACATCCATTTGTTCAATCTCCAGATCATGCACAGCCGCAATGGAGAGAATTATTTTGATAGAAGTGAGCTTGGCCACCGGCGAGAAAATCTCGTCGTAGTCCACACCTTCCACCTGTGAGAAGCCCTTGGCAACCAACCTCGCCTTTTACTTCTCTATGGTGCCATCCTCCTTAACCTTCTGCTTGAAGACCCATTTACTCCCAATGGCCTTCCTCCCTTTTGAAAGCTTGCACAGACTCCAAGTCTGATTCTTCCGCAGAGACTCCATCTCATCAACCATAGCAAGCTCTCACTAATTCGCATCAGCCCTCGACCTCGCATCCCTGGCTGAAATGGGATCTTCTCCAAGCATGTTCAAGCAATATTGTGCTCCAACCGCACCAAGGGAGTACCGGATTAGTGCCCTCCTTTCCCTCGTTGAGCGCCTCAGAAGTGGAGCATCAGCAACTTCCTCTTCTGATTCATCATCAAAGCTCACCTCCTCCAAACCATCAGATTCGGAATCCGAATCCGAAACAGCCACAGTAGTAATCTGAGCATCCTCTAGAGGAACTTCCTCCATGCTGCTTTCTACTACCACCTTTTGTAAGACCCCCATTTTTTTTTCTTTTTCAACACCGGGGTATTAGGCCCAGAACCGCCGCCTTGCGGTGATACCTTCTCACCCGGGAAGGTCGTCACTACAAGACGCCGGTTCTGCCGGCCGAATCGATCTCTACTGTAGCATAAGTATAAAAGTAAGTCCACAGAAATCACATATATAGAAAAATAAACTCCACGAAGGGAGTGTCCACAGATAGTACATATAATGAAAATCTCGGGCTTATGCCAGGTACATCAAGTCCTCACTACAAATCACTCATCGCGGAAGCAAACTAATACAACTACTAGTGTTCGGGACTCACAGTCCCTACTGTATGGACTCCGGTACTAGACTGTCCGATCTCCAAGCGTGCCGACCTCCGGGGCTGCTCCTCCATGCTAGGCTCCGTGGTCCCCTAAATGATGTGGTTCGAAAACCGTTAGTCTAAAAGACTAAGTCCTATCGTCCCCCACCCCTTCCCCTATGGCTCCAAAGTACCGAGCGGGGAGAAGGAAAGGGAAGGACTTGAAGGTGGAGAATAGTCAAATTGCAGATGACAGCGGAACTAAACTAATAGTGTAAGCATGATAATATACAAAATTAAATAAGTAACCTTAACTTATGTGAAAACTCATAAGCTAAGGGATCTCTTGCAAGGCTCCTATTATATAAAAAGTCTCATACCGATTTATACGATAGGGTGTCGGTTTTACTAGCAGGCATAACATATAAATAATACTGAAAGATAACCTTGACTTATAAGCACGCTCGCACGAACTTATAGGCCAAGGGGTCGTTTTGCAAGGCCTAATGTATAGAGCGTCCCATTCCGCTTATACATTAGGTGTCAGGTTATATGCAATGGTTATGCTATGAAATGCAAGTATGCTATGATGTGAACATGCAAGTGCAACTCACCCACTCGACTCTGTGTACACAGACCTTTAGTTCCCCCTTTTGGAGCCGTTACCTCCCAGGATACCTCCGTAGTGGCAGACGGAAGCGGTGGGTTGGGCCTCGCCCACCTCTAAACCAGTAAAGCACTACCGGTCAGACCTATCGTACGCCTCAACGCTTGGTGCACTAAGCGAATGCCTGCGTACTCTTGCTGGCTGGCGCACCGGACTTCTTTTGGCGAAGTGCTAACCACACTTGCCGAGTCAGCGTATTGGCGTCGGTGCATCGACCCTCCAATACCGAAGACCCACAACCTTATACCTTTTATGCACATGCAATAGTTATGAGTCCAACCAACAACCGAGCTAAAGCTCCCCGGACTATCCCGTCCGTCAACAACCGAGCCAAAGCTCCCCGGACTATCATGTCCGTCATAGTCAACAACCGAGCCAAAGCTCCCCCGGACCATCCCGTCCGTCATAATCCACAATCGAGCCAAAGCTCGCCGGACTAACCCGTCCGTCACAATCAACAGCACCACCCAACCTAATGAAATTTTGACTCTTCCTTACTACGAGAAAGACGATTTTTCGTCGATCACGAGCACCACCTAACACTAGCCAATCCAACTCTCACTACTCTTCCTATCTTTTTATTGTGAAATCATCCACATCTAACCACCCAATCAAAATGGCTAACTCCAATAATTATCCCAGATCATGTCTTATTGCAATTTAGCAATTTTGCTATATGCAGACCAACCTAGACGATACGTTGAACCGGATAGGAGATATTCTAAATAATCATCCGAATGCCCTAAATTATTTTCTGGAGACTTATCATGACACAAATGGACTAAATCCAGAAGATTATAATTTTCCTAATTATTCTGATATTTAATTAATTTTCCGTAAAGCTTCTAAGGGCTACCCATTGAGCATGAAGTGCACTTTTTAGAGATGTATAAAGCTTCATAAATTCATGATAAATTCTAAACAATCATTTAACAGTAAATCCAAGATATAACAATTTTTCAAGTATTCTAATGACTCTAATTTAATTTTGAGAATAAATCATTTTTCCTTTTATTAATGAAGTAAGTGCAGTAAATATTCATCTAAAAATTCTTAATTAATCTTCTAAAGCAGATACTATCCTAAAAACATCATTGGCCAAATTTCATAATTATTCAATGGGTATTGAGCCCTAGAATAAATATTTACTAAAATCTCAAAGAGCTATATTTGTGAATGAAGTATTGTATATATTCTCCTAAAAAATCATGAATAAAATTATACATCTAGATATTAATCTGAAAACATCATTGGCCAGGTTTCATAATCTTCCAGTAAGTAATTTGCTCTAAATGATTTATTGACTATAATTTCTCTTTTAAAAACTTGTGAAGAAAGTGCTAGATATAGTCAACTAAAATTTGTAATAAAATTCAGGGATATTAATATTGACATAAAGCATCTTCTGACCAAGTTTCATCAGATTCAAATGAACAGAGTAATCAAAATAATTATAGCACCTGTTTGAGCAAATTGTTACTTAACACATGATGTACTTGAAATATAATCCATAAAATCCTAAATAAATTACTAAGGGTGATTCCTAGTCTAAAACTTACCCCACCCAAGTTTCACAACCTTTAAATAAGGTTTAGTGACTGTTCTTTCAAAGTTGAGCTTCTACACTAAATTTAGGGTTAGGGTTTTGAGGTGTCTACCTACCTCCAAATCCTCTAAGACTCCTTCCAGAGGACTTAAGTTATGCTAACATCAACTCTACTGAGTTTCAAGGTCATACAAGGGCATTTGCCCCTATGTCCTTCACAACCCTCAAAAGCCCTTCCTTAGGGTTTGAGTTTGTATTAGAGTAAAATCAACCCTAAAACATCCCATTTTCCCTAAGGGGGTGATAATGATCATACCAAGTTAGTGGTCAAAATATCAGCTTCTGTCGAGGTGAGTTGACCACTCAAAACCTCAAGTACACTTTTACTTAAAAATCCTTCTTTAAGGTAGAACTAGGGATAGATAATTCCCTAACCAAAACAACTTCAAATGAGGTGAAATTATTACCAGAGCCATAACATGCCCTATAAGACCACCCACTAAAATTTGGGGAGTTTTGAGATGTTTGGGACACCTAAATAATTTATTCATGGATTATTAAATTTTTCTAAAAACTATAGAAAAATGTTCTCCAAAAATTCTAATTTTTGGATATGTCCTAGATATAGATAATAATAGCCCATACCCCAAATTTCAAGTCATTTGGAAGTTTGGTTTGGAATGGGCATCAAATTCATTCTCTGGTCAGCCCTATGTATAGATCTCACCAAAATGAGTGTTGTGATCTAACCAGGACTCCAAATTGACTCAAATATATTTTAAAATAAAGTAGACTCATAGATCTACAATTTTCATGTTAATAGTTTTTCCTGATCTAGCCTCTAAGTATTTTTTCCAATTTATTTAATGTGACAGATAATTTCATTCAGAAATTGCTTTAAAAAATATAATCTAATCTTTATGGTACTGTTCATCTTCCTCAACAGCCCGAACAGAGCTTTAAAAACTCATTTTCCTGTAGCTTTTCCGTGAGCTACTGCTGGCCATCCGGCCACTTTCCCGGCCAGCCACCACCACCACCACCTCCGTTGAGGCGAGGGCTACCGTCGGGTGGCGGCACGGCCGCCGGAGTGGCGGTTTCCGGCGAACCCGACCACCATTTTTTTGGAAAAACCATGGAAAACTTCACCCGATCCAGCTCTTTTGAGCCCGATTTTCTCTCCTAATAACTTCTAAGATCTATCCATAGAAGAAGGAGTAGAGGAGGACCTGCACACGAGCTTGGATGCGGGTGGAGCGGCGGGAAACCATGGCGGCGGTGGTGGTCGGATTTCTGAAACTTCACGGTGGGCAGCCTTCTTCCTTCCAGTTAGCAATTCGAAAATGATCTCCTCCTCCTACTGAAGGAGTTAATAAGGTCAGTTGGGGTGTTAGGTGGCTTTGGATGCATTGCCATTTTTTTTTGGGCAAGGTCAAAGTTGGCGGCCATGGTTGGTAGGGGAGAAGGCATGGCTCCAACCAGTCAAGGATTGGCTGGTTGGATTGGGGCTGCCTTCCTGGTCCTAATGCAATGAATGGAGGAGGTTGGGGAGGGGGAGGATGAGCACAAAGTCTTCCTTCATTCTTTTTCTCTCTCCTCCATGGGTGGCTTTCTCTCTCCTAGTCACCAAGCCTGAAATTTGTCTCCTTCCTATCCCATGGCAGCCCACAAATCTATTTCCTTCATTAGAACAAGGTTAGCCCAATTGCAAATGGGCTTGAGCACAAGTTAGCCCATTTGGCTAGGTTTGACTCCAAGTGGGCTTCGGGTTGACTTGACCTTTTTGACCTTTTGGGTCAACATCAATAGGTTCTTAGTGACCCATTGGCCTCCCCTAAGGCCTAGGTGGGGTTGGATTGGACCTTGAAGGTCACTTGACCCTTAACTAGGGCACTTTGACCATTTTAGGTCAAGAGTTGACTTTAGTCAACCTAGCCTTTTTGATTGGTCCTAATAGGTCCTTGGTGACCCTTTGACCTCTCACTAGGGTTATGAGGGTATGTGTGGGGTCCACTTGGCTAAGGGACTGCAATTGACCCTTGTGTAGGCCAGTTTGACCTAATTAGGGTTATAGTTGACTTTGGTCAACTCAGCCCCTTTGACTGCCTCCCATGGGTCCTTAGTGACCCATTGACCCCTCACTAGGGTTATAAAGGTATGGGTGGGGTCTTGGTGAAGCCCCATGATCACCTTAAACCAAGGTTTTGGAATTTACTATTTGCAGACCATAGTACCCCTATCCACACCACCAGGTCCACTTGACTCTTTCTTGGGCTTCCTAGGGTTTTGTCATGACAAAACCACTCTTAGGGGTCTAGTTGGAAATGGGATGTTACAAATCTCAATAAACAAAACAAAGATTTCGTCCCCGAAATCAAGGTTAAGCCTACGGGGACTCCTGTCAGGGAGCGAGAAACTTGTAACATCCCATGAGAGTTGAAAGTTTTACGTCACGACACCATGTTTATTATGTGAGGTTCAAAGGTGTTTGTCAATTTTAAGACCAATTTGCCCAATTGGCAAAGTCTAGATCCCAATAAACAAAAGTTTAGCTCATATCCTTGAAATTTCAGTTCTACTAGTTTAAAATATGAAGGTAAATTGAACATCATGAGTGGTTGTGAGGAATACCTGACTGAAGAGTTCCGGGTATCTTTGTCGCATCAAGTCCTGGGGCTCCCATGTGTGCTCCTCTCTTCCGTGATTTCTCCACAGGACCTTGATTAACGGAACCTTCTTGTGGCGTAAAACTCGTACCCCCTTGTCGTCAATCCGGACCGGTTCTAGGTGAACTGACCGATCAGATGCTATCGGTCTATCTGTGGTTGTAACTTGCTGCTCTGGACGTAGTAGAGCTCTCCTAAGAGAGGATATATGGAATACGTCGTGCAGACTCGCCAGCTCCGGTGGCAGTTCCAGCCTGTATGCCAAGGGACCGATCCGCTCCTGGATCCTATAAGGCCCCATGTATCTTGGGCTGAGCTTCTTCCTCTATCCGCGTACCCGAGTAGCTCCATGCATGGGTCGGATCTTCAAGAACACCTGATCTCCTACCTGGAATTCCACCTGATGGTGCCGAGCGTCGTAATACTTAGCCTACCGGCTCTGTGCTTCCAGCATCCTGTCTCGTATTAATCTTACCTGAGCCTCGGTGTCCTCGACGAACTCCGAATCCAACGCCTTAGGGTCCTCGTCCTGTATCCATGACAGAGGAGTCCTTCACTTTCGTCCATACAACGCCTCATAAGGAGCCATTTTTATACTGGACTGGTAGCTGTTATTATACGAGAACTCGATCAGTGGTAATAACTTCTCCCATGGTTCACCGCGATCTAATATGTAGAGTCATAGTAAGTCCTCCAGAGTCCGGTTGGTCCGTTCTGTCTGTCCATCCGTCTAGGGATGAAAAGCCGTACTGAAGGTTAGTCGAGTGCCCAAGTAAGTTTGCATTGACCTCCACTCCCTGGACGTAAATCGTCCATCCCGGTCCGACACAATCGTCTTGGGGACGCCATAGTAACGGACGAACTGCTCCACAAATTTTCAGACTAACACCCCCACCGAGTCATCCTTCCTGATTGGAATAAACCTCGCCACCTTCGTTAGTCGGTCGATGATCACCCATATCAAATCGTTCCCTGTCCTGGATCGAGGAAGTCCATGTATAAAGTCCATGGCGATATCATCGAACTTCCACTCTGGTACTGGGAGTGGCTGCAATAATCCTGCAGGGTTTCTGCACTCTGCTTTTACTAATTGGCACGCCTTGCAACGGGTCACGAAGTAGGTGATATCCTTCTTCATGCCGGGCCAGAACATAGTCTTCTTCAGATCTGCAGTCATCTTCGTAATCCCTGGGTGTACCGAATATCGACTGCAATGAGCCTCCATCATGATGTCCTCCCGGATCTGGCCTCACTCTGGTATGTAGACCCGTCCTCTGAAGCATACTAAATCATCCCTCAGTGTGTAATCTCCCGCAGTGCCTGCTTCTAAGGACCGGAATATCGGCTCTAGCTGGGTATCCTGCCTCTGTCCATCCTTGACCCGTTCTCGTATGTCATCCGTGGCGATTAATGACGACAGATATTCTCGGTATAACTCAGGGTGATCCTCAGATACCAGGGATATTTGCATCTTATCAAACATCTGTATTAACTCCAAGGCCATCAATGGTGTTCCTACTTCAGTATTTGCGATCTTTCGGCTCAATGCATCTGCTACCACATTCGCCTTTCCCGGGTGGTAGTGCATCTCGTACTGGTAGTCTGCCAAAAATTCTACCCATCATCTCTGTCTGATATTTAGCTCCTTCTGCGTGTCCACATACCTCAAATTTTTGTGGTCAGAGTATATGTCGCAGTGGACACCGTACAGATAGTGACGCCAGACTTTTAGTGCAAAAATGACCGCTCCCATCTCTAAGTCATGAACTGGGTAGTTTTGCTCGTGCTTCTTCAGCTGCCGAGAAGCGTAAGCTATCACATGGCCATTTTGCATAAGTACTGCACCCATGCCCTGGTAGGAGGCATCGGTGTAGACCTGGAATCCTTCTTTCCCTGAAGGGAGGGCAAGTATAGGAGCCGAAGTGAGTCGCCCCTTTAGCTCTTGAAAAGCCTCTTCGCATCGTGGGGTCCAGATAAAGGGCACCTCCTTCCTTGTCAGAGATGTGAGTGGAAGGGCGATACGAGAGAATCCCTCTACGTACTTCCGGTAGTAACCGGCGAGTCCTAGGAAACTTCGTACATTTGTGGCCGCCTTCAACTGTGGCCAGTCCCGGACTGCTTGGATCTTGGCCGGGTCCACTGCCAACCCAGCACCACTGATGATATGGCCTAGGAAGGCCACCTCCTTCAACCAAAACTGGCATTTGCTGATCTTCGCATAGAGCTTGTGCTCCCGTAGTCTCTCCAAAGTCAGCGTCAGATGCCGAGTGTGCTCCTCTTCCGTCCTAGAGTAGATCAGGATGTCGTCTATGAATACTATGACGAACACATCCAAGTAGGCCTCAAAAACCCGGTTCATGAGGCTCATGAATGCCGACGGAGCATTTGTGAGCCCGAAGGGCATCACTGTAAACTCATATAGCCCATATCTGCTACTGAAAGCAGTCTTTGGAATATCCTCCTCCTGGATCCGTAGTTGGTAGTAACCCGACCTTAAATCCAGCTTCGAGAAATAATGGGCTCCCTCCAGCTGGTCGAATAATTCGTCTATCTGTGGGAGCGGATAGGTATTCCGGACGGTCAGCCTGTTTAGTGCTCGATAATCGATGCACGGGCGAAGTGTCCCATCCTTCTTCTTCACAAATAAGACCGGGGCTCCCCATGGCGAGGAACTCGGTCTAACAAATCCGGCTTCCACCAGTTCCTGGAGTTGGCTTCGAAATTCTGTCAGCTCTTTTGGGGCCATCCGGTAAGGGGCTCTAGCTGCCGGCTTAGCCCCCGACATCAGCTGTATCCAGAAATCCTGCTCCCGATGCGGGGGTAGCCCAGGCAGTTTCTCTGGGAATACGTCGGCAAAATCCCGTACCACCGGAATATCCGAGGTGGAGACCTTGGCCTCAGTCATTTCAAATATTACCTCATACACTTCTTCCTCCTGTAAGTGAGCCTTGACGGCCTGTACAGATGACAACATGAGAGGGGGAATAGATCTACTACCTTCAATGACGAGGTAGGAATCTCCATGTCTCACGGTAACTCTCTTGGACGTGCAGTCAATTTGAGCATGATTCCAGTTCAACCACGTCATTCCTAGGATCAAATCAAAGATTGGTATCTTTATGATCGTCGCTGGAGCTTCAAATATCCTCCCGCCGATCTCCGCCTCCATATTGCAGTGGTTAGAGGTGAACAACTCTGATCCGTCGGGTAATCGTATCCTCATCACCCGACCCGTGAATCGTTCCACGCCTTCCAACCCTTCTATGAAGGCCTCCGATACAAATGAGTGTGAAGCAACCGTATCAAATAGCGTATAAGCGAGTTTGCCGTTGATGAAAACTATTCCTGGGGTTTTGGGAAAAATTAAATGTCTTAGAATCTAGCTATGGTTTTCTTTCCTAGATTGTCACATCTATATAAAATTTAACTTCATGAGGAAATAACTTTAAAAAAAAAAATCAGACGTACCAGTGATTACTTGTTCCGGGTTTCGGGGCTGAGCCAAATCCAGTGCATAAATTTGCTCCCTCTGTTGCCTGCGATCTGCACCCAGGAAACAACATCCCCGACCACGTCCTCGTCCTCCAAACTGCTGGGCATGCGGGGCAGCCTGTGGTGCTGGTAGAGGTGCTTCCCTCATGGGGCAGTTTCTCCGAATATGCCCTATCTGATGGCAGTTGTAGCACTCTGGTGGGGGAAATGCCATGCCCTCGGGTCTTGGTGCCTCCCTCATCTGAAGAGGTTGAGAAGCCATTACCACCGGCTCCCTCGGCTCCTGCCTCACTTCCTGACGAGGCTGGTCCTCTGTCCTTCTTCCACCTGGTATAGCACCTTGCCGCTGATCATTTCGGGCTCTCCGGCCCTGATCCTCCGCTTGCCGTTTCCGGCCCCGAGTGGTGTGCCAATCGGCCTCAATCCTCTTTGCCATCTTAAAAATCCAGGAGATAGGTCCGTCAGATACAAACAACAAGGCCTCCCTCAAGTCCTCCCGCAGGCCCTTATAGAATCTCTTGATATATCCCGCTTCGTCCAGCTGGTAAGAATCTGCATATCGAGCCAAATGGTCGAACTCCCGATGGTACTCCACCACTGTCCGGGTGCCCTGCTTCAGCTGTAAGAACCGCTCCTCCAACTCATCCCTGGCCGACTGCGGAACAAAATGCTCCAGCAGCGCGGTCCTGAACTCTTCCCAGGTAACTTCCGCAACCTCCCTATCAGCAAACCTTGTGTCTAGCAGCGTCTTCCACCACCTCTTGGCATGGGACTCCAGGCAGGAGACAACCAAGGCCACCCTCTCCTCCCAGGGACACCGTATCGCAGTCAGCATTTCGTACATAATATCTAGCCATTCTTCTGTCTGTACGGCGGATTCTGTCCCCAAGTAGGATGGAGGAGAGAGTCCTCGAAAGATGCTCAGCCAATTGGCCCCCGGGTTTGGCTGCGGAGCCGGAACCTGCTGAGTCCTGAAAGCATCTAGAATGGCCGTCAACGTTTGACCCATCTACGAGTGTAGGAATGGAGTGGGGACCGGGGAAGGTGGTGCAACAGTCGGAGTCTGCTGAACTCCGCCTTGTGGTGTTGGCTGCGATGGGGGCTGCGTAACAGAAGTCAAATATAAGAAGTCTCACAGATTTAACTAAAAGTGGACAATTTTCATGTGATTTCCCATATGGGCCCACCACTGCTTCCGCTGCTTAGTTTGTCCCCAAACTAAACTCGAGCGGGGGTGTCCCAGGGTTAGTGGACTGCGACCTTTTGATCGATATGTTTGCCTCTGATACCACTTGTAAGACCCCTATTTTTTTTCTTTTTCGACACCGGGGTCTTAGGCCCAGAACCGCCGCCTTACGGTGATATCTTTTCACCCGGGAAGGTCGTCACTACAAGACGCCGGTTCTGCCGGTCGAATCGATCTCTACTGTAGCATAAGTATAAAAGTAAGTCCACAGAAATCACATATATAGAAAAATAAACTCCACGAAGGGAGTGTCCACAGATAGTACATATAATGAAAATCTCGGGCTTATGCCCGGTACATCAAGTTCTCACTACAAATCACTCATCGCGGAAGCAAACTAATACAACTACTAGTATTCGGGACTCACAGTCCCTGCTGTCTGGACTCTGGTACTAGACTGTCCGATCTCCAAGCGTGCCGACCTACGGGGCTGCTCCTCCATGCTGGGCTCTGTGGTCCCCTAAATGATGTGGTTCGAAAACCGTTAGTCTAAAAGACTAAGTCCTATCGTCCCCCACCCCTTCCCCCATGGCTCCTAAGTACCGAGCGGGGAGAAGGAAAGGGAAGGACTTGAAGGTGGAGAATAGTCAAATTGCAGATGGCAGCGGAACTAAACTAATAGTGTAAGCATGATAATATACAAAATTAAATAAGTAACCTTAACTTATGTGAAAACTCATAAGCTAAGGGATCTCTTGCAGGGCTCCTATCGTATAAAAAGTCCCATACCGATTTATACGATAGGGTGTCGGTTTTACTAGCAGGCATAACATATAAATAATACTGAAAGAGAACCTTGACTTATAAGCACGCTCGCACGAACTTATAGGCCAAGGGGTCGTTTTGCAAGGCCTAATGTATAGAGCGTCCCATTCCGCTTATACATTAGGTGTCAGGTTATATGCAATGGTTATGCTATGAAATGCAAGTATGCTATGATGTGAACATGCAAGTGCAACTCACCCACTCGACTCTGTGTACACAGACCTTTAGTTCCCCCTTTTGGAGCCGTTACCTCCCAGGATACCTCCGTAGTGGCAGACGGAAGCGGTGGGTTGGGCCTCGCCCACCTCTAAACCAGTAAAGCACTACCGGTCAGACCTATCGTACGCCTCAACGCTTGGTACACTAAGCGGACGCCTGCGTACTCTTGCCGGCTGGCGCACCGGACTTCTTTTGGCGAAGTGCTAACCACACTTGCCGAGTCAGCGTATTGGCGTTGGTGCATCGACCCTCCAATACCGAAGACCCACCAACTTATACCTTTTATGCACATGCAATAGTTATGAGTCCAACCAACAACCAAGCTAAAGCTCCCCGGACTATCCCGTCCGTCAACAACCGAGCCAAAGCTCCCCGGACTATCATGTCCGTCATAGTCAACAACCGAGCCAAAGCTCCCCCGGACCATCCCGTCCGTCATAATCCACAATCGAGCCAAAGCTCGTCGGACTAGCCCGTCCATCACAATCAACAGCACCACCCAACCTAATGAAATTTTGACTCTTCCTTACTACGAGAAAGACGATTTTTCGTCGATCACGAGCACCACCTAACACTAGCCAATCCAACTCTCACTACTCTTCCTATCTTTTTATTGTGAAATCATCCACATCTAACCACCCAATCAAAATGGCTAACTCCAATAATTATCCCAGATCATGTCTTATTGCAATTTAGCAATTTTGCTATATGCAGACCAACCTAGACGATACGTTGAACCGGATAGGAGATATTCTAAATAATCATCCGAATGCCCTAAATTATTTTCTGGAGACTTATCATGACACAAATGGACTAAATCCAGAAGATTATAATTTTCCTAATTATTCTGATATTTAATTAATTTTCCGTAAAGCTTCTAAGGGCTACCCATTAAGCATGAAGTGCACTTTTCAGAGATGTATAAAGCTTCATAAATTCATGATAAATTCTAAACAATCATTTAACAGTAAATCCGAGATATAACAGTTTTTCAAGTATTCTAATGACTCAAATTTAATTTTGAGAATAAATCCTTTTTCCTTTTATTAATGAAGTAAGTGCAGTAAATATTCATCCAAAAATTCTTAATTAATCTTCTAAAGCAGATACTGTCCTAAAAACATCATTGACCAAATTTCATAATTATTCAATGGGTATTGAGCCCTAGAATAAATATTTACTAAAATCTCAAAGAGCTATATTTGTGAATGAAGTATTGTAAATATTCTCCTAAAAAATCATGAATAAAATTATACATCTAGATATTAATCTGAAAACATCATTGGTCAGGTTTCATAATTTTCCAGTAAGTAATTTACTCTAAATGATTTATTGGCCATAATTTCCCTTTTAAAAACTTGTGAAGGAAGTGCTAGATATATTCAACTAAAATTTGTAATAAAATTCAGGGATATTAATATTGACATAAAGCATCTTCTGACCAAGTTTCATCAGATTCAAATGAACAGAGTAATCAAAATAATTCTATCACCTGTTTGAGCAAATTGTTACTTAACACATGATGTACTTGAAATATAATCCATAAAATCCTAAATAAATTACTAAGGGTGATTCCTAGTCTAAAACTTACCCCACCCAAGTTTCACAACCTTTAAATAAGGTTTAGTGACTGTTCTTTCAAAGTTGAGCTTCTACACTAAATTTAGGGTTAGGGTTTTGAGGTGTCTACCTACCTCCAAATCCTCTAAGACTCCTTCCAGAGGACTTAAGTTATGCTAACATCAAATCTACTGAGTTTCAAGGTCATACAAGGGCATTTGCCCCTATGTCCTTCACAACCCTCAAAAGCCCTTCCTTAGGGTTTGAGTTTGTATTAGAGTAAAATCAACCCTAAAACATCCCATTTCCCCTAAAGGGGTGATAATGATCATACCAAGTCAGTGGTCAAAATATCAGCTTCTGTCGAGGTGAGTTGACCACTCAAAACCTCAAGTACACTTTTACTTAAAAATCCTTCTTTAAGGTAGAACTAGGGATAGATAATTCCCTAACCAAAACACCTTCAAATGAGGTGAAATTATTACCAGAGCCATAACATGCCCTATAAGACCACCCACCAAAATTTGGGGGAGTTTTGAGATGTTTGGGACACCTAAATAATTTATTCATGGATTATTAAATTTTTCTAAAAACTATAAAAAAATGTTCTCCAAAAATTCTAATTTTTGGATATGTCCTAGATATAGATAATAATAGCCCATACCCCAAATTTCAAGTCATTTGGAAGTTTGGTTTGGAATGGGCATCAAATTCATTCTCTGGTTAGCCCTATGTATAGATCTCACCAAAATGAGTGTTGTGATCTAACCAGGACTCCAAATTGACTCAAATATATTTTAAAATAAAGTAGACTCATAGATCTACAATTTTCATGTTAATAGTTTTTCCTGATCTAGCCTCTAAGTATTTTTCCAATTTATTTAATGTGACAGATAATTTCATTCAGAAATTGCTTTAAAAAATATAATATAATCTTTATGGTACTGTTCATCTTCCTCAACAGCCCGAACAGAGCTTTAAAAACTCATTTTCCTGTAGCTTTTCCGTGAGCTACTGCTGGCCATCCGGACACTTTCCCGGCCAGCCACCACCACCACCACCTCCGTTGAGGCGAGGGCTACCGTCGGGTGGCGGCACGGCCGCCGGAGTGGCGGTTTCCGGCGAACCCGACCACCATTTTTTTGGAAAAACCATGGAAAACTTCACCCGATCCAGCTCTTTTGAGCCCGATTTTCTCTCCTAATAACTTCTAAGATCTATCCATAGAAGAAGGAGTAGAGGAGGACCTGCACACGAGCTTGGATGCGGGTGGAGCGGCGGGAAACCATGGCGGCGGCGGTGGTCGGATTTCTGAAACTTCACGGTGGGCAGCCTTCTTCCTTCCAGTTAGCAATTCGAAAATGATCTCCTCCTCCTACTGAAGGAGTTAATAAGGTCAGTTGGGGTGTTAGGTGGCTTTGGATGCATTGCCATTTTTTTTTGGGCAAGGTCAAAGTTGGCGGCCATGGTTGGTAGGGGAGAAGGCATGGCTCCAACCAGTCAAGGATTGGCTGGTTGGATTGGGGCTGCCTTCCTGGTCCTAATGCAATGAATGGAGGAGGTTGGGGAGGGGGAGGATGAGCACAAAGTCTTCCTTCCTTCTTCTTCCTTCTCTTTCTCTCTCTTCCATGGATGGCTTTCTCTCTCCTAGTCACCAAGCCTGAAATTTGTCTCCTTCCTATCCCATGGCAGCCCACAAATCTATTTCCTTCATTAGAACAAGGTTAGCCCAATTGCAAATGGGCTTGAGCACAAGTTAGCCCATTTGGCTAGGTTTGACTCCAAGTGGGCTTCGGGTTGACTTGACCTTTTTGACCTTTTGGGTCAACATCAATAGGTTCTTAGTGACCCATTGGCCTCCCCTAAGGCCTAGGTGGGGTTGGATTGGACCTTGAAGGTCACTTGACCCTTAACTAGGGCACTTTGACCATTTTAGGTCAAGAGTTGACTTTAGTCAACCTAGCCTTTTTGATTGGTCCTAATAGGTCCTTGGTGACCCTTTGACCTCTCACTAGGGTTATGAGGGTATGTGTGGGGTCCACTTGGCTAAGGGACTGCAATTGACCCTTGTGTAGGCCAGTTTGACCTAATTAGGGTTATAGTTGACTTTGGTCAACTCAGCCCCTTTGACTGCCTCCCATGGGTCCTTAGTGACCCATTGACCCCTCACTAGGGTTATAAAGGTATGGGTGGGGTCTTGGAGTCTTGGTGAAGCCCCATGATCACCTTAAACCAAGGTTTTGGAATTTACTATTTGCAGACCATAGTACCCCTATCCACACCACCAGGTCCACTTGACTCTTTCTTGGGCTTCCTAGGGTTTTGTCATGACAAAACCACTCTTAGGGGTCTAGTTGGAAATGGGATGTTACACCTTTTCTGCAGTTTTTCCTTCCTCCGTTTGTGTGGTGACTTGAGGACGGGCTTTATGAAAGACCACATCCTTGCTATACGTCACCGTCCTCGTCACCGGGTTCCAAAGCTTATATCTCTTGATGCCATCTTTGTAACCCACAAAGATGCATCGCTCGGACTTCATATCCAGCTTCCCCCTCTTCTCCTTTGGAATGTGAACGTATGCATCACATCCAAAAACACGAGCATAAGCCAAATTTGGCTTCTCCTGGAAAATGGCCTCAAAGGGGGTACACCCCTTCACTGTAGATGTAGGGGTCCTGTTCTTCAAATGGTTAGTTGTAGCCGCCGCTTCAGCCCAGAACTCCACCCCCAAACCAGCCCAACTGAGCATGCACCTGGCTTTCTCCATCAATGTTCGATTGAGCCTTTCTGACACTCCATTCTGCTCTGGAGTATACGGCGTGGTCTTCTGCCGTGCAATCCCCTGCTCAGTATAGTACCGCTCGAAGGCGTCCGAGCAATACTCCCCTCCGTTATCAGAATGGAGAACCTTCACCTTCCTCTCCAACTGGTTCTCCACCAGGTTCTTAAAATCCTTGAACCTATCGAGAACCTCCGCCTTGGACCTGAGAAAATAAAGCCAAGAATACCGAGAGTAATCATCAATGAAAGATACATAATACCTAGCCCCACCAAGGGATGGGACTGGAGTCGGCCCAAATACATCGCTATGAATCAAATCCAGTAAACCGGTGGCCCTCTTCCTTGGTCCCTGAAAACTAACCCGGTTTTGCTTGCCAAGTAGGCAATGCTCACAGAACCCAAAGCTCGAGGTGCACACGGGCACACCCACCACCATCTGGCCAGATGTCATAGCCGACATCCCCTTCTCACTGATGTGTCCAAGCCGCTGGTGCCACAGCCTGTACTGCTCCTCCTGGTCCTCCTCTTGGACTTCAGAGATGAATGCGCCGCTAGGCACCACTGTATCAGCAAGCAACTTGTACAGTATCCCATGCCTCACGCCTTTGGCGATCACCATCGCCCCTCGGGTCATCCTACACGAGTGCATATCACAACTGAAAGACACCCCCGCATCCGCCATAGATCCCACCGAGATCAGATTTCTGCTTATCCCTAGAATGTGCATCACCCCCGGAAGGGTCTTCATGGTCCCGTCGCCATCTTCAGCATCACCTTGCCACGCCCAACAATCTGCACAGCAGTATCATCGCCAAGCATGACGTCACCACCATCAAACCTCTCATATTCACTGAACTAGTGTCTATGAGGGGTCATGTGGTAGGAAGCTCCTGTGTCAACATACCACACATCTGAATCCTTCTGGGCAACACATGCAGCAGCAATATACATGTCACCCCCTTCAGTCTCCTTCTTAGTACCAGAAGTTGACCTAGCATCTTTCTTCTGAACGGGCTTGTTGGGACATTGGGATTTCACATGCCCAATCTCATTACACTTCCAACACTTGATGGGCTTCTTCTCTTTCTCTCTTTCTCTGCTCTTGGATCTACCCCGAGATTTATCTCGAGATCCACCTTGCTTATTATCCCTCCATTGAGGGCGAGATCTGGATACACTCAATGCACCTTTGCTGGTCTTCTCTGAACTTCCTCTTCTGGTCTCCTCAGATAATAAAGTAGCACATACTGACTCATTGGAGAGAGCCTTATCTCCATTACCCCCTATCGCAACAATAACATTGTCCCAAGAGTCAGGCAATAAACAGAGTAGTGTAATAGCTCTATCTTCATCCGAGATTTTCTCACCAATTGAGATCAACTGACCCATGACAGTGTTGAAACTTGTCAGGTGTTCTGAGAAAGAACCACCCTCCTGCATCTTCAGATTGTACCACTTCTTCCTCAACAACAATTTATTAACCAGAGACTTGCTCTGGTAGAGAGATTCCAACTTCCTCCATAGGCCTTGGCCGGAAGTTTCCTCCAAGACATTTGTTAAAATCGAATCTGCGAGAAAAAGCCGGATCAGACCTTTGGCTTTCCGATCGGCCTTTGTCAAGGCCGCAACAACCTCCTCATCAGACTTCTCTGTTGGAGGAGTATCCACTATCGCACCCCACAAATCACGATCAACCAGTAGGTATTCCATCTTCATCTTCCACATATCAAAACGACTTCCATCAAACTTCTCTATCTCGATCCACACTCCTCCTGAACCCATGGCCAAGAATCCAAGAACCTCCCTCTGATACTAGTTGTTAGGAATGGCGCCTACCAACTCTCCCAAAACCCCGGAGTGTTAGGAAGGGCGCTACCAATTCCTTTATATTATTTTAGCAGGACCGGTCAAACTATTCGCTTGGCTCCCTCACACTTAAACCGTGCCCGGAACTCCCCTGTACTCATGCCCGGAGCCAACCCGACTCCCTTGCATTAAACCGTACCATGGAGTTCCCCTGCACCCATGCCAGGAGCCAACCCGGGTGCGCCTGGGAGGCACCCTATCCAACACCTGGATGGCGGGCCACACCCAATAATAATCTCGATCGATCTAGTGGAGTTCCTATCGGCACAGCCCGACCGTGGTTTTTCAGCCTATTCAGTGGGTTTTCCACGTAACAAACTATACTCTTAGCGCCATGATCGGCATCGAAGATAGTGCGTGTATCCCATCCAAATGTTGTGGCGCTGGAGTTTCCTTAGGGACTCGGGGGCAGCAGAGTCTAAAATCATGATGTCAGGATCAATAGGCACAGACACCCACCCTAGAAGAGCATGGGGATGCCTTCCCGGTCACCTCTAAGTGAGATCCTGACCGCTTCGAAGGATGAAGCTCGACCATTGAATCGCCACAACCTTCAAACACCATCCTTCTCTTCCGGCATTGGCCAACAGGACTGCAACAGAACACTCTATGTTAACCGAAAGGCCGCATAGCAGCAAACACTTCTCCTCCACGAAAGAAGAAAATTGAAGAGATGGTTCGCCAACTCCCGAGGTTCGGAAAATCTCTGTATTGGAGTGAACTCGCACTTGCACCCCTTCGTCATGGCGCGATATCGATTAGGAATGGCGTTCCAAAGCTCCGACAGCTCCCAACAATTACAAACGTATCCGTATAATGTGTTCCCATGGCGATGGTCCACCTGTCTCCCAAACACCAGCAAGCGTTTGCTGATAAATACATCAACCCGAGCACCGCTATCGGCGTGCACCTCACACCAATCCTTGAAGATATCCAAAGAAAGTGGGGATTCATTCTCACGAAAGAAGACTGTACAACCCCATATTCGCGAAGAGAGGGGCCCAGAACAAGGCGCAAGGCTTGCTACGCAGTTTTAAGCTTTTTGAGGGTTTTGCACTCTTGGGGGCCAATTTATGATTAATCTACATAATATATTAGTAGGGAAGAAAAATTTCTTAGCTTACTAAGTGTTTGGGAGTACTCTCCCCTGAGAGTACAGCCCCTGGGATTACTCATCGCCTCTTGGAGTACTCGTCGCCCTTGGAGTACTCGCTCCTGGAGTACTCGCCCCTGGGAGTACTCGTCTCCCCTGAGAGTACTCGTCGCCCCTGGGAGTACTCGTCGCCCCTGAGAGTACTCGTCGCCCCTGGGAGTACTCGTCGCCTCTGGGATTACTCGTCGCCCCTGGAGTACTCGCCCCTGGGAGTACTCGTCGCCCCTGGGAGTACTTGTCATTCCTGGGAGTACTCGTCACCCCTGGAGTACTCGCCCCTGGGAGTACTCATTGCCTCTAGGAGTACTCATCGCCCCTGGGAGTACTCGTCGCCCCTGGGAGTACTCGTCGCCCTTGAAGTACTTGCCCCTGGAGTACTCGCCTTGCTGGAGTACTCGCCCGGCTCGAGGGTCTGCTATTTTGCCCCTGGTGGGCTGCGAATAGCTATTCAAAACAGCGGAGTTTGGCTGTTGGCAGACCAACCCAGGGTGTTTTCAGTAATTTCAGAGCGGTGGAGGTTGGTTATTGGTAGGCCATTCTCAGAAAACTATAAATAGACCCTTAGGGGTGCCTTGGAGAGGATCATTTCTTCATCACTTCAATCCCCTTGCTTTCTTCCTCCAAGGCACCTAGCTCAGCATTGGCTAGGGAGGGAGAGATCTCAAAAGTCTTCTGGGTGTGAGGTGGGACCTCCACACTAGAGCCGAGGGTCTGTTACTAGCTTCTTGAGCCTTTGTTCTGTGATGTTCTCCTGAGTGTAGTAGGTGTGAGGTCACCCCTTTCTTGGGACCCCGAACTCCATGAGAGACCAAGTTTTTGGTTTCAACATTTTGGTGTGGTGAGCATGGAGAGGGACCAGCACAGTAGATCTCAGGAGAGTGTCATGACCGGAGATCAGGGAGGTAGTGATGATCTCGGCGAGCTCCTCAACCCGTCACCCTTCGTAGGAAGGGAGGAGTTCATGGCGTCCATCCAAGGCATCATGGAGATGCTGCGAAGTATTGCTCCTCGGACTGACAACTCAACCCCCACCCCCCAGGGACTGGCTCCCAGGGGTCTCGGCGAGCTGACCTAGAGTGGTGTCAGCGAGCTGCCTCCCAGAGGCATATGTGAGATGACCCCAGCAGGGGGAGAAGGAAGTGCACCAGGAAGAAGGCCTTGGAAGGAAAGAATTTGAATGAAATGACTAAAGACAATTGATAATCCTCTGATATCGATTGAAAGAAATAGGTTATTCAGATCTACTCTAGAGGAGGGGGGAGGGTGAATAGAGTATTAAAACTTTTATATCAGAGTTAAAATATAAGTGATACCAATAATAAATAAATAAAAGAAAATAGACAAGCTATTCTAATTATCACAGCAATCAGTAAGAGCAAGAAGAAAATGAGCAACCAGACGACACAAGAAATTTATAGTGGTTCCCTAAATCTCGGTACATCCACTCTTCTACCACCCTGGTAGGAATCACTCTCAGGTTTTTGATCAGGTGACTGCCACCAAATAATATCTATTTGCAGGGAGATATTGCAACCCTTCTGGCTTTTGATCAGCTGCCGGAAAACCACTGAAGTCTTTTGATCAGGAGACCTCACAACCAAGAATTACTTTTGAAGGGAGTAAGAACCCTGTATACAGTGGGGGAAAGTAAAAGTTGAGTTGTCTTCTCTGTTCTCAAATAAATGAGAGAAGACTTGAGAGTGATCCTGATGATGTCAAGGCTTGTCAAGTGATCTTGAATGGTTCAGGAATCCAAAGCCTTGCTCAGGGTGTAGGTCTTGATTTCCAGAAGGCTTAGACTGATTGTGAGGAAAATCTCTTCTTGCTTCCTGGAAGAACACTTGTGTGAAGAACTGAAAACTGTTCTTCTTTTTCTGTCTTGTTTTCTCTGTGTTAATCTCTGTATGTTCCTGTGTCTTGATTCACTGTTTATCATTCCTTTGAATAATCCAATCTGAATTCGAACTGACACACCTTGATTGACTGTCGAAAATCATTATAATGGAATTAAATTCATTTCCCTAACTGTCTCATGAATAGCTGTATAATAACTTTGTGAATACCAGTAATTAATGTTTTTCAAGGAACGACTATATTCAGAGAATATATGCATCAATTACTCAGAGTCATATAAGCAATAAAATATTCAGTCAATAAAGGAAAACAATAACTGCAAAGAATAATGATTGATCTGGCAGTTATCGTCGATCTGGTCCTGTGATCGTCGAACTCAAACATCCTTTATCGTTGAGCTAAGCTCTGTGATCGTTGAACTGAAATTTTGCTTTCCAAACTAGGCTTTGTACAACCCCGTGTTCGCCGAAGGGGCTCAGGTAACAAGGAGGGCCTCCCCCGACTCGCGCATCAAAGGGTGGGCCGCCCTCGACCCGCGCATCAAAGGGTTGCCCTAGCGAGCCAGCCTGGCCCGCACCCTCCTAGGCGAGTCAGAGAAGGTCCCTCCCAACGAGCCAGCCCTGCCCGCTCCTATGTTGGCGGGCCAGCCCCGCCCGCCTCTCCTAAGCGGGTCGGCCCGCGCCCTCCCGGCGAGCCGGCCCGCGCCCTCCCGGCGAACCGGCCCCGGCCCGCGCCTCACGCCAAGTGGAGGCAGTGAAGGGCTGCTCGCTCGATTCCCAACGGGGAGGACCTCTTACTGTCTTACCCATTGGCCTGCCCCTAACCGGTCAATACAGCGGGGTCTCGCTGTTGGCAGACCCAGGTGGGCTGCATATAGCTGTTTAGAACAGCGGAATTCGGCTGTTGGCAGGCCAGCATAAGGGGCTTTTAGTAATTTCAAGACAACAGAAGTTAGTTATTTACAGACCATCTTCAAAATCCTATAAATAGGACCTAGGGGGTACCGCAGAAAGCAGGCTTACTTGCTCCCCAGTCTTCTAGCGCTTTCTGAGGTACCTTAGCCCTGCATTTGGCTAAGGAGGGGAAACGCTCAGTGATCTTCCGGGGTTTTGGTGGGACCTCTGAGCCGGGCCCTTGGTATAGTTCTTTTCTCTCTTTTCCTTTGTTGTTTTTCTTGCAGGAGCGAAGTAGGTGTGCGACAACCCCTTCCCCAAGGGAGAACTCCACAAGAGACCGATTTTCCGATTTCAACATTTTGGTGTGGTGAGCGTGGAGCGTGGTCAGCACAGAAAACCTTCAGCGAGCTCGATGATGGGAGGAGAAGGGCAAGGATCGGACAGGACCGACTCGCCGCCCCCTCCCCCTCTCGCCACCATGGGGATGTTCGAGGACTTCAGACAGGAGGTACTTGGCCTGGTTCGGTTCGCACTCGTTACGCGCACCGAGTGCTCGACTCCAGCAATCCCGGTGCTCGCGGATCTGGTACTCGATGAGGTCGCTCCCTCCCGACGAGCAGGGAAGGAAATAGCCGAAGAGAACCGGGGTGCCGAGCTCCCCGGGCGAGTACTCTTCCCTGGGTCGGGGAGCAGCGGCAGACTCGGCGAGTTGGGGGCACGAGATCCTCTCGCTTGGCCAGTGGGGGGGGGGGGGGGGGAGAGCCCCTTCGGCGAGCCGGTATCCTCAGCGCCAGTTCCAGACGGGTTCAGGGAGCCCGAGATGTCCTACTACATCGAGAAGGGAGACCCGGTCCAGCATGTCCAATGGTTCGAGGATGTGGTCTCGATCCGGCAGATGTCGGACGGCTTCAAATGCAGGCTCTTCGCCATCACCCTAAAGGAGAAGGCCAGGGAATGGTTTCACCAGCTGCCGGCCAGTTCCATCTACTGCTTCGAGGACCTCCGCCGGGGGTTCATGCTGAGGTTTATAACCTCGAAGAAGAGGAAGAGGGAGTCGGAGTCCCTATTCCGCATCAAGCAGGGGGTGAATGAGACCCTGGGGAGCTATGTCGATCGCTTCCAGGAGGAAGTCACCCAAGTTCAGGAGATGTCAGGCCACACTCTGATGATGGCCTTCACCCTGGGATTGCAACAGGGTTTTTTCCGGATGGAATTGAAGAGGATCCCCCCTCTCATTCGAATAGTTGATGGAGAGGGCGGCAAGGGAGGTTGACGGGGAGGCGTCGGACTCGGAATTTGCCTGGAGGCTGGCCAGGTGGGCCATGGAAGAGGAGAGACCTAGAGGAGGAAGAGGCCAGGAGGAGAGAAGGGTCGAGCCCCGACAGAGGGAGCAGCCACAGCAGCAGCCCAGGTAGGGGCGCCAGGAGCTGAATGATCGGCTGGGGTGGAGGCCCGAATGGCAGGAGCATGGGGTGAGGAGAGGGTTCCGCGGAAGGGACTACCGCCAGGGAGGCCAGGGCCAGTTCTACCCTCCAGGTGGGAGGCAGGGCCAGAGGCCCCCCTCCCTGACTAAGAGGAGGCTATGGTCATAGCCCTGGGGGAGAGGAGAAGAGCAGCGCGGAGGAGAAGAAGGGAGTTTAGGGTGGAGTTACCATACTGTGACTTCCATCAGGAGGAAGGGCACGCCACGGCCACGTGCCCGGAGTTCCTCGAGATAAGGGGAAATAGGGAGCAGCAGCAGCGAGACCGCCAAGGCGTGCGGATTGAGGAGGTCCTGCCTCGGGCAGAGGAGGACAGGTGCGAAGATTGGGCAGATGTGGAGACCCGGGGAGGGATCAGAGCGATCCATGGAGGGGAGGGGATTGAGGCTTACCGCAATGCGAGCCTCCACACCATGTACCGAAGGAGCGTTGGCTCCACGTCCCAGACCCTGCCCCCGGAAGAAAGAATCACCTTCACGGTCCAAGATATGTCGGGTCACGAGGACCCCTTCTGCGACGCGTTGGTCATCCAGACGGCCATCGAAGATTTCACCGTCTCCCGGATCCTCGTCGACAACGGGAGCTCTGTCAACGTCATCTTCAAGAAGGCATTTGACGCGATGAAGGTGGAGGCCAGGAGTGTGCTAGCCTCAGATGGGCCCCTGTTCGGCTTCTCGGGGGAGAGGAAGGAGGTCGAAGGAGGGGTAGGACTCCACATCTCCCTGGGAGGGCAGTCCCGCAATTGCAAGTTCGTCATTATGGACGCTCCCAGTAGCTACAATGCCATCTTCGGGAGGCCCCTCATCAGCGCCTTCCGCTGCGTCCCCTCATCCTTCCACCAATGCTTGAAGTTCAACGTCGAGGGGGGTCCAGATCCGGGTTCGTGGAGACCCCAGGATGGCGAGGGAGTGCTATGTCACCGTCGTAAACTTCATCTCGTGGCAGGAGGGTGCTGAAGAGATGGGACAGAGGATGGAGGATGCAGAGCAGAGGGTCGGTCCAGTGTAGATGGAGGTGGAGAGGAGCCTCACCCAGTCGGAGGATTTGAAGGAAGTTCAGGAGCCGGCTGAGGCAATGGTCGCGGAGGAAGCTGAGGAAGAGACCTTCGCCCCTGGAGGAGGGGAGGTTGAAGAATGGGGGAGCGGCCTCGCCTGGAAGCATCAGAGAGGTGATGGAGATGGAGGTTCTCACCCTCGGAGGCAAGGTAGAGAAGGTTCGCGGTAGCGGGGGGCTGACCCCGGAGGCCCAAGGCAAGATTTTGGAGTGCATCCAGAGGAACGTGGACATCTTTGCCTGGAGCACTACAGAGATGCCCAGGATCTACGCCGACGTGGTCTGCTATCACCTCAACCTGGATCCGGAGGCTCGCCCCGTCCAATAGAAGAAGAGGCCTATCACGGATAGGTTAGCCGAGCCGATTCGAGAGGAGGTGGCCAAGCTCCTTAGGTCCGGTTTTGTATCCGAGATCCAATACCCCGACTGGGTCTCCAATGTTGTAATGATTAAAAAAGGAGACGGCCGGTGGCGTATGTGTGTTGATTTTTCGCTTCTTAATAAATCATGCCCTAAGGATTATTACCCCTTGCCTTGGATCGACGCGCTGGTTGACTTAGCCGTCGGTTTCCCTGTAATGAGTTTTTTAGATGCGTTTTCAGGTTATCACCAGATCAGGATGCACCCTCCCGACATCAAAGATGTCTCCTTCATCACCAGGGATGTATGCTACTTTTATAAAATGATGTCCTTCGAGCTAAAGAACGCAGGGGCGACTTATCAAAAAATAATGGACAAGGTCTTTCGAGAGCAGAAGGGAAGGAACTTGGAGGTGTACGTTGACGACCTCATGATCAAGAGTCGAGACAATGACTCTCACCTCCAGGATCTGGAAGAAACCTTCACCACCCTGCGCAAGTACAAGATGATGCCGAATCCCTTGAAGTGCATCTTCGGGGCGAGCAGGGGCAAATTTCTGGGCCACCTCCTCACCCCTGCTGGAGTAGAACCCAACCCCGATAAGGTCCGGGCGATTATGGAATTGGGGTCGCCTCGGGATGCAAAGGAGGTGCACCGATTGATGGGTAAGTTGGCGGGGTTGAGCAGGTTCATCTCCCGGGCCGGGGAGAAGTGTTATCCCTTCTTTAAGACCTTGAGAGGAGGCCGGAAGTTCGAATGGAGCTCAGAGTGCGAGGAGGCGTTCCAGGCCTTAAAGAGGCAGTTGACTCAGGACCCCTTGCTCCAGGGGCCAAAGGAGGGGGAGGAATTATTCTTGTATTTGGGGGTCGGGGCGGAGACCGTGAGTTCTGTCTTAGTTCAGGAAAAGGGGAGGAAACAGCTCCCGGTTTATTATGTGAGCAGGGTGCTGAGGAAGGCCGAGCTCCGCTATCCTATCCTGGAGAAGCTGGCTTTCGCCCTCAACATCTCAGCCCGGAGGCTCCGACCCTACTTCCAGGCACACTCGATCCAAGTGGTGACTGACAACCCCCTCCGCAGCATCTTCGAAGGGGTGGAGCATTCGGGCAGATTAGCTAAGTGGTCGGTAGAGTTGAGCGAGTTCGACGTCTCCTTCATTCCTCGCCTCTCGATCAAGGCCCAAGCGATGGCCGACTTCTTGGCTGACTATGTGGTCGAGGTGGCGGAGGAAGAACTCACTCGCCCGGTTCCTTGGAGGGTCATGGTGGACGGTGCTTTAGGGAGGCATTCCCTTGGGGCGAGAATCATCTTGGAGAGCCCCCAGGGAACGAGGATCGAGCAGACAGTGGTGATATACTTCCCCATCACCAACAATCAGGCTGAGTATGAGGTCGTGATTGCTGGTTTGCGTTTGGCCAGGGAACTAGGCGTGTATGATGTGAAGGTCCTCACTGACTCCATGGTGGTGGCTTCCCAGATTAACGGGGAGTTTGAGGCAAGGGAGCCGACTCTACAGCTCTACTTGGACAAGGTAAAGGGAGTCATCGACACCTTCCAGACCTTTTCCATTCGACACGTACCCAGGGAAGAGAGCGGGCAAGTAGATCAGCTAGCGAAGCATGGCCCCCGGGTGGGGGGTACCCTCACAGATCTCTTCAGCCCATCCATCGAAGAGGGGGAGCTGATGGAGGTGGAGCAGCACCCCTCGTGGATGGATCCCTTTACGACATACCTGTCCACTGGGGAGTATCCAGAAGGGATGGACAGAAAAAAGGCTCAAGTACAAGTCAGCATATTATATCATGCGAGACGGCCAGCTGTACCGAAAGACCCTCTCCAGGATGTTGGCACGCTGCGTGGCCGAGGGGGAGGTCCCGAGGATCTTGGAAGAAACTCACTCCGGGGAGTGCGGGAGCCATTCCGGGAGTCGAACCTTGGAAGGTCGTATCATCAGACAAGGGTATTTTTGGCCGACCCTGAGCTGGGACGCGGCGAAGTTCGCGAAGGAATGCCACAAGTGCCAGTTGTTCGCCCCCCTCCATCTACAGCCAGCCCAACGCCTCAGGAGTATCACGGCCCCCTGGCCATTTGCCATCTGGGGAATGGACTTGGTTGGGCCCTTCCCCCAGGCCAGCGGCCAGAGAAGGTTCCTGCTCGTGATGATTGATTATTTCTCTAAGTGGTTGGAAGTTAAGGCGTTGGCCAAGGTAACCTCCCAGGTCATCAGGAACTTCGTATGGGGGAGATCATCTGCTGTCATGGGCTACCTCAGGCCATCGTCACGGACAACAGCCCTCAGTTCGCCAGCTTCTGCGAACAGCTTGGGATCGACCTTAGGTTCGCCTCGATTCATCACCCCAAGAGCAATGGATAGGTAGAGGTGGCGAATAAGGTCATTGTTAACCTCCTCAAAAAGAAGGTAGAGAATCTGAGATGAAGCTGGGTGGAGCAACTCCCTTCGGTACTCTGGGCCCTTAGAACCACACCTAATACGGCGACAAGACAGACTCCTTTCAAGCTCTCTCATGGGTGCGAGGCGGTGCTTCCAGTAGAGTTCGAGGTTCGAACGCCCCGGGTGGTCGAGGCCGGAGAGGGCAGAGAGGAATGGAGGACCGAGAACGAGGAGGAACTGCGGCTCTCACTCGACATGGTTGAGGAATTGCGAGATCTCTCAGCCATCAGGCAAGAGGAAGTGAAGAGGAGAATGGCCAAATACTTAGACAAGCACATCAGAGTCAAACAATTCGCGGAAAGGGACTTGGTCTTGAGAAAAGTGGATGCCGCAGGGAGGTCAGCCACCGTGGGGAAGCTCAATCCCAACTGGGAGGGACCGTACATCGTACAGGATGCGTTGAAGTCAGGAGGGTACCGCCTCCGTAATGTGGAGGGCGAGACCCTGAGTCTCACCTTGAGTGGTGATGACTTGAAGCATTTTTCCCCTGAATCATGTAAACGTCGCTTCAGTTTTCTAATAAAGCTTCTGTTGATGAACTTGTGCCCCAACGATGAAAAGCGCAATCGCAAGTCTGCCTCAAACCCCGAGCAGATCCCGCTGCAAGGCTCCCATCAAGCTGGCAGGGCTGGATGTCACTCAGAGGAGTCTGCCTTAGACCCCGAGCAGATCCCGCTGCCAGGCTCCCATCAAGCTGGCAGGGCTGGATGTCACTCGGAGGAGTCTGCCTCAGACCCCGAGCAGATCCCGCTGCCAGGCTCCCATCAAGCTGGCAGGGCTGGATGTCACTCAGAGGAGTCTGCCTCAGACCCCGAGCATATCCCGCTGCCAGGCTCCCATCAAGCTGGCAGGGCTGGATGTCACTCTGAGGAGTCTTCCTTAGACCCCGAGCAGATCCCATTGTCTGGCTCCCATCAAGCTGGCAGGGCTAGATGTCACTCGGAGGAGTCTGCCTCAGACGCCGAGCAGATCTCGCTGCCAGGCTCCCATCAAGATGACAGGGCTGGATATCACTCGGAGGAGTCTACCCCAGACCCCGAGCAGATCCCGCTGCCAGGCTCCCATCAAGCTGGCAGGGCTGGATGTCACTCGGAGGAGTCTGCCTTAGACCCCGAGCAGATCCCGCTGCCAGGCTCCCATCAAGCTGGCAGGGCTGGATGTCACTCGAAGGAGTCTGCCTTAAACCCCGAGCAGATCCCGCTGCCAGGCTCCCATCAAGCTAGAAGGGCTGGATGTCACTCGGAGGAGTCTGCCTTAGACCCCGAGCAGATCCCGCTGCCAGGCTCCCATCAAGCTGATAGGGCTGGATGTCACCCGGAGGAGTCTGCCTTGGACCCCGAGCAAATCCCGCTGCCAGGCTTCTATCAAGCTGGCAAGGCTGGATGTCACTCGGAGGAGTCTGCCCCAGACCCCGAGCAGATCCCGCTGCCAGGCTCCTATCAAGCTGGCAGGGCTGGATGTCACTCGGAGGAACCTGTCTCATACCCCGAGCAGATCCCGCTGCCAGGCTCCCATCAAGTTGGCAGGGATGGATGTCACTCGGAGGAGTCTGCCTTAGACCCCGAGCAGATTCTTTATCTCGGCAGAGAGCCTCGAATGAATCGGCGGGTCGACAAGGGGATCCCGGCATGATGGGGAGTAAGGGGTCCGGCTCCGGCCTAGAGATCGGCGATCCCCCAGAGAGGAGGGCCCAAACGGTGACAACCCGACCACGCCAATCCCCCCGGAAGCCAGCTCGCCCAAAGTCCAAACGCGCGCCAGGCTTTTCTCGCCCACCCAATGACGCGGATGGGTTAGCAAGCCCGAATGGAATTGGCAAGTCGCTCCCTCGCGTCGCGACCACCCAATCTACCCATCGCTCATAAGCCTAAGTTCAGAGTTTAAAGCGAGCGGACGACCTCACTCGCTCGCTTACTGTCGCGACATCCATAAGAACATTCAAGGATAAAAGAAATCATAATTAGCGCGAGAATCAAGAGGCGAGTGCAAGAAACAAGGATATTCGCATTTCAGATCAAAAAAGAGTTTTGTACATTGGCAAAATTCAAAAGAGATAAGGCTATTACAAAAACTGGGCTCTGGCCCGCATCACCACCACGACAAAGATGGGACGAATGCAAGCTCTCGGCGAGGCGAGCCCTGAGCGGCGGGCCCTTATATGGGGTGGTATGGCCCATCGCCCGGCTCCGGTACCGGAAGAAACAGCTCCGGTACCACCTCGCTCGCCAAAATCTTGGCACCGTCGTCCTTGATAAGGTTGGCCATCTGCAGCGTCCGGAGGGTGTAATTTGCGGCGTTGGACGCGTTCTTCTGCATCATGACTTCGATCTCATGATCGCTGTAATGAGCGAGCTGGGAGCCGCTTGTAGATGGAGGCGGGGCGGCTGCTGCAGCCTCCAGCGCGTCCACTCGCTTCTGAAGCACCTGCTTCTCCTGTTGGAGGGCGGCGATCTCAGTACCCAGTCGGCTGGCAGTCGCCGCGTCCTGTGAAAAGGAGGAAAACGGAGTTAAGTTATGCATAAGGGAGTAAAGGTTGAGGCGAGTCAAGGAACCTACTGCTCCACCTAGGTACTGAGCGAGAGCAGCCTCCTCCGCATCAGCCCGCTTCCGCTGCTCGTCCGCCTCTTCCCGAGCTAGTTGGTGGGCCGCCTCCTTCTCGTCGATGAGCTTGGTGAGGGATGGAGCGCTCTTGTCCAGCCGAAGACATCGCCGGCCGACCATATGGGCCAGCTCGAGGCTGCGAAACTGGGCCCGCGCGCTTTCATAAATCAGCACCCGAGTCGCCTCCTCGTAGTAAAAGGCGGCATCCTCTCGCCCGTAGACGCCGAAGGCGAGGTTGTAGGCGTCCCCGCTGCTGGAGTCATCATCCAACTAGCTCGGCAGCAGCGAGGATACGTAGACCCTGTTGGTCTCCTTATCCCACTGAAGCAGCGGGACTCCGTTGTTGAAGCCGAGAAATATCTCAACCTCAGAAATCGGACTAGGCCACCTGAAGTTACTGGTCGAGCGGTCAAAAAGACGGTCTCTGGTCAGGAAACAGAAGCAAACTGTGCGAACAAGACCCCAGATTGCTGCGGCAGGAAGTTCCCACCACGTACCCAGTTGCTTAGAAGAAGCAACCCCTTCTCAACCAAATTGGCCGAGCTAGGTACGAAGGAGTCGAGGGCAATTGTTGGAACTCGCGAGGGCTCAGGCCGAGATTTGCTTCCTCCTTCCCTCCTACCCCTGGGGTCCTATTTATAGGGAAATCCAAGGAGGGGGGGTCTTACTTATACCCCCACCCTGGCGAGTTGGCGACTTCCCTGGGGAGCTCGCCTAGAAGAGGCGAGCATCTGGCCATAGTCGCCACCTGGCGAGTTGGCCTGGGGAGCTTGCCATACTCGCCCGAACCTCCTGCGGCCTGGGGTGCTGATCTGGATCCCCATCTTGCCTTGTTGACTTTGACTTCTGATGACCTGGCGGTGGTAGGACCCACCCTCGTCGAATATGGGTTGTACACAATCCCCGCTCTTTTTGGGCGACGTAGGAGCCCGGAAAGAATCATCCAACGCTTATTCAGCGAGTACCTCTGCCGAGTATCTGGACAGCTCGCATCGTCGTCTGCTGGTAGAGTAGTCTATAAATAGGGGGGCTTGATTTTCGAGATGGACCCTGAAGCTCGCCGAAAATGTCGGATGCTGAGAAGTTGCTGATGGACAATCTCGCCGCCCTGTTTGGCCTCCTCGGCATAGCCAGACAGAAAAGGCTGCGCGAGGAAGACGTCACCGCCTCGACCCCGCCGAAGAAGAAAAAGGCGAAGAAGGTCAAGCAGTCAGCCACTGCGACGGTCGGCTCGCCTCCACCGCTGAACCAAGTCGTCGCGGCGACTGGAAATCCCGCAGCTTCTTCCAGCACCCAGAAGCTGTTGAGCGATCTAGGGCTTGACGACCTCCTCGGATCTGTTCGGGACAGCCCGCCGGAGGACCCGGGAGTGGCCGAGGAGCTCGCGGCCGCTAAGGAATCCGCGGCGGCTCAGGTCGAGGTCGTCACCGTGACAGGTCGCCATCTGGAAATCTTTCCTGCTAGGTTGTCGTCGCTTCTTCTTTACTGACTACTTTTCTATGCAGAATCTTCGACTGCCACGGACGCGACTCTTGACGTCGTCCCGCTGAGCTCGGCCCCCCTACTCGCCCTGGCGGCCGATAGGCCGTCCAAGACCGCCTACACGATCCGGATGGGCCTTAGCTCGGGAAAGGCGTCGAGGGAGACGTTTGTGAAGGGCACCCCCCGGCGAGCAAGGAGCTGCTGGTGAAAGAAACTCCCGCTGGGTTGTCCGGGTCGGCGCGCGAGGATCCTCCGGCGAGCAGGGCGGCCTCCGCCGTTGTGAGTGGCGGGAAAGTAGTCTCGGCGAGCGCCTCATTGCCGCCGCCGCCACCCTTGGTCGCCACTCCTGGCCAGATGTCGGGCATCGTCCTGCCTCCGTCGCCGCCTTTGTCTGCTTCACAGAGGTCGGATCTTCCGCGACCTCCTCCACCTCCTGCGCCGAGGGCACCACACCACCCGGCGAGCTCATCTCAAGCTTCGCCGCCGTTGAAGAAGACGGAGAGGCAGCGCCCGGCCTACTTCCCTCCGCGGGTTGGAGACCCTGACTACGTCGGCCGAGGGTCGGGAGAGCGCGGGCAGGGCGGGCCTGCCGATCTTCCGAGCAGCTCTTCGGGGAGGCGAGATACCTCCGGGCGACCTCCCTCGCCGCGCCGATCCCGATCTCCTCACCGTGGTAAGCTTTTTTACCACTTCGATTTCTGCTCCACTTTTTTCGACCTGACGATCTATTTCTCTTTCTTTTCAGATCGCCCGGCGACCCCTAGGGCGGCTTTCATCGATGCCATCAGGTTGTCGGGGAGCGAGTATCGCCAAGCCACTGCTCGCACCTACATGGAGCTGGAAAGCAAGTTCGACCAGCTCGCTATCTGCGACCCTCACCGACGCATCTCGGCTCTAGAGGTGAGAATGGCCAAGGTCGAAGGGCTCCAGGCGACCTTGGAGAACTATGAAGCTCGCTTCCACATGGTCAAAGAGAATGATCGCCAGCTGCAGTTGAACAACCACCGCCTGCAGCTGGTGCTTGACGAGCTGGCCGGCATCCGGGCGAGCATGGGGTCTGCTGGACGTCTTACGAGGATGGAGGAGCAGCTCCGGCTCGGCGACAATGCCATGGCATTGGCGACGGAGCATTACCGGCGTGCACGCGAGGTCGGCTGGGCTGGGCGACATCCTCACCCCCCTAAGCGGCCTAGGGCGCCTTAGTAATTTTGCCTTTTGAATGTAGCTCGCCATGCGCGACTTTGTACTTCTTTCGTACATCTATTTTTTTTATTGATTAATTCATCTTTGCGTGTATGAGTATTCTCGCCTTCTGATTCTTCGTGTGTGCGCTTTCTTTGTGGTGTGCCGAGCTCTAGGTCTTCTGGCAACATCGCCTCTTATTCTTCACCGCGCGAGCTCGTTCGATACTCGCCGAGACGGGCAGACCCCCCCCCTTTGCCTTGCCATATCTATAAATAGGAGGGGTAGGTGGGTCATAAAGCGTACGTTGTAGCGATCTTCTCTTCATATCGGCGAGTATCCGAACATCCAGCTCGCCTTCTCTCGCTCTTTTTACAGCTCGCAAACATGGTCGGCGACGACGTCAGCGCTCGCCGACAAGCTCACGCCATTAACTTCGCGGATGCGGCATTCAAGAAGTCCATTACCTCATAGAAGGACCTGGCGGCCTTCAGGGAGCGCCTGCTGCCCGAGGACTACTCGGCGTGGCTTCCTACTCGCGGCGAGCGGCTCAACACATATGTTGAGGGCGCCCTTGTCTTGTCACTGCGGCATTTCGACGCCGGCCTGCGGCTAACCTTCTGGCCGGAGTTCTGCGAGATCCTGCGCTACTTCGGGATCGTCCCCACGCAGATCAACCCCAATGACATGGCGATCATCATGGGGTTCCTATGCTTCCTCCGGGAAGAAAGGATCGCCTTCGACCTCTCCGTCTTCCGCCGCATCTTCGCCTTTGCGGCGACCTCGGAGGGAGTCGTCTTTTTTAGCAGCCACGTCTGCACCTTGGCCGGGACCGCGAATAAGGTCCACCGCTGGAGCGAGCAGTTGGTGGTCGTCCACGGCGACTTCGGCGGGATTCTCGGCAGGCCGCACCAACCGGCCGACGTCGCCTTCCTTCCTCCCATCCTCGAAGGAGCTCGCGAGTAGCTCTTCGAGTACTTCCGGGGTCGGCGATTTGACGTCATTTTCTGGCGTCTAAACGTCAACGTGCTCGAGGCAGTCCACCCCCGTGAGAGTAAGCCGAGCTTAGAATATATCCTGGTTACTCGCTCGTTGTCCTTTTTCCGCTGAAGCTAACTTGTCGCGCGTTTTGCAGTTCCCAACGAGCTTCCGGAGAAGCCCCTTCCTTTGGCGAAGGAAGTCGCCACTACGCGCTCGGACGTTCGCCCCCCTGCCGACGTTGGGGAGAAGAAGGCGGCCAAAGGAAATTCGCGGGTCAGCTTGCCAGGTCCCGCGAGGAAGAGGGCGAAGGCCTCATCGCCACAATTCGTCGATCGCCGGTCGCCGACGAGCGCCCGGTCGCCCCACTTCCACCCCAACTACGGCCTCGGGCAGGGGGTGGTGTATTCCTACGGCCGCCCGCTCATGACTTGATCGGCGGAGGACAACTCGGTGTCGCTGAGCACCAACCTCCCGTCCTGGTCAACCGACTGGGAGGACAAGGGGGAGGCTTTCGCCGTCCTCCACGCCATATATGGGCGAGTCGATGCGGAGTCCGTCCTGGAGCTGACCCCGTTGGAGCTCGCCCATCAGTCGGCCTGCGCGCTCGCGCGGTCTGCCGAGCTGGGGCACTACTCGGCGAGGAAGCTGCTGGAGACGACCGATGCCCTCAAGGTCGTCTCCAAGAAGGCCATCGACCTCGGCATGCAGTCGGTCCGCTAGAAGGACTTCGAGGTGAGCTGTCCTTGGGTTGGTTGCTCGATTTGTTTCATCGATAGGTCCTGACGTCGGTCATCTCGCAGGCTGCCGAGATAGAAGCAGCGAAGAAGCTCTCTAAGTGCGAGGAGAAGCTCGACGCCTCCCAGGCCGAGCTAGAGGCGGCCCAAACTCGCGTAGCGGAGATGGAGACGAGGCTGGTCGCTGCTGAAGGACGGCCGAGCTCCTCAACCCCGCTACCCGAAGACCCGGCGCGAGTGGTGAAGCAATCCCGCATCCTCTGGGAGGAGAGATCCTCTGTTCGCCGCGAGATTGCGCGGGCGGCGGGGAACATCATACTCGCGCGCCTCAGACTCGGGGGCCAGCTCGTCGAGGGGGAGAAGCCGCTCACTGTCGACGAGCTCATTCCCGAGCTACTCCCCGAGGGGACCATCCCGCCGTACCGCGCCTCGCCGCCGACCAGCTCCGGCGATTCTGATGACAGCAGCAGCGGAAGCAGCAGCGGCGGGAGCGAGAGCGATGAATTTGTAGATATCAGTGATATCGGAGACGACGAATATCGGCCAGATACTGGCGACGAGGAGTCCTAGTTGCTCGCCGATATTCCTTTTGTACATCAATTTTTGACTTGTGATTTATACAAATTTTTGCTCCTACATTTTTCTGACATGTTGCTCGCTAGGCTCATAGGCTCGGAGAGGAGCGTTCGCTAGATCGCAGGGGGATGGTCCCGACATCGATCATCCGCTCGCCGGGACCTACTCGCCCCTGCGCCCGGGTACTCGTGAACTTGCTGGGAGAACCTCGCGCACCGCGCGGGTCAGCGCGTGGGACATACTCGCATGCCCTCCGGGGCTCGCTTACTCGCGCGGTTCCAGCTCGCTTACCCGCGTGGGACCAGCTTGCCTACTCGCGCAAGATCAGCTCGCCTACTCGCGCGAGGCCTGCTCGCCCACCTGCGCATGACGCAAGTCAAACCTGGCTTAGTTGTCGAATCATAACCTGCGGGCCTCTCATTCTCGCAATCGAGGAGATCGGCCGATTACTGACGAGAGGAGCTCGTGGGGGTGCCAATCTTACAATGCTACTCAACTCGAAGTCTTGGACTACAATCGAGGAGATCGGCTGATTCCCGAGGAGAGGAGCTCGTGGGGATACTGGTCTTACGACGCTGCTTAACTCGAAGTCCTGGATTATAATCGAGGGGATCGGCCGATTCCCGTGGAGAGGAGCTCGTGGGGATACCGGTCTTACGACGTTGCTCAACTCGAAGTCTTGAACTACAATCGAGGAGATCAGCCGATTCCCGGGGAGAGGAGCTCGTGGGGACACCGGTCTTACGACGCTGCTCAACTCGAAGTCTTGAAGTACAATCGAGGAGATCGGCCGATTCCCGAGGAGAGGAGCTCGTGGGGATATCGGTCTTACGATGCTGCTCAACTCGAAGTCTTGAATTACAATCGAGGGGATCGGCCGATTCCCGAGGAGAGGAGCTCGTGGGGACACCGGTCTTACGACGCTGCTCAACTTGAAGTCTTGAATTACAATCGAGGAGATCGGCCGATTCCCGAGGAGAGGAGCTCGTGGGGACACCGGTCTTACGACGCTGCTCAACTCGAAGTCTTGGATTACAATCGAGGAGATCGGCCGATTCCCGAGGAGAGGAGCTCGTGGGGATACCGGTCTTACGACGCTGCTCAACTCGAAGTCTTGGATTACAATCGAGGAGATCGGCCGATTCCCGAGGAGAGGAGCTTGTGGGGACACCGGTCTTACGACGCTGCTCAACTCGAAGTCTTGAAGTACAATCGAGGAGATCGGCCGATTCCCGAGGAGAGGAGCTCGTGGGGATACCGGTCTTACTATGCTGCTCAACTCGAAGTCTTGGATTACAATCGAGGAGATCGGCCGATTCCCGGGAAGAGGAGCTCGTGGGGACACCGGTCTTACGATGCTGCTCAACTCGAAGTCTTGAAGTACAATCGAGGAGATCGGCCGATTCCCGAGGAGAGGAGCTCGTGGGGATACCGGTCTTACGACGCTGCTCAACTCGAAGTCTTGAATTACAATCGAGGGGATCGGCCGATTCCCGAGGAGAGGAGCTCGTGGGGACACCGGTCTTACGACGCTGCTCAACTCGAAGTCTTGAATTACAATCGAGGAGATCGGCCGATTCCCGAGGAGAGGAGCTCGTGGGGACACCGGTCTTACGACGCTGCTCAACTCGAAGTCTTGGATTACAATCGAGGAGATCGGCCAATTCCCGAGGAGAGGAGCTCGTGGGGATACCGGTCTTATGACGCTGCTCAACTCGAAGTCTTGGATTACAATCGAGGAGATCGGCCGATTCCCGAGGAGATGAGCTCGTGGGGACACCGGTCTTACGACGCTACTCAACTCGAAGTCTTGAAGTACAATCGAGGAGATCGGCCGATTCCCGAGGAGAGGAGCTCGTGGGGATACCGGTCTTACGATGCTGCTCAACTCGAAGTCTTGGATTACAATTGAGGAGATCGGCCGATTCCCGGGGAGAGGAGCTCGTGGGGACACCGGTCTTACGACGCTGCTCAACTCGAAGTCTTGAAGTACAATCGAGGAGATCGGCCGATTCCCGGGGAGAGGAGCTCGTGGGGACACCGGTCTTACGATGCTGCTCAACTCGAAGTCTTGAAGTACAATCGAGGAGATCGGCCGATTCCCGAGGAGAGGAGCTCGTGGGGACACCGGTCTTACGACGCTGCTCAACTCGAAGTCTTGAATTACAATCGAGGAGATCAGTCGATTCCCGAGGAGAGGAGCTCGTGGGGATACCGGTCTTACGACGCTGCTCAACTCGAAGTCTTGGATTATAATCGAGGAGATCGGCCGATTCCCGAGGAGAGGAGCTCGTGGGGATACCGGTCTTACGACGCTGCTCAACTCGAAGTCTTGGATTATAATCGAGGAGATCGGCCGATTCTCGAGTAGAGGAGCTCGTGGGGATACCGGTCTTACGACACTGCTCAACTCGAAGTCTTGAATTACAATCGAGGAGATCGGCCGATTCCCGAGGAGAGGAGCTCGTGGGGATACCGGTCTTACGACGCTGCTCAACTCAAAGTCTTGAATAAAATCCTGCATCCTTACATAGTTTGGAGATTAATCTCAGAGACATCTTGACAAGAAAGAAACTCTCTCCGGAGAGACACTCTTGACCCTGCCAAATCGGGGGGTTGGCGTCCAGACCCGTTCCTAAGAATTCCTCTAGTCGGAAGAGAGATGCACTCAGGGAGACCTAGGCCGACATGCAAGGGGGGAGCTGATCTCGGCCGGCAATGCAGAGGCTCGGTCTTACAAGAGCGCTTAAAGTCCCGAAGCATCGTCCTATCATCCGTACTAGGCTATTCAGTAAGAACGGGTTGAAGGCACGTATCTCGATTTGATAGTGAAGATCGCTTCCAACTACGATTCGAACGGGGGTGGTGTTCATCGAGGGTCCTCTCCGGACGCACTCGGAATCAACACACACCCTTGGGCTCGTCCACGCCCTCCCTTCAGCAGGTTATCCTGCCTTGTTGCTCACTTGAGATTTTTTCCTTCTGGGTGCTTTACGAGGCCGGCCTCTCCTCGAGTCCGGGGGATCAGGGTGCGGATCTGTTCCTCGTAGTTCCTCCAGACGGAAGAGAGATGCACTCGGGGAGACATAGGCCGACATGCAAGGGGGGAGCTGATCTCGACCGACAATGCAGAGGCCCGGTCTTACAAGAGCGCTTAAAATCCCGAAGCATCGTCCCATCATCCGTAATGGGCTATGTATGAGGAACAAACCGACCACTGCCTCCCGAAGTCGACTACGAGGCGGGCCATGGAAACACTCAGAAGCCTTGAGGCATGTTCAACACAAAAGAGATAAAATCTCGCATCCTTTGTATATTAACTATGTTTACAGAAATAGATACATGGGTTACCGCTATGGGTAAAATCTTTTCAGATCATCCCCACTCCAGGTCCCAGTCAGCTACTCTCCCGCTTGATCTTGTAGGTAATAGCCTCCTGTGGTCAGGGCTTCTTGGACGATGAAAGGTCCTTCCCAGTTGGGATGCAGCTTGCCTATGGCGGCTCCCCGCCCAGCGGCGTCCACCTTCTTCATGACCAAGTCCCCTGCGAGGAAGTTTTTTAAGCGGACATTTTTGTCGAAATGCCTCGCCATGCGTCTCTTGATTTCTTCCTGGCATATGGAGGCCAAGTCCCGAAGCTCTTCCACATAATCTAGGGAGAGCCTCTGAGCCTCTTCATTCTCTAGCCGCAATTCCTCGCTTCCATCTTCGGCTGCGATGACCCTTGGGCTATGCACTTCAAATTCGACCGGGATGAGTGCCTCGGACCCGTGTGACAGTTTGAAGGGTGTTTCCCCTGTGGCTGAGTTTGGGGTGGTCCTGAGAGCCCATAGGACGGAAGGGAGTTGTTCGGCCCAATTTCCCTTGAGGTTGGTGATCTTCTTCTTCAGCAAGTTGATGATGAGCTTGTTTGCGGCCTCTACTTGCCCATTACTCCGAGGGTGGTGTACCGAGGCGAACCGAAGGTCGGTTCCCAACGGCTTACAAAAGTCCCCTAGCTCCAAGCTCGCGAACTGCGGCCCATTGTCGGTGATGATGGCCAGAGGGATCCCGAATCTGCATGCGATTTCGCCCCAGATGAAGTTCTTGACGATTTGAGACGTGGTCTTGGCCAGAGACTTGGCCTCGATCCACTTTGTGAAGTAGTCGACCATTACTAGCACAAACTTCCTTTGTCCGCTAGCTTGAGGGAACGGGCCGATCAAGTCCATTCCCCAGATTGCGAAAGGCCACGGAGCGGTGATCGAGCGAAGCTGCTGAGCTGGCTGGAGCGCGAGGGGCGCGAAGAGTTGACATTGGGAGCATTTTCTGGAATATGCCTCTGCGTCCTTTCGGATGGTTGGCCAGAAGTAACCGTGCCTCAAAATTCTCTGCTCCAGGGTGCGGGTCCCGGAGTGGCTGTCGCACTCTCCTGAGTGAATCTCCTCGAGGACCCGGGGAATCTCAAGCTCTGACAAGCATCGGGCCAGAGGGCCTGAGATGGTCTTGCGATAGAGCTCGCCGTCTTGCAATAAGTAGTATGCGGCCTTGTACCGGAACTTTCTCTGAACTTTCTCCTCACGAACTCTTCAAAAGCCGCCACTGTCACATACTCGCTACCTTGCCCCGGGACTCCAGCTCCCACCGAGTTACCTCCCAACTCGCCCCGGTCTCCACCATCGGCCATCTTCCAACCACGACTTTCTTATTCGGTCGCTATCCACGCTCACCGCACCAAGTGTTGAAGCCGAGAAATATCTCAACCTCAGAAATCGGATTAGGCCACCTGAAGTTACTGGTCGAGCGGTCAAAAAGACGGTCTCTGGTTAGGAAACAGAACCAAACTGTGTGAACAAGACCCCAGGTTGCTGCGGTAGGAAGGTCCCACCACGTACCCAATTGCTTAGAAGAAGTAACCCCTTCTCAACCAAATTGGCCGAGCTAGGTACGAAGGAGACGAGCTCGAGCAATAGCGAGTCGAGGGCAATTGTTGGAACTCGCGAGGGCTCAGGCCGAGATTTGCTTCCTCCTTCCCTCGTACCCCTGAGGTCCTATTTATAGGGAAATCCAAGGAGGGGGGGTCTTACTTATACCCCCACCCTGGCGAGTTGGCGACTTCCCTGGGGAGCTCGCCTAGAAGAGGCGAGCATCTGGCCAAAGTCGCCACCTGGTGAGTTGGCCTGGGGAGCTCGCCATACTCGCCCGAACCTCCTGCGGCCTGGGGTGCTGATCTGGATCCCCATCTTGCCTTGTTGACTTTGACTTCTGATGACCTGGCGGTGGTAGGACCCACCCTCGTCGAATATGGGTTGTACATCTGTCTTCGTCGGCGGGCCCCTCGCCGTAACCAAAATTACGATGGCCCCGGAGGATTGCCTTGCCGGCGGGCCGAACCTTCTCCGGCGGCTGCGACGTGCCTGCCTCTCTGCCTAAAGATCTGACAGCCGGAGAGGCCGCGGGGGCGGGAGCGGCGGATGGATGGCTCGCGGGGGCCTTACCCTTATCTCGAGCTGGGGGAGGCAAGCCACCCACCTTTTTTGACTTCATAGGCGGTGGCGGATCCGGGCGCTGTTCGCGGCTGGGCCTCTTCGCGGGGGCAGGGGTAGAGAACTCGCGATGGGCAGCAGCCGCGGCCTCGGCCCGCGCTAGTTCGCCGGCGGTGAGTCGCGCGCTCTCATACAGAGGTAGGCCACCTCGAAGTTCTTCCCGGCGAAGAACCCGAACAGCCCCGCTTCGTGACCCCCTAGGGCCGGGGGGTGGTAGCTCGCCTCGCTGAGCTGGACCGGCGAAAAGGGGACGTTGCCGAAGTCCCCCTTGATGAAAATAAACTTCTTAAGCCAGTTGTGGCTCTTATTGACGGTTTCCCGCACTTTGACATGGCTGCTGGCAAAGCAGGCGGTCACGTTGAAAGTGAAGGGATAGATACTACTCTAGAGGGGGGTGAATAGAGTTATCAAATTTTGCACTAGACAAAACTTAATGGTCTACCCAACTCCCTTGGAGTGAAGTGCGGAATGAAAAGATTATAGATATAGAATTAACCCTATAGCCTAACACGAGTGATGTGCACAAACTCAAGCTAATTGTAATTACAGTTAAGGCTTGGAAAACCTAATCAGCAACTAGCAATCCTAGTTATATCTATTCACAGCTACAATGCAGGAATTAAACAAGGGATTCCAGACGACACAAGGAAATTTATAGTGGTTCCCCAAACAACTTGGGTACGTCCACTCTTCTACCCTCACGGTAGGAATCCACTCAGGTTTTTGATCAGGTGCCCTGCCACCAACAGGATCTGCTTCAGGTAGATCCAGAAACCCTTTAGACTTTTGATCAGGTGTCTAAAAACCAAGCACAGGTTTTTGATCAGGTGCCCTGCCACCAAGGGATACTTTTGAAGGGAGTAATAACCCTGTACAGGAGGGGGAAGAAGGTTAAGATGTCTTCTCTATTTTACAAAGATTAGAGAAGCACAAAGATTTGCACTGAGCTAAAGAGCTCTTAAAGAATCAAGGCTCCCCCTGGCTAAAAGATGTCCAGGTGAAGTCTTGCTTCAGTGCAGAAAACTCTTCAGAAAAATCTGAAGGAAAAACTACAAGAAGATAATAAATAATAAAATTAGCAATCTTCAAGCAGCTGTCTTCTTCTTCTTCTTCTTCTTCAAAAGAACTCTGAGTTTGAACTTCCTGGAAGCAGGAGAACTCAGGTTGAAGAAGAGTAGAAGAGCTTAACACTTCTCAGTAGGATGGAAATTGCTGAGAGCAGAAAACTTGATCTTGATGATGGCTTGAATGCTTAAATGAATAACTGGTTAACTAGTTAGCTAGCTTGAATCCTTCATCAAAGGATCCTTTTTTATAGCAGCAACAAGCAACGACTCTCTTCAATTTGAATTACTTGTCTTCTTCTGAAACTTGAGACCTGAGCTGTAAATATCAAGAAGACAAAACAATCTCTGAAGCAGAAACATTCTATAAACGGAATAAACCTTTTTCTAGGAAGCTGCAGGAAGTAATCTGATAATAAAGTACTAAATAAAGTCATATCAGAAACAAACTCTTTATAGCAAAAAGAAGACTTTTCAGTCTAACGGCTATAAAGGGCTGACAGCAGATAAAGTAAAATATAATGTCAGCTAATAAGACAAACAACTTTATCTAAAAAGATTTGACTCAGGCAAAAGGGATGGAGCAAATATTGCCTGGAAATTTTATCATAAAACAACTAAAACAACGTGCCAGAAAATGTATTAATTAAATAAATAAATACAAAATATAAAGGCAGACAGAAAGCGTCGAACGACCCTCGGAGATTGTCGACCAACGCACGGAGATCGTCGAACTATCAGGCAGATAGTCGAACGATCCAGATAGTCGACCTATCGAAGAAGATAGTCTAACTACCCCGGCAGATAGTCGACCTATCAGAGCAAATAGTCGAACTATCAGATAGTCGATCTATCTGGACAGATAGTCGAACTATCAAGCATAAACAGATAGTCGACCTATCAAGCAGATAGTCGACCTACCTCAGAAAACAGATAGTCGACCTATCAACAGATAGTCGACCTATCAAAACAGACCAGATAGTTGAACTATCAACAGATAGTCGAACTATCAGATAGTTGAACTATCAGGACAGATAGTCGAACTATCAAAGACGACAGATAGTCGACCTATCAAAGCAGAACAGATAGTCGACCTATCAACAGATAGTCGAACTATCAGATAGTCGATCTATCAGGACAGATAGTCGAACTACCAAGCCAAGCAAATAGTCGACCTACCAACAGATAGTCGAACTATCAACACAGACAGAGCGTCGACCAACTGATAGACGATCGTCGATCAGCCGATAGACGATAGTCGAGCGGCGTTCGACTATAGTCGAACGAAAAACCTACTTAACCAAATTCTTCATCTGGAAAAGTGAGGGCACTACAGCTAGACCACTAACCAATGACCATAGATATTTCTTGGGTCAAGGGACTAAAAGGCAAGACTAAACTCAAATCAAACTAGGGTACCAACAATCTCCCCCTATTTGAGTTAAGTCTCTCAAAAACTAACACATAAAGCTATCTAAAGAGCAATAAAATTAATACAGGAAATAGTTAACAATTAACTAGCAGATATCAAACAGATAGATAATAGACAAATATAACACAGCAGACAATCAAACTATTAAGAGTCTACAGAATCTGGCAAAGGGTCAGAGGAACTAGGAACAAAAGAAATTTTCCTCAGAGGATCATCAGCCTCTTTCTTTGACATCTTTAAGTCCTGCACACCAATGATTTTCAATTCTACAGCCCTTGGAACAACTGCTTCAGGGTGCTTTTCCATATACTTTGAGGGGTCAAATACATCAGGATTAACCTGGAACTTTTCGAACTCTTTCTTTCTGAGTGAAGACATGGTGGTTAAACCAGTAGTATCTTTTCCTTCAGCTTTTGCTTTTCTGATTTGAGCTGCTCCAACCAATTCGTGAAAACGAGCCATCCTAAAGTTAGGATCAAGCTCAGGACTTTCATAAACAGACTTAGGAGGAGTAGCATCTGATTCTTTATCTTGATTAACTAGATAAGACATGGGAGCAGACTTAGCAAAGTTCTTGCTAGAATTTTAAAACAAAATAAACTACTTACCTTTTGAAACAGCTTTTTTAGACTGTACTGGCATTGAAGATGGAACTCTTTTCTTTGGAGAAGGAGGAGGAGAAAAAGTTGGTCTTTGAAACACAACCTCCTTCACTTGTCTTTGAGAACCAGAATAAGATCTGCCTTGGGAACTTTGAGAGCTTTTCCTTGGCTGAGGCTGAGAAGGTGCAGATTTTCCAAAAGAGGCAGATGGATTAGCAGAGAGGTTGCCAGAGGCTCCTGCACTGGGAGGTGGAGGAGGACCTCTGGGTGTCCATCTGGAGGCAGGAGAGTCATATCTCTTAGTTCTCTTTCTCTCTTTCTGCTGGTTCTTGGAGAACCACATCCAATGCTGAAATTCTTTTGATTTGTGGTCAATTCCTTTAAGAATGTAATATGGAGTATCATTTTCTCGATTGGGAGGAGGAGGAGCAACGGCTTTTCTTTTCTTTTGAGCAGCTTTCTTTCTCTTTGAATTTTCAAACAAATCAGAATCATCTTCATCATCAGAGTGAGATGATGGAGGATTGTCATATGGATCATAGGCTTCAGAAACAGCCTTTTCCTTCAAAGCAGCTTTCTCTTTTTCTTCTTCTATGGCATCCTGAGCCAGAAGGAAATCTAAATCAAGACCTGGGGAATCATCCCAAACAGTTGACTTTTCAACTTGCAAATCTTTTTCTTTTTCCTCTAACAAAGATTGAACTCTTTGATTCCAAGCATCTCTTACTTTCTTTTCTTGAATTTCAGACACATCTTCTATGTCATCTAAAAAAGAATCCAATTCTGGATCTACTTGAACATCAGGAATATCTTGAGTAGCTTCTGAAACAATGACTATAATCTGAGCAGCTAAATCTTCTTTAATATAATCTGTAGAATTATGAACACAGATCTGCTAAATAAGCAAAAATCATTCCTTCTAGGTATTCACAAGCTATCAAATTAATTGACTCGTCAATGAAGCGGATAAGTGAATTACCTTCATACTTGACCAACTCCCAAGATTCATCTAGGTAGGATGTAATAATCCCTTCTAGGAAATGGGCAACCACGGGAGTGGTGAGATCTTCTAAGCAAACTTTCACAGCAAATTCAGATAGCATGATAGCATCAGATATATCTTTGTCAGACAACACTGAACCTGATTGATCTTGAGCTTGTACTGCATCAGACTTTTCTTGAACTGCTGGAAGGGAGGCTGAAGGCTCTGAGGCATCTTCACAGAACATCTCCCCCTGCCTGATTTCAGTGGAAACTGAAACCAGGCCCCTTGAAGAAGAGGGCTCAGCAGATTTAGAAAGAGATTGGATGGAAGCAGTCAAGGAGGCAATGGAGGAGGCAAGTGGAGCAATTGCCTCTTCAATCATGATTTTGATTGAAGGGGTAATCAACTCCAGAATGTCGGAAATGAATGCTGGGGTGATCTCAAAAGATGATGGAAGTGTAGTGGATGGAGATGCAACAGAGATGGTTGTAGTGTTAACTGGAGATCGAATGGGAGATGGAGCTGGAGAGTTAACAGGAGTGTTAACTGGAGAATGAATAGGGGACTGAGGAGGTGTTGGAATCCTCTCAGATCCTAACAGATCAAAACTAGGAGCAGATATCCTAGCCAGATCAGAAGGAAGAGGAGATGCTGGAGGGGAAGGAAGAACAACTGTGGTTGTTTCTCTAACAGGAGAAGGAGAAAGTCGTACTTCAGCTGAAGTTGATGGAACTTCAACTGAAGCAGACTGCATAGCAGAAGAAGATGAGGGAAGGGAAAGAGCTGAGCCAGCTTCTTGAGGGTGAGGAGCGACCGAATCAGTCCTGGTGCTCTCTGATGTCGCTGGAGCAACCCCTGTGAGAGCGGGTTTCACAAAAGTTCTCTTCCACTTGGAGAACAGATTTGGGTCCATCTTCTTGCTCGCATTTATGGTTGTTGCAACGGAGACCAGCAGCTGAGGATACTTTTCCTTCAGGAAAATTCCAATAACCCTTCCGAGGGTAACTTCCTTCTTACTATTCTTTTTCCTTATCAAATCAAACATTACTCCTGCCCAATCAATCTTTTTCCGATTAACAATTGCACACATCAGTGCAAATTGTTGCCTTGTGATATTGTCATGAGCAGAGTGCTTTCCAAGGAGCACTTTTCTGACTAACTCAGCGAGAAATTTAATCTTAAAGGGAAAATTGACCTTGAGCAGCTTCGTGGAAATGCCCTCCGCATGTCCCAGCTCAGTCAGCATCCTTCCAAACTCTTGAGCATCTTGCTCATAATCATCTTCACCATTAACTAATCCAAAAATATCAGTCAGAATGGCCGGATTTAAAATTACCTCTTCTCCGCGGATGGTGCCAGTCATCGAATCGTCAGAGGATGACGAAGTGAAAGCCCATTCCTTGATCTCGGGAATATTTAACTTTATCCTTGTCGACATTAATCTTTCTAGACCTTGGTCCCGGCATAACTGAAGAATTTCTACAACTCCTGCTTCACAGCTACTGAAGGCGTCAAAATCGACGCTGAAGCCTGCATCGAACTTCACGACAGCTAGTACTGCTGGAGAAACCGCCATGGAATTGCTGGAGAATGCGCGAGAAAGACGGAGAAGACGAAGGAGACGAAGCGGCAGAAAATCGCAAGCGGGAAGACAGAATGAGAAAAGTCACGCTCCGTCGACGATAAAACAAAAGATCTTTTAACCTAGGTCGACTATCGGCTTTATATTAGACCGGAGATAGTCGATCTATTAAAAAGATACTAGACCCGATGGTCGAACGGTCGTTCGACGATCGGTCCAGAAGCAGAGTAGTCGGACAATCATTCGACTATTTCTGGCTCCTCAAACAACAAGTTGTCGTCATCCAGAGATCGACGATGAGCTCGACTTGTTCGACTATGGTCGAACGCCGGTCGACGATCTTCTATTAGACAAACTTTCATCAACCATAGGTCGACGATGGGCTTGACCCGATCGACTATCTTCGAACGTCGTTCGACTATCTTCAAACAAGTTTCAACATTGGCAGATATAGTCACACTTAGTCTCGTCCATTGATCATGCCTAGTTGAACTAAAAAGAACAGATGCTTCTGTTCATCTAAGGGCTTGGTGAATATATCACCTCTCTAAAACTCAGTGGATATGAACTCAAGACAAATCTTGTTCTTTTCCACACAATCTCTCAGGAAATGGTGCCGAATCTCAATGTGCTTCATTCTAGAGTGGTGCAATGGATTTTGTGCAATTGAGATAGCACTGGTACTATCACACATGATTTTGGTGTTCTTGTGTGAGTAACCATAATCCACAAGCTGGTTTTGAATCCACAGGATCTGTGAACAACAACTGGCAGCTGCTATATATTCAGCCTCTGCAGTTGAAGTTGAGACAGAAGCCTGCTTCTTACAGAACCAAGAGAACAATCTCTCTCCCAGGAACTGACAAGTTCCTGAGGTGCTCTTCCTGTCAACTCTGCAACCAGCATAATCAGAATCAGAATATCCAATTAATTCAAATTCTGACTCAGCTGGGTACCAAAGTCCTAGATTTGGGCATCCCTTCAGGTATCTCAGGATTCTCTTTAGAAGAATCAGATAAGATTCCTTGGGGTTGACCTGGAATCTAGCACAAAGGCATATAGCAAATATTATATCTGGCCTACTTGCAGTTAGATACAATAGGGAACCAACAATGGCCCTATAATTCTTTTGATCAACTGGCTTGTCGTGATCATCAGAATCAATAACTACATTAGTAGCCATGGGTGTAGGCATTGCTGAAGCATCAGCCATCCCAAATTTCTTTACCAATTCCTTGGCATATTTGGATTGGGAGATGAAGATACCATCAGCATCTTGCTTAACTTGGAGACCAAGAAAGTAAGACAGCACACCCATACTACTCATCTCAAACTTGGAATGCATCAAGTTGGAAAACTTTTTGCACAGTTTGGGATCAGTGGAGCCAAAAATAATATCATCTACATACACTTGAACTAACAGGATTGTGTCCTTGTGATGCTTGACGAAAAGGGTTCTATCAACTACTCCCCTAGTAAAGTTGTGCTCTAACAGGAAACTAGCTAAGGTCTCATACCAGGCTCTAGGAGCTTGCTTTAGTCCATAAAGAGCTTTCTGCAACTTAAACACATGCGAAGGCTGAGTTGAAGAAACAAACCCTGGTGGTTGTTCAACAAACACCTCTTCCTTAAGCTCACCATTCAGGAATGCACTTTTGACATCCATTTGGAACACCTTAAACTTCATGAAGGCTGTATAGGCCAAGAAGATCCTTATTGCTTCTAGCCTTGCAACAGGAGCAAAGGTTTGGTCATAGTCTGTACCTTCCTCCTGTCTGTAGCCCTGAGCTACAAGCCTAGTTTTATTCCTTACTATAATTCCATTTGCATCCAACTTGTTTCTATACACCCACTTGGTGCCTATGATCAGTTGGCCTTTAGGTCTTGGAACCAAAGTCCAAACTTTACATCTCTCAAACTGATTGAGTTCCTCTTGCATTGCAATGATCCAGTGGGGATCTAGCTCTGCATGTTTAAAGGTGAGGGGCTCAACCTGTGAGAGGAAACAAGCGTGCATCACATCCTGTCTTAATTGATGTCTTGTTTGCACACCAGCTGATATGTCTCCAATCACTTGAGATGTCGGGTGATCTCTAAGTGTGACAATATCAGCAGGTGGGATGTGATCTTCAGCAACAGTTGGGATTAATTCCTCAGGAGGAATTTGATCTACTGTTGGTGGTACAACAACAGCTTCAGCAATGTCTTCATCACTGTCTGATTCAGTGATCTGAAGAGTTGATAGTTGAAGAATTTCTTGAGGGGCATCAGGTACCTGCAATGAACTGGAGGAAGGAGAATTTTCCTTCTCCTTGTAAAACATCTGAGACTCATCAAAAGATACATGCACAGATTCTTCAATTTTACAGGAAGATTTGTTATAAACCCTATAAGCTTTGCTTACTTGGGAATATCCAAGCATGATTCCCATTGAAGCTTTTGCTTCAAATTTTCTAATATATTCTTTATTATTATTATGAATATAAACAATACAACCAAATACTCTAAAATAATTAATTTTAGGTTTCTTTCCCTTAAGCAACTCATAAAGAGTTTTACACTTAAGCTTGTGTATCAAACTTCTATTCAAGACATAATTGGCTGTACTAACAGCTTCTGCCCAATAGGAGAGAGGCATGTTAGCATCTGCCAACAATGTACTAGCAGCTTCAATGAGTGTTCTATTCTTCCTTTCAACTACCCCATTTTGTTGGGGAGTTCTAGGAGCTGAGAAACTATGTTTGATACCTTCTCTCTCACAGAATTCTTGCATGAGAAGAGAGTCAAACTCAGTACCATGATCACTTCTGATCAAGGCCACATGAGTAGAGTACTCAGTCTGCACACATAGTAGAAAGTCTGTAAGGGCTTTGAAGTTATCAGACTTAGTTCTCAAAAAGAAAACCCAACTGAACCTAGAGAAGTCATCTACAATTATTAAGGTGTAATACTTCCCTCCTAAACTTTGTACATTTATTGGGCCAAAAAGGTCCAAATGTAATAGATACAGGATTCTAGGAGAATCACTTTTATTTATAGATTTAAAAGAATTTTTGGTTTGCTTGCCTAGCTGACAAGCCTTGCATAGGCTCTCCTTCTTGTAGGGGCAAGAAGGTAAACCTCTAACAAGGTTGTGTTTAGATAACCTAGATATATTTTTAAGGTTAACATGACTAAGCCTCTTATGCCACAAAGAATTATTATTAAGTGTTACTTCATTAAACAGGCAGATTTCAGAATGAGTTGAATTGAAATCTACTAAATAAATATTACCTATTCTAATGCCTACTAAAACAATATTATTATTTAAAGTAATATTGCAAGAGGAGTTAGAAAATGAAACCTAGTAGCCAGCATCACATAGCTGGCTGACTGAGATCAAATTGTGCTTCAGTCCTGTCACATATGCAACTCTCTTGAAAGTGGCATCTCCAATTGTGATCCTGCCATAGCCTTCTGTCTGACCACAGCTGGAATCTCCAAAGATAACCTTTGGGCCGAGCTTAGCTTTGAATTTTGACAGATGATTTTTATTTCCTGTCATATGCTTGGAGCATCCACTATCCAAATACCACTTATTTTGAGTGATTGGATAGGCCTTCACCTGTAAGACATTTATTTAGACAGTGTGGACCCAGGTAACCTTGGGTCCCTTGTTTTTCACATAAGAAAAACTGGAAATATATGAAAATGCAGGCTGAGGGTGATAACCTAGTGGGTGAGATCTCCTAGGTGGGATTCTCCATGCAGATGATGGGTCAACAAACCTAGGGTTTCTATTTTCATTTAGGTTTCTATGGTACTGATTATGATTTTGAAAATCATATTGAAAACGTCGATCGATGTTCGACGATGGGTGCTCAGATCGTCGAGCTTCGTTCGACCATTGAGCTTCCGATCGTCAAGCGGCGTTCGACGCTCTTTGCATTTCTTTAAAAAATTTCTTTCTCTTTTCTCTCTTAGCTTTATTTAAGGTTTTATTAACTAGATTTACTTGCTCAGTGTTCTTCATTCCACTAGCTGAAATGAAGTTCACTGGAGTTGAAAGATTGTTTTTAAGAAGAACTGGGGGTTCACTGGGAGAAGCTCCTAAGCCTAGTTTGTTATTAGCTGACCTAGTGTTAGTCATGCTGGTAATTTCTAACAACTTAAGGCTTCTACCATTAAGTGATTCTTCTAACCTCTTAGACTTAGCTAACTCCATTTTAATAAATTTAATTTCTTCACTACAAGTAGTGAGATCTTCCTTTAACCTAATATTTTCTGTAGCAATTACTTCTGAGTCAGCTAACTTATGTCTAAGTTCTTTTATCTCCTTTTCTGAGCTAATCAAATCTAAGCATAAAGATTTAAAATCTAATTTAAATTCTTCTGAAGTGAAGTCATAAGAAGAGAGTACCTCATCTTCTGTTGGCATCTCTTCATCTGAATCTGAACTCTCTGCAGCTGAGTGGTTGCTGCAGGCATCTATTGCCATGAGGCAAACTTCTTTTGCCTTCTTCTCTTCCTCATCCTCACTGGAGCTTGAGGAGGAGGATTCTTCATCAGAATCACTCCAGGTTTCAGCAATGAAACCTCTCTCCTTTTTCTTGTTCTTGTAGGAGGATGGCTTGGAGTGCTTCCTGTGTTGTTCTTTTTCTTTCCTCTTGTCTTTGTTTTTCTCCTCTGGACACTCTGGCAAGATATGTCCAGGCTTCCTGCAACCATAACAAATAATTTCTTTAGCAGGAGAACGATCATACCTTGGTTTGTCTTCATAGCGTGAAGACTTCTTTCTGAACTCCTTTCTCCCCATCTTGAGAAACCTCTTGGCAAACAATGCCATTAGTTCCTCATTTGATTGGCTGCCTTCAGAAGCATCAGCAGCCTTAAGAGCTAGAGATTGCTCTTTTCTTGTTGGAGTGGGGGTCTTTGCTTCAGCTTCTGCTTCCCTTGTCTTCAGCACTTGCTCAAAAGACTTGAGCTTGCCGAGAAGGGCCTCTGTTGAAATCTCATTTGTACTTCTGGCTTCCTTGATGGGCCAGATCCTTAGATCCCATGTGCTAGGGAAGCACATCAGAATCTTATCATTGACCTCTGTCAATGATATGTCCTTGTCCAGGGTCCTCAGCTCATTGATGATTGAGCTGAGCCTGGTGTACATGGCTTCAACTGATTCAGCATCAGTTTTCTTGAAGTTCTCATACTGTGAGATCAGGTTGGACCTTCTGTCCTTCCTTTCATCAGCTGAACCAGCTACAATCTGGTTTAGTGTATCCCACATGGATTTTGCTGAAGAGCAGTCAGCTACCTTCTGGAATACCTCATCAGACATTGTCTGAGCCAGTATGTTCATCGCCTTGGCATCTGCAATTTTGGCCTTCTTGTACTCATCATTGTAATCTGGAGGAGACACTGCACTCATATCAGATGATGAGGCAGTAGCAGCAGCAGGTGCTCTTGGGGGTCCTGACAAAATAGAAGCAAAGATGTTTTCATCAATAGAATTCATATATAATTTTATCCTTGCCTTCCAGATGCCAAACTTAGCTAAGTTGCATGCTGGAGGTCTGGTGCTAGAATAATCCTTGGACTGGGCCATGATAGTGAATATCTATAAGCTTTGGTATCTATCAGGATCTTGTGACTTAGGTGTTAGCCTATTCAGTCAGTCAACCTCCCTCTGATATCAATTGAAAGTGAAGAGATAGATACTACTCTAGAGGGGGGTGAATAGAGTTATCAAATTTTGCACTAGACAAAACTTAATGGTCTACCCAACTCCCTTGGAGTGAAGTGCGGAATGAAAAGATTATAGATATAGAATTAACCCTATAGCCTAACACGAGTGATGTGCACAAACTCAAGTTAACTGTAATTACAGTTAAGGCTTGGAAAACCTAATCAGCAACTAGCAATCCTAGTTATATCTATTCACAGACACAATGCAGGAATTAAACAAGGGAATCCAGATGACACAAGGAAATTTATAGGGTTTCCCAAACAACTTGGGTACGTCCACTCTTCTACCCTCACGGTAGGAATCCACTCAGGTTTTTGATCAGGTGCCCTGCCACCAACAGGATCTGCTTCAGGTAGATCCAGAAACCCTTTAGACTTTTGATCAGGTGTCTAAAAACCAAGCACAGGTTTTTGATCAGGTGCCCTGCCACCAAGGGATACTTTTGAAGGGAGCAATAACCCTGTACAGGAGGGGGAAGAAGGTTAAGATGTCTTCTCTATTTTACAAAGATTAGAGAAGCACAAAGATTTGCACTGAGCTAAAGAGCTCTTAAAGAATCAAGGCTCCCCCTGGCTAAAAGATGTCCAGGTGAAGTCTTGCTTCAGTGCAGAAAACTCTTCAGAAAAATATGAAGGAAAAACTACAAGAAGATAATAAATAATAAAATTAGCAATCTTCAAGCAGCTGTCTTCTTCTTCTTCTTCAAAAGAACTCTGAGTTTGAACTTCCTGGAAGCAGGAGAACTCAGGTTGAAGAAGAGTAGAAGAGCTTAACACTTCTCAGTCGGATGGAAATTGCTGAGAGCAGAAAACTTGATCTTGATGATGGCTTGAATGCTTAAATGAATAACTGGTTAACTAGTTAGCTAGCTTGAATCCTTCATCAAAGGATCCTTTTTATAGCAGCAACAAGCAATGGCTCTCTTCAATTTGAATTACTTTTCTTCTTCTGAAACTTGAGACCTGGGCTGTAAATATCAAGAAGACAAAACAATCTCTGCAGCAGAAACATTCTATAAACGGAATAAACCTTTTTCTAGGAAGCTGCAGGAAGCAATCTGATAATAAAGTACTAAATAAAGTCATATCAGAAACAAACTCTTTATAGCAAAAAGAAGACTTTTCAGTCTAACGGCTATAAAGGGCTGACAGCAGATAAAGTAAAATATAATGTCAGCTAATAAGACAAACAACTTTATCTAAAAAGATTTGACTCAGGCAAAAGGGATGGAGCAAATATTGCCTGGAAATTTTATCATAAAACAACTAAAACAACGTGCCAGAAAATGTATTAATTAAATAAATAAATACAAAATATAAAGGCAGACAGAAAGCGTCGAACGACCCTCGGAGATCGTCGACCGACGCACGGAGATCGTCGAACTATCGGGCAGATAGTCGAACGATCCAGATAGTCGACCTATCGAAGAAGATAGTCGAACTACCCCGGCAGATAGTCGACCTATCAGAGCAGATAGTCGAACTATCAGATAGTCGATCTATCTGGACAGATAGTCGAACTATCAAGCACAAACAGATAGTCGACATATCAAGCAGATAGTCGACCTACCTCAGAAAACAGATAGTCGACCTATCAACAGATAGTCGACCTCTCAAAACAGACCAGATAGTTGAACTATCAACAGATAGTCGAACTATCAGATAGTTGAACTATCAGGACAGATAGTCGAACTATCAAAGACGACAGATAGTCGACCTATCAACAGATAGTCGACCTATCAAAGCAGAACAGATAGTCGACCTATCAACAGATAGTCGAACTATCAGATAGTCGATCTATCAGGACAGATAGTCGAACTACCAAGCCAAGCAGATAGTCTACCTACCAACAGATAGTCGAACTATCAACGCAGACAGAGCGTCGACCAACTGATAGACGATCGTCGATCAGCCGATAGACGATAGTCGAGCGGCGTTCGACTATAGTCGAACGAAAAACCTACTTAACCAAATTCTTCATCTGGAAAAGTGAGGGCACTACAGCTAGACCACTAACCAATGACCATAGATATTTCTTGGGTCAAGGGACTAAAAGGCAAGACTAAACTCAAATCAAACTAGGGTACCAAAACACGTCCTTATTCACCCGAAAAGAGAACAGCTTGTGAAATACCGCGAGGCTGAACTCTATTTTCTCCTCTCGCAGGTAGCAGGCAAACCCGATGATCACTGCGATGGAGTTCGGGGTCATTTGCCCGGGAACCACCTCATAATACTTGAATATTTGGCGGACCTCCTGCCATAGGGGTAGCCGAAGGCCCGCCACAAAATGGGCCACTGGGAACGCGAGCTCGCCAGCGAATAGCTCATTCATTCGTTCCTCCTTCCTGGGCCGCCTCGCCTCAAAACCTGGCGGGACGAAGTGGCCGACCGCATCTACAAATTCCCTCTCTGTAAGGACGACGGGAGGGAAATCATGATCAGAGAAGGTCCAAGCGCATTTGGCCCTCCCCTCCGCCTCGCCACTACCTCCACCCATCTTACAGTTATCTCGCCGAGCGGGACAGAGGGGTTTTTTGCAAAGAGCTAGGAGGGAAAGAAGAAGTTTTAAATGCGGTAGGTGAGGAAGGGCCGCCATGGACTACTTATAGGGTGAGAAAGGGCGGGAAAAAGCCCTCTTGGGCGGGAAAATGCGGATAGCAATAAGGCCCTGACGTTTCGAATTCCGAACCCAAGTCAGGTTCTCGCCAACCCGTCAGTCCGCCGCAAACTGCCTGCACTCGCGCCCGCATGATTAAACAGTAGCCGCCGAGCGGGCCAGTTCTGAACCGCGCGCGAACCACCTGCCACGAGACTCGCGAACAACCGGCTCGCCTTCGCCTGAACAGGAAAAGGGCCTGGCGAGGCGACTCGGCAAGGCCGAGCCCGCACGAGGGAAGGTCGGCCGATTCAGGGCATCTCGCCCGCACAATCCACAGAGGTCTGAACGATGGCGCAACCCAGAGAAAATTGCAATAAATATTAGCCCGCGACGGGAGAAAGTAGTCCTGAATTATTATAAATATCTAGACTGACAGAAGTAAAGAGATGAACACCCTGAGCGTTACCGTCGCATGCGGGGCGACCCTGACCTGGCGGATAACGACCGACGAGGGGAGGGTGAACTCAACGCGGGATCCATTTCTACCTACCTCCCCTCCCTGTGCTGGTTCGGGGCGGTACGCGAGGATAGTGATACTCACGGACCGCCGACAGCTCCCGCTGGGTCCTATTGATCTGCTCTGAAGCCTGCCTCAGTCGCCCCTCGGCTCGCGTGATATGCACACCCGGAGAAGTCACCTCGTCCTCGTCAGAAGAAAGTCTCACTCCTTCCAAAGCCGCGAGTCGCTCATCCATCTCGACCTTATCTTTCTCCACTCTGTTGAAGACTGATGATTACAATTATGGTAGATTTTTATTGTAATAATTGTAATCATGTCCGCTGTTTTCTACCTCTTTATTCAAGTAATTGCACTAAATAATTGAGAATTGGTATTGTCATGAATAGTAGAGCATAGTTTAGAGTTTTTACTATTTTATGTATTGAACTTCTCCCTTACTATGTCATTTTTCTAATGCAGGTACGACTAGCCAGTGGAACTAAAAGTCTTGGAGCAAACAGGGGAGTTTACGGGGCCAACAGGACTGATCACAGGAGAAGAATTGCTCAAACACGGGTAGGAACACGGTCGTGTGCCTACCCGTGTTCCATCCCAGCTGAAGCAATTTTCCAGCCCCCGTGTCTGAAGAACATGAAGAACAACACGGCCGTGTTCCAGAACACGGCCGTGTCAGTACCCGTGTGATCCAACACGGCCAATGATCCAGCCCCCGTGTCTGAAGAACATGAAGAACAACACGGCCGTGTTCCAGAACACGGCCGTGTCAGTACCCGTGTGATCCAACACGGCCCATGATCACACACGTCTTTTCGTGTAGAACTGCCCTGGAACTGCCGACACGACCTGCAACACGGCCGTGTCGGCACCCGTGTTCGACCATGTTTGCTATTGGACTATAAAAACCTGGAGAAAATGTTATTCTGCACTTTTTGGATTATTTTGCTTGGAGATTTTTCTGGAGAACGAAAGTGGAGTACCCAAGAGAAGGAAGGCTTGAAGGAGATATTTGTATGCATTTATTCTTTAATTTATCTCATTTAATCTTGTATCTCTCTTGGTAATCCAACTTTATTTATCTTTTAATTTTCGTGAACAATGTGTTTGAACAAGTTAGTAATCATGTATCGTTTTGTTTTAGTCAATTTCATTGTATTTTATTCGTATATGGGCTTGCAAACATTGAGAATTATCCTTATTATGAATGATTATTTATTTTTACATGAATTCCAAATGTCTAGATTGAGAAATTGGATTGTTTGGATGATGGTTAAATCTTCATATTTATGTGTTATTTCTCTTTGTGATTCAAAACTCATGATCGAGAGATATGTTTCTTGGAAAATTAGAATACGAATGAATGGAATTATGATATTTTAGAGATAAAGCTTCATGAATCTATGTATTAGATAGGGTATTTCATTCAATAAACATTTGAGTATTGTAAATTGTTCGAGAGAAAATTTACTTAACTTAACTTAGATTTTAAATTGCTCGAGAGAGAATTTGATAATTAGTTTAACCCTTTACAATACAATGAATTTGATAGTCTTGTTATTTCATGATTACACAAAGTGATTATGTTCATTGAATGCTCTTAACTTTCGACTTAAAAATATTTTTGTAACTCTCCAATACAATTTTTATCCGAATAGTCATAGTTAGGATTAATCTATATTAGAACGCAATTTTAAGTTTAGGTATGATAATAGAGTGAGAGTGAGTACGAATAGTTGAAATGACCCTGTGGAATACGATACGAGATGTAGAATTCTCTTATACTATGATTGATAGGTGCACTTGCCTGAAAGATGATTCAATCTAGCTTATGCCCATCTACATAGTTATGATAAAATGTAGAATGAATCCGCATCAAGTTTAGACTTAGCGAAAATTATTCATCAAGTTTTTGGCGCCGTTGCCGGGGAATCTTTTTCAATATTTTGAAAGCTTTAACTTTATTAATCTACCATTGTTGTTTACTAATAAATCTTTGTAGATTAGTTTAAAGTAAAATTATATTATTTAATCTCTGTTTTATAGTCTGTTAGTCTATGACCAGGGCAAGAAATTCTGGGTTAGAACCATTTCATTCTGAACCGGAAAGAATTATTCACAACACCAATCACAGAGACGTGGGTATTAACACCACAGATATTATAGACGATCTGATAGAAGAAGAAACAGTGAATCAAGGAGAACACCATCCTAAAAATCTAGATACCATGGCCAACCAAAATGAGCAAACCATGTCTGACTTTGCTAGACCCAATCTCCAAGGAACTGGGTCAAGCATTGTTCGACCACCCATTCCAACCAATAATTTCGAACTGAAACCGAGCGTGATACAAATGGTCCAACAATATGTTCAATATGATGGCTTACAAGACGAGGATCCCAATACACACTTAGCCGGATTCCTAGAGATATGTGATACTTTCAAGATTAATGGTGTCTCCAACGATGCCATTCGATTGAGATTGTTCCCATTCTCATTGAGGCATAAGGCAAAGCAGTGGCTCAAATCGTTACCTAGAGGATCCATTACTACTTGGGACATGATGGTTGAGAAGTTTTTGATGAAGTATTTTCCACCGGCAAAGACCGCAAAGTTAAGGAACGACATCTCTACGTATGTTCAAGTGGAGGCTGAATCATTGTACGATACTTGGGAACGATTCAAAGAATTATTAAGGAGATGCCCCCATCATGCCTTACCTTCTTGGCTTCAGATTCAGACTTTCTACAATGGTCTAAATCCAGCCACCAGACAGATGATTGATGCGGCTAGTGGAGGCACCTTGAACAATAAGACACCTGAAGCAGCCCAGCAGTTGATAGAAGAAATGGCAATGAATAGCTACCAATGGACTACCGTGCGGCCGAAGTCTACCAAGCCTGCCGGAATGTATGAAGTGGATGCCGTTACTGCCTTAGCAATTCAAGTGGAGAAGCTCCATCAAAAGATGGACAACCTTTCTTTAGAGCCACCCCCAATGGTACCTCAACAATGGGACCCCTCCCTTGTTGGAATCCCTAGTGGTGAACCTCAAGTGCAAGAACATGTAGACTACATGGGTAATAATCCCAGACCACCTTTCAATCCAGGAAACAACCCATATAGTTTTACATACAATCAAGGATGGAGGAACCACCCCAATTTCTCTTGGGGAGGGCAAGGCAACCAAGGTAAACCACCCATGTTTGGACAACAACAACAACAACAACAACAATTGGAGCCAAGGAAGCCAACATTGGAAGATGTCCTTGCAAAGTTCATGCAAACTACCGATGTTGCCTTCCGTAATCAAGAGGGTTCTATTCGAAATTTGGAGAATCAGATTGGGCAGTTGGCAAGGATGGTATCAGAGAGACAACAAGGAACACTTCCAGGAAATACTGAGACAAACCCAAAGGAACATGCAAGAGCAATTCAGTTGAGGAGCGGGAAGGAGTTACAAGACCCAAGGCTTGCACAAGATGCACCTCAAGAGGAGTCCAGTGGAGAAGCACCGAACGTGACACCAATGGAATATCAACCAGCCGTACCATATCCAGCAAAGATGAACAAGGAGCGCATGGATGCTCAATACGGTAAATTTATTTCTATGATTAAGCAATTGCATGTTAATTTACCTTTTTCTGATATTATTCAAATGCCTAAGTATGCTAAATTTTTGAAGGATTTAATTTCTAATAAAAAGATAATAGAAGAATTATCGTTAGTCACACTTAGTGAAGAATGCTCTGCTATTTTACAAAATAAATTACCACAAAAGCTTAAGGATCCCGGTTCTTTTTCAATTCCATGTTTAATCGGTGATTTGCAAGTTAATAAAGCTTTAGCGGATTTAGGAGCTAGTATAAATTTGATGCCTTATACATTATATTTGAAACTAGGCCTTGGAGAACTTAGCCCGACTAGGATGAGTATTCAATTAGCAGATCGGTCGGTTAAGTACCCAAGAGGTATAGTGGAGGATGTATTAGTTAAGGTAGACAAATTTATATTTCCTGCCGATTTTGTTATTTTAGATATGGACGAAAATATCGAAGTACCACTTATACTTGGTCGCCCATTTCTAGCCACTTCTAGAGCTCTTATTGATGTTTTTGATGGTAAATTAGTTTTGAGAGTAGGGGAGGATGAAGTCACTTTTCAAATTGGCAATACTATGAAACAATCTTTCGATAGTGATGATTATTGCTATTTTTCTCATGGTGTTGACAACTTATTGTCTTCTATTGATTCTAATTTTTATTATAAAGATCCTTTAGAAATTTGCATTACTAATTGTTTTCTAGAAGACGAAACTAGTAAAGATATTGTTGATCATTTACTTTTTCTAGATAACTCTGTTTCGATGAATGGAAATACTGAATATAACGTACTTACAAAAGGAGATAATGAAGTTCATAAGAATAATACTAAGGATCCACCTGTAGTTGAATTAAAAAAATTACCGGATCATCTTGAGTATGCATTCTTAGGAACTAACTCTTCTTACCCAGTTATTATTTCTTCTAATCTTTCTGAAATTGAAAAAGCTAAATTAATAACTGTGTTAAAGAAATGTAAAGGTGCAATAGCATGGCAAATCTCTGATATAAAAGGTATTAATCATAGTTTTTGCACTCATAAAATCCTTTTGGAAGAAAACTATAAGTCATCTATTCAACCGCAACGTAGGCTTAATCCTAATATGAAAGAGGTAGTTAAGGCTGAAATTGTTAAATTATTAGACGCTGGTATGATATACCCTATTTCCGATAGTTCATGGGTTAGTCCTGTCCAAGTGGTTCCTAAGAAGGGTGGTTTAACTGTGGTAGCAAACGATAAAAATGAATTAATTCCGACGCGAATAGTAACAGGTTGGCGTGTCTGTATAGACTATAGGAAGTTAAACGATGTCACTAGGAAGGACCATTTCCCTTTTCCCTTTATTGACCAAATATTAGAACGCTTGTTAGGACATTCATATTATTGTTTTCTAGATGGACTTTCTGGGTATTTACAAATCCCAATAGCCCCAGAAGACCAAGAGAAAACCACGTTCACATGCCCATTCGGTACCTTTGCCTATAGGCGTATGCCATTCGGTCTTTGTAATGCCCCCGCTACTTTCCAAAGATGCATGTTAGCTATCTTCAACGAGTATGTTGAAGATATCATGGAAGTGTTTATGGATGACTTCTCCGTCTTTGGAGATGCATTTGATTTATGTTTGAATAATTTAGAGAAGGTTCTAAGGAGGTGTGAGGAGACGAACTTAGTACTTAGCTGGGAGAAGTGCCATTTTATGGTGCAAGAAGGGTTAGTACTAGGTCATAAAATCTCCAATCAGGGAATTCAAGTAGATAGAGCGAAGATAGAAACGATAGAAAAGTTACCACCACCCACATCCGTTAAGGCAGTGAGAAGTTTTTTAGGCCACGTCGGATTTTACCGCCAGTTTATTAAAGACTTTTCAAAAATTGCTAAACCACTTACGAGACTATTAGAAAAGGATACACTGTTTCTCTTTGATCAAGAGTGTCTACATGCTTTTGAGTTCTTAAAAGAGAGATTAGTTAATTCTCCTATTATGATAGCGCCTGATTTTACTCAGCCATTTGAAATCATGTGTGACGCTAGCAGTTTTGCGGTAGGAGCTGTTTTAGGACAACGCCGAAACAAACATTTTCATCCTATATTTTATGCTAGTAAAACACTTAATAATGCACAAGAGAAATATACTACTACTGAAAAAGAACTTTTAGCAGTAGTCTTTGCGTTTGATAAATTTAGATCCTATTTAACATTGTCTAAGGTGGTAGTTTACACGGACCACTCTGCACTTAAATATTTGCTAGCCAAGGCGGACGCTAAGCCTCGTTTAATCCGTTGGGTACTTTTATTGCAAGAATTTGATTTGGAAATTAGGGATAAACGAGGAGCAGAAAACTTAGCGGCAGACCATCTTTCACGTTTAGAAAATCCATTACGAGCAATGTTAGATGAGTCTGAAATTTCAGATACGTTCCCTGAGGAATCGTTATTTGCCTTATCTTCGAAAATTAATAATGATTATCCATGGTTTGCAGATTATGCAAACTATCTTGTGGCTAAGGTCCTCCCAAAGGATTTTTCATACCAGCAGAAAAAGAAATTTTTCTCCGACTTGAAATATTACTTTTGGGAGGACCCTTTTCTTTTTCGGATATGTGCAGATTCCGTGATCCGAAGGTGTGTATCCGCCGAGGAAGGGTGGAGAATCCTGGAGCAGTGTCATTCAGGTCCTACTGGTGGTCACTATGGAGCAAATCGCTCTGCGAAAAAGGTTCTTGATTCGGGTTTTTATTGGCCCCTTCTATTCAGGGATGTCCAAAGGTATGTGCTTTCATGTGATTCTTGTCAAAAAGCAGGTAATATTTCTAAATTACATGAAATGCCGCAAAATTTTATTCTTGAATGTGAAGTATTTGATGTGTGGGGGATAGACTTTATGGGTCCATTTCCAGTTTCATTCGGGAATAAGTATATCTTGGTGGCCGTAGATTACGTATCAAAGTGGGTTGAGGCGCAAGCTTTACCTACTAATGATAGTAGAGTAGTAATCCAATTCCTGAAATCTCTATTTGCGCGATTTGGCACACCACGAACACTTATTAGCGATAGGGGTTCTCACTTCTGTAATCTACAGTTAGATAAGGTATTGCAAAAATATGGAGTCACACATAGGATAGCTACACCATATCATCCCCAAACTAGTGACCAAGTTGAAGTATCCAATAGAGAACTTAAGCACATCCTAGAAAAATCTATAGAGGGGAATAGAAAACAATGGTCTAGGAAACTAAACGATTGTTTATGGGCTTATAGGACCGCATTTAAAACACCTATAGGTACCACTCCCTTTAGATTAGTCTATGGTAAATCATGTCACTTACCTATAGAATTAGAGCACAAGTCATATTGGGCAATACGCTCTCTAAATTTTGATACAAATTCTATAGGGGAAAAACGCAAACTTCAACTTAATGAACTAGATGAATGGAGGACTATGGCTTATGAGAACTCCAGAATTTATAAGGAGAAAACCAAACTATTTCATGACCGTCACCTCCGGAAAACTAAAACATTCAACAAGGGTGATCAGGTGCTCCTTTTTAATTCTAGACTGCGTCTATTTCCCGGGAAGCTTAGGTCTAAGTGGTCCGGACCGTTCCAGGTTAAAGAAGTTTTTCCCTATGGCACCGTCGAACTAACTCACCCTGAAAAGGGAGATTTTAAAGTCAATGGGCACCAGTTAAAGCTTTATAACAGTGCACTTCCCCAAGAATTTGTTCGACTAGAATCATGCCTTCACCTAGACTAAGAGAATGTATAGAATAGTATAGTATCTTGTCTATAAAGGAGAATCAAAATTTTAATGAAACTTTAATTAAAAACAAATAAATTACGTAATCAGGAGAAATCACTAAATAAGAAGTGTACACGGCGATACACACGCCCGTGTGCATGGCCTTGTCTAGCACACGCCCCATTCACCCAGCCAGTGTATACAGCCCTGTCCTTTATAAAAATTTAAATTTCGAGTCAGAGCGATACACGGCTTTCCACCAACCCGTGTTCATAGCCGTGTGCAATATACACGGCTGTCCACCCAGCCATGTGCTTACCCGTGTCGATACGACGAATTAAAGTGTTTCAAGTCAGAGAAGTACACGGGTTTCCACCAACCCGTGTTCGTGACCGTGTCCGATCGAGGTTGACCACACGGGTAGGGGACACGACCGTGTTGTTGACCGTGTCCAACTGACACGGGCAGTTTCCCGCGATTTGACCACACGTCTCCTTGAAGACCGTGTTTCCCGCGCAGAACGATTCCTTAACATGGGTACACACACGGCCGTGTGTGCACCCGTGTTCGGATTCTTTTTATAGGGCGCAGAATTTTTCATTCTCTTCATCACTCCCACTTTCTCTTCTTCTCATTCCTGCATCCATTCCAACCGGGAAATCACTCTTCTTCTCCAAAATTCGCGGAATCACCTCGTTTCTTCGCGCTCAACATAATCGGTAAAACTCCTGGGTTATTTCCATCCAATCTCCTCTTGTTCATTTCTATTTCTATTCTCCTTCTGAATTTACTTTAGATTTTTTTTTTATATATTTATTTTCAGATCATGGCATCATCACGTAGCCAAGGTGGTCACCGGCGTCGCCCGGATCTTCAAGCATTATCTACTGAGAGGCGCGACGTCGCTCAACCACTAGTTTTCACAGATCCTATCCATATAAACCGTTTTAATCGCTTACAAGCCAAGAAATATCAGGACATACGAATAATGGACTGGGATGTCCTAGAAACTATAGGTCTAGCGGCTACTGTGAGGGATTTAATTTCTGTAGTGGGGTGGCAAGAGTTCTTTGCCATAGAAGAGTTAGGATTTAGAGAACTCACACTTGAGTTTTTGTCCACCTTTTATTTAAACCTTCGCCCCTCCATGACCGATGATGGAAGACCAACAGAGGGGAATATCTTATTTCGAGTAGGGGGCACCTTCTACACACTTTCTCTCTACCAGTTTACACAGCATTTAGGAGTGTACGACGAGGCATTCCTCCTTAGTGCCGCCTACTCTGATTTGCAATTTGATCTCTCGAGTCGCAACCAGGCGGGCGATGTTTGGCGCCGTCTCTCTTTTGATACCACGCCCTACGAAGCCAAGAGGTCTAAGGCTTCAAAATTGGTTTCCCCCGCCGTACATTACGTTCATCACCTACTTAGCCATACACTGAGCGGCCGGGGCGAAAGCTCCGGTGTTGTGAGTCGACAGGACATTCTTTATCTGCACAGCATGACAACCCGCTATCCTATCCATTTGGGCTATATGCTTGCTCACTTCATTCTGCATCAGGCGGAGAACTCCCGCGTCGGGTCCATCTGTGTAGCCCCTTACATTACGCGCTTGGCCAGAAATATGGGTATCTTCTCGCCTCTTCCCCCGATGACGGTGGTAGCAAGGACTATGCCTATCACCATGGCAAGTCTTCGCTCCATCCGCCTCGTTTCAGCACGCTAGGGCCGGGGTGGGATTACATACACCATTGCGAGTCGTGGACGCCATGTCCACGACGACGACGATGAGGTCGATCCAGATCTCGATGAGCCTCTCATTCTACCGGCCCGCTCGACGCATACTCAGGGGGAGTCATCATCTGCCCAGCCTCAGCGACAGTCTCGATTTGCACAGGAGCTGCAGCATTTTTATGACACTCAGTTGTCTCCGCGCCTTCAGCGTATCGAGGAGCAGCAGCAACGGACTGAGGACGTCATGTATCAAATCCGGCAGCACTTGGGGATTACCAGCCCACCGCGACCAGCTCCTCGTCCATCTCATCCTCAGGATGATCCGACTGATCAGGATGACACACCAATGTATTTCTGATACATCTGGCTTTACATTTCTGGCTTTGTAGTGCTATTTCATTATTATTGTTTTGATCATTTTGTATGGTCGGTATATCTATATAAAAAAAAAAAGTTTTATTTCAGATTTTGCGCCTGTTCCGTACTGTGATGCTTTATATTCATGCTCAACAGTTCTTTATGTAGTGCAACTTCTGTCCCCTTGTTTTAATTTTTGTTTGCAATGAGGACATTGCAACTCAAGTCTGGGGGTACGCTGTATTTTTATAATTAGTATTGACAGTGGAATACATGATTACAGTTACTTATATTCTATTTATCATAATACTCTATATTTCTTTATACACCCCCTCGAAAAATTTGATTACTTCTCTTTAAGCTTTCATTACTTCACTCATTGGGAATATAAAAATCTAATTCATTTTTGCACGCTGATTAAACTGAATTCGTGTTCAAATTTGTTGATTAGTAACTACGTATAGAAATTCATTAGCCTACTTTTCTCCATAAAATTTAGTTTAAAAATATTGTCCTTTATATTATTAACTAATAATCGCTCTATTTTAGAAAATATATTTATCTATACTAAAGTGAGTCGATGAGTGTAATCTTTTGATAATTTTGTATTAGTAGATCAATAATAACAAAAATTTTCTCTATTGGTGTCTAGAACTTACTAGCGATCCTCAAAACCTTTTGCACATGTTAATTAGTAAAGGTGGAAATGACTTAGGCCTCCTCTTGGATAGATTGAGCCGTTCAATCCCAAAACCTTAAACATTATACCCTTGCTCACCCAATTTGGACCTTATCCCTATATTTTTGTAATACTCCACCTCTACAATGCACCAAGGCCAATTATCGTCTAGTAGCACACCTATCATTAAGATCGTCATGAAATGAAGTTGTTTTTATGGTTTGTATTTCTTTCATAGTGATATGTGGCCTGAGTGAGCGTGTACACCTGCACCCATTCGGAATGATCCCTACTATGAAGTCCCTAAAAGAAAATGAAAAAAAATAACATAGTGATATATGGCCTGAGTGAGTGTACACTTGCACCCATTCGGAATGATCCCTACTATGGACCCTTGGTTAAGAAAAGAAAAGAAAAAATAAATATAGAGTATCCTTCCTCAAAAATAAGGGAATTATAATACGTGCAAAGTCTAGGGGTGCTCATAAAATATCAATGTATGTTAAAGGTCTTTATCATACAAAGGGCTCAATTGTGATCTAGGTGTGAAAAAAAAAACATCGAGTTCTTTTTTTGCTTACCCCACTTATAATCACCTATCCTAAGCCAAAACAATACACCACCATACAAGTCCTAAGGATCCAACTTTACTAATTCTCATTAGTGTTATGGAGAGGGTGTGTAAAGAAAAGTGTATGATTATCAATAGGGAGATTTTTAATTTTTGAAAGACTAATGCATATGTTATCAAGATTGTTATTTTCTCCTTACAATAGTTATGGATAACTATAATTATAATTCTAAGAAAGAGCGAAAAGTAGTTAAGATATGTATTGGAGAAATTTTTAAGAAAAAGTTATATTTAGAAAAGTCTGCTATACTATTTCCTATACAATTGCAGCATCAAATCTCTATTCGAATTCAAAACAATCAGTGTGCGGAAGAAGAATTATGTATTGGTAACCCAATTGTTTGAATTAGTTTGCTTAGGGACAAGCAAACACTTAAGTCTGGGGATGTGTGATGATTACAATTATGGTAGATTTTTATTGTAATAATTGTAATCATGTCCGCTGTTTTCTACCTCTTTATTCAAGTAATTGCACTAAATAATTGAGAATTGGTATTGTCATGAATAGTAGAGCATAGTTTAGAGTTTTTACTATTTTATGTATTGAACTTCTCCCTTACTATGTCATTTTTCTAATGCAGGTACGACTAGCCAGTGGAACTAAAAGTCTTGGAGCAAACAGGGGAGTTTACGGGGCCAACAGGACTGATCACAGGAGAAGAATTGCTCAAACACGGGTAGGAACACGGCCGTGTGCCTACCCGTGTTCCATCCCAGCTGAAGCAATTTTCCAGCCCCCGTGTCTGAAGAACATGAAGAACAACACGGCCGTGTTCCAGAACACGGCCGTGTCAGTACCCGTGTGATCCAACACGGCCCATGATCACACACGTCTTTTCGTGTAGAACTGCCCTGGAACTGCCGACACGGCCTGCAACACGTCCGTGTCGGCACCCGTGTTCGACCATGTTTGCTATTGGACTATAAAAACCTGGAGAAAATGTTATTCTGCACTTTTTGGATTATTTTGCTTGGAGATTTTTCTGGAGAACGAAAGTGGAGTACCCAAGAGAAGGAAGGCTTGAAGGAGATATTTGTATGCATTTATTCTTTAATTTATCTCATTTAATCTTGTATCTCTCTTGGTAATCCAACTTTATTTATCTTTTAATTTTCGTGAACAATGTGTTTGAACAAGTTAGTAATCATGTATCGTTTTGTTTTAGTCAATTTCATTGTATTTTATTCGTATATGGGCTTGCAAACATTGAGAATTATCCTTATTATGAATGATTATTTATTTTTACATGAATTCCAAATGTCTAGATTGAGAAATTGGATTGTTTGGATGATGGTTAAATCTTCATATTTATGTGTTATTTCTCTTTGTGATTCAAAACTCATGATCGAGAGATATGTTTCTTGGAAAATTAGAATACGAATGAATGGAATTATGATATTTTAGAGATAAAGCTTCATGAATCTATGTATTAGATAGGGTATTTCATTCAATAAACATTTGAGTATTGTAAATTGTTCGAGAGAAAATTTACCTAACTTAACTTAGATTTTAAATTGGTCGAGAGAGAATTTGATAATTAGTTTAACCCTTTACAATACAATGAATTTGATAGTCTTGTTATTTCATGATTACACAAAGTGATTATGTTCATTGAATGCTCTTAACTTTCGACTTGAAAATATTTTTGTAACTCTCCAATACAATTTTTATCCGAATAGTCATAGTTAGGATTAATCTATATTAGAACGCAATTTTAAGTTTAGGTATGATAATAGAGTGAGAGTGAGTACGAATAGTTGAAATGACCCTGTGGAATACGATACGAGATGTAGAATTCTCTTATACTATGATTGATAGGTGCACTTGCCTGAAAGATGATTCAATCTAGCTTATGCCCATCTACATAGTTATGATAAAATGTAGAATGAATCCGCATCAAGTTTAGACTTAGCAAAAATTATTCATCAAAGACCTCCCGTATCAGTAGCGTGTGCTTTTGAAACAGTTGCTTTACCTGCTTCTTCATCCTCTCGGCATCACGCGGGTCTCCCAGGTACTCGGAGATGATGTCTGCGTCTGGGGGGGGAGAGTACCCTCCGCTCATCTCGGCGTCAGACGAAGAGACCATGTTATAACCTGCAGAGGTAAGATCAGAAGGAGCGATGACCGCAAGCAGACCAAAGTCAGAGGGTTTACCGGGCGTCGGTACGCCGCCCACATCATCTGTAAGCCTGGAGGTGCCCGGCTGACCCTGGAAGGGTTCTCCTCCAAGAGTAACGAAGGGTTTTCCCAGACCGTGGGGCCTTGGCGACGGAGGCACCATAGGAGGGATAGGTTCCTGCGACAAGGGACTAGCAACCCAATTGGCTGCCGCCAGAGCGGAACGCCCGGGATCTCCCTCGTCTTCCCTGACTCCCTGAGACGTCTCCTACCAAAAGAAAAGAAAAGTCAAGAAGCGGGGGAGGGAAGGATGAAGCAAGGGAAGCGCATATACCTCAGGGATAACCTTAGCACCGCCGGTCGAGCTGGAGATAGGGTCGTCGCGCCCCGAAGACCGCTGGACAATCTTCACTTTCTTTGACTTAAAAAGGGGGTCAGGCGACCCGCACGCTAGCCACGGGGCGGCTTCGAGAGCCGCATCCCGGACACCCTCCCTCGCAGCCGCCAAACGAGCCCGCATCTCCTCATACATAGGCATCCCGTGATTATAGATCACGGAAGGGAGGAAAGAAGAGGAATTACCCTAGAGGCCGGACAGCTTATTTATAGCGAGGAGGTGGGCCCCACAAAAAGATTCCCTCCAACTAAGCAGGGTTTTCACCGAACACGTGAGGGTTGGATGTTTCTTTCCGAGCCTTTTTAAAAAGCTCGCAAAGAGAGGGGATTATGTACAACCCCGTGTTCGCCGAAGGGGCTAGGGTAACCAGGTGGGCCGCCCCCGACCCGTGCATCAAAGGGTGGGCCGCCCCCGACCCGCGCATCAAAGGGTTTCCCTATCGAGCTAGCCTGGCCCGCACCCTTCTAGGCGGGTCAGAGAAGGTCCCTCCCAGCGAGACAGCCCTGCCCGCGCCTATGTTGGCGGGCCAGCCCCGCCCGCCTCTCCTAGGCGGGTCGACCGGCGCCCTCCCGGCAAGCTGGCCCCGGCCCGCGCCTCACGCTGAGTGGAGGCAGTGAAGGGCTGCTCGCTTGATTCCCAACGGGGAGGACCTCTTACTGTCTTACCCATTGGCTTGCCCCTAGCCGGTCAATACAGCGGGGTCTCGCTGTTGGCAGACCCAGGTGGGCTTCATATAGCTGTTTAGAACAGCGGAGTTCGGCTGTTGGCAGGCCAGCCCGAGGGGCTTTTAGTAATTTCAAGACAGCAGAGGTTAGTTATTTACAGACCATCTTCAAAATCCTATAAATAGGACCCAGGGGGTACTCAGAAGGCAGGCTTACTTGCTCTCCAGTCTTCTAGCGCTTTTTGAGGTATCTTAGCCCAGCATTTGGCTAAGGAGGGGAAGCGCTCAGTGATCTTCCGGGTTTGTGGTGGGACCTCCGAGTCGGGCCCTTGGTCTAGTCCTTTGCTCTCTTTTCTTTTGTTGTTTTTCTTGCAGGAGCGAAGTAGGTGTGCGACCACCCCTTCCCCAAGGGAGAGCTCCACACGAGACCAATTTTCCGGTTTCAACAGGCTCCAAGATCGTTGAACTGAGATGGTTGATCGTCGATCTCAATCCTGAAAGTAGATCATAGATCGTCGAACTAAGTTCAGCAATCGTCGATCTCAGCATTAAGAGATTAACTCTGAGATCGTCGAACGCAGAATGAAGATCGTCGAGCTCTTTTAACTTAGCCAATTTCTGCCTTATTCAGTCTCTGGTGTCTTCTAAGTCTCTGATGTCTTGATCTTGTCTCACTGAGTTGTTGACCTAACTGACACCTAAGACACTAGACTAGACCCTGACTATACAATGTGGGTCTGATACAACCTATATTAGTGAACCTAGCCAAAATACAAACTAGGGGTCCAACAGAATGGGAGAGAGGGTGGAGCGATACCTCCCTGGTCGGGAGTTGTTCCCCAGCCCGATGAGTGCTCGCCTCCCAGGCGACCAGGTCGCACGAGTAGAGCTCGACCAATGAGGGGGTCACCCTTCATCGAGCTTATCATCTTGGCTCCCATTCCCGAGGGGTTAAGAGAGCCTGACATGGCCTACTATACCGGGAAGGATGACCCTGTCCAGCACCTGCAGTAGTTCGAGGATGCCGTCTCCATCAGGCCAATGATAAATGCCTTCAAGTGTCGCCTCTTCGCGATCACGTTGAGGGACAAGACAAGAGACTGGTTCCACCAACTCCCACCGAAATCAATCTATGGGTTCGAGGACTTGAGCCTGAGCTTTGAGCTTCGCTTCTACACCTCCAAGAAGAGGAAGAAGAGTCCTGAGTCCATCTTCCTAATAAGGCAGGAGGCCGAGGAGTCGCTGACCCACTACATTGACAGGTTCCAAGAGGAGATCCTAGATATCCAGGAGATGCTGGGGTATGCTCTCCAGATGGCATTCATGGTGGGGTTGCGCGAGAGGTTCTTCAAGATGAGCCTGACCTGAAAGGCCCCCCTTTCCTTCGAGGAGCTGATGGAAAGGGTGGTTGAGGAGATAGCAATGAAAGCTGCCAACCCAACATTTGTCAAGAAGTTGGCAAGACTAACAGAGGCGGAGTCAAAGGAGAAAGGTGGCTCGAGACATCAAGAGGGAAGAAGGAGAGAAGAGAAGAGAGCTCATGGGTTCCAGGGGCCTCAGGAAGGTCGGGAACCTGGTTGGAGGCAGCAGGGAGGGCCCGTTTAGGGTCTAGGGAGAGGTCTTACCAGGGTGGGGAGAATTTTCAGGGAGGCCAAGGAAGATACTTCCAAAGGCAAGCCCCTAGGCAGCTCCTACCCCCACCGTAGCAAGAGATGAAGATCGGTCGAAGGGAGAGGAGGAACCGCATGAGAAGAGGAAGAGTCAGAGTAGAGTTACCCTACTGTGAGTTCCACTAGGAGGAGGGCCATGCAACAGCTACTTGTCCCGAATTCATGGAGTTGAGAAGGACAAGAGCTCCGATGCCACAGCCTCAACGACCGCAAGATCCGGTACAGATAAAAGAAGTCCAACCCGAGGTAGCAGGGGAGAGGTGTGAGGATAGGGTTGATATGGGCACCCGAGGAGGGATCCTTTGATGTAAGAGGAAAGAGGGAGGTACACGAAGTAGATAATCTCTTGTAATGAACTTTGCTTGCGTTGTATTAATTATGATTGATGAAAAAGACCGCCGAAAAACATTTGTGATCCGTGTCTTAGCTCCGAGATGATTCTGCTGACCAAGCTCCCACTAGCTGGCAGGGCAGGTTGATCTCTCATAGAGGCTAAGTCCTTTTGGCTCTAAGATGATTCCGCTGACCAGGCTCCCACTAGCTGGCAGGGCAGGTTGATCACTCGTAGAGGCTAAGTCTTTTTGGCTCCGAGATGATTCCGCTGACCAGGCTCTCACTAGCTGGCAGGGCAGGTTGTTCTCTCGTGGAGGTTAAGTCCTTTTGGCTCTGAGATGATTCTGCTGACCAGGCTCCCACTAGCTGGCAGGGGAGGTCGATCTCTCATGGAGGCTAAGTCCTTTTAGCTCCGAGATGATTCTGTTGACCAGGCTCCCACTAGCTAGCATGACAAGTTTGATCTCTCGTGGAGGCTAAGTCCTTTTTACCCCGAGGCCGTCTCGTCACCCAGGCTCCTATTAGCTGGCATGACAGGTTGATCCCTCGGGGAGGCCAAGTGTTTTTTACCATGAGTCCGTCTCGTCACCAAGGCTCCCATTAACTGGCATGGCAGGTTGACCCATCGGGGAGGCCAAGTGTTTTTTACCCCGAGGCCGTCTCATCCCCCAGGCTCTCATTATGTAACATCTCATTTCCGGCTAGACCCCTAAGAGTGGTTTTGCCATGACTAGATCATGACAAAACTATAGGAAACCCAAAAGACCAAGAGAGCTTAGGTAGGAAGGTGAAAATCACCTTGGTCTGCAAATAGTAGGTCAGAAACTTGCTTAAAATAAGATTAGGACTCGGGCGTTGAGTGTGTCGAGTGCACTCAATGCCATAAGCAGAATGGCATTGAGTGCACTGACTACACTCAACGCCATCTTACAGGCGGGTTGGCGTTGAGTGCGTCGAGTGCACTAAACGCCATGAGTTGAATGGCGTTGAGTGCACTGACTGCACTCAACGCCATCTGGTGTTGTCTGGATGGCATTGAGTGAGCTTAGCTCACTCAATGCCATAAACTAAACAGCGTTGAGTGCACGGACTGCACTCAACGCCGTCTGCTGAGGTCTGGAATGGCGTTGAGTGAGCTGAGCTCACTCAACGCCGTAGTCTGGATGGCATTGAGTGAGCTTATCTCACTCAACTCCATAAGTTTGATGGCGTTGAGTGCACAGACTGCACTCAATGCCATCTTAAGTAGGCTGGATGGCGTTGAGTGAGCAGAGCTCACTCAATGCCATAAGCTAGACGGCGTTGAGTGCACAGACTGCACTCAACGCCATCTTAAGTAGGTTGGATGACGTTGAGTGAGCAGAGCGCACTCAACGCCATAAGCTAGACGGCGTTGAGTGCACAGACTGCACTCAACGCCATCTTAAGTAGGCTGGATAGCGTTGAGTGAGCAGAGCTCACTCAACGCCATTTTACTTAAAAACTTTTTTTAGCTTGGCTGATGGTTCAGTTGAACCGGGCCGGTCTAGGAAGTGGGCCAGAATGTGTATTGGGCCGTTTCTTTTATTAAGACTTAAATTAAGCCTTATTTTGTGATATGGACTGGCTGTGTCACGTGGCAGCCATCTCCTCTTCCTTTCAGCCATGGACGAGCGTCGGTTTGAATGGCCATTAATGGCTTTTAAATCTCGGCTCCATCCTCTCCCCCTTGAAACGACTGGATTAAACTCCTCTCGGGGAGAGGAGGAGTTTCCAGCCTTCTCTTAGCTGTTTTGAGCCGTTTCATCGCCCCTCCACCATGGCTGAAGCATGCTTTTAAGGAAGCATTAATGGCTGGACAGCTTATACCCATCTGCATCCCCATTTCTTCCCTTTAAAAGACTCCCTAGACTTAGAGAGGAAGTTTTCACCCTTACCCGATAAAGCTAGAGCTTATTACCTTGCTGTTGAGGAATTCCGGCGACGTCGCCACCGCGCAAATGGCATCCCGACGATCGGCTCGACTCCAAACCGCGAATAAGGTCCTCCTCTGCCTCTTCTTCTATGGATAGATCTTAGGAATTATTAGGAGAAACATCAGGCTCAATAGAACTGGATCGGGTGACGTTTTCATGGGTTTTTCCGAAATTCATGGTGGTTGGGTTCGCCGGAAACCACCACCTCTGGCGGCCAAACCACCGCCGACCGATATCCACCACCTCGACGGAGGTAGTGGTGGTGGTTAGACAGGGAGGTGGCCAAATGGCCGGCGGTGGCTCAAGCAAAGCTACAGGTTTTAAGCGTTTTTTTTAGGTTGCTGGTTTCGAGTTTTTGAGAAGATGAACAATGTCATATATTAAATCTGATATATATATAGGTAATATATAGTGATTAATCACTTTTATCAAGCTCATTTGGATGCTATTAAATGAGAAACTTATAGGCCTTTTTAGGAAAAATGGTCAGTCACATAAGTTGTAGCCCTTCGAGTCTATATTATTCTAAAATTTATTTCAACTCGATTGGATAAGTGGTTTGACCACAACACCCATTTTGGTGGGACCTATACTTAGGGCTATCCTTAGATTCAAATGGATGCCCATCTTTCATCCCTTGTCCAAATGAGCTGAAATTTGGTCAGGGGGTCTACCTTAGCTATACCTAGGGCCTGTCCAAAAATGGGATTTTTTGGATAATATTTTTCTATAGTTTTTGGAAATTTTTTAATAAACCATGTATTAATTAATTAGGTGTCATAAACACCTCAAAATCCCCCAAAAATTGGGTGGGTAGTCTTAGAGGGCATGTTAAGGCTCTGGTAAAAATTTCATCTTATTTGGAGATGTTTTGAATAGGTTTTAATCCAACCCTAGGTTGACCCTTATAGGGTTATTTAGGTCCAAACACCCCCTTGGGGTTTTGAGTGGTCAAATCACCTCAACAGAGGCTGAAATTTTGGACACTTACTTGGCATGGATAATGTCACCCTCTTAAGTAAAATGGTGTGATTTAGGGTTGATTTACCCTAGGGTTCAAACTCAAACCCTAAGGAAGGGTTTTTGAGTGTTGTGAAGGGCATAAAGGCAAATGCCCTTGTGTGACCTTGTAACTCAGTAGAGTTGAAGATAGTGAATTCTAAATTCTCTGGTAGAAATCTTAAAGGATTTAGAGGTAGGTAGACACCTCAAAACCCTAACCCTAGTTTTAGGGTAGAAGATCAATTATGAAAACACAGTCACTAAACCTTAGTTAAAAGTTGTGAAACTTGGGTGGAGTAAGTTTTTGACTAGCTAAAACTCTTAGTAATTTTATTAGGATTTTATGGATTATATTTCAAGTACTTTATTTGTTAGGTATCAATTTGCTCAAACTGGTGTTTTAATTATTTTGATTACTCTGTTCATTTGAATCTTATGAAACTTGGTCAGCAGATGCTTGATGATTACAATTATGGTAGATTTTTATTGTAATAATTGTAATCATATCCGCTGTTTTCTACCTCTTTATTCAAGTAATTGCACTAAATAATTAAGAATTGGTATTGTCATGAATAGTAGAGCATAGTTTAAAGTTGTTACTATTTAATGTATTGAACTTCTCCCTTACTATGTCATTTTTCTAATACAGGTACAACTAGCCAGTGGAACTAAAAGTCTTGGAGCAAACAGGGGAGTTTACGGGGCCAACAGGACTGAACACAGGAGAAGATTTGCTCACACACGGGTAGGAACACGGCCGTGTGCCTACCCGTGTTCCTTCCCAGCTGAAGTAATTTTCCAACCCCCGTGTTTGAAGAACATGAAGAACAACACGGCCGTGTTCCATAACACGGCCGTGTCAGTACCCGTGTGATCCAACACGGCCAATGATCCAGCCCCCGTGCCTGAAGAACGTGAAGAACAACACGGCCGTGTTCCATAACACGGCCGTATCAGTACCCGTGTGATCCAACACGGCCCATGATCTAACACGTCTTTTCGTGTGGAACTGCCCTGGAACTGCCGACACGGCCTGCAACACGGCCGTGTCAGAACCCGTGTTCGACCATGTTTGCTATTGGACTATAAAAACCTGGAGAAAATTTTATTCTGGACTTTTGGATTATTTTGCTTGGAGATTTTCTGGAGAACGAAAGTGGAGCATCCAAGAGAAGGAAAGCTTGAAGGAGATAGTTGTATGCATTTATTCTTTAATTTATCTCTTTTAATCTTGTATCTCTCTTGGTAATCCAACTTTATTTATCTTTTAATTTTCATGAACAATGTGTTTGAACAATTTAGTAATCATGTATCGTTTTGTTTTAATCAATTTCATCGTATTTTATTCGTATATGGACTTGCAACCATTGAGAATTATCCTTGTTATGAATGATTATATATTTTCACATGAATTCCAAATGTCTATATTGAGAAATTGGATTGTTTGGATGATGGTTAAATCTTCATATTTATGTGTTATTTCTCTTTGTAATTCAAAACTCATGATCGAGAGATATGTTTCTTGGAAAATTAGAATACGAATGAATGGAATTATGATATTTTAGAAATAAAGTTTCATGAATCCATGTATTAGATAGGGTATTTCATTCAATAAATATTTGAGTATTGTAAATTGTTCGAGAGAAAATTTACTTAACTTAACTTAGATTTTTAAATTGCTCGAGAGAGAATTTGATAATTAGTTTAACCCCTTACAATACAATGAATTTGATAGTCTTGTTATTTCATGATTACTCAAATTGATTATGTTCATTGAATACTCTTAACTTTCGACTTGAAACTATTTTTATAACTCTCCAATACAATTTTTATCCAAATAGTCATAGTTAGGATTAATCTATGTTAGAACGCAACCTTAAGTTTAGGTATGATAATAGAGAGAGAGTGAGTACGAATAGTTGAAATGACCCTGTGGAATACGATACGAGATGTAGATTTCTCTTATACTATGATTGATAGGTGCACTTGCCTGAAAGATAATTCAATCTAGTTTATGCCCATCTACATAGTTATGATAAAATGTAGAATGAATCCGCATCAAGTTTAAACTTAGCGAAAATATTCATCAAGTTTTTGGCGCCGTTGCCGGGGACCTTTCAATATTTTGAAAGCTTTACCTTTATTAATCTACCATTATTGTTTACCAATAAATCTTTGTAGATTAGTTTAAATAAAATTATATTATTTAATCTCTGTTTTGTAGTCTGTTAGTCTATGACCAGGGCAAGAAATTCTGGGTTAGAACCATTTCATTCTGAACCGGAACGAATTATTCACAACACCAATCACAGAGACGTGGGTGTTAACACCACAGAAATTGTAGACGATCTGAGAGAAGAAGAAACAGTGAATCAAGGAGAACACCATCCTGAAAATTTAGATACCATGGCCAACCAAAATGAGCAAACCATGTCTGACTTTGCTAGACCCAATCTCCAAGGAACTGGGTCAAGCATTGTTCGACCACCCATTCCAACCAATAATTTCGAACTGAAACCGAGCGTGATACAAATGGTCCAACAATATGTTCAATATGATGGCTTACAAGACGAAGATCCCAATACACACTTAGCCGGATTCCTAGAGATATGTGATACTTTCAAGATTAATGGTGTCTCCAACGATGCCATTCGATTGAGATTGTTCCCATTCTCATTGAGGCATAAGGCAAAGCAGTGGCTCAATTCGTTACCTAAAGGATCCATTACTACTTGGGACATGATGGTTGAGAAGTTTTTGATGAAGTATTTTCCACCGGCTAAGACCGCAAAGTTAAGGAATGACATCTCTACGTATGTTCAAGTGGAGGCTGAATCATTGTACGATACTTGGGAACGATTTAAAGAATTATTAAGGAGATGCCCCCATCATGCCTTACCTTCTTGGCTTCAGATTCAGACTTTCTACAATGGTCTAAATCCAGCCACCAGACAGATGATTGATGCGGTTAGTGGAGGCACCTTGAACAATAAGACACCTGACGCAGCCCAGCAGTTGATAGAAGAAATGGCAATGAATAGCTACCAATGGACTACCGTGCGGCCGAAGTCTACCAAGCCCGCCGGAATGTATGAAGTGGATGCCGTTACAGCCTTAGCAATACAAGTGGAGAAGCTCCATCAAAAGATGGACAACCTTTCTTTAGCGCCACCCCCAATGGTTCCTCAACAATGGGACCCCTCCCTTGTTGGAATCCCTAGTGGTGAACCTCAAGTGCAAGAACATGTAGACTACATGGGTAATAATCCCAGACCACCTTTCAATCCAGGAAATAACCCATATAGTTTTACATACAATCAAGGATGGAGGAACCACCCCAATTTCTCTTGGGGAGGGCAAGGCAACCAAGGTAAACCACCCATGTTTGGACAACAACAACAACAATTGGAGCCAAGGAAGCCAACATTGGAAGATGTCCTTGCAAAGTTCATGCAAACTACCGATGTTGCCTTCCGTAATCAAGAAGGTTCTATTCCAAATTTGGAGAATCAGATTGGGCAGTTGGCAAGGATGGTATCAGAGAGACAACCAGGAACACTTCCAGGAAATACTGAGACAAACCCAAAGGAACATGCAAGAGCAATTCAGTTGAGGAGCGGGAAGGAGTTACAAGACCCAAGGCTTGCACCGGATGCACCTCAAGAGGAGTCTAGTGGAGAAGCACCGAACGTGACACCGATGGAATATCAACCAGCCGTACCATATCCAGCAAAGATGAACAAGGAGCGCATGGATGCGCAATACGGTAAATTTATTTCTATGATTAAACAATTACATGTTAATTTACCTTTTTCTGATATTATTCAAATGCCTAAGTATGCTAAATTTTTGAAGGATTTAATTTCTAATAAAAAGAAAATAGAAGAATTATCATTAGTCACACTTAGTGAAGAATGCTCTGCTATTTTACAAAATAAATTACCACAAAAACTTAAGGATCCCGGTTCTTTTTCAATACCATGTTTAATCGGTGATTTGCAAGTTAATAAGGCTTTAGCGGATTTAGGAGCTAGTATAAATTTGATGCCTTATACATTATATTTGAAACTAGGCCTTGGAGAACTTAGCCCGACTAGGATGAGTATTCAATTAGCAGATCGGTCGGTTAAGTACCCAAGAGGTATAGTGGAGGATGTATTGGTTAAGGTAGACAAATTTATATTTCCTGCCGATTTTGTTATTTTAGATATGGACGAAAATATCGAAGTACCACTTATACTTGGTCGCCCATTTCTAGCCACTTCTAGAGCTCTTATTGATGTTTTTGATGGTAAATTAGTTTTGAGAGTAGGGGAGGATGAAGTCACTTTTCAAATTGGCAATACTATGAAACAATCTTTAGATAGTGATGATTATTGCTATTTTTCTCATGGTGTTGACAACTTATTATCTTCTATTGATTCTAATTTTCATTATAAAGATCCTTTAGAAATTTGCATTACTAATTGTTTTCTAGAAGATGAAACTAGTAAAGAGATTTTTGATCATTTATTTTTTCTAGATAACTCTGTTTCGATGAATGGAAATACTGAATATAACTTACTTACAAAAGGAGATAATGAAGTTCATAAGAATAATACTAAGGATCCACCTGTAGTTGAATTAAAAAATTTACCGGATCATCTTGAGTATGCATTCTTAGGAGCTAACTCTTCTTACCCAGTTATTATTTCTTCTAATCTTTCTGAAATTGAAAAAACTAAATTAATAACTGTGTTAAAGAAATGTAAAGGTGCAATAGCATGGCAAATCTCTGATATAAAAGGTATTAATCCTAGTTTTTGCACTCATAAAATCCTTTTGGAAGAAAACTATAAGTCTTCTATTCAACCGCAACGTAGGCTTAATCCTAATATGAAAGAGGTAGTTAAGGCTGAAATTGTTAAATTATTAGACGCTGGTATGATATACCCTATTTCCGATAGTCCATGGGTTAGTCCTGTCCAAGTGGTTCCTAAGAAGGGTGGTTTAACTGTGGTAGCAAACGATAAAAATGAATTAATTCCAACGCGAACAGTAACAGGTTGGCGAGTCTGTATAGACTATAGGAAGTTAAACGATGCCACTAGGAAGGACCATTTTCCTTTACCCTTTATTGACCAAATATTAGAACGCTTGTCAGGACATTCATATTATTGTTTTCTAGATGGACTTTCTGGGTATTTCCAAATCCCAATAGCCCCAGAAGACCAAGAGAAAACCACGTTCACATGCCCATTCGGTACCTTTGCCTATAGGCGTATGCCTTTTGGTCTTTGTAATGCCCCCGCTACCTTCCAAAGATGCATGTTAGCTATCTTTAACGAGTATGTTGAAGATATCATGGAAGTGTTTATGGATGACTTCTCCGTCTTTGGGGATGCATTTGACTTATGTTTGAATAATTTAGAGAAGGTTCTAAGGAGGTGTGAGGAGACGAACTTAGTACTTAGCTGGGAGAAGTGCCATTTTATGGTACAAGAAGGGTTAGTATTAGGTCATAAAATATCCAATCAGGGAATTCAAGTAGATAGAGCGAAGATAGAAACGATAGAAAAGTTACCACCACCCACATCCGTTAAGGCAGTGAGAAGTTTTTTAGGCCACGCCGGATTTTACCGCCGGTTTATTAAAGACTTTTCAAAAATTGCTAAACCACTTACGAGACTATTAGAAAAGGATACACCGTTTATCTTTGATCAAGAGTGCCTACATGCTTTTGAGTTCTTAAAAGACAGATTAGTTAATTCTCCTATTATGATAGCGCATGATTTTACTCAGCCATTTGAAATCATGTGTGACGCTAGCAGTTTTGCGGTAGGAGCTGTTTTAGGACAACGCCGAAACAAACATTTTCATCCTATATTTTATGCTAGTAAAACACTTAATAATGCACAAGAGAATTATACTACTACTGAAAAAGAACTTCTAGCAGTAGTCTTTGCGTTTGATAAATTTAGATCCTATTTAACATTGTCCAAGGTGGTAGTTTATACGGACCACTCTGCACTTAAATATTTGCTAGCCAAGGCGGAAGCTAAGCCTCGTTTAATCCGTTGGGTACTTCTATTGCAAGAATTTGATTTGGAAATTAGGGATAAACGAGGAGCAGAAAACTTAGCGGCAGACCATCTTTCACGTTTAGAAAATCCGTTACGTGCAACGTTAGATGAGTCTGAGATTTCAGATACATTCCCTGAGGAATCGTTATTTGCCTTATCTTCGAAAATTAATAATGATTATCCATGGTTTGCAGATTATGCAAACTATCTTGTGGCTAAGGTCCTCCCAAAGGATTTTTCATACCAGCAGAAAAAGAAATTTTTCTCCGACTTGAAATATTACTTTTGGGAGGACCCTTTTCTTTTTCGGGTATGTGCAGATTCCGTGATCCGAAGGTGTGTATCCGCCGAGGAAGGGTGGAGAATCCTGGAGCAGTGTCATTCTGGTCCTACTGGTGGTCACTATGGAGCAAATCGCTCTGCGAAAAAGGTTCTTGATTCGGGTTTTTATTGGCCCCTTCTATTCAGGGATGCCCAAAGGTATGTGCTTTCATGTGATTCTTGTCAAAAATCAGGTAATATTTCTAAATTACATGAAATGCCGCAAAATTTTATCCTTGAATGTGAAGTATTTGATGTGTGGGGGATAGACTTTATGGGTCCATTTCCAGTTTCATTCGGGAATAAGTATATCTTAGTTGCTGTAGATTACGTATCAAAGTGGGTTGAGGCGCAAGCTTTACCTACTAATGATAGTAGAGTAGTAATCCAATTCCTAAAATCCCTATTTGCGCGATTTGGAACACCACGAACACTTATTAGCGATAGGGGTTCTCACTTCTGTAATCTACAGTTAGATAAGGTATTGCAGAAATATGGAGTCACACATAGGATAGCTACACCATATCATCCCCAAACTAGTGGCCAAGTTGAAGTATCCAATAGAGAACTTAAGCGCATCCTAGAAAAATCTATAGAGGGGAATAGAAAACAATGGTCTAGGAAACTAAACGATTGTTTATGGGCCTATAGGACCGCATTTAAAACACCTATAGGTACCACTCCCTTTAGATTAGTCTATGGTAAATCTTGTCATTTACCTATAGAATTAGAGCACAAGTCATATTGGGCAATACGCTCTCTAAATTTTGATACAAATTCTATAGGGGAAAAACGCAAACTTCAACTTAATGAACTAGATGAATGGAGAACTATGGCTTATGAGAACTCCAGAATTTATAAGGAGAAAACCAAATTATTTCATGACCGTCACCTTCGGAAAACTAAAACATTCAACAAGGGTGATCAAGTGCTCCTTTTTAATTCTAGACTGCGTCTATTTCCCGGGAAGCTTAGGTCTAAGTGGTCCGGACCGTTCCAGGTTAAAGAAGTTTTTCCCTATGGCACAGTTGAACTAACTCACCCTGAAAAGGGAGATTTTAAAGTCAATGGACACCGATTAAAGCTTTATAACAGTGCACTTCCCCAAGAACATATTCGTCTAGAATCATGCCTTCACCTAGACTAAGAGAATATATAGAATAATATAGTATAGTATTTTGTCTATATAGGAGAATAAAAATTTTAATGAAACTTGAACTAAAAATAAATAAATTACGTAATCAGGAGAAATCACCAAAGAAGAAGAGTACACGGCCATGCACACGCCCGTGTGCATGGCCGTGTCTAGCACACACGGCTTCCCACCCAGCCATGTGAACACCCGTGTCGATACGGCGAAATTAATTGTTTCAAGTCAGAGAAGTACACGGCTTTCCACCAACCCGTGTACCTAGCCGTGTGTAATATACACGGCTGCCCACCAAGCCGTGTACATAGCCGTGTGTCATATACACGGCTGTCCACCCAGCCAGGTGCGTACCCGTGTCAAAACGACGAATTAAATTTTTTCGAGTCAGAGAAGTACACGGGTTTCCACCAACCCGTGTTCTTGACCGTGTCCTCCAGGGTTGACCACACGGCCAGGGGACACGGCCGTGTTGTTGACCGTGTCCACCTGACACGGGCAGTTTCCCGCGATTTGACCACACGTCCCCTTGAAGGCCGTGTTTCCCGCGCAGAAAGATTCCTCAACACGGGTACACACACGGCCGTGTGTGTACCCGTGTTCGACTTCTTTTTATAGGGGCCCGAATTCTCCATTCTCTTCATCACTTCCACTTCCTCCTCTTCCCATTCCTGCATCTATTCTAGCCGGGACAGCCATCTCCTTCTCCAAATTTCGCGGAATCGCCTCATTTCTTCGCGCTCAACCTACTCGGTAAAACTCCTGGGTTATTTCCTCTTGATCATTTCTATTCCTATTCTCCTTCTGAAATTCATTTTAGATTTGTTTTTATTTATTTATTTTCAGATCATGGCCTCCTCTCGTAGCCAAGGTGGTCGCCGGCGCCGCCCGGATCTTCAAGCATTATCGACCGAGAGACGCGACGTCGCTCCGCCACTAGCTTTCACAGATCCTATCCACACAAACCGCTATAATCGGCTACAGGCAAAGAAGTATCAGGACATACGAATCATAGACTGGGATGTCCTCGAATCTATAGATCTAGCGGATACTGTGAGGGAGTTGATTTCTGTAGTGGGGTGGCAAGGGTTCTTTGCCATAGAAGAGATAGGATTTAGAGAGCTGACCCTCGAATTTTTATCCACTTTCTATGTCAACCTTCGATCCTGTGTGGCCGATGATGGAAGACCTACAGAGGGGAATATTTCTTTTCGAGTGGGGGGCACCTTCTACACACTTTCTCTCCACCAGTTTACACGGTATTTAGGAGTATATGACGAAGCGTTCCTCCTTAGTGCCGCCTACTCTGACTTGAAATTTGAACTCCCCAGTCGCGAGCAGACAGGTGGCGTTTGGCGACGTTTATCTTTTGACACCGGCGCCTACGAAGCAAAGAGGTCTAAGGCCTCCAAATTGGTCTCCCCCGCCGTGCATTATATTCATCACCTTCTTAGCCATACACTGAGCGGCCGGGGTGAAAGCTCCGGTGTTGTGAGTCGACAAGACATTCTTTATCTGCACAGCATGACAGCCCACTATCCTATCCATTTGGGCTATATGCTTGCTCATTTTTTTCTTCATCAGGCGGAGAATTCCCGAGTCGGGTCTATCTGTGTAGCCCCCTACATCACGCGTCTAGCCAAGAATATCTGTGTAGCCCACCGCGACCAGCTCCTCGTCCATCTCACCCTCAGGATGATCCGACTGATCACGATGACACACCGATGTATTTCTGATATATCTGGATTAGCATATTTGGCTCTGTCATGCATTATCTTTAGTATTGTTGATCGGTATTTGTATTTGTATGATCGATATTTGTATTTGTATTTGTATCATTTTGTATTTGTATGATCGGCATATATATGAAAAAAAAAAAATGTTTTATTTCAGATTTTGCTCCTGTTTCGTGTTGTGATGCTCTATATTCCTGCTCATCAGTTCTTTATCTAGTGCAATTTATGTCCCCTTGTTTTAATTTTTGTTTGCAATGAGGACATTGCAACTCAAGTCTGGGGGTATGCGGCATTTTTATAATGAGTATTGACAGTGGAATACATGATTACAATTACTTATTTGCTCTTTATCATAATCCTCTATATGTCCTTATACACCCCCTCGAAAAACTTGATTACTTCTCTTTAAGCTTTCATTACTTCACTCATTGGGAATATAACTATCTAATTCACTTTCGCACGCTGATTAAACCGAATTCGTGTTCAAATTTGTTGATTAGTAACTACGTATAGAAATTCATTAGATTACTTTTCTCCATATAATTTGGTTTAAAAAGATTATCATTTATATTATTAACTAATAATCACTCCATTTTAGAAAAAAAAAATTTATTTATCCATACTAAAGTGAGTTGATGAGTGTAATATCTTGATAATTTCGTATTAGTAGATCAACAATAACAAAAATTTTCTCTATTGGTGTCTAGAACTTACTAGCGATCCTCAAACCTTTTGCACATGTTAATTAGTAAAGGTGGAAATGACTTAGGCCTCCTTTTGGATAGATTGAGCCGTTCAAACCCAAAACCTTAAACATTATACCTTTGCTCACCCAATTTGGACTTTATCCCTATATTTTTGTAATACTCCACCTCTAAAATTCACCAAGGCCAATTCTCACCTAGTAGCACCTATCATTAAGATCATCATGAAATGAAGTTGTTTTTATGAGTTGTAGTTCTATCATAGTGATTTGTGGCCTGAGTGAGCGTGTACACCTGCACCCATTCGGAATGATCCCTACTATGAAGTTCCTAAAAGAAAACAAAAACATATAACATAGTGATATGTGGCCTGAGTGAGTGTACACCTGCACCCATTCGGAATGATCCCTACTATGGACCTTTGGTTAAGAAAAAAAAAAGAAAATATAAGGGAATGATAATACGTGCAAAGTCTGGGGGTGCTCTTAAAATATCAATGTATGTTAAAGGTCCTTATCATACAAAGGGCTCAATTGTGATCTAGTTTATTTTGCTTACCCCACCTATAATCACCTATCCTAAGCCAAAACAATACACCACCATACAAGTCCTAAGGATCCAACTTTACTAATTCTCATGAGTGTTATGGAGAGGGTGTGTAAAGGGAAGTGTATGATTATCAATAGGGGGAATTTTTAATTTTTGAAAGACTAATGCATATGTTATCAAGATTGTTAGTTTCTCCTTACAATAGTTATGGATAACTATAATTATAATTCTAAGAAAGAGTGAAAAGTAGTTAAGATATGTATTGGAGAAATTTTTAAGAAAAAGTTATATTTAGAAAAGTCTACTATACTATTTCCTATACAATTGCAGCATCAAATCTCTATTCGAATTCAAAACAATCAGTGTGCGGAAGAAGAATTATGTATTGGTAACCCAATTGTTTGAATTAGTTTGCTTAGGGACAAGCAAACACTTAAGTCTGGGGATGTGTGATGATTACAATTATGGTAGATTTTTATTGTAATAATTGTAATCATATCCGCTGTTTTCTACCTCTTTATTCAAGTAATTGCACTAAATAATTAAGAATTGGTATTGTCATGAATAGTAGAGCATAGTTTAAAGTTATTACTATTTAATGTATTGAACTTCTCCCTTACTATGTCATTTTTCTAATGCAGGTACAACTAGCCAGTGGAACTAAAAGTCTTGGAGCAAACAGGGGAGTTTACGGGGCCAACAGGACTGAACACAGGAGAAGATTTGCTCACACACGGGTAGGAACACGGCCGTGTGCCTACCCGTGTTCCTTCCCAGCTGAAGTAATTTTCCAACCCCCGTGTTTGAAGAACATGAAGAACAACACGGCCGTGTTCCATAACACGGCCGTGTCAGTACCCGTGTGATCCAACACGGCCAATGATCCAGCCCCCGTGCCTGAAGAACGTGAAGAACAACACGGCCGTGTTCCATAACACGGCCGTGTCAGTACCCGTGTGATCCAACACGGCCCATGATCTAACACGTCTTTTCGTGTGGAACTGCCCTGGAACTGCCGACACGGCCTGCAACACGGCCGTGTCGGAACCCGTGTTCGACCATGTTTGCTATTGGACTATAAAAACCTGGAGAAAATTTTATTCTGGACTTTTGGATTATTTTGCTTGGAGATTTTCTGGAGAACGAAAGTGGAGCATCCAAGAGAAGGAAAGCTTGAAGGAGATAGTTGTATGCATTTATTCTTTAATTTATCTCTTTTAATCTTGTATCTCTCTTGGTAATCCAACTTTATTTATCTTTTAATTTTCATGAACAATGTGTTTGAACAATTTAGTAATCATGTATCGTTTTGTTTTAATCAATTTCATCGTATTTTATTCGTATATGGACTTGCAACCATTGAGAATTATCCTTGTTATGAATGATTATATATTTTCACATGAATTCCAAATGTCTAGATTGAGAAATTGGATTGTTTGGATGATGGTTAAATCTTCATATTTATGTGTTATTTCTCTTTGTAATTCAAAACTCATGATCGAGAGATATGTTTCTTGGAAAATTAGAATACGAATGAATGGAATTATGATATTTTAGAAATAAAGTTTCATGAATCCATGTATTAGATAGGGTATTTCATTCAATAAATATTTGAGTATTGTAAATTGTTCGAGAGAAAATTTACTTAACTTAACTTAGATTTTTAAATTGCTCGAGAGAGAATTTGATAATTAGTTTAACCCCTTACAATACAATGAATTTGATAGTCTTGTTATTTCATGATTACTCAAATTGATTATGTTCATTGAATACTCTTAACTTTCGACTTGAAACTATTTTTATAACTCTCCAATACAATTTTTATCCAAATAGTCATAGTTAGGATTAATCTATGTTAGAACGCAACCTTAAGTTTAGGTATGATAATAGAGAGAGAGTGAGTACGAATAGTTGAAATGACCCTGTGGAATACGATACGAGATGTAGATTTCTCTTATACTATGATTGATAGGTGCACTTGCCTGAAAGATAATTCAATCTAGTTTATGCCCATCTACATAGTTATGATAAAATGTAGAATGAATCCGCATCAAGTTTAAACTTAGCGAAAATATTCATCAATGCTTTAGTTCTAAATTAATATCCTTGATGTTTTTTACAAATTTTAGTTGATTATATCTAGTACTTCCTTCACAAGTTTCAAAAGAGCAATTATGGTCAATAAATCATTTAGAGCAAATTACCCACTGTAAAATTATGAAGCCTAGCCAATGATGTTTTCAGATCAATTTATAGTTGTATAATTTTATTCATGATTTTTAAGAGAATATTTATAATACTTGCTTCACAAATATAGCTTTTTGAGATTTTGGTAATTATTTATTCTAGAACCAAATCCCCATTAAAGAATTATGAAATTTGGCCACTGATGTTGTAAAGACAGTATCTGCTCTAGAAGATTAATTAAGAATTTTTTGATGATTATCTACTGCACTTACTTCATTAATGGAAGGAGATAGGATTTATTATCAAAATTAAATTAGAGTCCCTAAAATACTGGAAAAATTGTTATATCTTGGCTTTACTGTTAAATTATTGTTTAGAATTTATCATGATTTTATGAAGCTTTATACATACCTGAAAAGTGCACTTCATGTTCAATTGGTAGCCCTTAAAAGCTTTAAGGAAAATTAATTAAATGTTAGATAAATTAGGAAAATTACAATTTTCTGGATTTAGTCTATTTGTGTCATGATAAGTTCCCAGAAAATAATTTAGGGCATTTGGATGATTATTTAGATTGTCTCCTATCCGGTTTGACATATAGCCTAGGCTGGTCTGCATATAGCAAATTGTTAAATTGCAATAGGACATGATCTGGAATAGTTGTTGGAGTTAGTCATTTTAGCTGGGTGGACTGATGTGGATGATTTCACTATAGAGGGATAGGAAGAGTAGTGAGAAGTGGTTTGGCTAGAGTCTAGAGATGTTCGGGTTCAACGAAAGATCGTCTTCCCCGATGAGAGGAAGAGTCAAAATCACCCTAGGATTAGCCCACTGTAATATGAGAAGGGAATGGGTTAAGGGAACCAACCAATAACAATAAGTGCCTTGCGAAAGGAAATGATGGGCTTCAACTACTATCATAGTTCCTAGTGCCCTTTGAGAGCCCTTCACAGGGAATACCGGGGGTAGTCCTGGGTTAACGTAAACTGTATTAACAAACTGATAAGAGTAACTTAGTAATTAGGGTTGCACATTTCACAAACACTGTTAGCACCGGAAGATAGTTGGGAGCTTTGGCTCGGTTGGTTAAGAGACGGACAGAATGGTCCGGGGAGCTTCAACTCGATTGGTTAAGAGACGGACGGAATGGTCCGGGGAGCTTCGGCTCGATTGGTTTGATACGATAAATATTGCATGTGCATAGTCAGGAAAGAATAAGGTGGTGGGTATTCGGTATTGGAGGGTCGATGCACCGACACCAATACGCTGACTCGGCAAGTGTGGTTAGCACTTCGCCAACAGAAGTCCGGTGCGCCAGCCGGCAAGAGTACGCAGGAGTCTGCTTCGTGCACCAAGCGTTGAGGCGTACGATAGGTCTGACCGGTAGTGCTTTACTGGTTTAGAGGTGGGCGAGGCCCAACCCACCGCTTCCGTCTGCCACTACGGAGGTATCCTGGGAGGTAACGACTCCGAAAGGGGGAACTAAAGGTCTGTGTACACAGAGTCGGGTGTGTGTGTTGCACTTGTATGATTCATCATACCCACTAGCATGTCATGGCATAATCGATTCATTTAACCTCTGACACCTAATGTAAGTGGAATGAGACGCTTATACAATAGGCCTTGTAAAATGACCCCTTGGTCTATAAGCTTGTGTGAGCAAGTTTATAAATTAAGGCCAAATTCTTTATATATATATATATATATATATATATATATATTGTTGATGATAACCGACACCCCAACGTATAAGTGGTATGGAACACTTTATACGATGGGATCCCTACAGAAGATCTCTTGGCTAAGGCGTTTCCACACATAAGTTAAGGTTATTTTTCCATACTTTACTTTATTATCATATGTATTATAGAATTGCTAGCATAGGTCCGCTGTCACCTGCTTTTGATTTATTCTCCACCTTCATGTCCTCCCCTTTCTTCCTCTCTGCTCGGTACTTAGGATCCATGGCGGAAGGGGTATGGGATGATAGGGCTTAGTCTTTATGACTAACGGTTTTCGGATCAAATCATTTAGGGGATCGTAGAGCCCAGTATGGAGGAGCAGCCCCGGAGGTCGGCCCGATTGGAGATAGGGCAGTCTAGCTCAGGAGTTCAGCCAGCTGGGACTGTGAGTCCTGACTTATAGTGGATGTTATAGTTTGCTTCCGTTTGAGTGACCTATAGTGAGGATTATGATGTACCGGGCATAAGCCCTTACTTTCAGTACCTTTTATACTATTTCTGTAAACTCTCCCTTCGTGGAGACTTTTATTTCTCTACATGTGATTTCTGTGGACTTGCTTTTAATTTATTGTACTACCTTTCTGTGATCGAATTGGCCGGCAGAATCAGCGTTTTGTGGTGATGACCCTTCAGAGTGTGAAGGTGTCACCGCAAAGCGGCGATCCTGGGCTTAAGACCCCGGTGTTTAAAAATAAAAAAAATGGGGTCTTACACATTAGCTGGCATGACAGGTTGAACCCTCGGGGAGGCCATGTGTTTTTTTACCCCGAGACCGTCTCGTCACCTAGACTCCCATTAGCTGGCATGACAGGTTGACCCCTCGGGGAGGCCAAGTGTTTTTTACACTGAGGCCGTCTCGTCACCCAGGCTCCCACTAGCTGAAAGGGAAGGTTGATCTCTAGTGGAGGCTAAGTCCTTTTAGCTCCGAGATGATTCCGCTGACCAGACTCCCACTAATTGGCAGGGCAGGTTGATCTCTCGTGGAGGCTAAGTACTTTTAGCTACGAGATGATTCCACTGACCAGGCTCCCACTAGCTGGCAGGGCAGGTTGATCTCTCGTGATGACTAAGTCCTTTTAGCTCCGAGATGATTCTGTTGACCAGGCTCCCACTAGTTGGCAAGACAGGTTGATCTCTCGTGGAGGCTAAGCCCTTTTAGCTCTGAGATAATTCCGCTGACTAGGCTCCCACTAGATGGCAAAGCAAGTTGATCTCTCATGGAGGCTAAGCCCTTTTGACTCCGAGATGATTCCGCTGATCAGGCTCCCACTAGTTGATAGGGCAGGTTGATCTTTTGTAGAGGCTAAGTCCTTTTGGCTCCGAGATGATTCCACTGACCAGGCTCCAACTAGATGGCAGGGCAGGTTGATCTCTTGTGGAGGCTAAGTCCTTTTTAGCTCCGAGATGATTCCGCTGACCAGGCTTCCACTAGCTGGCAGGGCAGGTTGATCTCTCGTGAAGGCTAAGTCCTTTGGGCTCTGAGGCCGTCTCGTCACCCAGGCTCCCATTAGCTAGTATGAGAGGTTGACCCCTCGGGGTGGTCAAGTGTTTTTTACCCCGAGGTCTTCTCGTCACCCAGGCTCCCATTAGCTGGCATGACAGGTTGACCCATCAGGGAGGCCAAGTGTTTTTTACCCTGAGTCCGTCTCGTCACCCAGACTCCCATTAGTTGGCATGACAGGTTGACCTCTCGGGGAGGCCAAGTGTATTTTACCCCGAGGTCGTCTCATCACCCAGACTCCCATTAGCTTGCATGACAGGATGACCCATCGGGGAGGCCAAGTATTTTTTACCCGAGGCCATCTCGTCATCCAGACTCCCACTAGCTGGTAAGGCAGGTTGACCCCTCGGGGAGGCCAAGTCCTTTTTACCCTGAGGCCGTCTCGTTACCCAGGCTCCCATTAGCTGGCGTGACAGGTTGTCCCCTCTGGGAGACCAAGTGTTTTTTATCCCGAGGTCGTCTCGTCACCCAGGCTCCCATTAGTTGGCATGACAGGTTGACCCCTCGGGAAGGCCAAGTTCTTTTTACCCCAAGGTCGTCTCGTCACCCAGGCTCTCATTAGCTGGCATGACAGGTTGACCCCTCTGGGAGACCAAGTGTTTTTTACCCCGAGATCGTCTCATCACTCAGGCTCCCATTAGCTGGCATGACAGGTTGACCCCTTGGGGAGGCCAAGTGTTTTTTACCCCGAGGTCATCTCGTCACCCAGGCTCCCATCAGCTGGTATGACAGCTCGACCCCCTAGAGAGGCAAAGTATCTTTTTGACCACGTAAGAGAATTACACAGCGAATACGTTGGGTTGGATGTTTCTTTCCGAGTGTGGAATCCACTCGAAAAGATCGGGGATTGTGTACAACCCCGTATTCGCGAAGAGAGGGCCCTAGAACAAGGCACAAGGCTTGCTACGCAGTTTTGAGCTTTTTGAGGGTTTTGCACTCTTGGGGGCCAATTTATGGTTAATCTGCATAATATACTAGTAGGGGGAAGAAAAATTTGCTTAGCTTACTAAGTGTTTGGGAGTACTCGCCCCTGAGAGTACTCGCCCCTGGGAGTACTCGTTGCCTCTGGGAGTACTCGTCGCCCCTGGAGTACTTGCCCCTGGGAGTACTCGTCGCCCCTGGGAGTACTCATCGCCTCTATGAGTACTCGTCTCCCTAGGGAGTACTCGTCGCCCCTAGGAGTACTCGTCGCCCCTGGGAGTACTTGTCGCCCCTGGGAGTACTCGTCGCCCCTGGAGTACTCGCCCCTGGAGTACTCGCCCCTGGGAGTACTCGTCGCCCCTAGGAGTACTCGTCTCCCCTGGGAGTACTCGTCTCCCCTAGATTACTTGCCCCTGGAGTACTCGCCCCTAGAGTACTCGCCCCTGGGAGTACTCGTCGCCCCTGGAGTACTCGCCCCTGGAGTACTCGCCCTGCTGGAGTACTCGCCCGGCTCGATGGTCTGTTATTTTTCCCCTAGTGGGCTGCAAATAGGTGTTCAAAACAGTGGAGTTTGCCTATTGGCAGACGAACCCAGAATGTTTTCAGTAATTTCAGAGCGGTGGAGGGTTGTTATTGGCAGACTATTCTCAGAAAACTATAAATAGACCTTAGAAATGCCTTGGAGATGATCACTTCTTCATCACTTCAATTCCCTTGCTTTCTTCCTTCAAGGCACCTAGCTCAGCATTGGTTAGGGAGGGAGAGATCTCAAAGACCTTCTGGGTGTGAGGTGGGATCTCCACGCTAGAGCCGAGGGTCTATTCCTAGCTTCTTGAGCATTTGGCCTGTGACGTTCTCCTGAGTGTAGTAGGTGTGAGGTCACCCCTTTCTTGGGACCCCAAACTCCACGAGAGACTAAGTTTTTGGTTTCAACAAAGACCACATGCCCAACAATATGTGATATCGCAAAAGGAGTAAACTGGGACACTAGTACCCTACAGAACTTCAAGATCTCGACTACCTCTTTGTATGGAGGCAACCAGAATCCGGACTTCAACGACGACTTTCAAAGAGTCATCCGGCTCACCGACGGATTCTGCACTCGCTCTTTGGCATGTAGAATCTGAATTTCCATTCTGGCAGGCAAATTGTATCGTCCCTTCCAAGCAACGATCAACTCCGGGGTAAGAGTAGAGTGTAGCCGCATTGGCCTCCCTTACACCACACATCGTGAAGCCTGCACATATGAACGATAAAAAAATGAAAAAGCGCAACGCCCCAAGGGTTGGGAGCAAAGCGAGGAGGCGCGTTGCAGAAATCAAAGCCCACAATGAGTCATCCACGCTCAACCGAAGTGTACACGCACGACCCTTCCGGACACGCGCACATGATGTTTAAGGCACGAGACAATAGGCTCGAGGACGTGAGCGCGCACGCGGCCAAGCATGAACGAGGCCCGAGCACGCGCGACCAAGCGCGCGCACGAGGCCTGAGCGTGCACGCGCGGCCAAGTGCGCGCGCGCTTGGGGCCTAAGTGCACGTGTTCGACCCAGGAGCGCACACGTGAACGTGCCTGGTTTAGGCGCATGCTTGCGCCCAGGGCACGAGCGCCCTCGCGTGCACGGCGCAAGTGCCCGCTCCTGCGCATGCTCGCGTGCGCGGCGCAAGTGCCCGCTCCCGGCACAAGTTCCTGCTCGCACGCACGTGTAGCACGCCCCATGCAGACGCGTAGCGCTCCCCACGTACGAGTGCGCACAGGTGCGCCCGCTCGTACGGTTTGGGCGCACCCACACCCGAGCGCCCCCTTTCTTTCTCCTCCGCTCGCTCACAAACGTACCTTCCCGGGCTCGACCGGCTCTTCTTGTGCTTCGTGACTCTTCTCCGCCATCAACCTTGAAGACTTGTTCGAAGAGGAAAGCATCGCACTCCTCTTCTGAAATTCGTACTCTGCAGGCTTTGGAGGGAATTTGATGGGGTCGTACCCATTTTTTAGGCGAACCGAGCTGCGTCCGGCCAAAAGTTCCACTCCCCCACTAACGAAGTGGGGGTTACGGTGAAACCGCATTACGCGTGAACCACACGCCCGATCCACGCTACAACGGCCTCGCACTGGATTGTAACCACCGTGCACGAGACCCAAACTCCTGCCTTCGGGATCCTAACTCCCGCACGCAGGATAGCCAGCTACCATAGGGGATCCCGCACGCCGCCTTCCTCGCAGTCGATCGGAGGCCGACCACCCTCTCTCCTCTCTGGCCGCCTACGACGTGGCTAGCTGGGGTGGTGTGGACCCCAAAGGGGCCGACTGCTCCTCTCCTCCTCGACTTCCTATGGCGAGGTCGAACTCGAACGGGGAGGCGTCGGCCCCAAAAGGGCCGACCGCCCCTTTTCTATCCGACCGCCCATGACAAGGCCGGCTGGGAGGCGTCGGCCCCAAAAGGGTTTGCCGCCCCATCTCCTCTCGACCGCCTATGGCGAGTCGGCTGGGGAGGCGCTGGGTCGGCCGCTCATTTCCTCCCTTGCTGTCTATGGCAAGGCCGACCGGGGAGGCGCTGAACCCAAATGGGTCGGCCGCCCCTTTTATCTTCAACCGGCCGGCTGGGAGGCGCCGGCCCCCAAGGGACCTGCCTCCCCCTTTCGACCGCTCATTGTTTGGGTGGTTAAAGGTTCGTCCGGCCTCCTCGGGTCGGCCACTCTCTTTGGCCGCCCGATAAGAGGCTGGCCGGGGACTTTGGCCGGTGCCAGAGGGTCGGTCGCCCCCTCTGCCTCCCCCGTAAGGGGCGGCCACCGCCTGTAACCACCCACGAAGTTGGCGGTTGGGGGTGGTTACCGCACATAACCACTCTCGTTGCCCGTTGGGACATTCTTGAAGTCGGGAGGGTCTATTTTGGGCCCAAGGGCATGCCCAATATTTTCCTAAAAAATGATGATTTGCGTGCCTTAAACGGAGCGATCCTATTCGTCCGGTTGGTAATTACGGGTGGAAATTACCGAGTTGCCACTCTCCGAGCTTATAAATAGACCCTTAATCCTTCTCATTTGCCCAACTTCGGAACTTGGATTTCTATTGGAATCCTTGTCTCTCTCTCGCTTTTTCTCTTTCTTGTTCTCTCTCCCCCTCACAGGTCCACCGTTATCGTCCTCGTCGTCAAGGCAAAGTCTGTGGCAAACAAACTCGCCTCCAAGTCGAAGACCGTTTGCAATCTCCTCCGCGCAATTAAGCATCCGTAGGAAGACAATCGCTCTTCGTCCGCAGCTACTGACATCCAGAGTGTACCGTCTGCAGGACTTCCATCGTGTCAGCTCAGCTGCCCTCCACCGATCGTCCAAAAGTGCGTGAGCATTCTCCCGCAAGCCGAATGCCCTATCACTCTCTCTCCCTACCTCAAGTTATAACGAGGCGCAACCTGTCATCCTCGATTCTTCGAAAGAAGCATTGTAATCTCGACCGATCTAGTGGAGTTCCTGTCGGTACAACCCCGACCGTTGTTTTTCACCCTATTCATAGGGTTTTCCACGTAAAAAGATTAGTCTCGTCTGTGATCTATTTCTGTGACTGTTTGTGAAACTGACCGCTCTGAACGTTAAGACGGGCCAGTTAGTCTGGTCTATCAGGAGCGTTGTCGCAGGCCACACCACTATAGTTACCGTTTTTTAGGTTGTTTGAATGTGGAATTTTTTCAAGAGTTTTTCAAGAAAGGATTTTGGGTTCTTTTTAAGTGGCCCATCTAATAGGAATTTCTAAAAATAGCTTTCTTTAATTTCAACTTTTTAACTTTTATTCGGGGTTCACGAAAGTAACTCTCTAAAAAGTCATGATCTGCCATTTTTCTTTCTTGCAGCTGCACATTTTTTCTTCTCCTATTCACAATTCTTTGCTCATTCCCTATTTTTGCTTCTCCTCGTTAATCTTTTGTAATATGTTTATTTAGAATTTATATAATAGTTATTTAAAACATAATTTTGAATAAAACTTGAACGGGAAAATTTTCAAGCAGTCTACAAATTTTTCAAAAAAGCTTTTTCAACAACTCTAATGTCACCAATATTTTTTCACCACTACTTTTTTCACTGTGATCACCATCCCAAACAGAGCCCAAGTCTGTTGTAATATGTTTCTTTGGGCTATACAAGAGAAGGTGCGCGAGAAAATTCTTGTGCGATCAGGATTGTATCTCTGCGATGATAATGTATGACGCGATGACACTCCTGACGCTTGCAGCCCCCCCCCCCCCCCCCCCCCCCCACACACCCACACATCCGAGCCAACGATTGTAGTTCCCAACATGACTATTTTCAAGGGCTGTGGGTGGCATGTGTGCCATTGTGACGATCAAGGCTTGACCCATTTCACACAGGACTTGTCCTGGTGTAGTCTATTTCTGGCATCGCCCGGGCTGCAACCCAAACACCCAACCCATCACGGGTCCCACCACAGGGGCACAACGCCTTGTTGGAGGTCGTAGCCTCTCTTTTGGGGAACTTTGAAGTTAAGTGGGCAACACAAAGACTTCTCAGGAGCTCACTCATCCTGCTACTACGCTCGCCCAAATATGTTTAACTATAGAGGTTTTCCACTCCTCACCTCAAATTGAGCTGCAGCATACCAAGATGTTCCTCACAAGAAGTCGGCACTGCCACGACTAAGTAATTTATTACCACTAACAGTAATATACCTCAGCATACCAAAATGCTCCTTACAAGACTAGTGAATCTTCAACAACAACATTGTTGCGGTGAAACTCGACGCACTCTTGAACCGGTCAAGAAATGGACCATATTAGCTCAGCAACGGTCGAGCGTGCAAACGATCAATGTGAAATGAAATGACAAGGAATTTTTTTTTTAACGTGGAAACCCCTAAAAGGGGTAAAACCCATGCGGGGACTGTGCTAACCAAAATTCCACTATCTCAAAGCTGTTATAGTGCTTTGAAGAGAATGCGAGGGAGCGAAACCGCCTCTCGTTACAGTTGTTGGGAGAAAGGAAGAGAGGGAGCTCAGAGCTAAATATTTTCTTCTTGTACAGAGGGAAACGTTGCACTCTGGGCGCTCTAAAGTCTTATGTTGGCGCTCAGAATCTAGGAGAGCGTGTTTTGTCAGTCTTGTAGTACGGGGCTTGTCTCCTGTTCCACGCAGAGAAGTCTGGAGCGGAGGACATGTTGTTGAGTGGAGGGCACAATGTGCGCGGAGTGTGTTACATTCATAGTGAAGTGCGTGCAGGGGGGAATGTTCGTGACAAAACCTCCACGGTGCACTTGAAGGGGATCGAAGATCTTCGAAGGATTCTTCTAAGATGCAAGGAGAACTTCAAAAGTTTCCTCATAACTCTCTTGTGTGTAGGAGACAAACTGGGAGGAGGAAAAGATGAAATAGGAGGGTCCGAGCTAGACCATATTTATAGTTTTGAAGAAGGTTATGGTGGTTATGCAGTCATCCGAACAACATAACCAATTTATGTGTTATGCGCACATCAATCTATATATTTTATAGTACTCATTTTTAGGGGATTTGTTATACACACACTAATTATTAAATTTGATTATGCGCACCCCCCATAATGGTGGTTATGACAAGGTGGTTACGCAGTAGTTATGCATTGATCGAACGGTGGCGACCGAGGGGCCAGTCGACAAAGGCTGCCTGGCGGCGGCTAGCGATGGGACCCGACCGGTGGAGGGGCCGGCCGGGTGCCGACCACACGCCCAATGGGGACCGGTGGTCCGGATGGCCCGATGGAGGCCGTACGGCCGGGGGCGCGACCATGGAGGCCGGTCGGGCGCGATTGTGCGGCCGCACGGCCGCAGCCGGATAGGAGTTTGTCTGTGAGATAATGCAATCTTCCGCGCGACGGACGCCCTGCTGCACAGCGGCGGCTGACCGCTTGGGCTCGCGGCCGCGCCCAGCCACGCGGCCAAGGGGTTGTGTCACGGAGGCGGCCGGCCTGCCGCACTGGCCCTCACAACGGGGGGCTGGCCGCTTGGACTCGCGGCTGTGCGGGCGGAGCGCGCAACCACGCGGCCAAGGGGACGTGCGGCGGCGGCCGACCGTCCGCTGGACTCGCGGTCGCGCGCGACGGTGCGACCATGTCACTGAAGGTGGGGGCACGCGCGACGGGCGGCTGGACGTATGATTTTACGATGGTTTTGCTGCACGCAGTGCACGCACGGCGGCTCAGGGTGATTCCATCATGAGTTTAGTGCGGTTGACTTTGATTAACCCCACTTAGTCCCATGAGCCCCACTATGCTAGTGAGGATGGAATCATGTGAGGAATTCCGACTATTCACAACCCAATATGCCCATTTCTAACGTAGGTGACAAAACTATCATTTTAGTTTAATATTTCACCCGAAATTATTACTAGTAATAAATTTGTTAGTTCATTTATATTTGATTGCTGCATTCGAGGTGAAATTATCATTTAAATTTGTTACTTCACCCGAAATTATTACTTTTGTTATAAATAATGCCGCATAACGGCATAAGTGGCAAAAAATTATTATTATTTATTATTAATTGAATTTAAAATAAAATAATAATATTTTTAGGGTGGTGTTAAAGGCACACCATCTTCGGCTTTGTGCACACCAATACTATGTGCATCCATTGTAATTTTATGTGCACACCATCTTCGGCTTTGTGCACACCAATACTATGTGCACAGTCTGAGCAAACATAACTGCAATGTATGTGGACTCGTTGGGCGCCGTTGCCGTCTCCTTCATCAGAGCAAACAGATCGACGGCAGGCTGTCATGGCCATGCATCGCGAGCCCTCCGATCGTCACGTTCCAAAGCACGACGTCTTTGCTCAAAACCTGGTGGAACACCTCCAAAGTTGCTTCAACGCACCCGCATCTGCAGTACATGTCCACAAGAGCTATGGGGAGGATGACGTTGTCGTGATTGCATAGATTTTTTTAAAATGAAATACGCGTCTTTTTGAACTGCGTCTTCTACGTGCATTTTAATGAAACGTGTTTAACATTTAAGTTATAGATCTTGACGATATCTACAACTTTCATGTTACACTTTTGATTTAAAGCCGTTTAAGCCCCCGATTTGGCCCCCGAAAAAAATCACGCGGAACATATGAATGCCCGCGTGATTTTTTTCGGGGGCCTAAACGTCTATAAATCAAAAAGTGTTCAACATGAAAATTGTAGATATCGTCGAGATCTACAACTTTCATGTTGAACGTTTCTCCTGAAAATGAATGTATAAGTCGCAGTTCAAAAAGAGTGTATCGGAAGGGGGAGGCGGGCTGCTTCTGCTTTAGTTGGGTGGAGTTTAGAAAACCTAAATTATTAAGAATTATATTTTTGATGAGTGTGCACATAGTCGAAAATGGTGTGCCTTTAACACCACCCTATTTTTATGCCCATGTGATTATTTATCATAAATTTAGTCAACCGCCCATGTGATTATTGCCCGTAAATAATGATCTCCCATTGACGCATAGATGCAGAATGTAACCGTGCAAATTCAGCCGGGTAAATTAATGGAGCAATAAGCAGCTCAGATTCAAACCTCCACACGTGGGAGTATTAAATGAATATTGTACCGTGCACTGCACAAAAAAGCCATGACTTTGATTCCTTAGCAAGCAATAGTGGTGCACATAAAGCCCGGCGGGCCCGGGCTTTTTCGAACCGGGCCCGGGCCGGGCCTAAGAAGTAATCGGGCCGGGCCTAAGAAGTAATCGGGCCGGGCCTAAGAAGTAATCGGGCCGGGCCGGGCATTGCCCCTGGGGGGCTTATTAAGGCCCCCCAGGCCTGGCCGGGCCGGGCCCGGGCTTAGCCCGGGTCCGGTTATTATTTTAAATTTTTTTTAAAAAATTTTATATAATAATTAATTTTATATAAAAATTAAAAAAGAAATTATAAAATTACAAATTATCATAAAAAAAAATAAAAAACACAACAATCTAATATTGAAATTTTTTTTATTAATAATTAATGTAATGAAATTATACAAATTTAGGAATAATATACAAAAATTAGGAAATTCTAAATTTTTAAAAATTACAAATGTCAAATGACAAATATTCTAAATTATTAAAAATTACAAAATTACAAATAAAAAAAAATACAAAAAGTTGCCTAGTGGCCCTAGTTTAAATTGATCGCGTCCATCTCGTCTTTCATGTCTGACGAGCTATCCTCGATCGCTGAAATATGCTGCTTTCTCTTCATCGCGTCCAGGTGGTCCTTGTAGCATATGCAGATCTCGAGCGATTCTTCGCTTAGCCGACTTTTCCGCTCGTTTAAAACTCTGCCACTAAGAGAAAAAGCAGACTCCGAAGCTACCGTGCTAGTTTGGATCGTTAGTAAATCTCGGGCCATATAGGCCATAATAGGATAGATATTTACTTTACCTTTCCACCATTTTAAAACATCGAAATTTTCTAATTCGTCCGTGGACATAAAATCACGAAATTGTGTTTTTGTGTACAATCCTAATTCATTTAAACTACTAGATGTTGTGCGCGCTTTTTTCCTAGAGGCTAACTCTAACATTTTATTTTTAAAATGACTACTAGATGTTTTGGGTTGCGTCACATCTTCTCGGGGCTGCGACCCAAATAAATTATCGTAATAATTATAACATTGAGTAAAAATAGTGTTAAAATTTAAAAGACTCAGATTATCTAAATTTGAATCACTTAGATCTACGCCTATATTATTATTTATTTCTTCAATAAAATTTAAAACGTCGTCTACGCCAAAAAGAGGATTCAAAGCGGCGGCGCATGAAAACATAACTGGGATTTCTCTATAATATTTTAAAATTTTTGTTTCCATTATTTTTATTAATTCGATCCATCCGGCGTGTGGTTTAAAATAATTTAATTTTTGTGAAATATTAACAATATTTTTAATAACTAGCGGGCTAGTAGGATAATATACGTCCGATAAACTATTTGTCGCAGTATAAAAAACTTCTAATAAATCCATGTAATTTTTTAAAATTGCCCAATCGGACTCGGTTAATTCATGTTGACCTAACAAAGTATAAAATTCCATTAATAGTGTTTTTTGGCAAATCGCTCGTTTTAACATTATATATGTAGAGTTTCATCTAATTGACATGTCAAATAGAGGTTTCAAAAATTTGTGACATTGACCGGTTACGAATTTTTTAAATTCTTGACGTCGTTGTTTAGAATTATAAATAAATTATAACATTAAACGTATTTTATTAATGTATAGTTTCATATAGGACAAACTATCATGTACTACTAAATTTAAAACGTGACACGCGCAACGAGTATGAAAAAAGGCGCCGTTTAACATAGGTTTCAAATCACGTTTTAACCACTCAATTGAAGTTGTATTATTTGTGGTGTTATCGAAAGAAATACTCATAATTTTATCTTTTATTTTAAATTCGCGCACACATTTTGAAATTATTTGATAAATCGCCTCACCGGTGTGCGGGACTTCGAAACTTTCAAAACAAATTATTCGTTTATTTAGATCTCAAGAAACGGGATCGACCCAGTGACACGTTATAGACATATATGATAATCCTAATTTTATACTACTTGTCCAGACGTCGCTCGTTAAACTCACTCGACCCTCAATTTTTTTAAAAAAATTTATTAAAATTTGTTTTACCTCTAAGTAATATTTAAGCGTGTCGCGTCTAATAGAAGATCGACTTACTTGGTGATATTTAGGTTGTAGCCCTTGGTGAATGTACTCGGTCTCTTCTTCGTTGTCGTAGTGGTTGAACGCCAACCCGCGTCTGATGATATTCTTCACCTGCAGCTCTCGCTGCCGATCTTGATCGTACGTCCAGATTTGTCCGGATGCCGATAATTGCGCCTGGGTCGACTCGGGAGGAGCTTGTTTGGCTGCGCAAGACTTAACGTGTCTTGCGAGTGTCGAGTTGTCAATGGTCGAAAGTAATTTCGAGCACTGTTTGCACATCGCCGACTTGTACTAAGTCGAAATATTCCCAAACTGCCGTCGTACGCTTGTGCTCCACCACTTCGTGAGCGACAGATGAGGAAGGCGACGCCTGCGTTAACGATATGTCCGCGAGAAAATAGAAATAGAGATGAGAGAGAGAGAGAGGGTGGGGGGGGTGAAAGGAAGAAAGGAGGGGGGGGGTTATAGTTTTTTTTTAAAAAAAAATTTAAAAAAAATATTAAAAAAAAACCACTTGGGCTGCAAATAGCAGCCCAAGTGGCTGCTGCCAACAGCCAACGGCTCTTAGAGCCGTTGGTGCTGGGCTGGCAACCAACGGCTCTAAGAGACGTTGGTTCCAGCTAGCCCGGGCTTTGCCCGGCCCGGCCCGGGCCGGGCAGTGGCCTTATACTGGGGCCCGGAAGGGCCCCATGGCCCGGCCTGGGCCCGAGCCGGGCTTGGCCCGGGACCGGGCCTACCGGGCTTTTCACCGGGCCGGGCCGGTGAGCCCGATTTTTTGGGCACCTCTAGCAAACAAACGTTTCATCCATTCACTCGAAGCCTCTATTTGTTTGGTCGTTTCGCTATTTCGTTTTGAGCAAACGCCGTCGGAAGGAGGGTAATCAAATGAATCTTTGGTGGCGTTTGCTCCGTTTTCACCTGTTCGCCTTGAAAAATGCCCCAAAAAGTTCGGTTTGGAGCAAACGTCGTCTGGTTACGTGTTCAGAGAATCGAGGGCGACAGACCGCTGCTCGTTACAACTTGGAGGTGAGATAGAATTTCTGACTCGCAACGGGCAACAGACTGCGCCGAAGGAGTGCAAGATGCTAACTTGGTGGCTTGTGCGTTTGAGCGTTGGCGGTGGTTGTCTTCTTCCATTCTCCACACACTTGGGGACTTGGCTCATAGGCGGCTTGAAGATGACCTGAGGGAGGAGTTCGACAGAGCTCGGACCTGAGGAAGAAGAAGACTCCGGAGCCAAAAGGTTAGCAATAAGGAGGCCTGAGGCTCCTTTTATAGCCTCAAAGAGGTGGTTATAGCGGTCCCCCCATTAACTTGGTGGTTTAGTGGGTGGTTACCTGTAGATCGGACGGTGACGGAAGCTCCGTAGCGATCGTACGGTGGCCAACCTGCAAGCAGCGACGGCGGTTGGCGGCGGCGGCCGGCTGCGGGTGGCTGCGGCGGCCGGCTGCGGGTGGCGGCGGCGGTAGGTGGCGGCGGAGGGCTGCGTCGGTAGGCAGCACCGGGCGAGCGATGACGGGCGGAGGCGGGCGACGACGGGTGGCGGCGATGGTAGGCGGCGGCGGCCGGCGGCGGCAGGTGGCGGCGGCCGGCGGCGGCATCCGATTGCGGGCGGCGGCGGCGGCCGACGGTAGTTGTTGGATGGGAGGGCCCCACGATTTCTCCTATTGTGGTGGAGATCATGGCGAGTGGGTTGACCGGTCAAACCCATGATCTCCACCATAGAATAAATTATGGAGAAGGTTAAATGCACACCCAAGCCTATAAATGAAGTCTCATCCACATCAATTGCCCTCCAGATCCTCTGTTGTCGGAGGTTAGCACAAGCGAGAGAACAAGAATTTTCCCTCATTCTTTTTGACTATGACGGCGTCCAGCGACAGACCAGAAACGTCCGCGAGCGGCGCCCGACGAGCCCAGGTAACGGTATGTTAAAAAATCTTTGTGGGAGAGAGGGGACGACACGCCCACAGTCAGACGGCACGACGACGACCAACGCGCGGGCTCATTAGGGGGCCCGCGGACCGAGTTGCGCGGGAAGCACATCCGGTCGCCCGCCCGCCCTTGACCGCTTGCAACAGTGCGTGCGTTACAGTACGCACGCAACTGTAGCGCGCTACAGTGCTCGCGTAGCAACAACACGCACGCAACTGTAGCGCGCACTGGGCGCACGCAACTACAGCGCGCTACAGTGCGCAAGCTACAGCGTGGGCGCACCTGTGCGCGCACACACCTATGTGGCGCGCGCGCGCCTGTGCGTGTGCACCTGTACGGGTCCCGTAGGAGCTATACTTTGTGCGAGATGTGTAATGTGCATCATACATGCTTGAGGATATGCACATGAGGTGTGCTTAATGCGCGCAATGTGTTCTGATTGTGTGTAAGAGTGCAGTGTGCACAGAATAGTAAGATACACTTGCAAGACTGGAGATAAAGGTCCTGCACATGGTGATGCCCCTGCATTACGGGTGTTGCGTGCACGATGCGCGCTGCATACGCGATGTGCGCAAGGTGTAATATGTACGACGCATTGAGCGCTCATCTGTGGAAGGAAAGAGGTCGATGAGATGCGGAGTTTCTGGTGCCCCCGAGTGTGTCACCGGGGTATCTCTTGTATATGGTTGGAAGGACAGACTTGTTGTGACGTGATACAGGGATGCAGACACGTCGCCTCCATTCTTATCGGGGTCGAATGATACCTCAGTTGGCGAGGTTCATGTTGTTTTACGTAAGTTTATCGTGCAACGTCGTTTTGAGCAAGACTAGCCCGCGACTTTTGCTCGCACGAGACTGGCTTGGGACTTTTGCTCGCACGAGACTAGCTCGCGACTTTTGCTCGCACGAGACTGGCTCGGGACTTTTGTTCGTACGAGACTGGCTTGCAGCTTGGCGCACACGAGGCTGGCTTGCGGCGAAGTTTGCACGAGTTTGGCTCGCGGCTTTAGCGCGCACAAGACTGGCTTGTGGGGAAGTTTGCACGAGTCTGGCTCGCGGCTAAGTTTGCACAGTTCTAGCCCGTGACTTTGTTTGCATGAGTTATAATTGCGGCTTTGCCGTGAGGGGGGCAGGCCCCCACGGGGAGTTTGCACGAGGGTTGCTCGTGGCACCGTGATAGGGGAAGGCCCCCATAGGGAGTTTGCGCGAGGGTTGCTCGCGACTTTGCCGTGAGGGGGTAGGCCCTTTAGAGGTTTGCACGAGTCAGGCTCATAGCTTAATTTGCATGACTCTAGTCCGCGGCTTTATCGTGAAAGGGGGCCAGGCCCTTGCGAGGTTTGCACAAGTCAGGCTTGCGGTTAATTTTCCACGAGGGTTGCTCGCAGCTTAGTTTGCATGAGGGTTGCTCGCGACTTAGATTGCACGAGGGTTTCTCGCGACTTAGTTTGCATAAGGGTTGCTCGTGGCTTAGCCGTGAGAGGGGCAGGCCCCCACGGGGAGTTTGCACGAGGGTTGCTCGCGACTTAGTTTGCACGAGGGTTGCTCATGGCTTAGTTTGCACGAGGGTTGCTCGCAGCTTAGTTTGCGCGAGGCTTGATCGCAGTTTAGTTTGCACGAGGGTTGTTCATGGCTTAGCCGTGAGGGCAGCAGGCCCCCACGGGGAGTTTGCGTGAGGGTTGCTCGTGGATTAGTTTACATGAGGGTTGCTCGCGGATTAGCGCTGAAGAGGCCAGGATCCCTTTTGCGGTGATCTAAACACTCTGTAAAGGGAGAGGCCGGAGTCCCTTGTTGGGAACACCGAACAATCTATAAGAGGAGAGGCCAAAGTCCCTTATTGGTAATACTGAACACTCTATAAGAGGAGAGGACAGAGTCCCTTGTTGGGAATACTGAACACTCTGTAAGGGGAGAGGCCAGAGTCCCTTATTGGGAACACCAAACACTCTGTAAGGGGAGAGGTCAGTCCCTTGTTGGGAATACTGAACAATTTGTAAAGTAAATGCCAGAGTCTCATTTGTGGAGATCTGAACACTCTGTAATGAGGAGAGACCAGAGTCCCTTGCTGGGAATACTGAATACTCTGTAAGAGGAGATGTCAGAGTCCCTTATTGGGAATACTGAATACTCTGTAAGAGGAGAGGCCTGAGTCCCTTGTTGGGAATACTGAACACTCTGTAAGAGGAGTCATCAATAAGATTGGAAATAACACTTGTTATTTGTTCAATGAATGTTGAAAATAAGATACAAGCAGCGATGATGGAGCTCTGGATGCTTATTTGGCAGAAAGAAAACTCTTCTTTGAGATGCTCATCCTGGGGATCGTCTCAGTGCTAGATCATTCTTGATATGTTGATTTAGAGCCTTTGTTTTGGAGAGAACTCTCGAGGTACCTAAGGCGAACAAATCGTTCGATTTCTGTCTTCAGTCTTGAACAATCTTCTGTCTTATGCCTGTGACCTTGATGGAAGTCACAATATTTAGATTGGTCCCCAAAATTTGGAGTAAGAGTCCTTGGCCTTTGGAGAGATGGATGATTGCATATGGCGAGCAGCACATCTGCTCGCGAAGTGTTGGGGGGAGTGAGGTTTTGATGTTGGTGATGCCCCCCAGTCTGTCAAGAGTTGACGCGACGCGAGTTGCTCCATTTGGGAACCGACAGTGGTGTCAACCCCTGCTCTCGCTGCCTCTTTGAATTGCTTTTGAATTGTTGGCGGTGTGCTTCGATTTCATCGTCAGCGGCGATCTGGGCATCGATCTGTTGAACAAGATCAGAATAGCTGAGTATAGTTTCTTGTACTAGTGCGGAGTGGAAGCCACCAGGGCAGAGCCCTTCAAGAAGAAATTCGCGTAGGAGTTCCGCTTTTATTCCAGGGATTCATCGTGCTTCAGTAGTGAAATGACGGAAGAAATCTTTAAGGGTTTTCCCTTCACTTTGACATATACTGGACAAGTGGGAAGGATCGTTGAATATTCGGCGGCTGACGATGAACTGATCCGTGAATTGTTGCATTAGTTCTGTAAAATCCTTGATTTTCTCCTTCCTTCAGGGGCATGAACCGTGTGCGAGCTTGCCCTTTCAAAGTTGTTGGGAAAGCTTGAAACAATAGTTGATCTGGGGCATTGCAAAGTTGCATCATGATTGCGAAATATCTGACATGCTCTGACGGGTCACTTGCACCATCATATGTCTCGATTTTTGGGAGCTTGAAACCTTGGGGGATTGGGTGTGCCCAAACCTCAGGTGCAAATTGAGAGTAATGATGGAGAGGGAGACCAGCCAAAGTGGCACATTGCTTGATACATTCTTGCTCCTCTGCGACTAAGTTGATGACTTCTTTGCGTGTGAGACTTTCATCTTCAACTAGACTGATGTCTGTTGCTTCTAAGTGATTGCAGTGATTTTCAACTTTGAATCCTTTGTCTAAATGGGCTTTACATCCTTGACCATTCACATTGGGGAGTTCTCTTTTTGGTAAGTTGATAGGCAAGCGAGGGGGAACTGGACCAACCTGCCCCCCGAGTGTCATCCTTTCTGGAGTGTGGGCAGCTTCTCCTGCCATTGTCTCTAGTCACGAGTACCACTGTGTCGAGGGTACTGTCTGCTGTGGATGTTGGGAACTCGTTTCCTACAGACGGCGACAAACTGTTGTGGACTAACTCGGCATCCCAGTCGAACCGGATTTAATTGGACCGCCTTAGCTCTCGTGATGGTCGAGCACGCATACAGTCAATGAAAAGAGAGAGTTGACACAAGAGGTTTTAACGTGGAAAAACCCTTCAACTGGGTAAAAAATCACATGACTGAATCTGTGCCAGTCAAAATCCACTATCAGGTTGCGGTTATAATGTGTTCAGAGAATCGAGGGCGAGAGACCGCTCCTCATTACAATTTGAAGGTGATAGAGAATTCATGACCCGTAACGGGCAACAGGCTGCGCCGAGGGAGTGCTAGATATTAACTTAGTGGCTGGCATGTTTGAGCGTTGGCGGTGGTTGTCTTCTTCCCTTCTCCACGCACTTGGGGACTTGGCTCATAGGGGGCTTAAAGATGACCCGAGGGAGGAGTTCGACAGATCTCTTGACTGAGGAAGAAGAAGACTCCAGAGCCAAAAGGTCTGTAATGAGGAGGCCTGAGGCTCCTTTTATAGCCTCCAAGAGGTGGTTATGGCGGGCCCCCCAACTAACTTGGTGGTTTAGTGGGTGGTTACCTGTAGATCGGACGACTACGGAAGCTCTGTAGTGATCGGACGGTGGCCAACCTGCAAGCGACAGCGGCGGTTGGCTGGGGGGTGGTAGGCGGCGGTGGGCGGCGGCGGCGATCGACTGCAGGTGGCGGCTGCGGGCGGCGGGCGGCGACGGTAGTTGTTGGATGGGAGGCCCCCATGATTTCTCTTACTGTGGTGGAGATCATGGGGAGTGGGTTGACCGGTTAAACCCATGATCTCCACCATAGGAGAAATTATGGGGAAGTGGTTAAATGCACACCCAAGCCTATAAATGGAGTCTCATCCCCATTAGTACTAAAATATTTGATGGGTTCCTTGAAATTTCTAAATCAAACCAGCACGACTCAGACCTTTTAAGAATGAGATCCCTCTTAAAAAGAATAGAAGTGCACATAACTACACCCCCGGGATTTCCACCAAAAAATAGTAGGATCATGGGTTTGACTGCACGCGTAATCACTGCGCCCGATCCCCCCGCACGCCGATCCTATTACGTGTAACGATAGAACCACTGCGGGCATCGCCTCGCCGACGTCGAGTGGCCGACGTCATCCCCTAACACCGACCGCCCCCTCCTTTCACCGCCACCGACCACCCACTTCCTCGGCCCCCGACACACGGTCGAGGGAGCGGCCGGGTCAGCCTCCCCTCCTCGGCCACCGTCGCGCGGCCGAGGGAGCGGCTGGGCCGGCTGTAACACCCCAAATTGTTGTAGGAGCGACGGGGATCGAATTTGGCCAAGACAAGTTTTTGGTGCAGGTGACACGGGCTCCGACACGGGCATGTCGGAGGCCGTGTCGGGCGTGTCGAGCTCAGGCCGTGTAGTCGACCAGTTCAGGTCGACGATGGTCGTGTGGTGGAACACGGCCTAGGACACGGGCGTGTCCCAGGCCGTGTCACACCTAGGCTGTGCGGCTGGGTACACGAGTAATGACACGGGCACGAACACGAGCGTGTCTAGTTTGACACGGGCGTGTCTGATGCCGTGTCACCAAGCCGTGTACCTCTCTGACTGCGAAGTGTTGATAAATTGCACACGGGGGGCGTGACACGGGTCCCGACACGGGCGTGTCGCAAGCGACACGGGCGTGTCGCAGGCGACACGGGCGTGTCGGAGGCCGTGTCACGTGCCGTGTTACTGCTTTTCAATTTAGGTCGAGACGGCGAATGAGCTACACGGCCAGGCACACGGCCGTGTGTGAACCCGTGTTCGGCCCAGTTTTTGGGATTTCAGATCTAATCCTGGCCGTTCGTTTCCTTGGGATCCGACGGTGGGGGGGCTGCTCCTGGGTGGTTTTAGCCGGGAATAGGGTTTTGAAACCCTTATTTTCACTTGGGCACTCTCTCTCTAAATCCTAGAGAGAAGGGAGAGCTTGGAGGAGGAAGAAGGAGGTCAACTCCGGCGGCCGGTGGAGATTCGGAGTTCCGTTTCGCGAGCGGAGTTCAGATCCGCGAGGGTGGGAGCGTTGCGGTGGTTTTCAACCGAGCAAATTCTCTCCATGGCTAGGAAGAGGGGACGGAAGGTAACGACACTTCTCCTCTCGGTTTTTAGGATTTAGGATGCATGAATAGCATCCCCTTCCTTTCGTGTTTTGAGCACCGGATCTCTCAAATGAGAGGGATTCGTGTAGCCTTGGTTCAAAAGGAACCTCCGGGTTGATCGTGTTCATCCCGGCATGCTTGCATTAGAGATCCGCTCCATTAGCGGATTAGGCATTGTGGGTGAAGCCGTGGTCGCGACCGATAGTCCGACCCGGTGATGTTGCATAGCGAGTGATAGTTTAACTTTCAAGGCAGCCTAAACACCTAGAGGGGGGGGGGTGAATAAGTTCTGCTTTACTTATAAAAACTTCTAGGCAGAATTCAATTCAATAGCTAACACAATTTACACAGCAATCACAGAAAATAAAACATCACAGATTGCACAATGTTTTATAGTGGTTCCCCAAGGTTTGGGTACATCCACTTTCCCCCTTCACCTATCTAGCAGTATGCTAGATTCGGCCAAACTTCCACTTATCTCAGATCAATAGATCCTACAACTCAGAACCCAACTGGTTCCTACAACTCAGGCACAACTGCCCTACCTCAGCCTTGACCCAAGGCCTACAACTCAGAGAATGTCCTTCTCCTACACTCAGGCAAACAGCCCTACCACTCAGAGTTCAACACTCCTACACTCAGCTTTTATAACATAGGCTTACAACTCAGATCTGTGTAAACAGATCCTACAGAAATATAGAAAAGATTGTTTAACTGTCTTGCCAAAGTTGAGAGAGAAAAGGCCAAGACAATTCTTGATCAGCTGATGCAATCAACTGTTTCTTAGCCTTCTTCAAAGCTTCTTGAAAATGTACTTAGCTGAGTTGATTCCAAACAGCTTCTTGAGAATCCACTGGTGGTTTCTTTCTTCTTCTTCAAATTCTGACTTGATCTCTCTCTATCCAGAACTTTGAATGATTCTTCTGAATTCTGATTAGAACTCTTCTTAGATCTATCCTTAGATAGTCTTCTTAGATCTCCCGGAGAAGATCTTCTTAAGTGCCTAGCACTTTCTTGAAATGAGTAGAATTGTAATCCTTCTCCACTTTTTGATCCAATGTATTTCAAAAGGTTAGTTCTGTATATTTTTCTGAATCTGTCTATTTATAGACATTCTTCATGGTAACCGGCTGATCCGGTTTCTAACCGTTTTCTGACAAGTCTGACAGCTTCAGTTAACCGGTGGTAACCCACAGCTGTCAAGTCCTCAAACAAGTCCTGTGCCTTAGTCTTGAATCACAAGTTGTTGAAACAGTCTGTCAGAAAGTGTCGAGACCATCTGTCTATCTGTGTCGACATAATTGACTTTGGTGTCGACGCAGTCTTCAGTGATGTCGACTAAGTTGCCTTTGAGTCGACACAACTTCTTCTGCAAATAACTTGATCTTGACTCTTCAGTGTGTCGACACAAGTCCTGTGTGTCGACACAGTTGTTGTAGAATCATAACTTTAGTAAGTGTCGACATAGCCTTCAGGTGTCGACACATTCATTTTTTTAACTCTGCTATAATGTGTCGACTTAATGACAATGTGTCGACACATTCTGCTGGTGTCGACAAACTTGAGGTCGACTATTTTCTTCTGTGTCGACACATTCAGATAATGTCGACAATCTTGAGATCGACTATACTCTTCTGTGTCGACATATTCTCCCAATGTTGAGGTCGACGCTTTTCTTCTGTGTCGACACAAATTCCCAGTGTTGTGTCGACTCTTTTTCTGTGTCGACACAAATTCCCAGTGTAGTGTCGACTTACTTCTTCTGTGTCGACACTTTTTCCCAGTGTAGTGGTAGACTAACTGCTATGTGTCGACACTGCTTCCCAGTGTTGTGTCGACTCTTTTCTCCTGTGTGTCGACACTGCTTCCTCTGTGTCGACACTTGGACTTAGAATTTTTCTGCATACTTTATCAATTCTTCACCTGCACATGTCAACTTAAAACAACATCAAATACACCTTGATGTATACCATTGAGCTAGGTTGGGCTTCTTCAAATCAGGTACACATTTTCCAATGTACCCAACAATCTCCCCCTATTTGGAGAAGTCATAACCCCTATAGCCAATGATATACACCATTTATAAACAGTACTAAATGATGATTAATGACATAGCAGGAATACTTTAATATAAACAAAACATAACAAAGAATCATTCATCACAGAATGCACATTAAAATATGCCAAACAATATTTTGTTTATAACTGGGTAATGTTTGATTACAATGTTTTACATTTAATGATTACATCACAACATTACAAAATATTTAAAACAAAATCAGGATTGATCAGGCTCTCTAATTATAATCCCTTTGCCAGACTGAATTGTAGCTGTCACAGGAGCTTCTGATTCTTCAGCTATCTTCTTTCCTTTAAGATCAGCTTTCTTTTGAGCTTCTTCCTTGATCCTTTGCCTTTCAAAATAATGAAAAGGCTTTGGGAAGTATTTGCTTGGCTCCTTAGCATCTGATGGCAGTCTTCCCAGCTTGGCTTTCCTTCTGAATTGTACTATTGCCTCTTGCCTTGCCTCATACTTCTGCCATTCAATTTCATTGTACCACTTCCCTCTCTCATGAACTTTATCTTGTACAGCTTTCCATGCAGTGAGTATTATGTTCCTTGAAGTAGGACTCCACTGCTCATAATCTGGCTTAAGTACAGCCTGCTCTCTGAATTTCTTCTTTGCCAATAGAGCATCCTGCTGTTCTTTCAGAGTAGCCTCAGGCTTATCAACCTTTCCAAAGACAATATTAGTAACCTCCTTTGGAGGACTATACATTCCTTGAACTTTCTGATCAATCAAGTCAAAATCTGGAGGGGGGTAAATGACTTGGGCAACCTCAGGTTGAGTGCCTTCAAGTAGATTTGATTGTATTCCTGATTCAGCTACCATATCATCATCACACAATGGGGGATATCCCAAAGTGGCTCGAATGCTATTGGTCACCCATTTGGAGTGCTCTGAGCCTGTATGTATTAGCATCCTCTCCCCCTTTATGGCTTCTCTAGATACATGATCTCTTAGATCTTCCTTTTGAAATCGAATTTGGCCATCCAAATAATTCACTCCCTCTTTGAAAAATGGTCTTAACTTTTGAAGCTTGTCAGATATTTCTTTTTGAGAGGTTGTGATGGCAGTCTTAACAGATGCAATGGCAGCTTGAAAATTCTTATCAAAATCTTTCCTTTCTTTGGCTCTATCTGCAGGCAGACCTGGAACAATCTTCTTTACCGTCTCAATGATCTCATTATGAGATTCAGTTAAATTATCATTCATTCTGATCTGATTTTCCAAAACATAGCTTTGCTTCAAAGCAATGTCATCCACCTTTGTAGTGATAGCCTCCTGTTGTTTAGCTAGGTAAACCACAGCATTGCCACCCTTGTGGAAGCAATCTGTCATTTCAGTTTTATGCAAGTTGACCTGAAACTGAATGGACTTGATATCCTGAGCTAAGTCAAACTGAAGTGACTTGTTATTCTCATCAACATACTTTTCCATAGCCAACCTTTGTTCATCCAATTGTACTTGTAGATCTATCATAAATTTGTTGTAATCAAAGGCTGGAGATACTTGTAGAGGTGTGGTCTGTAAAGCCTGCTTATAATTCTTGCTTCTTCTCTTGAAGACAACAAGTTTTCTTTTCTTTGCCACCCTGGCATCTTCAGTTTCTGTTTCAGAGGAAGTATCTACATGAATTCTTTCTTGAGGATGATGAATTGTATCTGTTCCAGGGGTCTGTTGCTCAGCTTCAACATCCACTGGCTCACCCTCAACCTGTGGTTCAACTACAGCTTCCTGATCAATGTCCATTTCTATGGACTTCTCAATATCTGGTCCACCTCCTACCTTATCAGCAGTAGTATCAATATCTGGGAATAGCTCCTCCATAGTAAATTCTAGTTGAGCTGCCACTTCTGCAGCAGTTAAATCTTGAGATAAGTTTAACTGTGCTTCCTCTTGTACTTGCACTTCAGTATTTGTAGTGTCAGGAGTAGGAGTGGACACTGGCTCCCCCTGCATCTGTGCAGGTGTTGATACTTCCTGGACCACAGTTGAGTCAAGCTGTGTCCTCAGTGGATCTTCTTGTACTTGTTCAGATTCTTGATTTTGTGTAGGGGATTGCACAGAGGTGTCTGGCCTGCTCTCTTCAGGCACATCCTTGGACAGCACCCTATCCCACCTAGAGAATAGTCTCATATCCATTCTTCTCATATGATTAATCTTACTCCCTTGCAGTTGCTGCATCACATCAGGAATCACTCCAGTGAGGTACAGGCTCATGATCCTAGCCATGTTAGGCTTCTTGATTCCTTCTTTGATCTTGTCAAAGATCACTCTTGACCAATCAGTAGGAATAGTAAATACAATCCTGGTCATCAGGCTGAAATCCTATCATGTCCACCTGACTTGTAGAGGATTACCTTCCCAACTACTTCTGACAAGAACTTCCCTTGCTGATTCATTCCCTTCCTGTGGAATGCAGCTCCAATCTTCAATCCTGAATCCAGTCCACACCATTGAAGAGCTTCCCTTGTCTTAGATATAGGAACTTCTTGTTCATTCTCAACTACTTGCAATTGGAAGATCTTTCTTATACTTCTTTGGTTAATCTTTACCTTAGTCCCTTGAACAGTAGACTTAATCTTGAGGCCAGTAGAATGGACTGATGCAGAGATAAAGAACTCGTGCACCTCCTTCTTCCAGATTTTAGTAGGTTCTGAAATGAGAAATTCTAACCCTGATTCAGAGAGGAGGGTGATAACTCCTTGGACATCTGGCGGCGCCTCTGTAAAGGCCTGGCGCACCAACTCATACCCTTCATTGATGTTATCTTCAATCTTTGGCGCCATCGTTTTGTCGAGAAAGCTTGAGAGAAGAGAGAAAGATAGACTGTTGACACAGGGTTTTAGTCTCGAAAACCTTGGAAGCGTGTCGACAGAATGAGATTTTGACCTATTTATAGCTTCTGTTGAGAGAAGTTCAAAAGGCGCCAAAAACAGTCAAAATGTGTCGACACAGACGGAATGTGTCGACACAAACTTCTACCGTCTCGACATTTCTTCAGCCTACTATGTGTCGACACCATTTTGTGGTTATGTCGACACCTTAGATAAACAAAAATTCTGTGTCGACTCTAAGGATAAGTGTCGACACATATTCTGTAAGTGTCGACACCATTTTCCTGGTTGAGTCGACATTATATTTCTGGTTAAGTCGACAATATAACTCGTAAGTGTCGACACATATTCTCTGTGTCGACACAATATTTCTGACTTGTCGACATAATTTCTCTGAGTCGACACATTACTACTGAATGTGTCGACACATTCTTACTTAGCCAATTTCTGTAACTTCAATGTGTCTTATTTAACACTTGATTATGTTGTTGTTATTACCTTTATTTATTTATATACCACTTCAATTGCATTGTTAATGATTTTGTTAATACATTAATCAATGGTTAACATACCTAATTCAATTTTGAATTTATTGAATTTGATTTCATCTAAAGGCTTAGTAAACACATCTGCTATTTGATAATCTGTTTTTACAAATTCTAATGAGATGTCTCCTCTTTCTACATGTTCTCTAAGAAAATGATATTTGATTTCTATATGCTTAGTTCTACTATGAGAAACTGGGTTATTAGCAATAGAAATAGCACTCTTTGAATCACATAAAAGGGGTGTTCTACTTACCTGAATACCATAATCCTTAAGCTGATGCTGCATCCACAATAGCTGTGCACAGCAGCTTCCAGCAGCAACATACTCTGACTCAGCTGTGGAAATTGTCACACTGGTCTGCTTCTTACTACTCCAAGATATTAGTCTTCCCCCTAGGAATTGACAAGTACCTGTAGTACTCTTTCTATCCTCTCTACATCCTGCAAAATCTGCATCTGAATAGCCTGTTAGTAGAAAATCTCTATTCCTAGGGTACCAAAGACCTAGAGTAGGAGTGCCCTTTAGATATCTCAGAATCCTTTTGACTGCAGTGTAATGAGATTCTTTAGGGCAGGCTTGGTACCTAGCACAGACACATGTAGCATACATAATGTCAGGTCTACTAGCAGTGAGATATAGTAGAGACCCAACTATTCCTCTATACAATGATTCATCAACAGGTTTACCTGCCTCATCTTTGCATATAGGCATACTTGTTCCCATAGGAGTTCTCATGGAGGAGGATGACTCCATACCATATTTCTTAATTAATTCTTTGGTGAACTTAGACTGGGATATGGACAATCCATCATCAGTCTGTCTTACTTGGAGTCCCAAGAAGAACTTAAGTTCTCCCATACTGCTCATCTCAAATTTCCCTTGCATAAGTTTGGCAAACTTTTTACAAAGATTGTTTTCAGTAGATCCAAAGATTATGTCATCAACATAGATCTGGACTAAGATGATCTTTCCTTTGGATTCCCTAAGGAATAGAGTTTTGTCTATCTTTCCTCTTGAGAATTTATTCTCAATGAGGAAGGTAGACAGGGTTTCATACCAAGCCCTTGGAGCTTGTTTTAACCCATACAAAGCTTTCCTAAGCTTATACACAGAATCAGGTTTAAGAAGATCTACAAAACCTGATGGCTGCTCTACATATACTTCTTCTTTAAGATCACCATTCAGAAATGCTGACTTCACATCCATCTGGTATACTTTGAAGTCTTGGTAGGCTGCATAGGCAAGGAACATTCTGATTGCCTCCAGCCTTGCTACTGGAGCAAAGGTTTGATCAAAGTCAATCCCTTCTTCCTGCCTGTATCCTTTTGCAACCAATCTTGCTTTATTCTTTACTATTATTCCACTTTCATCTAGCTTGTTCCTATAGATCCACTTAGTGCCAATTATGTTGTGGCCTCTTGGTTTAGGAACAAGCTCCCAGACTTTGCACCTTCTGAATTGATTCAGCTCCTCTTGCATAGCATCAATCCAGTGCTGGTCTTGGATAGCTTCTTCAAACTTCTTAGGTTCCATTTGGGACAAGAAACTAGAATGCAAAACTGTGCTTTGATTTCTGCTTCTAGTTTGAACTCCTTGTCTTGGATCACCAATTATCTGATCAGTAGGATGATCTCTTAGATATCTTATAGCTGGAGGTAGATTCCCTTCAGGTTGTGCATCTCCAGCTTCTTCATTCTGTTGTTCCTCTTGGTTTTCATCAGCTTCCATTATCTCTTGTACTCCCCCTGGACAGCAACCTTCATTTTCCAATGCTCCATCTTCCTTTGAAGCTTCAGCAATGGAGAGCTTGTCCATCTTCTTGCTTATACCTGTTGAGTCATTTGATCTACAAGACAACTCACAATTGATTAATCTTGTTTCATCAAATACAACATGCACAGATTCTTCAACAACTTGAGTAGTTAAGTTGAAGATTCTATAGGCCTTACTATTTGTGCTGTACCCAACAAATATCCCATCCTGGGATTTGGCAGCAAACTTAGTCAAATATGACTTGCCATTGTTAAGTATATAGCATTTGTAACCAAAGATCCTAAAATAGGACAGATTTGGTTTTCTGCCTTTCACAATCTCATAGGGAGTCTTTCTGTGGCTTTTGGTGATAGAAGCCCTATTGATGACATGACAAGCAGTGTTAACTACCTCAGCCCAAAAATATTCTGGGAGAGAGTTGTCACTCAATAGAGTTCTACCAGCTTCAATTAATGTTCTATTCTTTCTTTCAGCAATTCCATTTTGCTGAGGTGTTCTAGGTGAGGAGAACTCTTGGAAAATTCCAAAGTCTATACACAAGTTTGTTATGCTTTCAGATTGAAACTCAGTACCATGGTCACTTCTGATTTTGACCACTGTACTATTCAGTTCATTCTGAATTTGCTTTACAAAATTAAATAATACACTTGGGGTTTCAGATTTTTGTCTCAGAAAGAACACCCATGTAAATCTAGAATAGTCATCTACAACCACTAGAGTGTAGACCTTCCTACCTAGACTGTGAACTGGCATAGGACCAAAAAGATCCATATGCAAGAGGTATAAGCACCTCACAGAATCCTTGTTTTCAAGGCTTTGAAATGAGGTTTTTGTCTGCTTGCCCTTTTGACAAGCTGAGCATACCCCTTCCTTTATACACTTAACTTGAGGCCCATTCCTCACTAGTTCTTTACTAAAGAGTTGGCCAATTGTCTTGTAGTTTAGATGAGCCAATCTCTTGTGCCACTTAACACAATGAGAAGCATTGTCATCAGCTTCAAGACAAATGGGGGATGCCTTATTCTCACATTCAAAATTAAGGCAATACACATTTCTCTTCCTATACCCAGTCAATATGATCTCTTGATCACTTGACCTTTTGATATGACATCCATCCTTACCAAATGAAATGTCATATCCTAGATCACTCAGCTGGCTTATGCTTATTAGATTATGTTTCAAACCTTTTACATAGGCCACTTGGGTGATAGTAATTAGGTTAGAAGAGATGTTACCAAATCCTTTGATGACTCCTTTTTCAGATCCACCAAAGATCACTTTATGTCCATCTTTGACAGATGAATACTCCTTCAGCAGCCCCTTTGTTCCAGTCATGTGCCTGGAACAACCACTATCCAAGTACCATATAGGGGCATGGTTACTTGGATTCACCTGCAATACAGAATTACTTACCCTTAGAACCCAAGTAAGTCTTGGGTCCTTGGTTCAGGTTAGCATTAATAAAGTTATCATAACCTCTTCTAACAGGTAGACTCTTATTCTTTATAACACTTGTGTTATACCAGCAGTCCAATGCAAAATGGCCCCTCTTGCCACAGCACCAACATTCAAACTTATTGTATCTAGATCTAGATACATCCTTGTCAGAAGAATTTCTGTTCATTGTTGGTGCTGTTGCAACTTCACCTACTGATTTCTTAAAACCATTGGGTTTATGACCATAGGTAGGCCTGCTTGCCTTAACACCCTTGTTCTTCAGAACATTTGTCTTAATATGACCTTGAATATCTTCATGATCATATATGTTAGAAGGCACTTTCTCCTTACTAAACTTTATGGGGACTGAAAGGTTTAGTGGCTGAATAGGGGCTTTGCCTTTCCTCTTGAATCTGCCAGTCCTGGAGTTACCTTTAAATCCTAATCCAGCCTTACCCTTCTGAGTGACAAATTCATCTATCAAGGGTAAGACAGATTTTGGCTTAGAGTAACTAGCCACTAAATCCCTTTCAATTCTAAGTCTGGCCTCCAGACTCTTTACTTGATCATTAGTATAATTAATTGTGCCCATCTGAATAATAGTTATATTCTTCAGCTTGGCAATTTCATTTAATTTTTGATCAAGGACTTTTTCTAACTCAGTTGTTGCTACCCTTAGTTCAGCAATTTCCTGAGCCTGTGTTTTAACCAGGTTCTTGCTTTTCTTAAGGGCCTGCAACAAGTCCCCATACTTGTCTATCAATTGATAGACATCTCCTTCAGATCCAGATGCATCTTCATCACTTGATGCAGATGTAGCTGATTCTTCATTTGTACTACAAACAGATGTACAGGAAGGACAGTTTACCTCATTAGGACCAGACTGATTCTGGCATATGTCCTCTTCTGATCTTGTCATCAAACCCATGCATTGATGTTCATTGATGGAGTCTAGCAACTGCATAAACTCTTCTTCCTCAGATGCAGCATATAGTCCAATATATGCTTCAGCTTCAGATCCTGATTCTGAAGTTGACTGGTCTGACAGACTTTTATCTTTCTTTGCTACAAAGGATTTCTCCTTCTTGCCTTTCTGATAAGTCTTCTTCTTTTCTGAAGATTCCTTCCTTTTGTCAGGACAATCAGCCACTATATGTCCAGGCCTATTGCAACAATAGCAGACAATCTTTGAAGTAGTGGCTTTGCTGGGCTTTGATCTACTTTTCTCTTTCCTTGATGACCTTCTCTTCTGATAATAGTCATCAACTTGCTGTGATGTGGAAGGCCTAGACTTCCATTGCTTCTTTTTCAAGAGCCTTTGGAATTGCCTAGTGAATGCAGCAAAGTCTGCATCTGACTCACAGCTAACTGAACCCTTATCTGAATTTTCAGAACTATCTTCTTCAACTTCCTTAGGAGGAGATGGTGATTTCCTCCTATTCTTTCTGGTGGCTTCAGCATTAAATGCCACAGTCTTTTCTCTATGCTCTCCTCTTGAGTTTCTTTCCTCCTCCTTCCTTACCATAAGTTGCATTTCATAGGATAGCAACTTTCCAAACAGAGTTGGAGGAGATATTTCTGCCAATTTAGCCACTTCTCTTATGGCACAGATCTTTGTATCCCAATCCTTTGATAAGGATCTTAGGAATTTGTCATTCAGTTCATAGGTACTGAAGACTCTTCCATAGGATATTAGCTCATTCACAATTCTATAGAATTTTTTATAGCACTCAGTTATGCTATCAGATTTTCCTTGTCTAAAGCTTTCATACTCCTGATTTAGCATAGACTTTCTGTCCAGCCTTACTTCTTCAGATCCCTCCATGTAGACAATCAATGTGTCCCACATCTCCTTGGAGGTCTTGCAGTGAATCAGATTCTGAAATGTTGAATCATCTATGGCACTGACAATGATGTTCTGTGCCCTTTTATCCATGGTTGCCAAGATGATTTCATCCTTGGTCATTTCTGAATAAGTCTTTGGTATTTGGATATTTGCATCAAGAACAGATATCTTTATTGGAGTGAAGGGCCCTTCCTGTACTGTGATGTAAATCCTTGGGTCAGATGCTTCCATAAACAATCTGACTCTCTCTTTCCAGATCCCAAAGATTTCCTTCTTGCATATGGGTAATTTCATAGACCCTAGCTCCTTATGATTCTCTCCAGAACCCATCTTCTTGAATCTTGAATCTGCCTTTCAGATCTACCTCAGACTGTTAAGTCCTTTTTGAGGAACCTCCCTCTGATACCACTTGATAGTTTAACTTTCAAGGCAGCCTAAACACCTAGAGGGGGGGGGGGGTGAATAGGTTCTGCTTTACTTATAAAAACTTCTAGGCAGAATTCAATTCAATAGCTAACACAATTTACACAGCAATCACAGAAAATAAAACATCACAGATTGCACAATGTTTTATAGTGGTTCCCCAAGGTTTGGGTACATCCACTTTCCCCCTTCACCTATCTAGCAGTATGCTAGATTCGGCCAAACTTCCACTTATCTCAGATCAATAGATCCTACAACTCAGAACCCAACTGGTTCCTACAACTCAGGCACAACTGCCCTACCTCAGCCTTGCCCCAAGGCCTACAACTCAGAGAATATCCTTCTCCTACACTCAGGCAAACAGCCCTACCACTCAGAGTTCAACACTCCTACACTCAGCCTTTATAACATAGGCTTACAACTCAGATCTGTGTAAACAGATCCTACAGAAATATAGAAAAGATTGTTTAACTGTCTTGCCAAAGTTGAGAGAGAAAAGGCCAAGACAATTCTTGATCAGCTGATGCAATCAACTGTTTCTTAGCCTTCTTCAAAGCTTCTTGAAAATGTACTTAGCTGAGTTGATTCCAAACAGCTTCTTGAGAATCCACTGGTGGTTTCTTTCTTCTTCTTCAAATTCTGACTTGATCTCTCTCTATCCAGAACTTTGAATGATTCTTCTGAATTCTGATTAGAACTCTTCTTAGATCTATCCTTAGATAGTCTTCTTAGAATTCCCGGAGAAGATCTTCTTAAGTGCCTAGCACTTTCTTGAAATGAGTAGAATTGTAATCCTTCTCCACTTTTTGATCCAATGTATTTCAAAAGGTTAGTTCTGTATATTTTTCTGAATCTGTCTATTTATAGACATTCTTCATGGTAACCGACTGATCCGGTTTCTAACCGTTTTCTGACAAGTCTGACAGCTTCAGTTAACCGGTGGTAACCCACAGCTGTCAAGTCCTCAAACAAGTCCTGTGCCTTAGTCTTGAATCACAAGTTGTTGAAACAGTCTGTCAGAAAGTGTCGAGACCATCTGTCTATCTGTGTCGACATAATTGACTTTGGTGTCGACACAGTCTTCAGTGATGTCGACTAAGTTGCCTTTGAGTCGACACAGCTTCTTCTGCAAATAACTTGATCTTGACTCTTCAGTGTGTCGACACAAGTCCTGTGTGTCGACACAGTTGTTGTAGAATCATAACTTTAGTAAGTGTCGACATAGCCTTCAGGTGTCGACACATTCATTTTTTTAACTCTGCTATAATGTGTCGACTTAATGACAATGTGTCGACACATTCTGCTGGTGTCGACAAACTTGAGGTCGACTATTTTCTTCTGTGTCGACACATTCAGATAATGTCGACAATCTTGAGATCGACTATACTCTTCTGTGTCGACATATTCTCCCAATGTTGAGGTCGACGCTTTTCTTCTGTGTCGACACAAATTCCCAGTATTGTGTCGACTCTTTTTCTGTGTCGACACAAATTCCCAGTGTTGTGTCGACTTACTTCTTCTGTGTCGACACTTTTTCCCAGTGTAGTGGTAGACTAACTGCTATGTGTCGACACTGCTTCCCAGTGTTGTGTCGACTCTTTTCTCCTGTGTGTCGACACTGCTTCCTCTGTGTCGACACTTGGACTTAGAATTTTTCTGCATACTTTATCAATTCTTCACCTGCACATGTCAACTTAAAACAACATCAAATACACCTTGATGTATACCATTGAGCTAGGTTGGGCTTCTTCAAATCAGGTACACATTTTCCAATGTACCCAACAGCGAGCTTCGGTAGAAAATCCGTTGCGGCAATACGCCGTGGTATGTATGCGTTTTCCCCTTTTGTTTGAGTGAGTACTCGTAGTCGAAACCGGACGAGGTTAGCTCCGCTTTGTGCGGTAGATGGTTTCCTTGGAGCACGGGAAAGACACGGTGCGAGTGGCAATTGGGGTGGGGAAACCTTTGTTTGTGCTGTGCTAAGGCGCGGCTATGTCTCCGTGGTCGGCTGGCTATCCCGTGAAGCGCAAGTCATGTGGGGAAAGTGTCCCGGCGAGACTAGCCCTTGCGTGAGACTGACAAGAATGCCGAGCGGAGGGCAAGCCCGGGCAATGTGGCCATGAGCGGGTGGGGTCCAGGAAGGCTTCTTAGAATCGGTCAGTGTGAGACGGAACCCTGACGTGCGAAGTCAGAATATGCGGGCAAGCCCGGGGTTTAAGACCCATGTGCGGGTGGGGCCATTGCAAGGTTCCGTGTGACGGCCTGTGTGCCGTTGGGGACATGGTGTGTCCCTTTTGTTTGCGGCTTTAAGCCAATGGGGAAATGGAAGTACCCAATGTTTGATGTTGTGCTAGATGCATACGAGCTAGGGTGCCCTGGGTGAAACCCGGGTTGCATTCATGTTGCATAGTAGGCCCCTTTTACTTTGTACAAAACATAGAGAACGTGTATGCTGTATGAGACATCCAAGCCTGTTTTACCGCTTTAATATATATGCTCTTTTGGTATACGAAGTGTTAACTTGTAGGTGGAGTGGTACCCCGGGGTCCGTTAGGGACGGCCGGGAGGAGATGTGTTTGTTACACAGTAGAGGTCAGCCTTTGCTGACCCACGTTAGTTCAAATCCTTTCAGGGCAAGGATCGCATGCAGGAGCTAGCGCGCCGGGCGAAAAGCCCTAAGCCTCATGAAGTGTTGCTGTGCTTGGCTAGTTTCTTTTCCTTGTTTTGTTGATATTATTTGATCATGTCCGGCTTGCATACCGAGGTAGCCTAGGAGTGCTTGGCGCTTTTATATTTTTGGACTTATATTGTGTAAGGCCTTAAGGCCATTTCGATACTCTATTGTTGGTGGATAACTTCTGTCTTTTAGTTTTATGTTTCCGCTGTGTATGTCTGGAGTTTTGAGTTTGGGTAGTTTCATATCATCTTTTAATACTAAAGCTGTGGTGTCCGTATGTTGTGGGGCCCCGGCCGGACCCATATTATATGATCTTTACAGGGGAGGTGTTACACCGGCCGCCCCTCCTCGGTCGCCGACGCGCGGCCGAGGGAGCGGCTAAGCCGGCCGCCCCTCCTCGGACGTCGTTGACGGTCTCCCTCCTCGCCGGTGAGTTCAGCGGCAAGTTCGTCGACCGCCCATGGGAGCCTATCCCCGCCGTCCAATCATTTCAGGTCATTCCCCATCATCCGATTCGCGTGTAACCACCCACTAACCGCCGAGTTAGTGGGAGAATTTTATTATTAATTTAATTGGTGTATAAATAGCGAAATTAATTATTCTAATATGCGCCCCTAAACTATATCAAAAATATTTATAATGGTGGTTATGGTGTGCGGATAGCCGCGTAACCACCATAACAACCTCTTGGAGGTTACAAAAGGAGTCACATGCCTCCTCATTTCTCACTTTTTTTTTCCTCCGAGTCTTCTTCTTACTCAGGTCGGAGCTCTGCCAAATTCCTCCTACGAGTATCACTCGAGTCACACTCAAGCTGCACCCGAGCCACGTTCAAGACACCTGATAAAGCCCAATTTCTCAATTTCCAAGAGACCTTCACAACCACAAACTCAAGTGCAATTTGTAACAAACATCGGGTGTGACGACCTGTCGTCTGCCGAGTGCTAAGTGTTCTCTCACCTCAAAATTGTAATGAGAGGCGGTCTTTCGCCCTCGATTCAACGAACAAGTCGTAACAACCAAGATATAGTGGACTTTGACCGACACAGATCCGATCACATAGTTTTTTACCTGGTTGAGGGGGTTTTCCATGTTAAAACTTCGTGTGTACGATCGATCTACTTAATTGATTATGTGCGCGCTCGACCGTTACGAGAGTTAAGGCAGTCAAGGTTATTCCGATCCGACTAGGATGTCGAGTTAGACCGCAACAGTTTGGTGTCGTCTGTGGGAAATCAATTCCCAACATCCTCCAAAAGATATTACTTTTGACCCGACAATATTCAAGGACTAGCTTCAATGGCGAAAAGAAGCGCCCGAACAGCTGAAGCGCCCATCCCAGGAGAACGCACTGAACCAGCCCACTCCCATTCACTCGTGGATGTGCCCCTCAAAGCAAAGACTGTTCTCGGCCCAGTAACAACTTTGGAAGGACGAGTTCGACAGATGGAGAAGCAGTAAACTAAGATGCTCGCTCTGCTTAGAAACATTGGAGCGCCTCCCACACCTCCTCTGTCACCAGCACCGACCAATCTCCCGCCTCTGCCAAATCATACCCTAGCACAAGAAGCTCCGCGAAGAGAAGAAGTGTTCGAATAACTCTCCGACACCTCTAGTTCCACTCACCCGATTCTTAGGGGAGCCGGAACTGGTCATCGTAACCACATCCTGGAAGAAGAGCCCTGACAACCACCGCGCGAAAGATTCACTCGAGAAGAAATATGAGAAGTGATCGCTGAGAAATACGGACAGACTGGCCGGCGAGATATTCTCTCCTGCCGACCACTTCCGTAAGGCTCTCCACTTGCACCTCTAGTTTTAGCCCATCTGATCCCGCATTGCTTCAAACTGCCAAATATCGAAACATTCGACGGAATAGACGACCAATTAGAACACATCAACTACTTCACTACAATCATAAGGATCTATAATGCGCCAGACCAACTACTCTGCCAAGTCTTCCCAGCCACCCTCAAAGGTCAAGCTCGTACCTGGTTTCTTTCCCTGAGAGAAGGAACTATCGCAAACTTCGCAGAATTGACAAGACAATTCGCCGACAAGTTCATTGCAACCTGGAGAATTATTTGTGACCCTTCACATTTGTCAGAAATTCGACAAAATGAAGGAGAAGCCTTGAAAGACTTTTTCTGTCGATTTACAGCAGAAGCTTGCCAGGTGTCGACCCAGAACTCTTGAGGGGAGTATTTCTTGGAGGGTTTTGCCCCAATGGCTTCTACTCAGCTCTCATGAGGGAAACTATTCCTAGCTACCCAGATCTTGTACATCACATAGAGGTGCAAATAACAGCAGACGAAGCCATTGAAGCACATCGTCAGCAGTTCGATGGAGACCAAAAGCGCAAAAGGGATAGGGAGCAGGCTTCAAAGAGCCAGGAAGGAAGATTCCAGGAAGAGTCAGAATGGCCAGCGACAGCGCGACATTTAGAGGGACCAGCCACCCCGAGAATACACTCCGTTGAATACCACATGTACGAGTGTGCATTACGCCATCTAGAACGACCCCGCTCTACACCACCCCAAGTAGACTGCCCCTAACCCCAGAAATGATCAGTCTAAGTTTCACGAATTCCATCGAGCAACTGGGCACACCACCGAGGAGTGTGCACGACTAAAGAATGAGATTGAATGCTTAATTCTCCAAGGACTCCTTAGCAGGTTCTTACAAGGGCATCTACAGGATCAGCAAGCTCCTCTCAGGAAGGCAATGGATCAGTAAAATGCCCAACAAGGAGGAGCCAGTGGCAGGTAAACGGTCGGAAACATCGAAATCATCATCGGATCACTGATTCTTTCTACCCAAGTACTCTCGGTAAGCACGCAGAAAGACGTTCACGAAAAAAAATGCAAGAAGGATTCCACCATAGCCTTTGGGGATGAAGATCTTGAGGGGATTCAGACACCCCACCAAGATCCTCTCATGATCAGTACGGGGATCAACGATCCTTGTTATAATGTCAAGCGAATACTCGTCGACAACGGGAGTTTGGTCGACGTCTTATTCTTCTCTGCTCTTCAGAACATGAAGCTTACTAGCCAACATCTCATGCCAGCAGTGGGACCTGTGTATGACTTCGATAACCATCTGATCCAAGTATAAGAGATGATAACTCTACCAGTCACCATGGGAGAGTTTCCAAGGCAAGCTACACACGAAATCTAGTTCGTCGTGGTAGATTCAAGCTCATCCTACAATGTGATTTTCATAAGACCCATTCAATCTATCTTCAAAGCCATTCCATCAATCCCGCACCTCGCCATGAAGTTCCCCACTGTCGGAGGGGTAGGGGTTGTGCGGGGAAACCAAGAAGTTGCTAGAACTTGTTATTCTAAGCACGCCCAGCCAGTTCCACAACTTTGAATATCGACGACTTTGACTTACGAGATGAGCCGATCTTACAGCGAGGAGCACCAACTGAAGAATTGATTGAAGTTCCTCTTTCTCAGGCGATCCCAAATCGCACCGTCCAACTTGGATCACTCCTCCCGCAACAAGAAAAGGAAGATTTGACGACCTACCTTTAGGTAAATAAGGATATCTTCGCTTGGAGCCCCGAAGATATTCTTGGTATAAATCCACGAGTCATTCAACATTCTCTGAACATCAACCCGATATGTAGGCCGGTCATCCAGAAGAAAAGGAACTTTGCCCCTGAGCGACTTCAAACGATCAAGAGGAAGTGGGAAAGCTCCTTGAAACACAATTTATACGAGAAGTAGAATACTCCGTTTGGTTGGCAAACATGGTCATGGTTAATAAATTCTCTTAGAAATAGAGGATGTGTGCAAATTACACAGACCTCAATCAAGCTTGTTCGAAAGACAACTTCCCCCTACCTAGAATCGACCAGCTTGTCAACTCAACCGTTGGACACCAACTTCTCAGCTTCAGGGATGCATACTCCGGTTATAACCAACTTAGAATGAATCCTGCGAATGAGGACCATACAACATTTTGAACAGACAGAGGAATCTATTGCTACAAGGTAATGCCTTTTTGTCTCAAGAACACCTAAGTCACTTACCAACAATTAATGAATAAGGTGTTCAAAGATCACATCAGAAAATCTATGGAAGTATATGTAGACGAGATGTTAGTAAAAAGCATCCAGCGGGAAGATCATCTGGGAGACCAGGAAAAATGTTTCAAAATTCTTCGCCGACATGGCATGAGACTGAACCTGAGTAAGTGCGCATTTGGAGTGACGTCAGGAAAATTTCTAGGATTCATGGTGACACAGCGAGGGATAGGGGCGAACCCAGAGAAGATTAAAGCCATCGAGGATATGACACCCCCTCAGTCCCTAAAGGAAGTATAACGCCTAAACGGGAGAATTATTGCACTCTCACGATTCCTGGCATGAACCGGAGATAAGTATCTACTATTCTTTAAGATCCTCAGGGGAGCAAGGAGCACAAGATTCCAGTGGATAGAAGAGTGTCAGACTGCTTTCGAATCTTTAAAGCAATATATGGCCTTCCCACCACTCCTCTCAAAGCCTATCCCTGGAGAGACACTCTATTTATACCTAGCATTCACGCCCGCTGCATTGAGTTCAGTATTGTTTAAAGATGAGGGAGGATTTCAATGTCTGATCTCTTACCTGAATAAGATTCTCCCAGACACAGAAACCTGATATCCTGCGACAGACAAAACAGCTTTAGCCCTCGTCTTCTCAGCCAGGAAACTCCGACCTTATTTACAAGCTCATACGATCAAAGTATTGACCAAACTCCCCCTCCGCACAATCCTTCAGAAGCCATAAGCCTCCGTCAGATTGGTAAAGTGGGCATTCGAATTAGGTGAGTACGACATCCACTTTCTACCTCGCCCAGTAATCAAGTCGCAGGTGCTAGCGAACTTCATTATAGAGAACACCATTCCACTAGAAATGACCACCATGCAAGCCGACGACAACCTTCAGTGGATCTTATATGTCAATGAAGCATCAGGGATCAAAGGCACGGGAGCAGGAATACTTCTGATAAGCCCAGAGTTGGTCATCCTAGAGTACGTGCTTAGGCTAAAATTTGCAGCCACCAACAATATAGCTGAGTACGAGGCCCTGATTGCAATACTTAGGCTCACCATTGACTGCCATATCGGAAACCTGACCATCTATTCAGATTCCCAGCTCATCATCTCGCAAATAGAAGGTGACTATGAAACAAAGAATGAGCAAATAGTTTGATTCCTTTCACTAGTGAAGTCTCTGTTGCTCAAGGTACCACAGTTCCAAATTATTCACATCCCAAGAGGGAAGAATTCCAGGGCGAATGCCCTCTCAAAGCTAGCTACGTCATCCGCCCACTATCAATCAAGCAGACGCCAAGTAGAAGAGATCATTATTCCCAGCATCCAAGGGCCTTGGGAAATCATGAAAGTCGAAGAGCCAAAAGGATCTTTGATCGATCCGCCATTAGCTTACCAGGAACATAAATTACTGCCAGAAGATTAGGTGGAGGCGCGATGCCTAAGGATGCAGGCAACCACCTTCACCATAATCAACAGGGAGTTATACAAACGGTCATTTTTTGGGCCATACTTGAAAGGTTTATCAGAGTCCGATGCTGAGTATGCCTTGTGAGAAGTTCACGAAGGAGTCTGAGGAGAACATTTAGGCGGAAGGCCCTGGTGTGAAAAATATTACTCCATGGTTTCTATTGACGCACGATGAGAAAGGAAGCAACTGAATTTGCCCAAAGATGCAAAAGCCGCCAGTTGCATGCAAACATTCCTCGGCAACCACCAATTGCCATCATCGTGCTACAAGGAGAATAGTCGTTTACGCAGTGGGGAATCGACCTCCTTGGTCCGCTACCCCCCGTCTTGGGGCAAAGGAAGTTCATCATAATGACCATCAATTATTTCACTAAGTGGGTCAAGGCAGAACCTTTAGCTAAGATCACTGAAGAGAACGTTAGACAATTCGTGTGGAAGAATATTATCTGCCATTTTGGCATCCCTGCGATCATCATCATGGACAACAATACTCAATTCATAGGAAAATACTTCACGAAAATGTGTGAGTACTTAAAGATTAATCTGCGACACACTGCTGTGGCACACCCCCAAACCAACTGGCAGATTAAGGTGACTAATCAAACAATCTTGAAAGGATTAAAAACCCGATTGCAAGAAGCCGGGGGGAAATAGGTTGACATACTCACTAACATTTTATGGGCATACCAAATCACGGAAAGAACCCTGATCGAAGAAACACCATACAACCTCTGCTACGGACCAGAAGCGATCATCCCAGTTGACATCGGCGTTCTAGGTTCACGAGTCTCCAACTTCTACCAAGAAAAGAATGATGAAGCTCTCCGGGAGAACCTAGATCTGATCCACGAACTTTGAGATGTGGAAGCTCTTCGCACCGCCGCCTATCAGCAACGTGTGACCCGACATTACTACCAAAAGGTGAAATCTAGACCCATTAACGATGTGGATTTGGTTCTTTGATGTGTAGAAGATGCTGTCAAGGAACCACAAGGAGACAAGATCCGTCCTTCATGGGAAGGACTGTTCGTCGTTACCACAATTGTGAAGCCAAGAACCTACAAGCTAAGGAATATAGAGAGAGAGACCCTACCCCGGACATGGAACGCGCAGAACCTATGTCGATTCTACCAGTGACTCCTTATTTTGAACTTCCTAAAAGTATTTTTATCATGCTTGAACTCTATGGCGTGTAAGAACCACAAGCACGAGCACATGTAGACAATATGTTATTCAAATGTTGTGTTTCTTTCAGCAGAACCCCATTAATTCAAAATTAAGCCGCGAGTGATCCTCGTGTAAATTAACCCGCGAGCGATCCTCGTGCAAAATCGGTAAGACTGTGCATGCTGTTTGAATACAAAAGCTATTTATCAAACCTGCTTTTCTACGCCACGACATCGTTAGGGCCTACCCCTCCCTCACGACTAAGCTGTGAGTGATCCTCGTGCAAACTAAGCCGCGAGCGATCCTCGTGTAAATTAAGCCGCGAGTGATCCTCGTGCAAACTAAGCCGCGAGCAATCCTCGTGTAAATTAAGCTGCGAGCTATTCTCGTGCAAATTAAGTCACAAACCAGCCGTGGACCAACTAAGCCGCGGTCACAGTCCGCACAAGGCAACACCACGAGTTAAACAACATTCAGGCAAAAAGAAGAAAGAGAACGTTATCATCATAGCGACGTACAAATACATGCGCAAATGCATTAATCAGAACCATCAAACAATAAAGGCAACATACAACATATCAGACTAGAAAAAGTAAAATGCAAACACGCTAATACAAGAATATAACGCCACTACATACCAGCCACGTCAACATCAGAACTCTCATCGCCAGAGATATTGTTGAAACTAAAGCCAGATATGTCGTATCCCAAGCTCTTGTCAACCCAATCCCCCAATTCTTACCTCCCGAGACGAGTTTTCGCGTATTTCTTCTTCACGATAGCAGCCGACGGAACTGTTTCACCCTGACGCCGGTCTTCCTCCTCCCCGATCATCCGCCTTGTTTTCTTCCGGTGCAGGTATTCCTCCTCCTCTGATTCTCTTCCTCCTCACCTTCTTCTTCACCTTCTTGCCGATTCCACTTCTTCCTCCTTTCATCCTCCTCCTCTACCATTCCCCTTCCTCCTTTTCCTTTCTTCTTCTTCATCTTCTTAATTTCAGATCCTAGATCTGAAATTTCAGATCCGAAATTTCTTTCCAAATTTCAGATCTGAAATTTCTTTCTAGAAATTTCAGATCTCGAGTTCACCATGCTCTCCCACTTTCACTCTCGTCTGTCGCTCTCCCCTGAACGGTTATCCCGAACCCTACTCTGCATCCCGCTCTGGCAGTTCAACGCAGTCACTAGATCTCCCGCTGCTGAAACCTGCTCTAAGTATTCCTCTCAAGGACTCCGCAACCGCACCTTCAATCGCATGCCGACCACCCCAGTTCGAAAGTTCCATTCCTTTTCTCACATTCATGTACAAAGTTTTCATTTCCCCTTTTTTGCGATTGGATTGTACTAAATTTAAGGCATTGGTGTTGGCAGAAGGAATAGCTCTCTATTCAATGGCATGAACTCTACTTTTGTTACAATGCAATAGCGTATCAGAATTAAAATTTATTAGTTTTACTTTTGTTCTCCATTTATTTTGCTACAGTTTGTTTCACTATGGTAAAATTTTTTATTATTATCAGTTTTGTTTAATTCACAACTCTACTCAATGACATTATCTCTACTGAAATCTTTATTATTTTCAGTTCTTTTTTCAATTGATTCTGATACGTTATTGCATTGTAATAATCTTCCACTGTACAGTTCTATTGTTAACTGTAAGTTTTTTTCATGTTTTTTTCTTGGTTTATTGCTTTAATTTTTATTGGCTTTCACTTTGATTTGTAGATCTAGGTCTGTCACGGATCACGTAAAGTTACAAAAAAAACGTAAGATGAATATTATAATCAACTCAACAGTTGCTGCGGCTTATGGCGCAGCTGTGGTGGTTATGGAATCCATTCCTAGAAACTGTACAACCCCGTATTCGCGGAGTGAGGACCCCAAGCAAGGCATAAGGCATGCAATTAAAGTTCAAAGCTTTGGAGCTCAGCTGCGAGACCGGCCTGGGGCCAGATTCTCGCCCTAACCTCGCGGCTAGGCGGGGTCAGGCGGGGCGAGACCGGCCCGGGGCCAGTTCTCGCCCCACCTCGCGGCCAGGCGAGGGCAGGCGGGGCGAAACCGGCCCGGGGCCGGGATCTCGCCCCTGCCTCGCGGCTAGGCGGGGTCAGGCGGGGCGAGACCGGCCCGGGGCCGGGTTCTCGCCCCTGCCTCGCGGCTAGGCGAGGGCAGGCGGGGCGAGACCGGCCCGGGGCCAGGTTCTCGCCCCCACCTCGCGGCCAGGCGAGGGCAGGCAGGGCGAGACCGGCCCGGGGCCGGGTTCTCGCCCCTGCCTCGCGGCCAGGCGAGGGCAGGCGGGGCGAGACCGTCCTGGGGCCGGGTTCTCGCCCCTGCTTCGCGGCTAGGCGAGGACAGGCGGGGTGAGACCGGCCCGGGGCCAGGTTCTCGCCCCTGCCTTGCGGCCTTGCGGTCAGGCCGGGCGAGACCGACCGGGGGGGGGTGGCCGGAGGGCGTGACCTCTCATGCGTTTACCGTTTTACCCCCGAGGTGGATTTTCCCTTTTTGCCCCCCGGTGTGGAGGTTTTCTATTGGCTGGGGGCATTTTTGCCCCAAGGGCATTTTGGTCATTTTACCCCCAGGACTTGGAAAAACTATAAATAGACCCTTGAGGGTGCCTTGGAGAGGGACTTGTCATTCTTTCCTTAGCCACAAAAATCTCTTTGGCTTTCTTCCTCCAAGGCACCTAGCTCAAGCATTGGCTAGGGAGGGGGAGACCTCAAAGGTCTTCCGGGTGTGAGGTGGGACCTCCACGCTAGAGCCGAGGGTCAGTTCATAGCTTCCTAAGTCTTCGGTCCGTGACGTTCTTCCGAGCATAGTAGGTGTGAGGTCACCCCTTTCCCCAAGGGTCGAACTCCACAGTAGTCAATTTTGGCTTCGGTCATTTTTGGCTTCAACAGTTTTGATGCGGTGAGCGTGGAGAGTGACCAGCACAGAAAATCTCGGGTGAACGTCATGGCTGGAGATCAGGGAGGTGGTGATGACCTCGGTGGCCTCCCCAACCCCGGACCCTTCGTAGGAAGGGAGGAGTTCATGGCTTCCATCGAAGGCATCATGGGGATGCTTAGAAGCATTGCCCCTCGGGCTGACAGCTCAACCCCCACCCCCCAGGGACTAGCTCCCAGGGGTCTCGGCGAGCTAACCCAGAGTGGTCTCGGCGAGCTGGCTCCCAGGGGGCAAGGCGAGATCACCCCAGCAGGGGGAGAAGTGAGTATGCCGGATAGGAGGCCTGGGAAGGAGAGGATGGTAGAGGGGGTCGAGCGAGACCTCCCAAGCCGGGAGCTGTTCCCCAGCCCGGCGAGAGCTAGCCCCCCAGGCGAGCAGGTCGCACGAGTGGAGGTGGCGAGAGCTCCCCTTAGGGGGTCACCCTTTAGTGAGTTGATCATCTCAGCTCCCGTTCTCGAAGGGTTCAGAGAGCCAGACATGGTTTACTATACCGGGAAGGATGACCCCGTCCAGCATCTGCAATGGTTCGAGGATGCCGTCTCCATCAGGCCGATGACGGATGCCTTCAAGTGTTGCCTCTTCGCGATCACGTTGAAGGAGAATGCAAGGGACTGGTTTCATCAACTCCCTCTAAGGACCATCTTCGGGTTCGAAGACTTGAGCCGGAGCTTTCAGCTTCGCTTCTCCACCTCCAAGAAGAGGAAGAAGGGTCCCGAGTCCCTCTTCATGATAAAGCAAAGGGCCGAGGAGTCGCTGACCCACTACGTTGACAGGTTCCAGGAAGAGGTCCTGGACATCCAAGAGGTGCCAGGGTATGCCCTCCAGATGGCGTTCACGGTAGGATTGCGCGAAGGGTTCTTCAAGATGAACTTGACTCGGAAGGCCCCCCCTTTCCTTCGAGGAGCTGATGGAAAGGGCGGCAGAGGAGATAGCCATGGAGGCAGCCAACCCGACCTTTGTAATGAAGTTGGCAAGGTTGACAGAGGTGGAGTCAAAGGAGCAAGGTGGCTCGAGGCATCATGAAGGGAGAAGGAGAGAGGAGCATAGAGCTCAAGGGTTCCAGAGACAGGAGGGTTCGGAGCCAGGATGGAGGCAGTAGGGAGGACCTGCCCATGGTCCAGGAAGAGCTCTCATCCAGGATGGAGGGAACCATCATGGGGGCCAAGGGAGCTTCAACTTCCAGAGGCAAGCCCCAAGACAACTCCTGCCCCCACCCCAGCAAGCGATGGCGATTGACCGATGGGATAGGATGAATCGCAAGGGGAGAGGGGGAGGCAGGGTAGAGTTGTCGTACTGTGACTTCCACCAGTTGGAAGGTCACGCCACGGCTACCTGCCCCGAGTTCCTGGAGGTGAGAGGGGCGAGAGGTCCTGCCCAGCAACCGCCACCGGAGCGGATTGAAGTTCTACCCCAAGGAGGGGGTGAAGATGTGTGCGAGGACCGGGTCGATGTAGGACCCCGAGGAGGTATAGCTGTGATCCACGGGGGGGGGGGGGGGGTGGGGATCGAAGCCGCTCGGAAGGCAAGTCTCCATGTGATGTATCGGCGGAGCGTTGCCTCGACATCATCCCAGACCCCTCCTCCGGAGGAAAGGGTCACCTTCTCATCAAAGGACATGCCAGAGCATGAGGATCCCTTCTGCGACGCCCTGGTCATCCAAGCAGCCGTCGAAGGCTTCACCGTCTCCCGGATTTTGATTGATAACGGAAGCTCGGTCAACGTCATTTTCAAGAAGGCGTTCGAGGGGATGAAGGTGGAGCCAAGGAGGATAGTGGTGTCGGATGGACCTCTGTTTGGATTCTCAGGGGAGAGGAAGGAGGTGGAAGGTGGAGTCGGACTCCAGGTGAAGTTGGGAGGGACCTCAAGGAACTGTAGGTTCGTCATTGTTGACGCTCCAAGCAGCTACAATGCCATCTTCGGAAGGCCCCTCATCAGCGCGTTCCGGTGCGTGCCCTCATCCTTCCACCAATGTCTCAAGTTCAACTCAGATGGGATCCAGGTCAGGATCAAGGGAGACTCCAGGATGGCGAGGCAATGCTATGTCACGACAGTCAACACCATCTCTTGGTTGGCTAAGGCGGAGGAGATGGAGAAAATCATGGAGAGCCTGAGCAGGATGGAGGTGTCCAGTGGGATAGAACCTGATGGCGACCACCATGCCCGGGCCCCCTGAAGAGGCCTCGCCTCGGCGGAGTCATGTATCTTACTTTTCTTTATGTTGTAATGAGTCCAACCCCCGGCCGATAGGGTCGAGAGGGTTATGTAACCCAACTTTTTTCCCCTTTTGAGGATGTTGAATTTTGACAGAGTTCAGGTAACATGCCCCAAGTCCCTTAGCTCCGAGATGATTCCGCTGTCAGGCTCTCATTAGCTGGTGGGTTCAGGTTGATCTCTCGTGGGAGCTAAGTCCCTTAGCTCCGAGATGATTCCGCTGCCAGGCTCTCACTAGCTGGTGGGTTCAGGTTGATCTCTCGTGGGAGCCAAGCCTTTTTGCTCCGAGATGATTCCGCTGCCAGGCACTCACTAGCTGGTGGGTTCAGGTTGATCTCTCGTGGGAGCCAAGCCTTTTTGCTTCGAGATGATTCCGCTGCCAGGCTCTCACTAGCTGGTGGGTTCAGGTTGATATCTCGTGGGAGCCCCAAGTCCTTTAGCTCCGAGATGATTCCGCTGCCAGGCTCTCACTAGCTGGTGGGTTCATGTTGATCTCTCGTGGGAGCTAAGTCCCTTAGCTCCGTGATGATTCCGCTGCCAGGCTCTCACTAGCTGGTGGGTTCAGGTTGATCTCTCGTGGGAGCCAAGTCCTTTAGCTCCGAGATGATTCCGCTGCCAGGCTCTCACTAGCTGGTGGGTTCAGGTTGATCTCTCGTGGGAGCCAAGCCTTTTTGCTCCGAGATGATTCCGCTGCCAGCTCTCACTAGCTGGTGGGTTCAGGTTGATCTCTCGTGGGAGCTAAGTCCCTTAGCTCCGAGATGATTCCGCTGCAAGGCTCTCACTAGCTGGTGGGTTCAGGTTGATCTCTCGTGGGAGCCAAGTCCTTTAGCTCCGAGATGATTCCGCTGCCAGGCTCTCACTAGCTGGCGGGTTCAGGTTGATCTCTCGTGGAGGTTGTCTTTTTACCCTGAGGGGGTCTCGCCACCCAGGCTCTCATCAGCTGGCATAGCAGGTTGACCCCCCCAGGAGGTTAGATCCTTTTACCCTGAGAGGGTCTCGCCACCCAGGCTCTCATCAGCTGGCATGGCAGGTTGACCTCCCCAGGAGATTAGATCTTTTTACCCTGAGGGGGTCTCGCCACCCAGGCTCTCATCAGCTGGCATGGCAGGTTGACCTCCCCAGGAGGTTAGATCTTTTTACCCTGAGGGGGTCTCGCCACCCAGGCTCTCATCAGCTGGCATGGCAGGTTGACCCCCCTAGGGGGTTAAGCATTTTTACCCTGATGGGGTCTCGCCACCCAGGCTCTCATCAGCTGGCATGGCAGGTTGACCCCACGGAAGAGGCCTCATAGCCTTTCGATACCACGAGAGCAAGCTTCACTCAGCGAATACGTTGGGTTGGATGTTTCTTTCCGAGCTTGTACCAACCTCGAAAAGAGCGAGGATTGTGTATAACCCCGTATTTGCGGAGTGAGGACCCCAAGCAAGGCATAAGGCATGCAAGTAAAGTTCAAAGCTTTGGAGCTCAGCTGCGAGACCGGCCCGGGGCCAGATTCTCGCCCTAACCTCGCGGCTAGGCGGGGTCAGGCGGGGCGAGACCGGCCCGGGGCCAGGTTCTCGCCCCACCTCGCGGCCAGGCGAGGGCAGGCGGGGCGAAACCGGCCCGGGGCCAGGATCTCGCCCCTGCCTCGCGGCTAGGCGGGGTCAGGCGGGGCGAGACCGGCCCGGGGCCGGGTTCTCGCCCCTGCCTCGCAACTAGGCGAGGGCAGGCGGGGCAAGACCGGCCCGGGGCCAGGTTCTCGCCCCCACCTCGCGGCCAGGCGAGGGCAGGCAGGGCGAGACCGGCCCGGGGCCGGGTTCTCGCCCCTTCCTCGCGGCCAGGCGAGGGCAGGCGGGGCGAGACCGGCCTGGGGCCGGGTTCTCTCCCCTGCCTCGCGGCTAGGCGAGGGCAGGCGGGGCGAGACCGGCCCGGGGACAGGTTCTCGCCCCTGCCTTGCGGCCTTGCGGTCAGGCCGGGCGAGACCGACCAGGGGGGGGGGGGGTGGCCGGAGGGCGTGACCTCTCATGCATTTACCGTTTTACCCCCGAGGTGGATTTTCCCTTTTTGCCCCCCGGTGTGGAGGTTTTCTATTGGCTGGGGGCATTTTTGCCCCAGGGGCATTTTGGTCATTTTACCCCCAGGACTTGGAAAAACTATAAATAGACCCTTGAGGGTGCCTTGGAGAGGGACTTGTCATTCTTTCCTTAGCCATAAAAATCTCTTTGGCTTTCTTCCTCCAAGGCACCTAGCTCAAGCATTGGCTAGGGAGGGGGAGACCTCAAAGGTCTTCCGGGTGTGAGGTGGGACCTCCACGCTAGAGCCGAGGGTCAGTTCATAGCTTCCTAAGTCTTCGGTCCGTGACGTTCTTCCGAGCATAGTAGGTGTGAGGTCACCCCTTTCCCCAAGGGTCGAACTCCATAGAAGTCAATTTTGGCTTCGGTCATTTTTGGCTTCAACAGTTTTGGTGCGGTGAGCGTGGAGAGTGACCAGCACAGAAAATCTCGGGTGAACGTCATGGCTGGAGATCAGGGAGGTGGTGATGACCTCGGTGGCCTCCCCAACCCCGGACCCTTCGTAGGAAGGGAGGAGTTCATGGCTTCCATCGAAGGCATCATGGGGATGCTTAGAAGCATTGCCCCTCGGGCTGACAGCTCAACCCCCACCCCCCAGGGACTAGCTCCCAGGGGTCTCGGCGAGCTAACCCAGAGTGGTCTCGGCGAGTTGGCTCCCAGGGGGAAAGGCGAGATCACCCCAGTAGGGGGAGAAGTGAGTATGCCGGATTGGAGGCCTGGGAAGGAGAGGATGGTAGAGGGGGTCGAGCGAGACCTCCCAGGCCGGGAGCTGTTCCCCAGCCCGGCGAGAGCTAGCCCCCCAGGCGAGCAGGTCGCACGAGTGGAGGTGGCGAGAGCTCCCCTTAGGGGGTCACCCTTTAGTGAGTTGATCATCTCAGCTCCCGTTCCCGAAGGGTTTAGAGAGCCAGACATGGTTTACTATACCGGGAAGGATGACCCCGTCCAGCATCTGCAATGGTTCGAGGATGCCGTCTCCATCAGGCCGATGACGGATGCCTTCAAGTGTCGCCTCTTCACGATCAAGTTGAAGGAGAAGGCAAGGGACTGGTTTCATCAACTCCCTCTAAGGACCATCTTCGGGTTCGAAGACTTGAGCCGGAGCTTTCAGCTTCGCTTCTCCACCTCCAAGAAGAGGAAGAAGGGTCCCGAGTCCCTCTTCATGATAAAGCAAAGGGCCGAGGAGTCGCTGACCCACTACGTTGACAGGTTCCAGGAAGAGGTCCTGGACATCCAAGAGGTGCCAGGGTATGCCCTCCAGATGGCGTTCACGGTAGGATTGCGCGAAGGGTTCTTCAAGATGAGCTTGACTCGGAAGGACCCCCTTTCCTTCGAGGAGTTGATGGAAAGGGCGGCAGAGGAGATAGCCATGGAGGCAGCCAACCCGACCTTTGTAAAGAAGTTGGCAAGGTTGACAGAGGTGGAGTCAAAGGAGTAAGTTGGCTCGAGGCATAATGAAGGGAGAAGGAGAGAGGAGCATAGAGCTCAAGGGTTCCAGAGACAGGAGGGTCCGGAGCCAGGATGGAGGCAGCAGGGAGGACCTGCCCATGGTCAAGGAAGAGCTCTCATCCAGGATGGAGGGAACCATCATGGGGGCCAAGGGAGCTTCAACTTCCAGAGGCAAGCCCCAAGACAACTCCTGCCCCCACCCTAGCAAGCGGTGGCAATTGACCGAAGGGATAGGAGGAATCGCAAGGGGAGAGGGGGAGGCAGGGTAGAGTTATCGTACTGTGACTTCCACCAGTTGGAAGGTCACGCCACGGCTACCTGCCCCGAGTTCCTGGAGGTGAGAGGGGCGAGAGGTCCTGCCCAGCAACCGCCACCAGAGCGGATTGAAGTTCTACCCCAAGGAGGGGGTGAAGATGTGTGCGAGGACCGGGTCGATGTAGGACCCCGAGGAGGTATAGCTGTGATCCACGGGGGGTGGGGTGGGGGGTGGGGATCGAAGCCGCTCGGAAGGCAAGTCTCCATGTGATGTATCGGCGGAGCGTTGCCTCGACATCCCAGACCCCTCCCCCGGAGGAAAGGGTCACCTTCTCATCAAAGGACATGCCAGAGCATGAGGATCCCTTCTGCGACGCCCTGGTCATCCAAGCAGCCGTCGAAGGCTTCACCGTCTCCCGGATTTTGATTGATAACGGAAGCTCAGTCAACGTCATTTTCAAGAAGGCATTTGAGGGGATGAAGGTGGAGCCAAGGAGGATAGTGGCGTCGGATGGACCTCTGTTTGGATTCTCAGGGGAGAGGAAGGAGGTGGAAGGTGGAGTCGGACTCCAGGTGAAGTTGGGAGGGACCTCAAGGAACTGCATGTTCGTCATTGTTGACGCTCCAAGCAGCTACAATGCCATCTTCGGAAGGCCCCTCATCAGCGCGTTCCGGTGCGTGCCCTCATCCTTCCACCAATGTCTCAAGTTCAACTCAGATGGGATCCAGGTCAGGATCAAGGGAGACTCCAGGATGGCGAGGCAATGCTACGTCACGGCAGTCAACACCATCTCTTGGTTGGCTAAGGCAGAGGAGATGGAGAAAATCATGGAGAGCCTGAGCAGGATGGAGGTGTCCAGTGGGATAGAACCTGATGGCGACCACCATGCCCGGGCCCCCTGAAGAGGCCTCGCCTCGGCGAAGTCATGTATCTTACTTTTCTTTATGTTGTAATGAGTCTAACCCCCGGCCGATAGGGTCGAGAGGGTCGTGTAACCCAACTTTTTTCCCCTTTTGAGGATGTTGAATTTTGACAGAGTTCAGGTAACATGCCCCAAGTCCCTTAGCTCCGAGATGATTCCGCTGCCAGGCTCTCACTAGCTGGTGGGTTCAGGTTGATCTCTCGTGGGAGCTAAGTCCCTTAGCTCCGAGATGATTCCGCTGCCAGGCTCTCACTAGCTGGTGGGTTCAGGTTGATCTCTCGTGGGAGCCAAGCCTTTTTGCTCCGAGATGATTCCGCTGCCAGGCACTCACTAGCTGGTGGGTTCAGGTTGATCTCTCGTGGGAGCCAAGCCTTTTTGCTTCGAGATGATTTCGCTGATAGGCTCTCACTAGCTGGTGGGTTCAGGTTGATCTCTCGTGGGAGCCCCAAGTCCTTTTGCTCCGAGATGATTCCGCTGCCAGGCTCTCACTAGCTGGTGGGTTCAGGTTGATCTCTCATGGGAGCTAAGTCCCTTAGCTCCGAGATGATTCCGCTGCCAGGCTCTCACTAGCTGGTGGGTTCAGGTTGATCTCTCGTGGGAGCCAAGTCCTTTAGCTCCGAGATGATTCCGCTGCCAGGCTCTCACTAGCTGGTGGGTTCAGGTTGATCTCTCGTGGGAGCCAAGCCTTTTTGCTCCGAGATGATTCCGCTGCCAGCTCTCACTAGCTGGTGGGTTCAGGTTGATCTCTCGTGGAAGCTAAGTCCCTTAGCTCCGAGATGATTCCGCTGCCAGGCTCTCACTAGCTGGTGGGTTCAGGTTGATCTCTCGTGGGAGCCAAGTCCTTTAGCTCCGAGATGATTCCGCTGCCAGGCTCTCACTAACTGGCGGGTTCAGGTTGATCTCTCGTGGAGGTTGTCTTTTTACCCTGAGGGAGTCTCGCCACCCAGGCTCTCATCAGCTGGCATAGCAGGTTGACCCCCCCAGGAGGTTAGATCCTTTTATCCTGAGAGGGTCTCGCCACCCAGGCTCTCATCAGCCGGCATGGCAGGTTGACCTCCCCAGGAGATTAGATCTTTTTACCCTGAGGGGGTCTCGCCACCCAGGCTCTCATCAGCTGGCATAGCAGGTTGACCTCCCCAGGAGGTTAGATCTTTTTACCCTGAGGGGGTCTCGCCACCCAGGCTCTCATCAGCTGGCATGGCAGGTTGACCCCCCCAGGGGGTTAAGCATTTTTACCCTGAGGGGGTCTCGCCACCTAGGCTCTCATCAGCTGGCATGGCAGGTTGACCCCGCGGAAGAGGCCTCATAGCCTTTCGATACCACGAGAGCAAGCTTCACTCAGCGAATACGTTAGGTTGGATGTTTCTTTCCGAGCTTGTACCAACCTCGAAAAGAGCGAGGATTGTGTACAATCCCGTATTTGCGGAGTGAGGACCCCAAGCAAGGCATAAGGCATGCAAGTAAAGTTCAAAGCTTTGGAGCTCAGCTGCGAGACCGGCCCGGGGCCAGATTCTCGCCCTAACCTCGCGGCTAGGCGGGGTCAGGGGGGGCGAGACCGGCCCGGGGCCAGGTTCTCGCCCCACCTCGCGGCCAGGCGAGGGCAGGCGGGGCGAAACCGGCCCGGGGCCGGGATCTCGCCCCTGCCTCGCGGCTAGGCGGGGTCATGCGGGGCGAGACCGGCCCGGGGCCGGGTTCTCGCCCCTGCCTCGCGGCTAGGCGAGGGCAGGCGAGGCGAGACTGGCCCGGGGCCAGGTTCTCGCCCCCACCTCGCGGCCAGGCGAGGGCAGGCAGGGCTAGACCGGCCCGGGGCCGGGTTCTCGCCCCTGCCTCGCGGCCAGGCGAGGGCAGGCGGGGCGAGACCGGCCTAGGGCCGAGTTCTCGCCCCTGCCTCGCGGCTAGGCGAGGGCAGGCGGGGCGAGACCGGCCCGGGGCCAGGTTCTCGCCCCTGCCTTGCGGCCTTGCGGTCAGGCCGGGCGAGACCGACCAGGGGGGGGGGGTGGCCGGAGGGCGTGATCTCTCATGCGTTTACCGTTTTACCCCCGAGGTGGATTTTCCCTTTTTGCCCCCCGGTGTGGAGGTTTTCTATTGGCTGGGGGCATTTTTGCCCCAGGGGCATTTTGGTCATTTTACCCCCAGGACTTGGAAAAACTATAAATAGACCCTTGAGGGTGCCTTGGAGAGGGACTTGTCATTCTTTCCTTAGCCACAAAAATCTCTTTGGCTTTCTTCCTCCAAGGCACCTAGCTCAAGCATTGGCTAGGGAGGGGGAGACCTCAAAGGTCTTCCGGGTGCGAGGTGGGACCTCCACGCTAGAGCCGAGGGTCAGTTCATAGCTTCCTAAGTCTTCGGTCCGTGACGTTCTTCCGAGCATAGTAGGTGTGAGGTCACCCCTTTCCCCAAGGGTCGAACTCCACAGAAGTCAATTTTGGCTTCGGTCATTTTTGGCTTCAACAGAAACCTGATTCATGTCGTAGATAAGGACGTTCTACGTAATATAATTTTAAAACAGTTGTATGATGGACATGAGACTAACTTCTTTAGCCACCTACGCATGTGATAACACCCTTCAATGAGCTTTGTGGCATTCTCCGCGCAAAAAGGTTTGTCTGCGACACACAGTCTGTATCCACTAAGAAATCAGTTGCATTATTTCTACACATTTTGACACATAACACAGTTTCAAATTGCTGGTGGCACGTTTATCCGATCAACTGATACAATTAGCAGACTGTTCAATATTGTGTTGCATGCGGTACTAAGACTCTCAAACGATTATATCAGATTGCCTAAAAATAGACAACAACACAAATCTAGATGGTTCGCAGATAGCATTGGTTCATTAGACGGTACACATATTGACGTAACTATTCATATTGAAGATCAAGGCAAATATTGAAACCGTAAACAGGCAATCATCACAAATGTGCTCGGTGTATGTGATAGTAACATGAAATTTTTATATGTATTACCTTGTTGGGAGGGTTCAACATCTGACTCTCGAGTATTACATGATGCATTGGAGCGACAAGACCGTTTTGAAGTGTCAAATGATAAAAAAGTAAAATTTTTTATTTCCAAATAAAAATAATATGTAACTGTATTAGTAATTACTCATTTTTATTATATAGGAAAGTACTATCTTGTTGATGCTAGATACATGAATGGTCAATGATTTCTTGCCCTATATCGATCAACACGTTATCACTTAAAAGATCGGTCCAATCAGGGTAATAAACCAACAACATATAAGGAGTTTTTTAACTTATGTCATGCAAAAAAAGAAATGTTATAGAACAAACATTTGGGTTGTTGAAGAAATGATGAGCTATTCTACGCCAGCAATCGTTTTTCATCATTAAGTACAGGTATGACCTGCAATATTCTATGCTTACTTGTTACAGTTTTATTGGTCAATACAATATGTAGTTAATTAAATTTTGACTAAGTTCAGGTCATAAATGCTTGCTGCATATTACATAATTTTCTAGTGGAGAAGCGATTAGAAAGCGATGCACAGATGTTGGATGAGGTTGACGTCGAACTATTAACGCAAGACGTAGCAGAGAGTTTTATGATTACGTAGACGTTGTGAGTCCAATCCAAGCCACACATGAATGGACAAATTTTAGAGAGACGTTAGCTATAAATATGTTCAATGAATATCAAAATATGCATTAATTTTCTTATTTATTAAATCAGCTACAAGACTATTTGGTGGTTTTCGCGGGCTATTAAACTGTGATTGGAACTGCTGGATTGAACTTTATGCTATTAATTTAAAGCATGATCATTTGTTATACATTTTTTAGTAAGTCTCATCTTATATCTTACATTTTTATAGTACAATTATCATACATTTTTAGCAGATATCGTGGATCAGAGCTCAGGAAAGGTGGGCAGTAGGACTGAGTGGTCCTACATGCACTGGACGTCAGAAATAGACATTACCCTTTCTAATGCCTTGTTGGAGCAACATATTTTGGGGCATAAAACTCCAAATGATTGGAAGAGTGTTGTTTTTACAGCACTTTGACTGCCCTTAAGAATATTTGTGGCATCGAAACTAGCAAAAAGAAGGTAATGGCTCGGCTTAAAACTTGGAACAAGTACTACATAGAAGTCAGTGTAATGCTGGACACTAGCGGATTTGGATGAGATTGACAACGGAACATGGTGAAGGTAGACAAAAAAGAAGTATGAGCTAACTTTGTGAATGTATACTTTTTATTAAATTAATTTTTCAACGCTGATTTCATTAAAATGATAAATTAATTATAATATTACAGGCTCACCCATCTGTCAAGCATTATAAGGACAAAGTTATCGTCAACTGGTCTGATTTGGTTGTGCTCTACGGAACTGATAGAGCAACTGGTAGTCACGCCGCGACCGCAACGGAGATGTCAAAGGAGATAGATGTTGAGTCCATGACAGAGAAAACAACTAATACACAAGAACAGACTAGAACAGATGGAGAAGGAAGCAACAGAAAGAGGAGAAAACGAGCAGTGGGAGCTGATGTCGTAGCAGTAGCCATAGAGAAATTGGCTGACTCCATCGAAAAGGCAGCGTTTAGCAAGTCTGCCAGTAATGTTGATGACATATATGCCGCATTAGCTTAGATGACGGATTTACACCAGCGTGATTTTCTCAAGGCGATGAATATAGCGTGTCATGATAATGTCAAACATGACATATTCATGAGGCTACCTGAAGACATGAAGGGCACATGACTGTGAATGCAGTTTGATCGCAAAAGAGATGTGTCTTTTTTATCGATAATAGACTTTTATCTATTTTTGTATTTTTAATTATGGACAATGTTTGTGCGGTAGAACGCATTTATAATTTTAACTTTAATTATTAGTAGTAATTTAATTTGCTGCTTTATTTTAAAATTGTATAAAATTTTAAAAGTTCAATTTCAGAAATCCAATTCCAATGTGCAGCCGAATAACTTTTACATATCAATTTCAATTCTGTTCACTGAATTCCATCCTGCAATCGAACAGTAGAATTGGCTTTATGCACAAAACCAATTCCTACAGATATTGGTTTTCTGGCCAAAGCCAATTCCAAAAAACCAATACCTGCACGCCGAACGGGTCCTTAGAGCTCTGTAGTTGTAGAGTTTGTGTCAAATACAAAGCTACGAGGATAAAATTACTCATATTTGCATAATGAGGGACTTTTCATTTAATTTGCATGAAGATGAACGATCAATGAAGTATCTTAATCATAAAGAAGGTCTCATCTTAAAGAGAGTAATTAGTCAGAGTATTTTAAGAACTGAAATTAAAACCCATCATAACTAACCTCCATAGTCTTTATTCTTGACATCAATGCAGGAATCCAGCAACACCCAAAGAACACCAAACAATCCTGCATAACAAATAATTAAGAGTGTTTATATTGACATTTTGGCATTGGATATTGGCATGCCAATTATAATAGCAGCCCAACAAATCGTTAATGACAGCCCATTGACTATTGACAGTTTTTTTTAAAAGTCATATAATCACATTAAATTAAACAACGATACTTGACTGATGGAGGGATGATACTTGTGCTTTTGACATAAATTGATTTCATTAGATATATTGTGATATTTATAAGAAGTAAGGTACCCCGGAAGTAACGACTAATAAAGAAGAGCAGTGATACTTGGCTGGTGGAGGGATGATGCTTGTGCTTTTGATAATTCATTTTCTTGATAGTAATAATTACTAAAAAAGATAGAACAAAATTAATTAAAATAATATATTGTTCTTACGGTGATTCTCCCCAACTCCTGCCTCCCTCTCTGAAGAACCATCACCGTCATTGGATCTGGCCTCGCCTCCATCAAAGGCATAACCTCGAGCTTCTTCGACCTCTAGCCAAAAGAAGGTCTCACCCTCGTCAACGGCACCGCCGTTGGATCCGGCCTCGCCTCCATCGTCCTCTTCGAAGCCGAACCAAACCAGGGCCTCTCTGACGGTTATCAGTGGTCGGTGACAGGAGGAAGGGGGAGTATCGTGGTCGGAGACGGGGGGAACAGGGAGAGTCGTGGATTCCTAGTTAGGGTTTCACGGTTCTGGGACCAGGAGAATTAGGCGGAAGTTTGTTTTTAGTCTGCTATTAGCGGCCATATTATGTGTGTTTTTTATATTTTGACGGACTTCCAATATCCAAAGCCGGGCTACCAATATAAACGCCCATAATTAAATGATCAACTTTCTTATATAACAATAGACAATGACCCAAAAATTGTAGATAGAGATGGCTTTACCCTTAAACTTTTCAGTTTTTTCTTCAAAAATTGTGCACTGAAAACCTGTATAAGTTGTTGTGCTGAATTCATACATGTTCTTCTTAGCTTCCTCCATGCAGCAGAAGAGGCCATAATCCACAAAAGAAAAAAAGTCCATTGTATATTTAAAAATTTTTATCTTTGCTCACATTTTAATCTCATCTTTGCAGAAATATGAGGACAAGAAAACTATAAACCAGCAGAGTCTCTATTTTACTAACATAAAAGATGAAATTTGATCAAAAGCAAACACGCCCAATCATTCAACATTCCATCATTCCATATTGAGATTTGAGCAAATCAAAATAAACCTAAAGTTACAACATTACAACTTGCAGAACAAAAAATAACGACTCAACATTCCATATTGAAGGCCTTGAGGCAACCTAAGTCTAAGAAGGAGATCAATTGAAGTCATTATCTAGAAAGTAGCTAATAACAAGCAAACCAAAACAAACTTAAAAGAGGGTTTACGGGCTGAAAATAAATCCTTAGTTGATCCATTATCCTATCAACGTGTCATCATCGATAAGAAGAAGAACTTGCACCGCTTTCTTCTCGCTCTGCAATTCAAAATGTAGATTTTTAAAAATCAGATTGAGAGATATGCTTTTTTATTAAAAAAAAATCATAATCGTGTAAAATTATCTTGGTCTTCTTTTTGACTCTGAAATATTTTCTCAACCAATCCCCTCCACACATCAAAACTTGAACTGTATCCGTCTTTAATGATGCACGATACTTATCAATGAATCTACTACCAACACTAAATGTAGCTTTCGAAGCAACTGAGGTAATAGGTAATACTAAAACATCCTTTGTCAATGTTGATAATATTTTGTACTTCAGAGTATGATATCTCCACCATTCCAAAACATCAAAATTTCTTTCACCTCTGCTTAGATCTTTCTCAATCATGTACTAATTTTCTTCAATGTATATGTCAAGTTCAAATTTTTGTGGCTGAATGGATTCCACTGATTTCACATAATCAAAATACTCAGACCAATCAGATTGAGTTTGAACATGTCTATTAGAGTGACTACGTCCTTCAATTTCCCCACTCACCTCACCTTTGACCATATGGTTTTCCATATACTCTGCATAAAGTTTTTGCAAGGTGACCTTAACGAGGTTAATTTCTAACTCAGCTCTTTGGACAGAATATAGTTTAGAAAAGAAGAACTCAAGCGCTCGCATTTTGCACCTTGGATCCAAAACGCCTGCAACAGACATTAACAAATTAGAAGCACCCCAATATTTGACGAACTTTAGTTTCATTTTCTCAACCATGTTATGAATAAAAAATCATTGTCCAATGATTTTTTATCTAACAAAACTTTAACTCTACTGACCTCATTAAAAAATAAATTTGAGGTTGGATACTCACTTCCAGAGATAATGTGTGTCGCAGTCCAAAAAACCTCCAACACCGAGCATACTTTCTCAATTTTGACCAAATCATCCTCAGATGGACGACTATCATAATGTGGATCCCGCTCGGCAAACCTGGAAAATACATCTTTGAATTTACATGCATGCAACTGCCAGCATCTCATATGTGAAGTTTCACCTTGTCCGATAATTATTAACAAACTTTCTTTCTGATAGATTTAATTGCTTAACAATCTCAGAAAATATTTTAAGCCTGATATCCGATTTTCGAATATACTCGACACTATCACAAATAACATTAAGGACGTCTTTAATTTCTGAGATACCGTCTTGCACTATGAGATTTAGAACATGTGCACACATCTAACATGGAATAAAGTTTATAGATTTTCTCGCTAGTAATGATATTATCCCTAAAACCACCACCCTGTATTCATCACAATTCAACGGTATCACTGAGTGAAAAATAGAACTTTAATAGAAATGTTGAATTCTATATTGTTGACTGCTGGCATGCCTACGTCCTATTATGGTAAAGTCATCCTTACTTCAAATCACATTCTTAATAGAGTTTCTCATGCAAAGTTAAATCAAACACTATTAGTTTTGTTTTAAGAGACCTCCTAGATTTGATAATCTTAAAACGTGGTGATGTATCGTTTATGTTAGGATACCTGACCCTTAGTGATCCAAGATTGGACCTAGGGCAAACACATGTGTCTATCTATAATGTGTGGATGATAGTGCTGCAAACAGATTTCTAGATCTCTCAACCAATACTGTAATGAAATATAAAGATATTTATTTTGAGGATAAGTTCCTTAAAGATAAAACCCGACCCTTTCAGGTTTGCCAGCCACTAGTATTGAGACTGTTGTTGAGTCAGAACTAAGAATCTCTAACACTGAGCCTATAGATACTAGTGGTTTAGAATTTAAAAGGTTATCTAATAGAGAAAGTGTGTCTAAAAGCTTCGGTACAGACTTCGCGACATACCAAGTTGAAGCTGATTCATCTACCTTTAAGGAAGCGATACTATCTAGAGATTCTCTATTATGGAAAGAAATCATAAATTATGAGATGAATTCTCTCTTTCAAAGCCACACTTATACTTTGGTTAATTTGCCCAAAGAGGCTAGAACCATTGAAAACAAGTAGGTTCTGAAAAGGAAGCTCAATCTTGATGGGAGTATCACTAAATATAAAGTAAGTCTAGTTAGCAAAGGCTTCATTCAATTGAGTGGTATAGACTACTTTGATATATACTCACTTATTTGTCACATTACGATAATTATGATTCTTATCGCTTTAACATATATTGAATATTTTACTGTTCATTAGATGAATGCCAAGACTGTATTTCTTAATGTAGATCTGACTAAAGAGATCTATATGCACTAACTTGAAGGATTTGTTGCAGAATGTCTAAAAAATAAGGTCCGTAAGTTGATTAAGTCACTCTATAGATTGAATCAAGCACCAAAATTATGAGACAAGAAATTTGACACTTGTGTTAAAGACATGAGTTTCAAGTCAATCCTATAAGATAAATATTTGTATGTAAGAACAAGTTTAAATAAAGTGGAAATTATATGCTTGTATATTGATGATATGTTAATTTTGAGTACTGATCAGTCTAGGGTAGAAAACATGAAAATTACCTTGATGAAATAATTTAGCATCACAGACTTTGATGTGGTGAAAACCATCATAGGAATGAAAGTGAACTTCACCAAGAAGGGTATAATCCTGAGTCATAGTCACTACATCAAAAATCTATTGAAAAAATGGGGCTACGATAAGAGCAAAAAGATTAATACTCAATACGATTATAATAATAGACTAAAATCTAATGAACGTTCATCTATTAAATAGTTGGATTACTCCAAACTCATAGAAAGTCTCATGTATGCTACAACCTGCACTAGATCTAACATCATATTTATATTCATCATGTTAAGTAAATTTACTAGTAACCCTGAGAAGGACTACTAGAATGCCTTAAAAAAGCTATTAAGATACTTAAAGTACACTAAGAAGTATGTTTTATGTTATAGTGGACATACTCCAGTATTTGAAGGACATTCTAACAACTTCTGGTGCTAAAAAATTAGTGATAATAGATCCACTAGTGGTTTGTGTTTACACTAGGAGGAGTTGACGTAGCTTGAAAGTCTAAGAGGCAGACATGCATTGCACTATCCTCTATAGAATCAGAACTCTATGCTCTAGCTTCAGCAGTAGAAGAAGTAGAGTGGATTAATGATCTGATAATGGATAATCCAATGACGAGTTTGAAAAGGCACTCTATTCCGCTCTATTGTGACAATCAAGCCACAAAAATCATTGCAACTAATACATTGTTCAATGGAAAGAGGAGGCAACTAAGGATGAAACAGACTCGAATGACTTATCTCACAAGTCAGAGGATAATCTCCCTATTGGACGTGAAATTAAAAGATAATGTAGCAGCTGCTTTTACTAAGGGATTATGTAAGGTTCTCACATCTAAAACATCAGGGGATATACAATTGAATTCTATTTAGTGGGACTTAATACCTTTCTTATGTTTTAAATTTTAGAATCCAAATTTATTAATATTCAAGCATCTAGATTGAGTAAACTGAAGGATTTCAGATGCTATCTGATGAAAGCTAGAGATTAATAGTTATTAGTCATTCCAAACTTGATGACTTACATAATTATTTTTATTCAAAAGCTGATTTGAGTATCATTTCAAAAAAGAATACTGAAGTTGCTGATATATGTCATGATATTAAGATTATTGATTATATCATTTTAAATTTGATGATATAATGATCACAGCTTTTTATATCATTCAAAACTTGATGGTATAACACAATTATGAAATGCTTAATAATAATCTTAATAATCGAAAGAATATAGTTTGGTTTTATAAAATAAAATATTCTAATTTGTTGTAAATTAGATAAAGATGTTAATTTGTGATTCTTTCTTTTTGCTTAGAGTATTACGTTCTTTTACTGCTAGAACTAATTACTTTATCTTTAATAACAAATATTTGAATTCATAGAGATTTGTCTCATGACATAATTAATGTAACTGTTTGCAAATCAAAAGAAGTATGAATGAGAGAAAGTTGATTTGGACATGAATGACAATGATTTGTTTTTTGAGTAGACCATATCAGTTTGAGTTTTTCAGTTTTATTTACTGTTATGTTTGAAACTATTTGTTTGAGTTTAGATTTATTCGTACTATAAAACTCATGTTTATGTTTCTGAAAAACTCTTTTGTCCTTATTAACTCTTGTTTTAAGTGACATGTTATGTGTTATCATTTATTTACAATATATGAGTAGATTGTTGAGATATAATATATTAATGGTAACGAGTCCTTATTGAGTTTGATTTGGATTCAGTAGGAATCCAATATCCCGTCGTGGATTTAGGGTTATGCGAATTAATACCTCTATTGAGAGCAACGTGGAAGTCATTTCAAATTTGACGGTCACACAGGATGCTTTGAGCGCACAAACATGAATTGTCTTCAGTGTGGGCTAAAAGCATCTCCAATTTTAAGAGTGATGGGGTTCCCCCTGAATTTTCCAAGTCCAACCGGAAAGGTTATCGACCAAGGACATGGGGGCAAGCAAACTCGGCCGAGCTAGCCACGCACAAAGCCAAAAATCCTTAAATCCCCCAAAGGAAGAACCAAACCCTTGCAGGCGCAACCGGCCCGCGCGGTTGCGAGACCGTACCCCCCATGGGGCCGCGCCCCCGCATTCCTGTGCTCGCAACGGCGATCGCTGCTGCCGACAACCCTCGCCGTCCCCCCGCCGCCTCCTTCACCGCCGGCCGCCGCCGCCTCCCCCGGGCACCTTGCTTTTAATGCCCCTGAATTTCCGATAATTAATTTTAATCTTCTAATTTGTGTAATTTTGGAGTAAGAGCGTTACATTATCACGAAATTAATGGAGCGTCGTCGTTGGTGCGTTTTCAAGTCTGTTTGGTCAAGACGATCGAATTTCAAGTTTGTCAAAATTTAGATCTTAGACTACAGAAAATTAAATTAATTAATTTTAAGATTTAATTATAAGAATCAAAATTTTCTAAATTTTAATTAAAAACAAACTTTATTAATTAATTAGGATTCTTTTTCACTAACCCCAAATTAGATTAGTCAAGGCCGGCCTTGGAAATGACAAAAATAATTAAAAATTTTCATTGAAAATTGATCCTTTCCTTAATATGAATGAGGGAGTCAGCTGCTGCATTTAAGTTTTTTCCTCCTTCCCAAGACATTGTCATATCAAAGCCTTTCTTATTTTTTTCTTCTCCCTCAAGCCAACCCGATAACCAGAGAGAGAAAGCGAGAGGCGGAGAAAGCTTTTCTCCTGGAGCTTTCGGTCGCGGATTTGAGAGCTCCGGTGCTCGAAATTCTCGACGGAGCCTAGATCTTGAAAGCACTCGTCGAGCTCTTCGCGTGTGTGATAAGTATTTTCTGTTTCGTGGAGTTTTAACGTTATAGTAAGCAGCCATAACCGTTGTTTCTTGCCAAAAATTTCCAGATTTTCTTGTCGAGCCCGTGTGAGCCGATCCTTGGTGTGGAGGACTTGGGAGACCGATTTCTAGTGGTTTGAGATTTAGACAAGTGGTGGTTTATTTCCCCTTGCATGTCCTTTTTTGTACCCCTATTTTCCTATAAATATACTTCTAGAAATTTTGTTTATACTTAATTATGTGAAGGAAACTCCATGGGCAGTGTTTTTGGTTAAATCTCCTTATTAATTGCTTTCATTATTATTTTTATTTTTTCTCGTAGCATAAAATTTCTGCCTCTTCTTTCTAATAGTTAGCAATATATGGTAATGTTGTACATATGTTCCCCTTAGAAGTCCTCTAAATTTACAACATTCTGATCAAAATTGACTGCATGGTTCATTCCTGCACTAAGTTTGAATTTGACTGCATGACTAAGAATCGATTGCATGGTTCATTCCTGCACTAAGTTAGAATTCGACTGCATTACTCAAAATCGACTGCATGATTCATATCTGCATTATGTTAGAATTCAACTGCATGACTCAGAATCGATTGCATAGTTCATTTTTGCACTAAGACCAAATTCGTCTGCATGACAAAAATTTGACTGCATAGATCAAAATCTGCCTAAGTCCAAATTTGACTGCATAGATCAAAATCTGCCTAAGTCCAAATTCGATTGCATATGTTAAATTATGCCAAAGTCTAAATTCGGCTGCATAGTTTAATTCGGCTGCATAGTTCAGTTCAACTGCATAGTTCAATTCGACTGCATAGGTTAAATTCTGCCTCCAAATTCAACTGCTTAGGTTAAATTTTGTCTAAGTGCAAATTCGACTGCAAGACTAAAATTCGACTATATAGGTCAAAATCTGCCAAAGTCTAAATTTGGCTGCATAGTTCAATTTGGCTGCATAGTTCAATTCGACTGCATTGTTAAATTCGACTACATAGTTAAATTTGACTGCATAGTTCAATTCGACTATATAGTTAAATTCGGCTGCATAGTTCAATTCAGCTGCATAGTTCAATTCGATTACATATTTCAATTTGACTGCATAGTTAAATTCGACTGCATAGTAAATTCAGCTGCACGGTTCAATTTAATGATAATATGTGAGTATGTTTCTATTTAAGAATACCTATGTTGTTTCTTTCTAAATTCCCGAAATTTGATGGTTAGTTGGTGTAAATGGGAAAGATGCTACCACCACGGTACCTATTTTATGTTTTTATAATTGATTGGACCATGGGTGTTAGTGTACTATACTACCGCCACAGTGTCTGTTTGTGAATCATTACACCTTGTGACTTGGTTATTGGACTGTTGGGTTGTGTTGGAAAGATAGCCACCACCACAATGTCTTTTGATGTTTTGGACTGTTGGGTTGTGTTGAAAAAATAGCCACCACCATAGTACATTTTAATGCTTTGGACTATTGGATTGTGTTGGAAAGATAGCCATCACCATAGTGCCTTTTGGTGGCATGATTTGGTCTGATGGTTATTAGAATATGAGTCACAGCCTCAGTGTCAAATTATGGCCGATGTTAATGATGAACTTTTCCGAGCTGATCAATCTCAATTATATATATATATATATATATATATATATATATATATATATATATATATATATATATATATATATATATACATACTAGCATCTTCGAACAGGCTCCGCCCGTTCTCGATGCGTCGCTGCGGGCTTCGCCCGCAACCAAGCGGGCTTCGCCCGCTTGACAACGACATGGGTCGTGGGCGGCAACATGTGTCGTGGACTGCGATATTGGTCATGAGTGCGACATTTGTCGTGGGCGGCGACATTGGTCGTGGGCGGCGATATTGTTCATGGGCGGCGACATTGTTCGTGGGCGGCAACATTGTTCATGGGCGGCGATATTGTTCGTGGGCGGCGACATTATTCGTGGGCAGCAACATTGTTCATGGGCGACGACAACATGTGTCATGGACTGCGATATTGTTCATGAGTGTAATATTTGTCGTGGGTGGCGACATTGGTCGTGGGTGGAGATATTGTTCATGGGCGGCAACATTGTTCGTGGTCGGCGACATTGTTCGTAGGTGGCGACAATGGTCGGGGGCGGCGACAATGGTCGGGGGCGGCGACAATGGTCGGGGGCGGCGACAATGGTCGGGGGCGGCGACAATGGTCGGGGGCGGGGACAATGGTCAGGGGCGGCGACAATGGTTGAGGGCGGCGACAATGGTCGGGGGCGGTGACATTGTTTGGGGGAGACGACATTGCGACATTGTGCAGGGGCGGCGACATTTTTCGGGGGGGGGGGGGGGGGGGGTGTGACGTTGTTTCGTTCTGAAAATTTTAAAGAAATGAGTCCCTAACAAAAACCAATAACTATCATGACTTTGTATAAGAAAAAGACATTATTAAAACTAATAGCGAGAGCATTCATTTTTAATAGTACATTCAGAACATATCTATGAGAATTAATACATAAAACATGATCTAACTGAGATTTATAAAACAAAATGTAGAATTGAAATTCAGCACATATCTATGGGAATTGAAGCAATTGGCGAAACTCAGTGGCTATAAGATGATCATAAAGAAATGTTTATAAAGAATAACATTTTTAGTAGGGGAGTCCAAGAATCCAAGTAAAATAAAACCTCAGCAGAACAACATGCTCAACATCATCCAAAATGCTTTAATGCAATCTCCAATCATCAGTTCAACAATGGATTTAACTTGAACAACATGCTAAACACATTAAGGGAGGTAATGAAGACTGAAATCGTAGAGAATACCTATTGAGGTGTTGGAGAACTAAAGACAGGTAGTACCCTTACCCTGAGAATGATGAGTACCTAAGAAGGAAGAGCACCTGAGAATGCAAGTTGGTAGAGAATACATGCTGTAGAAATGGTAGGTAATAGCTAGTGTTAGAAGGGAGTAAGACAGTAAGCATTATAATCTATTGCATCAAGCCACAACCAACGGTGAAGAACTCGCGAGCCCATGTGCGGTCGTAACTGCTTGACCAGTGAAATTAAGGCTCCGTTTGGGGGGAGTTATTTTCACCGGTCAAGCGGTTACGACCGCATGAATCGGACCTTAATTATGATCCGATTCATGCGGTCGTAACCGCTTGACCGGTGAAAATAAGTCCCCCCAAACGGAGGCTAAGTCTCCCCAAACGAAGCCCAAGTCTCAAAAAGAATGATGTGCCGCAAATTTGGAAGGTAAGCCCATGTGCTGACAGTGCTGTGCACTGGAAACTAAAGAGTTTTGAATGTCCTCCCCATATAACTAAATTGTAAAAGTACATGCTAATGCCCTTTTATTTTTAAAATCACAAAAATCCGCCCTATAAATTTACATTTTAAAACATGCATGCAGAGATCCATGAAAATTGTGTGCAATGAAATGTAAAATCAAAGGGCAGATATATAATTTCAGAAGATGAAGGGATGCAATATATATATATATATATATATATATATATATATATATATATATATATATATATATTGGAAAAATTTTGGCTTGAAATCAAAAATTCGGCCTTCCATTTATATTGGAAAAAAGCTTTTTATGGCTGCATTCCAGGCTTTGAGAAATCTGGAATTTTTTTTGCATTTTGAACATTGCTCCTGGATGCTTTGGACTAATGCTGCTCTCTGGAACTAATATGAAAACATTGCAAAATCACATAACTGGAAAGCATTATCTGCTAAACCACCAAGGAAAAGATTATTGTAAAATTACATGCTAAATTTTGGGCGCATGCTAATGCCGCCGGCCGCCTCGCTATAATTACATGCTAATGCCGGCCGCCTCGCTATAATGCTCACAAACTATATATGCTTACTCCCAAATAATAAATAGTTTGGGCGCATGTGCATGTGATTAATTGTTGATTTGCTATTTACTTTTTTTTCACGGCCTTCTTAATTTGTTTATTTTCTATTTATGTCAAACCAATAACATTTTTATTGATTTCTTTGCCCGGGTAATGCCCTGATCTGAACGGATAAGAGATAAAAGAAATGTCAAACACCCGGGTAATGCTCTGATCTGAACGGGTAATAGATCAAAGAAATCAGTAATTATTTTAGGACTCCTAATTATACTCTGATCTGTACTACTGGTAAAATAGCATCGAACATCGAGCATCGAGCATGGACTAATGGGTGCAAGGAAAAGTGTCAAACACCTTGAGAGCATAATTAGGACCATGGATTAACATGGATTAACTGCTTTTAGATTTTGGTATGTGTCTAATAAACCAAAAGCAGTTAATCTATATACCAAAATCTAAAAGCAGTTAATCTACCATAATTTAAAAGCAGTTAATCTATCAAAATCTCAAAGTAGTTAATCCAAAAGCAGTTGGAGAATCTAAAAGCAGTTAATCTAAAGGTGACAGCATGCACTAAGATCTCTCACCAAAATCTATATACCAAAATCTAAAAGTGACAACATGGATTAACAGTTAATCTAAAAGTGAGAACATGGATTAATTGCTTTTAGATAGCAGTTAATCTAAAAGTGACAACAGTTAAAAAATGACAACATGCACTCAGATCTATATACACCAAAATCTAAAAGCAGTTAATCTACTAAAATTTAAAACCAATGACAACATGCACTCAGATCTATATACACTAAAATCTAAAAGCAGTAAATCTACTAAAATTTAAAAGCAGTTAATCCAAAAGCAGTTGGAGAATCACGGTTTATTAGACACATACAGCGAAAAAATAGGAATCTTGCTGAAAAAGGCAGGCAAGTTGAAAAGGAAGCTGCAGTGACGGTGAAAACACCGAACTGTGAAAAAAGAAAACAAAATCAGTGAAAAAACATGGCATACTGGGCAATATACGAAATTAGGATCTATATACAGGATGCTCATAACATTCTTTTCAAAGGCCTAAAATTTCAACACCCATTTCCAGCTCACAGTGAAAAAACAGAGAAAACTTATCGGAGGTTGGAGAAGATTGAAAACAACATAGAATAGAAGCTTACCGGAGGTGTTGATCGATGATGCCCAGGCACCGGCGGGAGGAAGCTTCAACAGCGTGTTCGGTGATTCCGCAGGCGTCTGCAAGAAGAAGTATGAAGCGAAGGGAGAAATGATTTAGGGAGTTGAGGAGGAAGTATGGACTGCGAGGAAGTATGAAGCAGGAATGAGAAAGAATGGCTCTTTCGGCGGGTTGCTGCTGCCGTGCAGGAGGAGATATCCAGACTGCTTTCGGCCTGTGCGGGAGACGTAGGAGACGTGAAGGGAGAGGTCTGTTGTCGCTGCTTTCGGCAGATTTGATGGAAGCGGGTGAAAACACGGGCCGTCGCTCTGGCAGGATTTGCTTCTGCGGGAGATCGTGGGAGCGATCTCACGACTATCAATAAAGCAGGCTCTATTATGCAATTGTATTGAATATAAATATACAATGGACGGTGAGAAATCCATCCATATCCTTGTAGAAAGCAAACATGGGCCAATCTGACGAATTGAAACAGTTTGATCCCGTCATTCTTGTGGCAAATCGGACGGTGGCAGAATCTTGTAACATTTTGATCGGACGGTCCAAATCAGAAGAACGGTGTGCTTTGAGATATCTATATTGTTTTATATAATAAAGATATATAATTAAAAGATAGATCTTGCTGCACTTAGTACTAGCTTTTCTTTTGTCTAATCTTTTTGTACTATTATACTCATTGCTTATATGACTTTGTTGAATAACATTATTACATATGTTTTTTTGCTACCACTTGCTCATTCTTTGTTGAGACGTTCTTTTCTTTTGAATGCCCCAGACTCTCAGCGGCAACAGCGCAAATAGTTAGAGTTGATGACTCCAGACTTGGTGTTGCACTGCTTGTTCTTCCCCTCTTTGTGTGAGGTAGTTGCTGGTGTCGTTTCAAATCAGACTTGTGATTAGTTTCTATGAGTTTGTGTCAGGTTGTTGATGTTCATAGCTTTTGTTTTCTTATGTTGGACTTTTTAGTGACTCTTTTGCTGTTACTTTTGGGTTATTTGACTACTTGCTCTCGGAGAATGCTTTATATATGTTAGAATTCATGTTAGGTATTTTTAAATATAAAAGTTGCATCCTATTCTAGACTCATAACATCTCTTTCAACTATAAGTTACTTTATTTTACGAACTATAAACCTCCATTTCTATCTGTACTAAATTTAGAAACTTGCACATCATTATCATGTTCGTTGGGTCCTCATGCTCATGTAGTATAAAATAAAGTAAGCTATGTATTTCTTTTCACTACGAATATATTTTCTTACTTGTGTACTATTTAATTCACTGAACTGAGGGACGTGGTTCCTTAAGCTTTAAATTTAAAACTTAAACCACATATTTTTTATACAAAATATATGAGAGTGTTGTTTTTGCCTGAGTGTCTACAGTTGTCCCCTGTACGGCGTGACATCATATCATATATTTTCTCTTACTCTGATAACATGCAAATGTTGAGAAAACGTAGGCCGTAAAATTGCACGAGCCGCCCGAACTGCTTGGGGGGAAGGGGGCACTCTCGTCATTCAGGCAAAAATGGTGATCCAGGTGATCAAAATAAAGCAACATCATTTGCCAGCACAGACCACTTCCCGTCGCAATTACCACCATGACCCTCTAAAAAACTATAAATAGGCATCCAAGCCTTCATTTGAAGAAAAACAACTCTAGAGGAAAGAGAGAGCTCTGAGATTTTCCGGCGAGATCATGGACTTAGGTCAATTCTATGCTCATGAATTCTCTCCGCTCCCCTCATTGCGCTCAGGCTCCAGCACGCTACAAGTCACGCTCAGGCTCCAGCACGCTACAAGTCACGTCAACCACCTCTATGAGAGCACTCCCATCAAGGTTCCGCATCAACGAGAGCGCTCTATCCCGAAGCTCTGTGGACTTAGAGAATTCTCCAGCTAAAATGCTCCTACCCAGGTTCCGTGAGCTCAGCAACTTCCAAGACCGGAGCGCTTCCATCGAGGTTCCGAGGACTTAGTCGTTTTTCCTCGTTTTCTGTATTTTGCAGCTGTAACGGAGTAGCGGCCTGTCGCCCTCCGAGATCAAATCAATATTTGTAAAACTCCGAGAAACTAGTGGATTTTGGCTCGACACAGTTCCAACCACGTGATTTTTCACCCTTTCCGGGTTTTCATATAAAACGTCTCTTGTCATTTGTTGCAGTTCATCTTGACTGTTTGCACGCCCAGACCAATTCCGAACTAAGACGGTCTGATTTCTCCGGACCGGGGAAAGACCGAACGACCCGTAACAAAGAGAGAGAAAAGTTGAAGTCTTAATTAAATTGTCCCATCATTTTAGTATTTAATTGTTTTGATGTGGAACGCGAAGGGTGTTTATATTCACAAATGGTTAATGTTATGCTATTTCTGCGGCCCGCCTCATTTGCAGATTCCGCCCAAACCCGGCAGACCGACGGATTTTGAACGGGATTTCAGCTTTCTTCAGTTTGGGCTGCATGTTTGGAATCCTTGATTCTTGAGTTCTTTAAAATATAGTCTTGCTCGCTGATGTCCGACATTTGGGGTTTTGTTGGGACGCATCTTTAACGACATTACTTCCTCAAAGTGTTATATTAACCTAGTTTTTCTATCTGTTTTTGTGATTGTGCATTTAGTTTACTGATTTTAGTTGTTTTCTGTTGTTCAGAGTGAAGTTGGCATTACAGTCTTCTTATTTTCTAATCATCCCCAAAATAGGGAGCCCAATTTATTGTTAGTGCTTTCATTGAAGACTCTAAGAAGATGCAACCATTACTTTAACTCTCACACTCTCTTTTATTCGAGATTATTGTCTTGGGCAGAGAAATTTCACAGCCCCATTGCTTTAAGGTCACATGGTCTGCCCGAATATCCATGCAAGATTTAGGGTTTGTTTGGCGCGGCGTTTTTGCTGGCCGTTTGGGGCAAATGCCGGACGGCGGGTAAACAAACGCTCTCCAGCGACGTTTGTCGTGTTTGTGCCCGCAGTGCCGTAGAAAACTGCCCTATTCGAACCGCCCCCCGGTTTCGATGAGCAGCCCTTCTTCTCCCGCCGGCGACTCCAAACACCGAACCAAACAAACCGTTAATGTTATTTAAACTTTTTTTTTTGTAAAGATTCTTTAAAAGCTCCGATTTATCCAATTTAACCGGACTCTAGATACAAAAAAATCTCCTGTTTCGCTAGTAGCCTAGGAGCTCAATAACACAGGAACAATTTTTAGGAACGGGTAGCGTTTTTTTCTTTGGGAGCCGGTGAAATCCAAGCCACCAATCATCAAATCAAATGCCAGCCATTTTTATATAAAAAGAAACAAAACACGCTCTTCAAAGGTGCATCCAAAGGCTTGACTGATGGGTAGCTTTCTTTCCTCCGAGAACGCTCTCCTTGACCAAAAATTATTATAACACAATGTCTAATAGCCTTGCAAGTTTTCTTCTATAATTATAAGGAGCGCATTTGATCTTCCCACATATGATATGATTGTACAGTTATATTTTGCATCCACTGAATTTCATTTTTTTGACATATTGCATTCCAAGTATTTTTAAATTTGCATTTTGCAGCCTATGCTAATTTTGAGAGGTATTTTGCACTCCAGAATTTTGAGACCAACTAAAATTTGTTTAATTTACATAATAAAATATTAGATAAACTTAAAAAATTGTATAAAAAGAAAGAATGTGAATGCATTTGAGGATGCAATGTGAAAAAGACCCCACAAAATCTAACCTTAGGTGCAAAATGCTAAAATATTAGAGGGGTGCAGGGACAGTAAAATGCAGCGCGATCCAACGGATGCGAGCCGCTGCACTTTACAATGCAGTGCGATCCAACGGATGCTACCACGCGGAGATGCGTGCACATCTCAGTGCACACTTCTCAAAGCCTCTGCACACATCTCCGCACGAGCACACATCTCTGTAAGAGTTGAGATGTACTCCAGGCCACAGCCATTGGATCGCCGCACTGCACTGTAAAATGCAGCTACTTGTCCCCACACCCAGTAGAGGTGCAAAAGTGTCAATTAGCTGATTTTAAGTATTTAAGATAAATCTCAATGGAAGTATGGAACTGCGCCTTCCCGGGTTTGCCTGCCGGAGAAACGAGCGGCGCCACCAGCAGCGTCAACGTCGCCTCCACCATGGCCGATCGCCGTCAACTTCCTTCCCGCCTTCATTTTCTCAATTTTATTAGCATTTTCCTTCTGTCCAAGAGATTAATTTACCCTTTTATTCTCAACTGCAAATGGATTTCTCAGTTCATCTAGTATCAGTGCCAAACAGTAGAGAAGACTGTGTCGCTGATATACATCTTCTTCTTCATCCGCACAATTCGCCTCAGTTTCCGTCGGCGGCGGCGCAATCTACATGCGCGATGCGTAATCTTCACCGGCATCCATTCCGCAGCATCTCTTTCGTCCGACCAGCCTTCACCTCATACTCAACATTGCCATCGCCGGTGCCGGACGAGGGCTTCGTCAAGATCCTCCTTGACATCGTCTTCTCCAAGCACCAGAGCTGGCGCGCGGCCCTCTCCACCCCTTTCGTCTCCTCCCGCCTCCACCCCCGCCACATCGAGCTCCTTCTCCTCCAAACCCTAGATCAACCTCGCCTCTCCCTCCGCTTCTTCAACTTTCTTGGCCTCCATCTCCGCTTTCCTCATTCCGCTCTCGCTTTTTTTGTTCTCTCCCACTCCCTCCTCCGCGCCGGGCTCCACTGGCCCGTCTCATCCCTCCTCCAATCCCTCATCTCCGGCCAGATTTCTCCCGCCGATGCATTCAGCTCCCTTTCTCTTTCACTGCATGTCTGCGCCTCCTCCTCCCCGCTAGTCATCGACTTCCTCATCCAAGCTTACATCCAATCCCGGCGCTTCATTGACGCCCTCACCGTCCTCCGCCTCTCCATAGCAGCCGGAATGGTGCCGGAGGTGCGAACTTTCAGCGACGTCATCAACAGCCTGGTCAGGATTCGGCGCTTTGGTCTTGCCGTTCAGGTGTTCGATGAAATGCCCGCGAAGAATGGCGTGCTTCCTGACAGTTTCATCTACACCGCTGTTGTGAAGTGCTTCTGCGAGATGAAGGATTTGCACAGGGCTTGGGATTTGATCTTCCAGATGGAGAGTAGAGGATTTGCCACTTCCAGCTTGACTACCTATAACGTGTTGATTCATGGATTGTGCAAGAACAAAAGGGTTATGGAAGCTTTACAGGTGAAGAATTCCTTCCATGACAAAGGTTTACGCGCGAACGAAGTGACATACTGTACTCTTCTTCTTGGACTCTGCAATTCCAGGGAGCTTTCTGTAGCATTGGAACTGTTGAAGGAGATGATCGCGCTACGATTTGTTCCAACTGAAGCTGCTTATTCTTTGGTGGTGGATGAACTCAGGAAGGAAGGTAAAGTACAAGAGGCTTTTGACTTGGTTGAGGTACTGGGAAAGATGAGAATCTTCCCCAACTTGTTTACTTATAATGCCCTAATCAATTCTCTGTGTAAACATCAGAAATTTAGAGAGGCTGAATCACTTTTCACAGAGATGAAAACATTTGGCATGTTGCCAAATGAAGTTACTTACACCATACTGATCGATTCATCGTGCAAGAATGGAAAAGTAGAGGATGCTCACAATCTTTTTGATAGAATGAAGCAGGAAGGCTTTCAGGTTTCTTTATATCCTTATAATTCCCTAATTAATGGATATTGCAGGGAAGGAAATTTGTCCAAAGCTGAAACTTTACTGCAAGAGATTAGGGATGATGGTTTGGTGCCAAATGTATTAACTTATGCCTCCCTCATAAGTGGGCATTGCAGAGAAGGGAACTTGAGAGCTGCTTTAAAGCTCCATTACCAGATGCCTGGGTTGGGCGTGGCCTGGAACACACATTCTTTCACTGCTCTCATTAATGGCTTCTGCCGTGCTAATAGAATGGAGAAGTCAGCGAAGCTATTTGATGAGATGCTTCAGCACAATGTGGTGCCAAATGAAGTGACTTACACTGTCATGATTGAAGGGTATTGCATGGTTGGCGACACTCTAAGAGCCTTCATGCTGTACGATGAAATGCTAGCAAAAGGCCTCGTGCCAGATAATTATACTTACAGGCCTCTGATAGCTGCTTTGTGCCTAAATGGGAGAACGTCTGAGGCCATGCAGTTTGTGAATTGCATTTTCAATGAGAATAAAGAATTAAATGCCATTTCCTGCAGTTCCCTTCTTCATGGATTCTGCAGAGAAGGAAGGTTAGCTGATGCTTATGGAGCTTGGAAGCAGATGATAATGAGAGGGGTTCAAATGGATGTTGTATGCTACAGTGTTCTTATTCATGGATTTCTTAAACATCATGAATTCATGGGTTCTTATGTACTTCTGAAGGAGATGGTTGATGGGAGAATTCGGCCTGACCATGTTCTCTATACCAACATAATCGATACCTATTCCAGACTAGGACATTTCACAGAGGCCTTAAGTTCTTGGGACAGGATGTTGGCTCAGGTCTGTGTTCCAAATGTTGTGACATATACTGTGTTGATAGATGGCCTGTGCAAGGCTGGGATGTCTCACAAAGCAGAGTTACTTTGTAAAGAAATGTTGGTCACTGGTTTCCTTCCAAATCATGTTACATTTGGCTGTTTCCTGGACCGCATTGTAAATGAAGGGAACTTGGAAGAAGCTGTAAATTGGCATGCACAGATGCTCAAGGAGAAGATAGCAAACACTGCTACTTATAATATCTTACTGAAGGGATTCTGCAAAGAAGGGAGGATTCAAGATGCCAGTAAGCTTTTTGCTGACATGAGGAATAATGATATTCTTCCTGACTGCATCAGCTATTCAACACTTATTTATGAGAACAGCAAAAAAGGTAAATTACAGGAAGCTTTTAGACTGTGGGATGAGATGTTGAGTGAAGGGATTAAGCCTGACACTCTGGCCTACAATCTTTTGATATATGGGTGTTCACTAAGAGGTGAGTTGCAGAAGGCTTTTGCCTTGTATGATGATATGATCAGAACTGGTCTAGAGCCAAACTCAGCAACATATACCACTCTTATTCATGGTACTTGTGTCATCGCTGCTACCAGGGAGTCTCTTCTTCTTGCCGAGTGATTGTTCTTTGAAGTGTTCTGTTGAAGATCAAAGCCAGAATGGAAATTTCTGCTGAATGGAGCTTGTCTCCCAGATTCTCAGTGGTTAAACTTGAAGGTCAAATTCTAGAAAGAACTCCGAGCATTTTTTATACAGAAGCATATTGAATCCTTCAGGTAAATTATTGAGCCTCAGCTTCTGTGGCATTATGAATTTGGTAGACCGTAGGACTTTACTGATTAAGCTGGGGTTGATTTCAGCACTTCTTCCACCATTCTGCTAATGATGCAGATTAAGCTAGGGTTGATTTCAGCATCACAGTTGTGCACACCACATGGTCTCGCAAAAAGTAAAACATTATTTTTTTACTGTTCCACTGATTATCATTAGCCTTATTCTAACTACTTGGAATCGCTTATTTTACCCTGGTCTCATTCATTACCGTTGAAAGGTGCATGAGTGTCGTTACTATTAATAGAACTCTTTTTTTTTCTTCAGTATAATTGTTGTTTTAATATAAGGGATGGAACATGAAGTTTAAATCCAGCAGTTTCAGAATCTATATCAACCAAAAGAAGATGATGACAACAAACTAAATGTTGCTTTAATATGAGTGAATCCTTGTTCTAGTAGGATAACCTCATATTATACATGCTTTGTACTTCCAACCCTTTAGCTAACCTTTTACCTAGACTAAGGCTCTGTTTGGCACGGCGGCGGTGGTCATTATGAACCGTTGTTCATGAACGACCGATCTCTCCTAAGGATCTCCATTCACTTTTTGTTCAAAACTAGTTTTCTTTTTTTGGTGGCGGTCATAATCGTTGTCATGTGAAACATATATTATATGATGGTGGCTTTTTTGTCCAAACTCACTTGAGCAAAAAAGCCACACCAAACGAAGCCTAAGTCAACATTGATTCTAAATTTTGTTGCTGACACTATAGCGACCAACAACTCTTTGCTTCATGCTTCTCCAAGTGACTAGATGTTTATATGCTTTAGAACTATGACTATGTATACCTCTGTCATCAATTGTGATTGCTTAATGCGCAATTATGAAAGTGCTGGTTATTTGATTTGAATCTTAACTCATATGTTCATTCTCAATATGACATCATGCACACACGGTTGCATCAAAGACCCACTACGTAGAGTTAATAGCTGGACAAATATTTTTCTGTGATTTATGGTATGGGGTTATCCTAATGATGTTCTTGGAGTAGTATTTTAGGAATATTTGTATGTATATATATTTGCTTATAAAAATATTCTTATTTTATGGTTATAGTAAAATATTGCAACTTAATATTCATTTTTTATCTAATGAATTTGATACTTCCTGTGGACATCCCATTTGAACCACATTAATTTTTCTTTGTTTTCTGTATTTGTTTGATCTTTGTTAGAAGGGGCGTGCGGCGGTTCAACCCACCTCGCAAGATATCTGGGCTGCCTTCCTTAAACTCCTTTAGAGGTTGCAGCCCAACCGACTCAACCCCTCTCCATTACTGTTCTCATAATGGCGGGTTGTTGCCGCGGAGCCTCGAACCCCCGACCTTGATAAGAGGCTCTCCAAACAGTCCTCATCACCCATCCGTGCAAGGACAATTTATATATCAGTAACATATTGATATCAAGGACAGATTGATTGTGCAAACAAATGACAACAAATAGTATGAAGATTGAGAAATTCACTAGGAGGAACAAATGACAACAAATAGTATGAAGATTGAGAAATTCACTAGGAGGAACAACTTCAACATTTGATTCATGAAGATGCTCTCCTTGTTTACAATAGTACCGGGACCTCTGGATGCCTCTCTCAACGAGCCATCTGTGTTCAGAGGACGAAGTTTTTGCGTAAGTTAGAAGCAAAGATACTTCAACCTGTCAAAGGATGAAATTGGAGGCTCTCAATATGCCAAAAATCATAACTGACAATTTATATATGAAGCAAGATCTATACTCTCCGCATGAAGGAAGGTACTCCTCTGATGGATCATCTTGATAAGTTAAATTTTGTTTTGATGAATCTGAAAAATATCGTTGTCCAATTGTCTGAATAAAATATGAAGATGTTCCTATTATTATGTTATTCTCTTTACCCTTTCATAGGAGATTTTTGTTAAATATTGTGTCACCAACAAAGGCTCTGTCACAGACTCACACCAGAGTCCAGGTCAAATCTAACACACTAGATAACTTAGGTGGAAGGTGGCTAGTGTTCAGGCCAAATGTCTAACAGCGAGGTGTTCTGAGAAGGGTCTAAAGCATCCCAAACTCCCTTCCAAATGTATACAATAATGAAGATTCATGCACTAAATTCTAAATCATAAACCCTAAAACCCTACACCATAAAGTCTAAGCTCTAAACCCTAAACCCTAAATCCTAAAACCCAAAACCCTAAAACCCAAAATCCTAAAACTCTAAACCCTAAAACCCTAAAACCCCTAAAACCCCTAAAATCCCTAAAACCCCTAAATCCCCTAAAACCCCTAAAATCCTTCAAACCCCTAAAAGCCCTAAAAGTCCTAAAACCCTAAACCCTAAAACCTAAACCCTAAAATCCCTAAACCTTAAAACCCTAAATCCTAAAACCCTAAACCTTAAATCCTAAATTCTTAATGATACTCAATAATTTGTACATACCATGGAATGATCAATATAATGCAATGAGTATGATAGTCGAGGGCTTTCATGTGAAGCTGTCAAAAAAATACGAAGAATGACTATAAATTCAAAAATTGTTGATTATTGAAATACAATAATTTGTACATACCCCGTGAAATTTACAAAAATCATGAAATTAATTCCACACCCAACAACAAATAACTCGCAACATTAAGAATTTAAGCATCAATTATGCATCAAAAACCAAATTAATTTTAGTTATATATTAAAATCATGGTAGTGTTCTTATGAAATGTATCAAGGGTACATCTCAAAGGTACGATGTATGTCGTTGTCTAAGTAGTGCAAATATTTCTCTATAAATATCATTCATTGTATAAATACATTTATGACCATCAATCATGTTCTTTTGTATCGAAATTTTTGTTTTCTTGCGCGACAAATCTTTTGATAGAGTATATATAGCTCACCATGACTAAACACATTATTTGGTAGATATATTCTTACATTTTTGATTGTTTGGCATTGTGATTTATTATTCGTCAGTGCAAAGCTTTGTTGCAATAAAAATTGTTTGCGTGTTAATTCAAATGACAATTTAATATCTTTAGCAGTTTTATGGTATCTGCGGCAAGAAGACCACATTTCCTTGAAAGTGACTTGTCAAAATATTTCCTTCGATTATATTTTTCTCAAACCTACGACAAATAAGTTTTGTTCTATACTTCTATTACAAAGTCCTATTCTCGGGTCAATATTTCTAAGTAACATGAATGATTGACGCTCCAATTTTTAACCTTAGCTTATGAGGCGGTAAGTTTCTTGGTGTCAATGAATTTAGAAATTCAGGTTGATACAAAATTCTTTTGTCATCAATGTTATAATCAAAAGAGTAGTATATCACTTCATCGTCCAGGAAATTTTGGAGTCTTCTCGGTCAACATGTTAACATGGTCATTTAACGGTGTTAATAAAGCTTTTTCTCAAATGTAGTTGTTATCGCCGACCTGTGAACATAAATTGGGAAATGTTGCATTTATTAAATCATCAATAGATTTCTCACCCTCCCATGACATTCCCATTGAATCGGCGATCATATGACATGTTCACATGGTCATATCATTTTCTATGGTCATTTCCAAACAATTACCCACTCATAGTAGATATTTAAAGAAGTTATCATTTTTTATTTGCATCTTTTCTGTTATAGATAGTATTTTGACATGATTCCATATGTATTATTGAAAAATGGATGCGTTAATTATCTGTGATCTTGTTCCATCAACAACATTAGATAGAACCTGATAAAAATCTCCTCCCATAATGATAATTTTTCCTCCAAATAATTTATTTTCATTTAGTACGCCACGAAATTAACAGTCAGTTGTCTCAAACGCCTTTTATCAGCCATGAGTGCTTTATCTCAAATTATGAGCGATGATTGTCTAATAACTTCAACGAAATTTGATTACTTTTTTAAATCACAAAATGATTTGACATACAATTTGATGGGTATTTATAAATTTGAATGCGCAATTCGACCTCTTGGTAGAAGAGTAACAACAACACCTGAAGATGCTGTTGCTAAGATAATTTAGTCCATATCCCTAAAATTGACAAGAATAATGCGATAAAGATACGCCTTTCTAGTTTTGCCTGGTCCATCAATAAAAAAATAATTAATGCATTTTATCTGTAATTGCCTTACTAATCATATTGTAAGCCTATAATTGGCCTTCATTGAGTAATGTAATGCACATTGCATTCAAATCTCCTCGTGTAAATAGACAATGTAACTCAACTTCTAGAAGGCTAAAGGGGTTGAAATTATTGAATGATTAATTTATTGGTAGTAAATCAAACTCTTTAATAAAACTTTTATGTTGGTGTAGAATATCATTGAGGTCATGAAGAAGCTTATTCAAAATGAAATGCACATTAGTGATGTTTAAATTTGGGTAATCTTTTATCATGATTCTTCCTTGATTTTCCACGTGTAACACACCTGGCCCTTTTGGTTGGAACGAAATTGCGACACGTGTTTCTCTTAGGTTGATCAATGCGCGCAAGATGTAGCCTCTACCATAACAATCCCTCGCCAAACCTTTGTCCGTTGGGTGTGTCCCTCACTAAACTACACCTCACCATGTTCTCACCTATGGTGGGCAGTCGTCGCTCCCGAAGAATTATCTCTGCCGATTCATACTCTGTTCTCCTTCCGCTCATAAGGTGTTATACTGTCGGGTGAAATCCTCACTCATTCTAACCTATAGTGTGCAGTCCTTGCACCAGTATCGTCAGAACGATATAACACAGAGATTACTCGCATGGGCGGTCATCGCGTAAAGGTTGCCTTACCTTATATAAGTCCAGGAACTAGATTGCGGCGTAGTGTTCCTATGGGAGAACAAATAGCCGAATCTCAATAGAATTGTTAGCCCTAGAGAACATGCTCCTGCAACCACTCCCTATAGTAGGACACCACTGTCGTAAACCTTAGTGGATCCCCTCCACATGTCAATAATATCTTTTGCATGCTTTACATGCGGTAATAGTTGAGAGGAGAATGCAAAAGTAAGTATTATTACCAGCCCTATACTCATATATATTGAGTAAGGGAAAAACACATACAAAGACCAAAACACCCTCATGAGGGTAAAATACATAAAACATATAAAGGGGGACTTGACATAAAGCAACATTTATTACAACTCTCCCCCTCATGTCAAATGATAGATATCTGTCATTCCGAGTTTATGGATATCATCAATAAAGACATCACACCCTAAGCTCTTGGTGGAGACATCAGCCAACTGATCTTTAGAGTGAACAAAAGAAATGACTAAGTTTTTTTTTTCTAGATGGTCTTTTATAAATGACGATCAACCTCAACGTGTTTAGTTCTGTCATGTTGAACAGGATTGTGAGCTATGTTGATAGTAGCTCTGTTGTCATAGAACAGAAAGATGAGAGCATTCTCCTGAACTCCAGGTCTTGCAATAAGGTGCGCAACCATAAACCTTCACAGAAACCTTGAGACATTGACCGATATTCGGCTTCATCACTAGATCTGACCACAACATTTTGCTTCTTGCTACGCCACATGACCAAATTTTCACCAACGAAAGTGCAATACCCCGTTGTAGATTTCCTGTTATCACGGCTTCCGGCCATCCGCATCAGTAAAAATTTCAATCTTTAAATGATCATTCTTTAAAAACATCATCCCCCGACCGAGAGCCTTCTTTAAGTACCGTAGTACGCGGTAGGTAACATCCTGATGTCTGATCCTGGGGGCATGCATATATCTACTCAAGATTCCTACTGCGTATGTGATGTCGAGGCGAGTGTGAGAGAGGTATAAAAGCCTCCCAACTAATCTCTGATAACTCGAAGCATCCGTGCGATCGCCATCGCTGTCTTCATCGATCCTATGATTCTCCTCCATAGGGGTGTTAGCCGGGACACAACCAAGCATCTCAGTCTCTTTTAACAAATCTAACACATACTTGCGCTGAGAGATGAAGATACCCTGATCAGAACGGGTCACTTCAATTCCTAGGAAGTAGCGTAGCCTTCCTAAGTCCTTTACTTCAAACTCAGACGACAGAAGAGCCTTTAGCTTTGAGATTTCATCTGAGTCATCTCCGTTGATCACAATCATCAACATAGGCAATAAGAATAACAATTTTGTAACGGCCTCCCCAGCCCACGGCTCGAAAGGACAACTGCCGACACCCCCAGCATCCCATTTGAAAGGGTTCAACCTCAACAGGTCTGAAGATCATGCACCCCAAAGCCTCCCCGCGTCTATTTCTCAACATCGACGCATTGTTGAGGTCAGTCGGAATTGAACCCGAGACCTCCTTGATAAGCAGCCTTCAAACCACTCTTCATCACCAATTGAGTTGACTCAATTGGTGATGAGGAGTGGTTTGAAGTGTGACAAATATGGTATGATTAGACTCCCCTTGTTTGTAGCCTAACTTGATCATGACCTTGAGAAATATGCCAAACCAAGCCCTGAGAGACTGTTTCAGCCCGCACAAAGACTTCCTTAAGTGACAAACAAGTCTTTCTTATCCCTTTTTCACCAAACCTGGGGGAAATGTCATATACACCTCTTCATCAAGATCACCGTGCAAGAAAATATTTTCACGTCCAGTTGGTGTAGATCTCAGCCCAAGCATGGAGCACAAGATAGAATAATGCGAACAGAGTCCATCTTTGCCACCGGGGCAAAGGTCTCCTGGTAGTCGACTCCCTGAGTCTGGGCGTATTCACGAGCCACCGGACGGCTATATCGCTCAACTTTTCCATCCTGATTTTGCTTAACAGAGAAAACCAATCTTGAACCGATGGCTTTCTTGTCAGGAGGAAGGGAAGAGACATCCCATGCGTGATTCTTATCTAAAGCAGACATTTCCTTCTTCATTGCTTGAGCCCATGTCGGAATGCAAACCGCCTCCTGCAACGTCTTAGAAATAGTGATCGCGGACAAGGAAGATATTAAACCCTGATGAAGCAGAGAGAGATGTTCATAAACAACATGATTGGAGATAGGATGTTCCGTACACACAACCTTACCTCTTAGTACAGCAAGGGGAACATGCAGATCAACATCATAATCTAAGTCCAAAGGCGATACTAGCAACGATAGAACAACGAAGGGCTGTTTACCTATTTGGCGACGATGATATGTATGAGGAAAAGGGGAGATGAGAGACAGATGATGGTATATAGGAGAAATAACGCATGTATTGAAGGGAACGAAGGAGGTATAGGTATCAAAGGGGACGAAGGAGGTGTAGGAAGGGTAGCTATGGTGGAAGACATGGTAGGTGTAGGAAGAATCAGAGGGAGTGACACTGAATCTATGACATCATTCTCCCTTCACAAGTAGAGTGAGTCGAATCCAAGTAATAAGATTCCTCCTCGCGGAAGGTCACGTCCATGATATAGAAAACACGTCTAAGAAGAGGGTGATAACACCGATACCCTTTTGTAGTGGTAGAATAACCAAGAAAGACAACAAAGAGCCCGAAGGTCAAGCTGGTCACGATAAGGCTGATGGACGTGAACAAAACATACACATCCAAAAACGCGGGGGTGGGGGGAGGGATGAGAGATATGAACAACAGAAGTAGAGGAGAGACGAGCTAGATGAGTAGTATAGTCTAGAACCCGTTAAGAAAGACGATTAATAAGTTAGGATGACATCACCCCAATATGATTTCGGGAGGTGCATGGTGGTGAGAAGGCACCGGGCAACATCAAGAAGATGTAGGTTTTTCCGTTCAGCAATACCATTTTGGGTGGAGGTGTAAACGCAAGTGGTTTGGTGAATAATTCCATGACTAGTGAGGTATGAGCCAAATGCTCCACGATCATCGTATTCTCCTTCATTATCATTATGAAGAACACAAATATTACTATTGAACTGAGTTTGCATCATTTTATGAAAGGTTCGAAATACCAAAAACACTTCATTTTTTTAAGAGGTAAACCCAAGCAATGTGGGAAAAACAATCGATAAAGATAACAAACCAACAATAATAAATTAAAGTTATAACAGGGGAAGACCCCCAAACATTAGAATGCATAATAGCAAAAAGAGTAGTACTGGGGGAAGATAAATGCGACAATGAATGTCGAATATGTTTTGACATTTCACAAACATCACATTTTAGAGTTTTAATAAACGGTAATAAAGTAGGAAACAATTTCTGAAGGTAGATTGGAGAAGAATGACCAAAATGCAAATGCCAGCGTCGAGCATCAACAACAATAACAGTGGAAAATGAGAGGGCAGGGGATGATGAAGCAACATCCAAATAGTATAGGCCACCGCTATTCCTACCACTGCCAATGATTCGCTCCATATCCAGTTCCTGAAAAACACAAGAATCAGGAAAGAAGGTTACAGAACAGTTAAAAGACCGAGTAATATTGCTAATGGAGAGAAGACTGCGAGGAAAAGAAGGAACATGCAAGACAAAAGAAAGGAAAAGAAAGGAACATGAAATATTGCCCTTGCCCGCAATAGGGGACAAAATGTCATTTGCGGAGATAACATTGTCCTTACCAGACAAGGGAGTGTAGGAAGAAAAATCTGAGGAGGAGCCGGTCATGTGATCGGTAGCTTCCCAGTCAATGATCCACTCAAACGGAGGTGTCGCAGCAGCATTAGCTTTCCGGACAGGGACAACGGCCCGGAAAGCAGCAACAGCTAGGCGAGCAACAATTGCAGTGCTGCGAGCAAAGAGACAAGCACGCGAGCTCGGCACGAGAGAGAACTTCTGAGAAGAAGCGACAAGAGCTGGCAGAGAAGAGCACAACTTCAGATCCAGCGGAAGGTAGACACTCAGGTCGCGCGATAAGAGATAGCGAGGTCGCACAAAACACGACAAGACATACCAGATTGCAGAGAGAACAAAACAACGGGGAGGAGAAATGCTATAAAAGGGGGAGGGGGTAGAAAAGGGAAGAAGCTGTAGAGGGGAGAAGGTTGTGGTTAAGCCCACAGTAACCACATAGAAAGGGAGAAATAGGAACCGTTGGGCAGGAAAGCAGGGGTGTGTGGTTAGAGACTTTCTAACTGCTCAGAGATCGCCAGCAAGCAAGCGCACGACTTAGAAATTGCCCGGATCATTGACTCTGATACTATGTTGAAGAACACAACAATTGAGAGAAATGAAATAATTTTATTAATTTCTCTAAAATTGCTTCCATATATTCTTCAGTATTTGTACAATTATACATTTATATAGGAATAGAGAAAGGAGAAGTACTCTCAATCTAAGATGTGAGACTTAAATCCTAAAGATGAAGTAGACTCTAAATGAGCCTTGTATCGGGTCTTTACACAATTTTCCTTTAACAACTCCCAACAAAGAATTAATCATTGATGTTTTCACAGATGTTGACTGGGGGCGGGATCTGTTGATTACCGTAGATTCACGACTGGATATTGTACCCTGGTTTGAGAAAATTTGGTAACCTTGAGAAGTAAAAGATAACAGGTTTTTTGCCAGGTCTAATACCTGTTAAAGTAGCGAACAAACGATTAAAAACAAGCCGGAACTTTGAATAATTGAAAGTTTTATTATCCAAAAAGAAAACTATTACAAAGGTATGACCTCCCTTTTATAGAATGGAGGAGAGAAGAGAGATTACAAATAAGCAATGTGAGACTAATAATTACAAGAACATGAAACTATACAAGCCGCATAAGCCGCACAAGCCGCGCGGTTAGACTAACCGCACAGCCACAACAAAGAGGAAGACAGCCGACCAAGATCCTCAAGCCGCCAGACCGCCCAGACCGCCAGACAAACCGCCAGACCGCCCTGTCTCCAACCCGGCTACCAAACTGCTGGGACAAGCCGCCAGACCTCCAGACCACCCGGTCTCAGCCGACAGACCGTCCGGTCTCAACACTCCCCCTCAAGCTGGAGCATAGATATCAATCATGCCCAGCTTGTCGCAAATATGAAACAAAGAAGCGGACACCGGCTTGGTGAAGACATCTGCCAACTCGTTGTCAGAAGTGACGAATGGAGTACAAATCTGTTTCTTCAAAATCTCTTCTCGAATAAAGTGGCAGTCGACCTCTATGTGTTTTGTTCTCTCATGAAAGACCGGATTTTTGGAAATGTATATCGCAGCCTTGTTATCGCAGAACATAGGAAGAGGATATTTGTAAACCTCCCCTAGGTCAATCATGAGAGCCCGTAACCATTTTAACTCACATGTGGTTGATGTCATACTACGATATTCCGCTTCTGCACTAGACCTGGAGACCACAGACTGTTTCTTGCTCTTCCAGCTCACAAGATTTCCTCCAACAAATGTGCAAAAACCCGATGTTGACTTGCGGTCTCCTTTATCATCAGCATAGCTTGAATCTGAGTACGCTTCAACCCTCAAATGACCATTATTCTGAAAATGCAGTCCTTTCCCTAGAGCTGCTTTAACATACTTCAATATCCTCAGGGCAGACTGTAGATGACACTCCCTAGGAGCTTGCATAAATTGGCTAATCTTGCCTACAACATAGGAGATATCGGGTCTGGTCACTGTGAGATAAATGAGTTTGCCCACTAGACGCCGGTACCTCGAAGAATCAGATAGAAGAGGCGAGTCATCTGTCCACGTTTTGTCTTCCCCAATAGCCATGGGACATCTGGCAAGTTTAGCACCAGTCAACCCTGCCTTTTTTAGCAAATCAAGAGCATACTTCCGTTGGGAGAGAACTAAAGAGTTGGGTTTTCGAGAAATCTCAATCCCCAGAAAGTATTTGGGAGAGCTCATATCCTTAGTAACTAGGTGTTGCCGGAGGTGTTTCTTCGTCAGGGCAACCCCAGCCTGGTCGTCACCAGTCAGAAGAATATCATCCATATATACAACAAGAACCACCATACCAGAGGAGGTTTTGCGAATGAATAAGGAGTGATCGGCTGAACTTCGTGCAAAACCAATGGCTGCAACAATGCCGCTGAACTTGTCAAACCAAGCCCGAGGGCTTTGCTTTAGGCCATAGATGGCCTTCTTCAGATGACATACTCGTGTCTCCCCCTGAGCAACATACCCAGGAGGTTGCTCCATGTAAACCGCTTCCTGAAGGTCACCATAGCGAAAGATATTCTTGACATCCAGCTTAGAAATTGGTCAATCCCTGTTGACAACCACAGAGAGAAGAACCCGAATGGTGCTGAGACGAGCAACTGGAGAGAATGTGTCAAAGTAATCTGCCCCATAAGTCTGCGTGAAGCCTTTGGCGACTAAGCGGGCCTTGTATCGATCCACAATGCCGTCCGGACGGAATTTCACAACGAATACCCATCGACAACCAACCACATCAGTGCCCAAAGGGGGTGGAACAAGAGTCCATGTACCCCGCTCAGTTAGGGTCGTCATTTCCTCATCCATGACCATCTTCCAATGAGGAATAGCAAGGGCCTCCTGGTAGGAGCGGGGTGTGGCAGTGACAAAGATAGCCAGTGCAAAGGCCCTGCGAGAATGGGTAAGATGATCATATGAAACAACAGCAGCAAGGGGGTGTAGGGTACACGTCTGCACCCCTTTGCGAAGAGCTATAGGAAGATCCAGGTCTGCACGTCCCTCGGCATCCGGAGCATCCGTGGCAGAGAGAGCTGGCCCGGGAGTAGAGAGTGACGACGACGGAGATGAGGGAGACGGTGGCAGAGAAGAGGGAGAGAGAGGCGGAGACGGTGTAGGGGTGAAGATCATAGTAGGAGACGAGGGAACGAAGGGAACAACAGGAGAATCAGAAGTTGGGGGAAGAGGAGAGGAGTCATCTGAGAAGTAGGAGGAATTCTCGAAGAAGGTGACGTCAGCAGAGACGAACTGCTTACGAAGAATGAGATCAAAGCAACAATAGCCTTTCTGAGTGGTGGAGTATCCCAGAAATACACATTTGGTGGAGCGAGGGGAGAGCTTATCACGGGTGGCAGATGGAGCATGCACAAAGGCAGTGCACCCAAAGATTTGGAGAGGGAGAGGAAAATGGTCCTTGCCCGGATACAGAATGGAGAATGAGGTTTTTCCGTGGAGAACTGTGGAGGGAATGCGATTGATAAGGTAGCAGGCAAGGAGAACATCATAGCCCCAATAGGAGCGAGGAATATGCATTTGGGTCATCAAGGAGCGAGCAACATCGAGGAGGTGACGGTTTTTGCGTTCTGCCACACCATTTTGTTGTGAAGTGTAGACACAAGTAGTTTGATGAATAATCTCATTTTGCATGCAGAAGGTAGAAAAGTCATGACTGAGATATTCTTGGGCATTATCAGATCGAAAAATTTTAATAGAAACATTAAACTGAGTTTTGATCATGAGATAAAAGGACGTCCATACAGAGAATAATTCAGAGCGATCTTTTAACAGATACACTCACGTACAGCGAGAGAAATCATCAATAAACGTGACAAAATATGAACTACCCCGACCAACAGTAAGGGTAGGAGAAGGACCCCAAACATCGGAGTGGATGAGATCAAACGGACGGGTAGATCCACGAACGTGCTTTGGAGGGAAGGAGGAGCGGTGATGCTTGCCAAGCTAACATGCCTCACAGTTGAGGGGAGGACTTTGTGGAGGAAGGTGGGGCAGAAGTTGACGAAGAAGACGTGGAGGAGCATGACCAAGTCGGAGATGCCATTGCAGAAGATCTGTGGAGGTGGAGGAGAATGTGGACAAAGCGGAAACATTGTCAAGGAAGTATAGACCGCCACTCTCAGTCCCAGTAGCAATCGTCCGTTGGGAGTCCGGATCCTGAAAGGAAAAAGAAGTAGAAGTAAATGTGACGGAACACTGTAATTGCCTGCATAGAGAGGTAACAGATAATAAGTTGCACGGGAATTTGGGCACGTAGAGAGTATTCGTCAAGCGAAGAGACGGAGTGACATGAACCATTCCCATCTCATTGACCGATGATGAAGAGCCGTCAGCGAGAATAACCGGGGGTAACCGATCATGTGTTTCTAGGAGAAAAAAACACTGGAGATTGCCGGTCATATGATTGGTAGCACCGGTGTCGATCAGCCATTTTCCTTTAGTAACAACGTGGGCACTACCAGAAAACGTGACCACCGAGACGAACGGCTTTGAAGAGGATGTGAAAGCCATGAGGGGAGAAAAAAACTGCAGCGGTTACGGTGACAGCACACCAGCGGCAAGAAGGGCCACAACCAAGGTGCAGAGCAAGGCAAAGGGAAAGAAGAGAGAAGAACAAGCCGCGCGACTAAAAAAAGGAGGTCGCGGCGACTAATCAAGCAGAAGCGGTTAAAGGAGGGACCACACAGAGGAGGACAGGCCGCTGCGACTTAGAAGCAGGTCGCGACGACAAGGGGCAAGAGCAACGAGAGAGGAATCTGAGCAAAGGAGCACAAGTCGCGGCGACTTAGAGATAGGTCGCGGGGACTAAGAGAGAGAGCGACAAAGGAAGAAGGGCAGAGAGGCCGCCAAAACAAGGAAGAAACCGCTCGAACAGAGAGAAATCGCAGCGGTTAGGAGAAAGAGATCTGCAGCGGTCACGATGATAGACACCAGCGACTAGAAAAGCCACGACCAAGCCGCAGAACAAAGCAGAGGGAAAGAAGTCGAGCGGCTAGAGAACAAGCACGCGCGAACAGAAGAAAGAGACATCACGCGAACAGAGAAAAGTCCGCTGGGAGGCAAACAGGGCAAACAAGTCGCGACAACAGGCCGAGGCGACAAGAAAAGAGGAGCAGAAAATACGGAGGGCGCGACGAATAAGCACAGGTCGCAGCGAGAAGAAAGGAGAACTAAGAGATCGCGCACACAAAGGGCAACGACAAGGAAAGAAAGAAGTCGCGCGAACAGGGCGCAAGCAGGCGGAAGAAACAAGCCGCGAGGACAAGTCGCGAGAAGAAGAGGCAAGCCGCGCGGACAGGTCGCGCGGTCAGAGAGGGCGCACAGAATCAGGAGGAGAAAATCGAGTCCTCTGATACCATGTTAAAGTAGCGAACAAACGACTAAAAACAAGCCGGAATTTTGAATAATTGAAAGTTTTATTATCCAAAAAGATAACTATTACAAATGTATGACCTCCCTTTTATAGAATGGAGGAGAGAAGAGAGATTACAAATAAGCAATGCGAGACTAATAATTACAAGAACATGAAACTATACAAGCCGCATAAGCCGCACAAGCCGCGCGGTTAGACTAACCGCACATCCACAACAAAGAGGAAGACAGCCGACCAAGATCCTCAAGCCGCCAGACCGCCCAGACCGCCAGACAAACCGCCAGACAAACCGCCAGACAAACCGCCAGACCGCCCGGCCTCCAACCCGACTACCAAACTGCTGGGACAAGCTGCCAGACCTCCAGACCGCCCGGTCTCAGCCGACAGACCGCTCGGTCTCAACAATACCCAAGCTAAATTTAGAGCTATGACTCATGGAATATGTGAATGAATGTGGATTCAGTCCCTTATGTCCGAACTTAGGATCCAAAGCATGGGTCACATTCAATTTTATTGTGTTAAAAAGACGGCTATTAGCATTGCGCACAATCTTTTTCAGCATGCCCACACTAAACATGTTGAAGTCGACAGACATTTCATCAAGGAAAACATAACGAGGGGAGTTACGGGCACTCCATTTGTTATACGACATTTGGAAACATTTTGGCAAAGTTGGGTTTCACAGGTATCACAAGCCGAACTTGAAGAGAAGTGTTAGATTTCCAATTTATTTATTTTTTGTTTTTGGTTTTCGTTGTATTCTGTATTTTGTCACTTATATATATATACTAGCATCTTCGAGCAGGCTTCGCCCGTTCTCGATGCGTCGCTGCGGGTTTTGCCCGCCCCCCGGCGGGCTTCGCACGCAGTAGTTTTTTAAAATATAAACAATTTTAAAATTTATTAGAATTTTTTATTAAAATTTATTTGAATATTTATTAAATTAGATTTTTTAATAATTTAATTATTAATAATTAAATTTAAAATTTTAATTATTAAAAATGAAAAACCCTTTCGACGAACCCGTTTGTTTCGTCGAACGGGTCGTCGAACGGGTCAACCCGCTGGGTTCGACGTTCGTGATGCCGCCAGGGGTTGAGTGTGTCACCGTCGGCGGAGCCGGCGGCGGCCTGACTGGTGACCGCCGGCGGTGGCAGTTTGCCGGGGCCCGACGAACTCGCCGGTAGATGTCCGGCGGCGAGCAGGCATGGCCACCGCCGACGGTGACCCTGCCCGTGAGACCCAGATCTACCGGCGAGTTCGTCGGGCCCCGGCGAACTGCTACCGCCGGCGGTGGCCATGCCTGCTCGCTGCCGGACATCTACCGGCGAGTTCGACGGGCCCCGACGAACTCGCTGGTGGTCACCGATCAGGCCGCTGCCGGCTCCGGCGGCGGCGGCGTCGGGATTCGGGAATAGGCGCGGGCAGGCGGAAGCAAAAACTGGTTATCGGGATTTTGGTGAGATGAACAGTTGCAATTTTGGAGGAAATGCTATAAGCAGTTCTCTTCTTTTGTATCCAACGGCCCATATTTGCAGATACTTGATCGGACCGTTCTTGTTCATTTCTTGGTGTGATTTAAGATATGTCTATTGTTTTATATGATAAAGATAAATGCGTGATACTTGTTTTAATTCAATTGATTTTCTATTCTTGCAACCGTTATAAAAGAGCCAATTTTGATTGCGGACGGGAAACAAAAGACCTTACAATTAAGGCTCCATTTGGCGCGTTATTTTTTACTCCGGTGAGTTTGGGCAAAAACACCACCGCCATAGAATGCATGTTTGGCAAGACAATAGCTATGCCCTAAACCCTAAAAAAATAACTAAGTCTAAACATTAAAATGGATGAAATTCCTTAAGTGAGATTGAGTGTTCACAAACGACGACCGAGTTCACACGGCTGCCACCGCCTTGCCATACGGAGCCCAGGTTATGAAAGAACCAAATCTACTCTATCCGCTGCCTGCCCCAACTCATTGACTGACATTTGCCACAATTAATGTAGTGGGCATTACCCACATTATTCTTCCTGATAAATAAAGTCTCATGCGAGTCAACGCAAATAATATTGGTTGGTTCAGTAGGCAGAGCCGTTGATCAAATCCCAAATTAACTATTTATTAATTAATATATAGCAGCAATCCATCTCCATTAAGCTAAAGAATTTGAAGAAATTATCAAGCATGCATGTTTCCTGCGTACATAATTTAAACCGGAGAGTTCAACGGAGTTGCTGAATAAACACACAAGAGAGAAGAGGGCCCCCATCTCCTGGCTCGCTATAAAGCGCCGCCAACAACCAACCGCCACTTTTGCCGGCGACCCATCACCCTCGCCCTCTCCCAATAAATCCCCCGGGGATCTCCATCCAAATCGAAGCAGAGCTGTAGCCAGAGAGAGGAGAAGTGAGGATGGTGAACTTAGTGGAAGCACAGAAGCCTCTTCTCCACGGCCTCGTCAAGCTCGCCGGCCTCCGGCAGCTCACCGTCGAGATCGAGCCCGGCACGGTCATGACTTTCTGGGTCCCCAAAGACAAAATTCCCAAAAAGAAGAACGTCACCAAAGAGATTTTCCCGGTGGGAAAGACCAGCGACGTCGGCGGCGACAATAACGACGGCATGGTGAAGAGGAGGAAGAAGGAGAAACCGGCGGTGGTGCTCGTGCATGGCTTCGCCGCGGAGGGCATCGTCACGTGGCAGTTCCAGGTTATTATGGCGCCTCATATATATATGCATCGAAATCTTATGTATACAAATATGAATTAATCGAACTCTGAATCCAGGTGGGAGCTTTGACGAAGCATTACTCGGTCTACGTCCCGGACCTGCTGTTCTTCGGGGGGTCCACGACGGGGGTTGCGGGCAGGTTGCCGGAGTTTCAGGCGGAGTGCCTTGCTGCGGCGCTCGGGCGGCTTGGGGTGACGGTCTGCACGGTGGTGGGGTTCAGCTATGGCGGGATGGTGGCGTTCAAGATGGCGGAGGCTAGGCCGGACCTCGTGAAGGCGATAGTGGTGTCCGGGTCGGTGACCGCGATGACGGATTCGATAAGTGCGGAGACGATGGAGCGGCTTGGATTCTCGTCGTCGAAGGAGCTGCTGCTGCCGGAGACGGTGAAGGGGTTGAAAGCGCTTTTGAAGGTGGCGGCGTATAAGAAGTTGTGGTTCCCCGACTTCCTCCACCGGGACTACCTCAAGGTACGCAGTCTGGCGCCCGAACTTAAATAATTTTTTTTATACTCCTTACTAGGAGTTCAACTTGGATCGGTTCCATCAATAATCAAGAACATATTCATATTGCTTTGGTTCTACCATTTTAGAACAAGAACGGACCAATATATTAAAAAATCTAGAAGCATATCAGAACCAAAAAGTTTGGTTCGGTTCTACCTGACGGCAAAATTACGTCTAAAAATACTTATAAAATTTATTTAAATTTTTTTTTTTACAAAAATCATATTCTCGTATATGTTGTGCATGCTAAACAATAAATCTATAGAATATTGTTATAAATATAAATTTTTGTTGCATTATATATTGATAATCATATATGATTATCTTATTTTTTACTTAATATTAACGGAACATGTATAAGACATTCGTTTCTCAATTTGGTTCTCGGGTATCCAATCATAAGAATCGAGAACCGATCCGAAAGGTTGGTTCTTGCTTTTTACAGAACCATACCCTACCCGTGAACCATTATATCCGTCTTGAATTGATCGATTCGGTTTCAGATCGGTTCTCGATTCTCCGGTTTATTTTCCACACCCTGGCTCCCTAGGCACCTTTTAGTATAATAATATAATAATGTTTGAAGTTTAGATTAAAGTAGTCAGAATTGAAATTTTGGAATTGGGATTTTGGAAATAGAATTTAGAAAAATTGGAATTGGTCTCCGATTTCAATTCCGAAGCCCCAATTATGTCCCGTGCAAGGTGACAACATATATATATAATTAGATAGTCATACTTGAAATGTTTATTCATGAGTTAAATAGTTTTATTAATAATACTTTTAAATCAAATATAAAGACATTAAAACTTAGAATAACTTGGATTTGCAAAACATTATAGTGTTAATTTCTATATGATTTGAGTCAATGCTTGAGGAGCCTTTTTCAATATAGGTGCCAATTAATCAATTTTTATATGAAAGAATGCTCACCTCTATTATCATAAAACACTTGGGTTTCTTCTAAATGCGGCCCTACTTTCACTCATCAATGCTGTCTCCCTCCAATTTGTTGAGAGATGAGATTTATTGCAAGAAAAATGTGGCTACTTTCGCTCCAAGAGACGTCGCCGTCTACACAAATCTCGAATACAAGACTATTGAATTTAGAAGATGTGGAGATGTGAGCATCTTTCTGAGTTTTTAATGTGGGAAAGATTAGCTTGAAATTGTTGGAGACAATTGAGCGTCTGTGTGGGGGCGGAACGACAGTACGCTGCAACGGAGCTCCCACTGGCACCCCAAGTAGGGCCTTAGGCCGTGTTTGGTTCTCGTATAAAATGTCTCTCACACGACAAATGGAGAAGAGGGCTGCTGAGAAGGATGCCAAATCTAAACAAAGTTTACCCAACACTTTCCTCAGATAACTGAGAAATTAACTTTTTTTTTGTATTATCTATTACTGTTTGAATATTTGTAGTCAAGTAGTTCAGCAGCTGAAAGTATGGTGACTCTTAAGTGCTTATTTTTCTCTCACGCCTTTGTTTTTTTTTTTAATGTTTTTTTTATCTTTGTTTGTTTACTTAATTTATACTTATATCTATATGAATACATGTGCATTTAGCCACTCTCCACCTACTCTGTCACCATCTCACCTCTGTAAGATAGTAAAATGATAAAAAAAAAAAATTACAAAACAAAGTCCCAAAATTGTATTTATATGATATAATATCTTAGTTACTTTAATGATATTTTTGATAGTATTGGATGTATCATTAACTAAAATAATTTCCATTATTATATAGTATAGAGATAATAGTTTTTGTATTATATATTAAAGCGTTAGAAGAAGGTTTTTATCATTTTACAATTAAAACAAATTTAGGCCATTCAAACAGAATAAGGTTCCGTTTGGAGGGACGTATTTTCACCGTTCATGCGGTCGTAATCGCTTGACCGGTGAAAATACGTCCCTCAAACGGAGCCTAAGTTCTAATAAGAAAATTAAATAAAAAAAATAGAAAAATAAATTAAAGTTAGTAAGTTTTTTATGAAGTATGACTAAAAGTAATAGGCGTGGTTGCGCAGGCCATGTTCAACAATAGGAATGAGAGGGCGGAGCTGCTCGAGGCTCTAGTCATCAGCAACAAGCAGGATAACCATCCTCCTCCCTTGACTCAGGTATTTTTTTTTATGTATGTATATATATATGGTTATATAATGGACAAATATGGTTACATAATTACAGGTTGCACCCCTCTTAGTTTCGGAAATAATATTTATATTCCAATTTTGCCCTTAATAGTATTTAAGGGCTTCATATTAAAACTAGGAGTGGTTTGGTATTTTAAACACACACAAAATGAATTGATATACATAATCTTTTCAATAATTGATATATTAATAATACTAAACATTATAAAATGTATACTATATGTAGAAGAATTGGCAGTATTGTGCCGCTGTCACACTGAGTTTATTTTTCTTTTGTAAAACTATTGTGTTGACTTGCATATGAGAGGATATTTCTTCTTTGAAAGCTACTGATATATGCTTGTGATATTGCCAAATCTATTTTTTTTACAAAGAAACATTTTTTAGCCAAATATCTTCATCTTATAAATATCTCTATTTATTTTATTTCTGATATATATATTTATAGTTATTATCTCATATATATATATATATATATATATATATATATATATATATATATATATATATATACGATTGCCTGACACGAGGCTCCGCCCCTGGCCTCGCGCGACAGTACCCGACCGGCGACGGCGGGCTTTGCCCGTTACCGGCGGGCTTCGCCCGTCCGCAGCTGGCTCCACCCGACCCGCAACATATACATATAAGTACTCAAAATAACCGTAAAAAAATATAAATCAAGAATACAATTTTTATTTTGTAAAACAAATTATATTTTAACGTTAAAACATTGACCCTTCTCTTATCATTCCTAGCTAAAGACAATAGATTTAAGGTATCTAGTGTTTTTATTTTTTTTATTTTAATATTATAAAGTTGTGTAATTAACAAAAATGATATTGTCTTTATAATATACTAATATAAAGTTCTGTATAATTGTGTAATTATGAATACAACTATAAGAACAATATAGGAATATGTGCAGTGTTTCACCAAAGATTACTTTTCGTATAATAGTATACAAGTGACAGGCACGGGCCTTCGGCCCTGAGGGCATTCGGCCCTGAGGGCATTCGGCGGGGGTACGATAATCGGTGGGGTGCGACATTCGGCGGGGTGCGACATTCGCCGGGATGCGACATTCGCCGGTGGTGCGACATTTGTCGTGGGGACAACATTTGTCGTGGGCGGCGACATTTGTCATAAGCGATGACATTTGTAGTGAACGGCAACATTTATCGTGGGCAGTACCCGCCCCTATGACCTCGCGCGACAGCACCCGACCGACGATGGTGGGCTTTGCTCGCTCCCGGCGGGCTCCGCCCGCTCCGCAACATATACATATGAGTATTCAAAATGACCGTAAAAAAATATAAATCAAGAGTACAATTTTTTATTTTGTAAAACAATTTATATTTTAACGTTAAAACATTAATTTTTTTCTTGTCATTCCTATCTAGAGACAATAGGTTTAGGGTATCTAGTGTTTTTATTTTTTGTATTTTAATATTGTAAAGTGTGTAATTACCTAAAAGGATATTGTCTTTAGAATATACTAATATAAAGTTTGGTATAATTGTGTAATTATGAATACAACCATAAGGGCAATATAGGGACATCAGACAATGTTTCACCAAAGAGTAGTTTTCGTATGTTAGTAGAGATATATATAAATATATAGAAATAATTACCCAAACCTCCCCTGTAAACTAGCATAATTAGTGAGAGCACCCCTCTTATTTTCAAAATTACAAAAAACTCCCCTTAAGTTTTCATTTCATTACCAAAACCTCCCCTGGTCTTTTCATTTCATTGCATCCATGAAGAAAAATACCCCCCTGGACACTGTTCACCCAGGGGGGTGTTTTTGTGCATGGATGTTATGAAATTCAAACTTCAGGGGAGGTTTTTGTAATGAAATGAAAACTTTAGGGAAAGTTTTTGTAATTTCAAAAATAAGATGAGTGCTGTCAGTAATTTAGCAAAGTTAGAGGGGAGGTCCCGGTAAATGGCCCTAAATATATATTATAAATATCTGTGTTTTTAAATGCACATTTTGGCTTGACTTGGCTGTAGAATATACTTCTTCTATGGGGAGAAAATGACAACATCTTCAATTTGGAGCTTGCCAAGACCATGAAAGAGTAATCATCTCTCTCTCTCTCTCCTCTCTCTCCTCTCTCTCTCTCAACAGCAAATGTCCAGAGCTAATTTTAAAACTTAATATATTGTTTATTTATCTAAAAGGACTAATAAATATTGATTAAAGAAAGTTAATATATTAATTGAAGTAAACAAAATAATACGTCATATCAAGAGTTTATTGACCAATATATTTCCTCAGTTGTAGAAATAATAATAATAATAATACAACATTCAAGCCTTTATTTTACTATAATGGGGTCGGCTATATGGATCCTTTGTGGCCATTGTGCCCTCTCTTTTGTCATAATCTCAGTGATAATAATAATAATAATAATATATTATAGGTTGTCATTAGGGTTTGAAATTACTTGAGTTGCTTTATCTTGATTTCAAGCCAAGCTCAACTAAGATTGATAATAATTCTAGCCACAATTGTTGTTTAAATTACTAAAAAAAATGTTTTTTTTGTCAACTGGTACATATAGTATAGATAAAGATTGAATATTTATTTGTACCTGAAACTTCTGCATTGAATCCCAGTCAATTAGGAGACAAAGCCACACTGCAATCCATAAAGAAGGCAGGCCACCTTGTTCACCTGGAGCGGCCCTGCGTCTACAACCGCCGCCTCAAGGAATTCCTCGCACTCGTCAACCCCCAAGCCACCGACGAGTGATGGAACCTTCCCTGTCCGCTGTTTATACCATCTAATTATAAATATATGATGTTCCATTTAGGATATTATTATTATTATATAATTTGTTCTGTGATAACATGAGCAATTGAATAGCATTGTAGAATAAATATGCATGAATGTTAAATTTCCTCCCATTCCTATTGCATATAATTATCAAACCATCATAAGCATGATTGAACCAACCGCCAGGTCTAGTTCAGCTTTTGATCTGAACCCGGGTCTTCTCTTCCATAATTTCGTTTTTGGGAATGGCTGGAATAATTCATGGACACCAGGCGAATAATGCGGGTGTCGGGCTCATCGGAACGACCATTGTATTTCTTCCAGTGTTCTCCCCTTGGTTTCTGGTACCCAGACGATCACAAACACTAGACTGAAGATAGACACGAGCGCGTATACTGCAAATGTTCCTGTCACATAGCTCAATCGGAGATTCGTGTTAATGGCTATGATCTATGAATTATTTTTTCAATGGCAGCAGCCTGAATGTAAGGAGAGAGAGGGATCATAAAAAGCAAGGAAGCTGTCATTGTGGAGAAATTATTGCATTCAATGAACCCTAGTAAAAAAAAATACAATCATATGAAAAGTTTTCTTTTAAAAACAGCAGTTTTTTTTTTGAAAAATAAAATGTATAGAATGATTGTCCTTTTGAGGGTTTATATTGCTGCTGAAAAATTAAGGCTCCGTTTGGCACAATGTTTTTTTTTCTTTGGTGAGTTTGAACAAAAATGCTGCTATCATGGAATACATGTTTGGCGTGACAATAGTTATGACCACCACCATGAAAGTAGAACTAGTTTTGTGCATAAAATTGGATAAAGTTCCTTTGGTGAGGTCGGGCGGTCACGAACGACGGTACATAACCATCACATTTATGACCGCTGCCACCGTGCCAAACGGAGCCTAAGGTTCCGTTTGGGGGAACTTATTTGCACCTGTCAAAAGGTTACGAGGTCCGGTTCATGCGGTCATAATCGCTTGACCGGTGCAAATAAGTTCCCCCATGGTGGTGGCAGTCATGAACATGGAGGTTAAATTGTCATTCGTTAAATGCCCACCTAAGGATCTTCATCCACTTTTATGTTCAACCGGATGATATTTGTTAGGTGATCCTTAACGAATGACCGTTTAACCCATGTGTTTACGACTTCCACCACCGTGCCAAATGGAGCCTAAGTCGGTGACCTAATTTTTTCGAGTGGGCGCAATAATTTCTAGTCATTACGAGGATAAAAGCTGTTGGGTAGAGTGGGCAGACCTCCGGTGCTCCAGTTTAAAAGAAAGGTGGCCGTCATTGTGACGATAAATGCTGTCAACCAGTTGGCTAGTGTCGCCACACTTCCACCAAGGCCTTTTATGTTGACGGGAAGGATCTGCACCAACACAATTCTATTACGAAGTAATAAAAGGCCATTCAATATTAACGCTCTAGTCACAAAAAGAGAGAAGAATGAAGTTTGCAGGCAAAGCATTCTCCAATATTTTGAGGGTATTTAGGTTGTTTACTCTTTTTATTATAAATTAGATTCAGCTAGGTTGAGTGAAGATGAGGTAAACTTTTTCGCAATGCGGGGCGAACGAAGAGTACTACAGTGACATGAAGCCTGATCAACATGACGGTCATCATATATTTAGCGAGCTATTTGGCATGGAGACCGAGGGAGGATCGCTTTCAGCAACAATGAACTTCGGCTCGTTGACGTCTACAGAATCAACCTGGAATTCGAGGGGATGTTATGGATGAGGTGACGAATTCCAATTGAAAGTTGATATCTCTGTTAATAATAGTCCCACATTGTCAATCCACTCTGTTCTGATCTGTTTATATGGCAAGGCAACCCTCACCTGTAGAGCCGGCTTTTCAGGTTGAGTTAGGTCAAACCTAACATGGTATCAGAGGCAAGTTCCACCTAGTTTATGCCCGGTTCCGTCCGTTCCGCCTATGAGCTGTTTATATCCCGGTTCCGTCCGGTCAATCCATGCTATGGGAGAGGGCGGATGTTAATAATAGTCTCACATTGCCAATCCACTATGTTCTGATCTGTTTATATGGCAAGGCAACCCTCACCTGTAGAGCCGGTTTTTCCGGTTGAGTTAGGCCAAACCTAACAATCTCAATATTCTTTGGAGACCTCTTTATTCAAGCCACTATGAATTGACTTCCTGTGGTCAATTGATTCTTCAATTACACAGATTCCATCGGCCGGGCTAGTAAAGCAGGTGCCCTACCAACTAAATTCTGGAGTTCTAGAATGGATAGGTTGGCAGAAGAACAGTGACAAGATAAAGCTAGGCATTGTAATATGGGAAAAGAAGCAAAAAAAGTCAAACCCTGTTTCTTTTATGTGTCTATCTTTGGAGGTTTGCCGTCGGAGGTAGCGGAAAGAGGTGGAGATACAAGGGGGGTAAGTCTAGAATGGGGATGAAGAGGAGAAGAAGAATTAGAGGAAGAAGTAAGAGGAGACTTGAGAGAGAAGGAGAAGAGAGAGAGAGAGAGAAATTTGATTTAATTCTCATGACCCAAGGGTCCTTGTATATAGGACCCATGATGACATAAATGTAAATAATCTAAACAAAAGAGATGTGTAAATAACTCATAATTATGACTCCACTCATGCAACTCAACTCATACAACTGGACTCATACACCTAAAGACTCATAGTAATCTAATTGCTAGATAACTGATGTCATGAGACCCATAACAATTTTATACCTAATGATAACGAGAAACTTGTTTCATCATTACTAGAATTGTGCCCAAATGGCAGTGACAAAATACATTGTCAAATTCATGCATCTAGATGAGATGAGGGAGCAGAAAGTTTAACACACAGTGGATGGACTAAAACTGCGGATTGGAGATTGCATCAGCTCACACAGGATTTCTAATTTGATGGAAGAAAGAGCGTGCACACTGTAGGCCGAGGACTACTGTAGGAGAAATGATAGTCTTCATAAAACTTGGTGAGAACCGGAGTCTGTGAAGTGCCCTAAAAGTAAGATGTCGAGTGAAGCACCAAGATATGATATGACAACAAATAATAGCCCGCTGATAAAAGTTGAGTAAGAAATTTATAGAGAAAACTACTCGACAAGACAATCCTTCCACACAAACCTGCTGTCAACAAATGGTTCGAATATAATTAAGCTCTATATCATTCAAGTGAGTGCCTGCTTCATAAACATGCAGATTAAGCAACTTTAAGGGAGCGGTTCTTGCAATGGTATGAAGATTATGATGCACCCAAGGTCCGCGACTTGAAATCTGACTATTTTAACTTGCAATAATAATTTATTCTATATATCAAAATATATGATGAGCCATAGTGGTTAAAGCTTACAAAAAGGACACAAGCAAAACTGTATAAATGAAAGAGAGCTCGCAATCAAATAAATTCAAGTAAATGGAAACTTAAAACGTTTTAAAACTCGGAAACAACGATTACAAACAAATATTTCTCAAGTAGAAAATTAACACACAATTCAATATAAAAAAATGACTTCCAACTAGAGAGCTTACACAACTAGGTAGTAGAGAGCTTAGTGGGTTTCCAACACTCGTCAAGGAGCTGGATAGATAGTAGTAGTCGGATTGTTAAATATTTTGATTTGACACATTTTGATGTTTGGACCTCTCTTATATGCTTTGTGAATGGATTTCGCTATTTTGTTTCTTTCATTAATAATTACTCTTATTTTACTTGGATTTTCTTGTGAAAAAATGATGTGTATGATATATTTCGATTATTTTACTACTATGTGCAGACCAGGTTTAATTCTCAGATTAAAACTCTTATGAGTGATAATGAAGGTGAATTTACAGGTGGGGAACTCCAGTGATTTCTGGGTGATCATGACATTATTTTTCAAACATCATGCACCGGGACTCCTCAACAAAATAGAACAGCAAAACGGAAAAATCGTCACATTATTGAAACTACTCGTTATTTATTACAAGAAATGCATGTCCCTAAAGGACTATGTGATGAAGGAGTTCTCACATCTGTCTACCTAATTAATCAGACGACGTTTGATACTTTGGAGGGAAAGTATCCTCTAAAACTTCTATGTCCAAATCTCCCGTTATTCAATCTCCCTCCTAAAATTTTTGGATGTGTTTCCTTTGTGCATATTATGGGACCACAAGGACAAATTTGCTCATCAAAATATTCAATGTGTTAATGTTGTTAACCAAAAGGGGTATAAATGTTTATCACCTGTGTTGAATAGAAGGATTATCTAAAGATGTTACATTCTTTGAGCGCACTCCCTATTATTCAGAAGAAGAGAAAAATGTTACATATTAAGAGAAAATATGAAGATGAGATTTGCATGATGCCGCCACTCCCAACACTCGTAGATGTTCCATCTCCTAGTAGCTAGGATATTCCAATTGAAAGGGAAGTGTTTACAAATGATTAGCGTGTCTACAATAGAAAGCATAATCTTCAAGTCTACCAAAGGAAGCGTGTAAAAAGAACTGAACAAGAGAGTCATACTCCTGTTTCACCACCCACACCACTTTACCAGATCCAAACACTGAGAACACGCATGAAGATACATCTTTTGTATCTTCTCTCCAAATTCATAGTGATCATACCAGATACCTTATTGATAAATATGTTGGGTATCACTCATCTCTCCATCACTGAAATCTTGCATCAATTTTCTCTATTTCTATCCCTAACAAATTTTCAGATGCTAAGTAGAATCCTTACTGGAAGAAAGCTATGGAGGTGGAGATGCATGCTCTCCAACATCAAAATACTTTGGAAATTTTTTTTATTCCTCCTGAGCATCACACTATTGGATGTAAATGCATATATACTAGCAAATATCTTCAGAATGATATTCTTAATAGCTATAAAACAAGACTTGTTGCTAAAAGCTTTATCCAAAATGATGGGATTGATTTCCAAGAGACATTTGTCCATGTTGCTAAACTCAATTCCATTAGAATTTTGCTATCTATTGCTGCTCATAAGTCTTGCCTTTATATCAACTTAATGTGAAAAATGCATTTCTCTGCGATCAACTAGAAGAAATCTGCATGACTCCATAATATGACATGGAAGTTCCTAAAGAACACGGGTGTCATCTTAAAAAGGCTTTGTATAGCCTTAAAAAATCACATCAGTCTCAGTTTGAAAAGCTAAGTGTCAAACTCTCAAGTTTGAAATATTTATGTTGTACTTATGATCACTCAATATTCATCTATAGAAAGGAGCAATATACCACTATTCTTATTGTCTATGTAGATGATATCATTATCATCAAAACTGATGATCATAACATTACCCTTGTTAAAATAAAATTGGTCTCTACTTTTGAAATTAAAGATTTGGGCCTTAGACTTTCAAAGCATTGTGGGGAAGTTAATTTGAATGACTATCACCAGACTTGACATCTCATTTGTGGTTGGGTTAATTAGTCATTTTATGCACAATTCTAAAGTTCATCACTATTATACCGCTCTTCGGATTCTTAAGTATCTAAAAAACACCCTGAAACGGGTATTATTTATCAAAATCATGGTCAACTTAAAAATTCACGGCTACTGTGATGTTGATTGGGTTGGTTCCTCCGCTGATAAAAGATCTACAAGTGGATATTCTATCTTTGTGGGTGTTAATCTTGTTTCCTGGAGGAGTAAGAAGCAAAATGTTGTTGCTTGTTCTTCTTCTGAAGCAGAAGATTGAGCTATTGCTATTACAACATGTGAGTTGATTTGGGTTTGTAGAAATGCACGACAAAAGAGAGAAATAAAATAATTTTATTGATTTCTCAAAAATACTTCTCTTATAAATATATGTATTTGTACACTTATATAGGAAGAGAGAGAAAGAGGAAGGAGTAAAAATCTCAATCGAAGATGTGAGACTAAATCCTAAAGAGGAAGTGAACTCTAGATGAGTCTTATATTGAGCCTTTACACATATTTCCTTCAACACTCCCCCGCAAGCTGGAGCATATAGATTGTAAGCACTTAGCTTGGAAAAGAACTGGTAGTATAACGGGCACAGTAAGGCCTTGGTGAGAATATCAGTAACTTGCCCAGCAACATGAACATGTTTTAGTTCCAACTTCTTCAATTGAACATCTTCCCTAATGAAATGACAACCACTTCAATGTGTTTGGTCCATTCATGGAAAATAAGATTCGTGGCAATATATATAACAACTTGACTGTCGCAAAATAGAGTGGTCGGTGAGGAAAGTTTGACTCACAAATCACCTGGAGATTTTCAAGCTATGTAAGCTCAGATACAACAACTATCATTGAACGATACTCGACTTCAGTAGATGAGCAAGCAACCACAGACTTCTTATTACTGCGTCAGGTAATAAGGTGTCCTCCGAAGTAAGTACAGATTCTACTTGTGGGATGTCAATCATCCAGGGAGTCAGCATAGTCAGCTCAGAGTAGGCAATTATAGATAAAGAAGGAGACGGTTTGTATACAAGCCCTTGTCCAGGAACAGTCTTCAAATATCTGAGGATGCGCTCGACGGCCTGGATGTAAGAGATCCGTGGAGAATGGATGAATTACCTGACAACTCCAACAATAAATGAGATATCAGGTCTTGTAATTATAAGATAAATCAGCTTTCCTAAAAGGAGACAATAATACTCTGGGTTTGAAAGAAGTGGATCAGAGTCGGAGTCATGAGCGCAGAGCTTATGGTTAACATTCATAGGAGTATTAACAGACTTGCATCCAAAATAGTCAGCATCATGAATGAGGTCAAGACAGTATTTCCGTTAAGATAAGACGAGACCATCAGGACGTCTCATTACTTCAAGGCCAAGAAGTACCGAACATTTCCCAGATCTTTAGTTTGATAGACCAAGTTAAAATGTTACTTGATCATTTGTATTCATTTGGAGTCATCATCTGTAAACATAATATTATCAACATAAACTAAGAGAATCACTATGTCTGTTGGTCGATGACGAGTAAGAGGGAGAAGTCAACCGAGCTTCGAGTGAATCCGACATCACAGACAACCTTACTGAACTTGTCAAACTAAGCGCGAGGAGACTGTTTGAAACCATAAATAGATTTTTTGAGATGACAGACAAGAGGCTCCCTCAAGATCTCAAACCAGAGAGGTTGGTGCATGTAGACAGTTTCTTGCGAATCATCTTTGAGAAAGACATTTTTTATATCCAATTGATGTAATGACCAGTGACAATGAACATCGAGGGAGATCAAAACACTAACAATATTCAGTTTGGCGACCGGAGAGAAGATCTCGTCATAATCCATACCTTATTATTGAGTAAAACCACGAGCTATAAAACGAGACTTCAGACGTTGAATTGTCCCTTCCGAATCATGTTTGATGGCAAATACCCACTTACAACCCACGCAGGTTTGTCTAGGAGGAAGAGGAACAAGATCCCAAGTTTGGTTTTGCCCAAAGAGCAAATATTTCCTTGTTCATGGCCGCCCGCCACCCCGGATGTTGAAGAGCCCCCTGCACAGAGTTAGGGGTTAAAATATAGGATAAAGAAATTGTAAATTTCCTAAGTTCCGAAAAGAGGCGGTGTAAGGAAACATAATTTGTCATCGGGTGAGCAGTAGAGACGATTGTCGGATATGCAGGCCGTAAAATTCATCAGTAGAGGGCATCTCTCGTAAAGGAGCAGTTGAAGGAGTACGACAAATATACATACAAATCAGAGATGGTTTTGGTGGGATTGGCGTGAGAAGGAGAAGTGAAAGGTTAGAAGTAACAAGGACAGTAGGCCATAAAAGTAGAGGCGGAAGTGGAGGGTCATTGGGTTGAGAATGATGGGATTGGTTTTCTAAAAAGGTGAAATCAGCTGATGTAACAATCTTGGGATCATTGGGAGAGAAGCAGACATAACCCTTCTGAGTGCGAGAGTACCCAATGAATATATATTTTGTGGCACGTGAAGCAAGTTTGTTTGTGGACGGGCCAACACTATGAACATAACAAACACAGTCGAAAACACAAGGTTTGACTAAAAAGGGGAGTATGGAGGGAAAAAGAAGATTAAAGGGAGCCACAAAGTTGAAAATGGAGAAGGGCATGCGATTAATAAGATAACAGGCTCTAGAAATCGCGAAATTCCAATAAAATTTGGGAACATGCATTTGAAACATAAGAGAACGTGTGACCTCAAAAAGGTGACGATCATTACGTTTTGCAACACTATTTTGTTGGGGGGTATACTCACACGAGTTTTGATGGATGATCCCAAACTCAGTATATAAGTCTGTAAATGCGTGAGTTGTGTATTCACGGGCATTGTTGGTTTGAAGAGTTTTAATGCTAATAGAACTGGTTTTGAGTCTCAATAATAAAGGCACAAAATACACAAGTTAGTTCAAAGTGATCATGAAGGAGATACAGTCATGTCATACGAGAGTAATCATCAATAAAGATAATGAAGTAACGATAACCAAAAACACTTGTTGTTTTGTAGGGTCCCCAAATATCTGAATGAATTAGAACAAATGGAGTATCACTCCGAGTGCAATGAGCTGAAAAGGTAGAACGATGTTGTTTGTCGTAGATACAAGACTCGCATGTGAAGTCATTGAGGGACAAATCTAGGAGAGCTTATCGGAGAATGAGAATAGAAGCATGCCCAATACGCCAATGCCACTCAACAGAGCTAATATAGAAGAGAATCGTGGTGGGAGAGGGGTCCAGGATGTAGAGCTCATTCGACAGTTGCCCTTTACCAATAATATTCTGCATCTTTCGATCCTGCACGACAAAAGAGGTGGAAGAGAATGTTACATAACAAACAAGGTCTTGAGTGAGACGGCTAATAAAGGGGAGATTGAAAGAAGAGCCCGAAACATGAAGAACTGAGCAAAGAGTGATAGAGGGAGTAAGGTTGTTGGAACCGGGATTCTGCCCAACGAGGAGTTCAGACCCAAAGGGTGCAGCTAACACTTACTTCTCCTGAGGAAGAATGCTTGATTGAAGGTTTAGAACTAGGCACAGACCTTGGACAACAGCGCGGAGGTCCCACCTCACACCCGGAAGATCTTAGAACGCTTCCCCTCCCACACCAAAGCTGAAGCTGGGCACCTTGGAGAGCCTTTGAAGCCAATAAAAATTGACCAGAAGAGGAAAACGCCAAAAACTGGATCCTTCCAAAGGTACCCCTTAAGGTCTATTTATAGTTTTTCCTAGCGGGGCATGCCAATAGCGCAATCCTGCCTTTTAGTTTTACTAAGTGCACCCCAAATTGGTCTGCCAACAACCAAACTCCGTTGTTTGGAATGACTATCAGCAGACTAATAAATATAACATTGCACAGAGAATATTCATGAATGGCGATTGCCCTGATGGAACCGACACCCGCCAGCCTCGCCAGCCTCTGACTCGCCTCGCTCTCTATGAAGAGTACCTCTGTAAATGAGCCCCCGCCTGGATTGGCGAGTGCCTGATGAAACCAGCACTTGCCCTCCTCTTTGGAGTGGCGAGTGTCTGATGAAACCAACACTCGCCCACTTCTTTGGAGTGGCGAGTGCCTGATGAAACCGATACTCGCCCGCTTCTTCGGAGTGGCGAGTGCCTGATGAAACCGACACTCCCCAGCTTCTTCGGAGTGGCGAGTGCCTAATGAAACCGGCACTCGCCCGCTTCTTTGGCGAGTTCCTAAACACTCGCCTGCCTGGGGCGAGTGTGGTCCTACTTCCCGACTCGCCCCGCTGACTAGGTACTCGCCGCTTTAGGCGAGCGCAAGCCCGCCTCCCCAGCTTACCTCGAGCTGTGAAGTCGCTCTGGTTCGTCCACTCTACGAACACGGGGTTGTATACAATCCCCGCTCTTTACGAGATTGTCTTAAGCTCGGAAAGAAAAGTGCAAACCCCAGTGTTCGGAGAGTGTCTGCTGATCTGGACGGAATCTTTTGGTGGGCCCCTTTCTTACGCTATAAAACCTCCAAACATAGGGGTGAGGGGCCTCTTAACTTCTTCACTCTTCTCTGCCTCATATTACTATAGCTGCACAATGTCGCTTTCAAAAGAAGTCCAAGCTCACCTCGACGCCACGAGGGAGGAGAACAAGTCCTTCACCATTGAGTTTGCGCCTTGGCTTGCCCGGCGGGCCCCGAGCTCACCTTTTAAGCTAAAAAAAGCTAAGATGGTTAAGCGCAACCCGGGGGAGGGTGGATCCTCCCTTCTGAATCCGCCGCTTATTACTGAGCTCGCTCCACAGGTACGCGAGCCGGCTGTTTCGCCCGCTAATTATTAAGATGGATTGATGATGTCTTGGTTACTCGCAGGGAACACTCCCCGAGAAGGAAATTGTGGGTGGAGACCCGGCAAATGCCCAACCACACTCGCCTGAAGGAGGGGCTGGCATGGTGGCTATGGAAACTAACCTCCAAGTGGACCAAAGCGATCTTCCTCCCCCGCCTGGTGAGCCGTTTGCCGCCCTCTCACCCTGACCCTTCTTGGCTCTTGGTTCTCATCAATTGTTACTTCTCGTAGTCACCACCTTTGGGACTACAGGTCTGCACGTTCTACCATCGAAATCGCCGGTTCGCCCGGCCGCCCTCGCCGTCACCCCGGGCTCTGGCTTCCCGACCGAAGGAGCTTTTGACAACTCAACACCTGCCACCCATCAGATTGCCGATCAAGTGCCAGACCGCCCCGGATTGGGGAAATCTTTTACACTCACCTTCAACGAGTCCTTCCGAGGCCGGCCCAGCACCTCCCGCCAACGCCCCGACAAGGGGATTGTACCTTCACCAGGTTAACAGGAGTACTCGCTGCTCTCTTCACCCTAAGCTTGATTTTTGTTTGGCTAATAATCTCTCTCGCAGGCTACCGAGAGGCCTCATCCACCGAACTTGATGTGGGCGAGGAAAAATTCTCGCCTCCTTCCCTGAATAAGATCGTTGACTTCTTGGGCGACCCGACGGACGCTGTGGTGCTGAAGAGGAGAATGACTAAGTTATTCAGAAAGCACGACCTGATGCTATGCGAGATCTACAGTCAGGTCAAAAAGGATAGGGACGCCGCTGAGCAGCGGCTCTCAAATCTCGAGAGAGACTATGCTCAACTTCTCGGCGAGATGCGGCGAGGAGCTAACAGCAAGGTGACCTCCTCGGGGATGCATATCTCGCAGGTCGAGGATCAGCTGCTCCTGGTAGAACAGGAGCTTCGCGCCGTCCGCAAGTATCATTATCATCATGGGTCGTCGAATTCGGGAGTGCGAGGCCGGGGTAGATGGAAATGGCTCCAATAATGAGTCTACCAAGACTCGCAATCCCTACCCTTCCTCTCGGGTCATACTCTGATCGCCTATAATCTTTTAAATTTTGTAATATTTAAACAATGAACTTGCTCGAGTATTCACAATTAGGAGTTTGTGACCCTCACCCGATAAGGGTTTTATTTTATTCGCATTGTGCGTCGCCTCGTTTTTCACGCCTCTTTTTCTTTCTTGGGATCGTAATTGGAAAATTATTCTTGATTTGATGGCGAATGAGAGGGGAAGTGGGCCGATCCGGGAATCGAGGTGTGTGATGATGTTTTGCTATCCGCACACCTACTGCCGCGATTTCTTCCGGCCCATTCTATTTCCTATAAATAGTCCCTCTCTTTTCTCCTCACCTACCACATTTAACACCGCCCCTTCCCCCGCCGTCTTTGTCCCCGAGCACTCGCCTTCAAGTTCTCGCGCAAGCACTCGCACGATGGGCGGCAGTGGCGGTGATGCTGAGGGTAGATCAAAAAGCGCGTGGGCTTTCTCAGACTACACATTCCTTCACTGAAACCTTACCGAGAGCGAGTACCTCCCGGTCTCGCCAACTATATCTCGCCCGAGTTTTTCGCCCGCCTCCCGGGGGAGTTCGAGTCGATCAACGACCTCCCCGAAAAAATTACGCTCCCCATGTCGCATTTTGAGGCGGGGTAACGACTGCTGCTATGGCTGGAAGTATGCAGGTTCTCAGGTACCTGGGCGCGGTCATGGCCTAGCTCAACCCTAACTCTGTCGCCATGCTAGTGGCGTTCGCCTGCTTCTTGCGCGAGTAGCGGATCGAGTTCAGCCTCGCCGTCTTCCGCAAGCTCTTCGCTTTTCGGAATAATAAGGAAGGGACCGTGTTCTTCTCCAGCCAGCATGCCAAAGTTTGCGAGACGGCCAATAAGACCATAATTGGCTAAGGAGGTTCGTGTTCGTCAAAGGGGACTTCAACAACATCCCTTTTCGCCCATCCAACAGGATGAGGCGACCTACCTCCCCCCTACTGTGGGCGGTCACGAAGCCAACCTCTTCACCTTCTTCATTGGGAAAAACTTCGAGGTAGGCCACCTGAGGAAGAATGCTGACACACTCCTCCCCGTCCCTCCGGGCGCATGTATCCTCCTCTCGCACTTCCCTGTGCTTTTGTCCAACATTGAGACCATTGCAGGGGACTGAGACCTTCCCCTGCATCCACCATATACGAGCACCAAGGTAACTTCTACTGACCTCACTCGCATCGAGGCGTCTGTAGCGGCGTACAGAGACATCCCGGGCACCTCTTCCAAACCTGCTAGCAAGAAGCGGGTCGATTCCACGGGCCGCGACACATCCTCCTCCCAACGGTGCCCAAGAAGAAGAAGACTGGAGCTCCCGCCAAAGAGAAACAAGTCATGGGAACTCTACCGGAGAAGACCCCGACCCCGAGTAAAGCCACGGGCGAGGCCTCCGGCGGGACTGCTGGCGAGATAGCTGGTGCTTCTGGCGCGCCGAAAAAGGAGATCGGCGAGAAGCCAGTGCCTAAAGAGCACCAGAATTTTGGTTTCAGTGAGAAGCTGCAAGACGAAGCAGGCGAGCCCTTGCTGCTGTGGGACCGGAGAATCAACAGGGCGTCAATATCCGCCCTTCTCCCCTCCTGGCAGGAACAGGAAACTACTAGTGGCTTTGACGTGTATCATGCATCTTTGACGTGAATCCTAATGATATCTTGATGATGATTATGGAAAATAATGGAGAATTATTTTAATCTTGTGACATGCTATGTTGATCTGGTCTCCCAGTATTAAATGACGGCGACGAGTTGTGCATTAGACATTGGAGCGTGTTCCATCATCCATGGTTTAGAGGATAGATGCAGTTGTGCTCCCCTAAATACGCCCATTGTTGGAGGTGCCTAGGTCGACCAATTGTGAAATAAAAAATGCAGAGTCACAAATTTTTTGTTTCAAAGAATCCTTCGGTGAGGTTGAAAAGAAAAAACTATTACACTCAATTTCAAATATCAAGATTGTATAGGTTACCTCTGACATTATGACCCAAGGAATTGCGCCAATTCCAAGTGAGAATGAAATGACAAAAGCCTGAAGAAAAGTTAGAGAATAAAAATTGGAAACTAGGATTAAAGATAGAGATTAATACATACAGGAACATACCACAAGTCCAACCAATGCAAGCACACTCAACATAGAATGCAAGTGCGAGCCTCCTGGAGTAGAATCCTGCATTGAGATAAAACAAAAACATATGTGATGCAGGGGTAGGTTGACAAGGGGCGGACACTCAAAATGCAATCCTACATAAGATGTGATGTGCTGTAAATGCAAGAGGTGGTCCGCTTAAAAAATAGTAACAATAATTAGTAATATAAAAAAGATGCAAAAACACAGGTGTTTGCAAATATTGATTAAGGTAAAGTAAATGTCATTCAACAAACAACCAAGATGCAAATATTTTAAGAGTACATGGAAGAAGCCTTGCGAGTCACGCAACATCCAATACTCAAAGCAAATGAAATAAACATACACTGACATATAGTGTCAGATACATAACCATAGAGTATAACAACTCCAAACTACAACTTATACAAACAGGCGGCGGTGGGGTAAAGTGTATTGACGATCCAATGGCCGGAGGCACCCTGTGGGATTGCAAATTGCTGGGCAGTGGTAAGGGAGGGCTCGGGTGGGAGGGTTTTGAAGTGGGCATTGGGGTGATTTAGTAGAAGAAGGGCAATTGAGGGTAGGGTGTGTTCGGACCTCAACGGGAGGGTGGATCGGCAGTGGTTTAGATTAGAAGGGAGAGGCGGCCTTGGGGAATGAGAGGGGGAGATGGTTGAAGGCAGGGGAGGGGGTGGAGAGGATGGGAAGGGGAAAGACTCATGAGATCTGGCCGGCAGCAGGGCAGCAGGAGGTTCAGCGGAGGTGTTAGGGAGTTGGGAAGAAGGGGATCGATGAGAAATAAGGGGTTGCGGGAGAGGGGTACCTGGAGTTGCTCCAGACCAAGGGTGACCAGCGGTTTCAAAATGAAATCTAAAGACAATGATACCCCCATCCACTGTAACATGCATGTATAAATTCTCAAAACTGAAATAGGGCATCTTAATCGAATGACCCACAATGTCCAAGCCGATCATATGCTAAATATGACTCAAAATTTAAAAAATAATACATCAAACAGACTTGAAATCCCCGTACAGGCCCAACCGCGGACTCGGATCCCCCGAATGGGTAGTGGTTCACCGTCTACTACGGGAACAAACTCGTGTCAGTTGCTGATCTCCATCAACTCCCCCCCCCCCCCGGCTTGAAAGCACCCATCTCTGGTGAGTGGTGACGGCGTACTCTCGGTGTAACCTCGGGGTAAGTCTCTCGAGTTCCTATGAAGAAACGCAGGTGTCATCATAAAACGAGCGAACACAAAAACGGACAAGATATCGCTCATGGAATGGTGCGGGGTGATCCTCATGGCATGACTCTTCAGGCAGGGATAAATATGGAATGGTGGGGACTAAAGGAGGCTGCGGCTCAGGTGTGGGTGTGGAGAAAGGGTCCACATACATGCGCTCCTCGTAGTAAGAAGTCAGATCTTCTACGCTGAATACTTGGCTAATGGCCATATTTTGAGGAATGTTAATTTCATAAACATTTGTACCGATCTGTCGCACGACTGTATATGAGACCATTCAGTGAGCGCTTAATTTCTTTATTGGTCCTTGTAGGACCCTCTCAGACCGTATGTGAAACATCACTTGCTCTCCAACCTCACAAATTTGTTTCCTCCTATGCTGATCTACTCGATCTTTATAATAATCATTACTTTATGCAATTTTCTTACGAACCGACTCATGAAGTGCATGCACATGCTGAATAAAGGACTCTACAGACTCACTAGACCGGGACTCAAGAGGGACATAAATCAAGTCAATAGGCTACCTAGGTTCATAACTTAATATGATATGAAATGAACTCACACTTGTGATCTTATTGACTGAACTGTTGTACACAAACTCAGTTATGGGTAGGACGAAATCCAAAGTGGATGGACTATCTAAAACAAGACAACGCAGAAGGGTCCATAAACTAATGTTCACAACCTCAGTTTTCATCTGTCTGTGAGTGATAGGCGATAGAAAACTTCAAAGTTGTACCAGTCTTCTTCTACAATGCCTTCCTACTGGAGATTCAGATATTTTTGTTATGTTATGTTATTTTTATATTTTGTCTATTTTACCCTTTGTACTCTTTTCCTACTCCTATATATAAAGGAGTAGTGTTGAATAATAATTTCAATTTTCCCTTTCAACATGATATCAGAGCCCTAGGGCGTCTTCTAGTACGCCCCCCCCCCCCCCCCCCCCCCCCCCCGCTTACGATCCTGCTTCAGCTCGCGATACCGCCTCCGCTCCGCTTCCCGTGCGCCGATCCCGCTCGCCGATCCCGTCGGCGCTAGCCTCTTCTCCTTTGTCCTCTATTCCAGAGGGCTTTTCCAGACTCTCCCGCGGCTTTCTTTCTCTCGGCAGCCCACCCCTCTTCCGTTCTAGCAGTTCCTTCTTAGATGGTTTCGTCTACAACAATAGTTCTCTTCCCCTTCTCCAGAGGGCTTCGCCTCCAGCAACAGTCCTCCGGGGGGAAGGAGGGACTTCTCCTTCCCGCGGGAGGTTCTTTCCCGTGCTCTAGGGGCATCGGTGCCATGGGCTCTTGATTTCCCCTTTCTGGCGTTCCCTTTTTGGTTCCTTCATTAAATATTGGAGTTATAGTTCCTTTCCCTCTTTTTATGAGGGCGACTCTTATCTTGTGATACCCTTTATGGTCTCGTGTGCCTTCACCTCGATTTTTATTCGAGTTCCTTTTTTCCCAATGTTTTTGAGTGCTACTTACAACAAGTTTCATGGCTCCCTTCTCCCTGTAGCAGCCTTGCACCTCGTGGTGACTGATCCCAACATGGATCATCTTTGTCCATATCTGCTCGCTTGTCTGGTGATATGGAGGACACCTCTATTCCTCGTATTTTGGATTCAGACGTTGTTAAAGGAATCCCGCCTTTTCGTCCCTCGATGCATGGTCCACCGGCTGAGCAATCCAGTTCATCAGCCTCTTTCAATGCCCACCAAGGCCCTTCATGTGCTCATTCTGCATCCACACTTCTGTGCTTACAGTGGATCATTGACCTTGGAGCTATTGACCACATGACTGGGTTAGCCACAGGTTTCGTGTCCTGCACTCTCTTGTCTGGCCGACACAAAGTAAGCATTGCTGATGGATCTCTCTCCAACATTACTGGGAAGGAATCTATTCCTTGCTCCTCTCTTTCTCTCTCCTTTGTTCTTCATGATCCTGCATTCACTCGAAATATTTTATCTATTAGACATTTGACTAACTCTATAAACTACTCAGTAATTTTTTCCTACTTGTGTTTTTCAGGACCTGAAGATGGGGACAGTGATTGGCTCTGGTAGCTTGTGCAATGAGCAATATGTGTTCGACCCTTCCACCTCATCGTGCTCCAGTCTTGTCCAATGTTGAAAGGCTCATCATGTTGATCGACTCTCTGAAAAATAGATGTCTGGCACTGTCGTCTTGGCCATCCCCCCATCTCTATTATGAAGTTTTTGCTTCCTCCTATATCTACTACTCGGTTTAATGGTTTTTATTGTGATGTCTGTGAACTTGGTAAACATCATCGTAGTTCTCTTCCTATTATGTCTCTGCGTACCTCTGTTCCCTTTGCCCTTATTCATACTGATGCTTGGGGTCCTATTCCTATTGCGTCTATTTTTGGTTGCTCCTGGTTTGTTTTCATTATTGATTGTTCCTCTCGTTGTACTTGGGTCTTTTTGATGAAGCATAAAAGTGACGTGTTTTCTCTTTTTCAATGGTTTCATAAGATTGCTACTCAGTTTAGTGCTACCATTAAGGTATTGCGTATGCATATTGACCGTGAGTATATTACTCCCGTTTCGAGAAATACTTGAGTGATCTTGGTATCACACATCAGACTTCATGTGCTTACACTCCAGCTCAAAATGGGGTTGCAGAGCGCAAGAATTTACACCTCCTCGAGGTTGTCATATGTCTCCTTTCCTGAATGAATCTCCCAAAATATTATTGGGGTGATGCATTCCTCACTGTTGTCTACCTCATCAATCGCATGTCTACTACTGTTCTGGTGTTTTAGACTCCTCTAGCCACACTCGGGGTTCATCCTACTTTTCTCTCGCCTCGCATTCTGGGTGTGTGCGTTTTGTGCACATCCATCCCAAAACCAAAATTGACTCCTGCGCTCCGCGGTGTGTCTTTATTAGCTACTCACCTACCCAAAAAGGCTATAAGTGCTTTCATCCCATCAACAAGCGGACATTTGTCATTATGGATGTTACATTTTGGGAATCAGAACCTTACTATGGGGCCTCTCTTCAGGGGAGACGAGTACTAGGGAAGTGAGTTCACCTGCTTGTGTTCCCTTGCCTATTCCCTCTACTTCCTTGCCTCCTTCATGGCAGGTTTGCTCTCTTATCCCTAGTGATTTGGTGATGTCTCTTCCTCCTATGCCTCTGTCATTGCAGGTTTACTCTCCCTGATGACGCGGCACGAACACACGGGCATTACCCACTCTACCTGGTGTTGGGTTTTCTATACATGAGTGGAACATCACATCCCATGTGCGCAGCAGAATAAATATACAAAACAACCCAAAAGAGTAAAAGATCTTACGATATCCATGGATCAAGAAATAAGAATTAACAACAAGTGCATTGTACCTGAAGGAGATTGAGTCTTCACTCAACCAAGATGCTCTTAAAATCCAGCTAAGAAAGCTTTGTCCAACAGTGGGCCGCTAAGTCCACACAGAAATATATCTGTGACTCTACAGGTAACCACACGAGTGGAAGAGAACCCCAAGATCTTGTCCCACAAGAACTGGGTCGGAGAAGGAGTGTTCTCTGCGTCTTCACGAATTGTTAGATTCGTTTCCAGGAGAGGCAGCAACAAGAAGAAATCACGACAGTTACTATGGTTTGGTTCAAGTGACGGCTTCAAAAACACACACAGAACTCGCATCAAGGAAAACCCTTTTCCAAGTCTATTTATACCCAAGGATATCAAACAGACAATAGCCCTCGTAAAAATTTGTCAAAACTCAACTTGTGTCAATATGAGTCGACTTGCATTCGACGCGCGTCGATAAGAACTCTACGCAACGTCGACAAGCAGTCGACGGCACTCGACACAATCTGTGTCGACACGCAGTCGACGCGCATGTGTCGAATAGAACTCGACGCAACGCCGATATTTATTTGACGTAATGTCGACAATAATGCGTTTCGACTTCGAGTCCAACTGCGTTGATAAGAAATCGACATGCGTCGACATGCACTCGACGCAACATGCCGATTTTCTCTATGTCATAGCATTTGTTCTCTACTCATATCCCATATGAGTGAGGCCAACACAATCCTTCCTCTAACTTCTTCAAACACTCCTATGTGCGACCCTATAGGCTCAAATCGCATTGGCAGTGAGACTAACTGTTTGACTACTTTCAGATCACAATAGAAGCACCAACACCTGGGCCAATATTTGATCCATCTTCTGATACTGACAGAGGTAATTATATTTCCGCTCAACATCCTCTTTCCCATTTTGTGACCTATGACTCTTTATCTCCTTCACATAGAGCATTTATCACCTCCTTGTCTTTCATATATATTCTTCGTTCTTAGCAGGAAGCTCTTGAGCACAGTAAATGGAAGGCATCTATGTTGGAGGAAATGGTGGCTCTTGATAAAAATCATATTTGGGATCTTGTCCACCTACCTAAAGGGAAAACCATTATGGGTTGTAAATGGGTCTTCTCTGTAAAGCAGAACTCCTAAGGGTTAGTTGAACGGTACAAAACTAGGTTGGTTGTTAGAAGATACAGTCAAACAACTAGCATCGACTATCATGAGACATTTGCTCTGGTTGCTAAAATGAATTCAATCCGGATGCTGCTTTCCTGTGTCATGTGAAAAGGGTGGAGTTTTAGCCAGTTGGACGTGAAGAATGCATTTCTTCACGGCGATCTTGAGGAGGAAGTCTACATGTCCCTGCCTCCTAGTGTTCTTCCAAAAGGTTCGGCAGGAAAAGTTTGCAGACTGCAGAAGGCGTTATATGGATTGAAGCAGTCGCCTCGAGCTTGGTTCGGGAGATTCCACCGAGAAATGATGTCCTTCGGGTACAGGCAGAGCAACGCGAATCATACCTTGTTCGTGAAACACCGACATGGCAAGGTGACTGCCCTTATTGTCTATGTTGACGATATAGTGATAATTGGTGATGACACAGAGGAGATTGAGAACCTAAAATCTAGGCTTGTAAAGGAGTTTGAAGTGAAGGAACTTGGGACTCTCAAATATTTTCTTGGCACCGAGGTGCCCAGATTCAGACATGAGATCTTTATATCTCAAAGGAAGTACATTCTGGATCTATTGGAAACAACTGGAATGATTGGGTGTAGACCCGCAGACACCCCAATTAAACTCAATCACAAGTTTGGTAGAGATGGTGGAGAAATGGTTGATGACATACCAGGTTTCTAATGATTGGTTGAGAAACTTATCTATCTCTCTCATACTCGTCCGAACATATCTTATGTTGTGGGTCTTCTCAGCCGATACATGCACTCACCGAGATCACATCATCTTGATGTTGCATACCGAGTCCTGAGGCATCTCAAATTCTCTCCAGGCAAATGCATACTATTTACACCCAGCAAGGCATTAACGATATAAATTTACATAGAAGCATATTGAGCAAATTCTATTGATGATTGACGATCTACATCTGGATATTACTCCATTGTTGGGGGTAATCTGGTGACCTGGAGAAGCAAAAAATAATATGTCGTAGCCACATCCAATGCTGAGGCGGAGTTCTGGGCAATGACGCTTGGGATATGCGAAGGGATATGGATTCAGTCGATTATGATGGATTTGGGTGTGGAAGGCGGTGGTCCAATCGGGATCTATTGTGATAGTAAAACCGCTATTAGTATTGCCCACAACCCAATCCAACATGACCGTACTAAACACGTGGAGATCGACATGCACTTTATTAAGGAGAAGATAGTAAAGGGAATGATGTGTATCCCCTTTGTCTCATCAAACCAACAACTTATAGATGTGTTTACTAAGGGACTGAGTCCGGGCTCTTTTGACAAGATATTGGGCAAGTTGGGCATGACCGACATTACACGCACAACTTGAGGGGGAGTGTTGGAGATTCCGCATTTTTGTCATGTTACGTTATTTTTATATTTTGTCTATCTTACCCTCTGTACTCTTTTTCTACTCCTATATATAAAGGAGTAGTGTTGAATAATAATTTCAATTTTCCCTCTCAACACTTCCAAAAGTAACTCATGAAACGAAGAACGTCACGGTTGGAGACAATGAATATGGGTAACCTGTGATACTTGAATACCTCTCTAAAGAATAGCGCGGCCACATGAGATGCATAAACGACTTTACGACAAGGAAAAAAGTATGTCATTTTATAGAAATAGTCCCACCACAACAAAGATCAAATCAAATTTCCTCAGAGTGCAAAGGAGTCTGAGTACAAAATTCAAGCTAATAATGGTCCAGGGGCTCTGCGAAACGGGCATCAGAGTGTATAATCCTGTGGGCTGACGAGACCCCTTCGCGGTCTGGCAAACTCGACAATGCCTAACAGCTCGAGTAACGTCCTTCAGTCTAGGCTAGTGGAAGTGATCCTCAACTAACGCAATCTTCTAATCTCAACCAAAGTGTCCTGCTGCTCCGCCTGCGTGCAACTCCCGGATGATGAAATCTCGAAGGGATGTCAAAGGAACACAAAGACGAGAGCCCAAAAATAAGTACCCGTCAGAGATCGTATAACCCTCACGTAGGTCAGGAGGGTCCCTCGATAGTGCGATATAGATGTCACCAAAATCTGGGCACTCTAGTTAGTCGTAAACTAGACGCTTGAAGCCCTCAACTTGTGTGCTCATGGTGTGGGGAATGCTGACTCGACGACTCAGGGCGTCAGTCGTCTTGTTCTCGACACATGCTTAATGTTTGAGAACATAATGATAATCCTGCATATTCCATCCATTTCCCGTAGGGTGGCCCAATTTCTTCTGCGAGTCGAGATTCCACGGGGTCTGATGATTAGAATATAGAACAAACTCCTTATGCAGGAGATAATGATGCCAGTAGCGAGGTGCATATACGATGGTATAGAACTCTCAATCATAATATGAGTACTTTTGTCGGGCATCGTTTAGTTTCTCACTTACGTAAGCAACTGGATAACCTTCCTTACTAAGTACCCCACCGATTCTAACTTCTAACGCATCACGGGGCAATTCGAAGGCCTTGAAGAAATCTGGTAAGCGTAGTACATGAGGGGATAACAATCTCCTCCTTAATTTTCCCGAAGGCCCGAGTGGCGCCTTCGTTCACACAAAATCCCCCTTATGTAGGGAGCTCGTAAAGGGGTTCATAATAGATCTGAAGCCTCGAACAAACCTCCTATAGAAGGTGGCAAGACCATGAAAACTATTGGTCTCATGAATCGTCGAAATGGGCCACTCACGAATGGATTTGACCTTGTCAAAATCAACTGAGATACCAAAAGCAGAGACTATATATCCATAGTAGACAGACAAAGACAAGAACGAACGCTTCATCAAATTAATGCAAAATTGTTCCTTCCGCAGGAGCTCAAATATGAAGCGAATGTGGTGCAAGTGATCGATGCAGCCCTGATTGTATATCAATATATCATCAAAATACACTACCATAAATTGCCTCTATCGGGTCGCAGGATCTAAGTCATCACTCTCATAAAAGTGTTGGGTGCGTCCGACAATCCCAATAACATAACTAGCCACTCATATAAGCCGTACTTCGTCTAGAATGTTGTCTTCAACTCATCCCCCTCTCTAACTCTAATATGATGATACCCACTACAAAGGTCGCTCTTCGAAAAAGATCTGGGCACCGGCCATCAAGTTCAGGGGTCGTCGAGGCGGTGAATGGGGAAATGATACTTCATGTTGATTTTATTAATGACACGACTATCAATGCACACACGCCAACTCCGTCCTTCTTCGGAGTAAGAAGGGACAGAATTGCGCAGGGGCGCAGGGGCTCTTGTATGAAATTCTTTCAAAGAAGATCATTAACTTGCCGCTTCAGCTCTGCATGCTCAATCGAATTCATGTGATAATTGGGAAAATTGAGCAAAGAGACCCATGGGACCAGATCGATTGCATGTTAGATGTCCGGGAAACTCATCAGGGAGTGCCTCAGGCATAATATCTACATAGTCATCCAACAACTTGCGGACATTCAGATTCAGTAATTGTTGTGTTTGTAAAGGCCTCAAAAATCATCGTGGCTGCCACTACAAACATAATTCCTGCATCTAAGCTCTCTCTCTCTCATGAAATTACCGTTCCTTAACATATGAAGAGGTTTCGATGACCCTACACTAGTGGACGACTCGGCCTTGCCCTTGAGAGAATCCCTGGGTTGGGTCGGAGTAATGGTAATCATCCAACCTTTATTGAAAAATACATACGTGTTGGATCGGCCATAACATGTGATATCGCGGTCATATAACCAAGGCCGACCATGTAAAATGTGAGCTACGTCCATAGGGATAACGTCGCACCAGACCTTATCCTCAGTGGACGCTAAGGGAATCGGCACCAGGCATCGTAAAACATGGATGGTGTATTTATCGACCCATAAGACACAATAAGGATGTGGGTGTGATTATGTTACGGGCGGACTTCCATAACAGTGATAACTTGTCGGAATGGTGGTCGGGGGTGGAGATGACGATGGCGGACTTCCATAACAGTGGTAACTTGTCGGAATGGTGGTCGGGGGTGGAGATGACGATGGCGGAGATACCGTGGAGCCGGAACCGCGGCTGCCTAGGAGGGGTTGCTCGTTAGAGGAGAGAGCCACCAAGATCTCACATTCAAAGATGGGAACTAGAATTCTTTCTTCCTTCCTTCCTACAACACATTCAATGCCTTTATATAGGCTACAACATATAAGAAGACAAAATACTAATGATGACACCTAATACTAGACTCGGGGCTCGAGGCTCTTACATAATGACACCATCATAACTCATAGCTCATAACACATAACTCATAACTCATAACAAACTCATAACTCATAACAGATTCAGCTGTGAGTTGCATCCTCTCTAAGCCCATCTTGGGGACTATATTCACGCAGCTACCACCATCAATATCGAGCTTTCAAGGAACTCATGCACTCGGGAAATACGTGAAAATCCTCCTCAGCACAGGGTGTGCAGAAGGCGTCAGAGAACTCCTAACTCTAGCGACCTCTCATCGCCGCTCTCCCACCCCTCCTCTACTACGACCATAATCTCCTCGGCGGTGGCGTCCCTAGCCTCGGTGTTCGATTAGCCATCAGTAAATTCTTTATAGGGCATTGCGACGCGAAGTGCCCTCGACCATAGCAACGATAACATTGGACACACCTAGGTTTGGGACCACCATGGACAATGGCCTTCCCTGTCGCATTTGTGGTAACACGAGGGGGTGGAGCAGTGATCGTGACTGGAGTGGATCTCCTAGTCGTGGAGGTATCAGGTCAAGAGGTGACCTTCCTCGGGCCCGCAAAGCGCAAATACTACTCATGTTTGAGCGCAAACTAAAAATCTTGTTCGACCGTCTCGATCCTATGGGGAATCAACTCCCTTTGGATATTAACTCTGAGCCCGGTCTGAAAATGGGATGCAGTGGCAATGGGCTCCTCTGATATATCACTCTGCACCACTAACTCATCAAAGCGTGACATGTACTTGGCAACGAAAAGGGTGCCCTGCCAGAATGCATAAAGTTGATCTAAGAGCTGATCACAATATGACGCGGTGAGGTATTTATCTTTCAGTCGTTGTTTCATTTCATCATCGGGTTATGGGGTAAATATTCATCCCGCTCAAGTGACCACTTCAAACTTGACCAGTAAATCTTCGTCTGTCCTATCAACTTCATCTTGGCGAACCGTATACGTATCCCGTCACTCATCTCATACCAGTCAAAATAGTGACTCATGTCTATAAACCAATCACTAAATGTCTTCGGGTCCAGGTGACCGTCGAAGGATGGTGCGCCAATGCGGATGTATCAGGTGATGTCATCCTCGTCTGGATTCATTCCGCGGCGTAGCTCACGGTAGTCATCATACTGATCATCATAATAATAATCGTATCGTGTGGGTGGGGCTCAATCCCTACAAATAGGTGGAGGTGGGGGACAAGGTGCGTTAGGGCAATGATTCCTACTCGAGTCCTACCGATACTCGTAACCACGATGAAGATTTCCTCTCGTAGTACGAGGATCTCGGCGAGGTAAATCTTTACTGTGTCTCTCAGGAGGAGGTGCAGCATCTCGGGGATCCTCGAGAGGCTCATCGTCAGGATGAAGTGTCGCTCGACCTCTATGGATCTCTAACTGATCGACCCTACGGCTAACCCTAGCGATGTGCCCCCCTAAGGATGTCGAACTGGGCCCAGATCCGATCAAATTGAGAGAGAACAAGTTTTTTAAATTTAGCGGAAGTCATGTCCAATTACGAACTGGCGGCCCTATCATCGGTGAGATTAGGGTTTGGCATAGATGAACGATAAAACGTGGCCCAACCTTGGGCTCTGATACCAATTTGATGGAGGGGTAGGTCGACAAGTGGTGGACACTCTAAATGTAATCCGACATGTGATGTGATGTGGTGTAAATGCAAGATGTAGTCTGCTTAAAAAAATAGCAACAGTAATTCGTAATATAAAAAAGTTGCAGAGGCACAGGCGTTCGCAAATATTGATTAAGGGAAAGCAAATGTAATTCAACAAACCACCAAAGCGCAAGTATTTTGAGTGTGTGCGGAAGAAGCCCTGCGAGTCTCACAACATTCAATACTCAAAGCAAATGAAATAAACATACACTAAAATATAGTGCCAAGTAAATAACGATGGAGAAAATACAACTTACACAAGTATACGGTGGTAGGGAAGATTGTGTTGACGATCCAATGGTTGGAGGATCCGGCTGGGATTGCAGATTGTTGGTCAATGGTAAGGGAGGGCTCGGGTAGGGGGATAGAGACTGGTACGAGTCGGTTAAGGGTAAGGGGGGCTGAGGGAAGGTTTGGGATGTAGTTTTGCTCGGGTAGGAGAGTGGGGAGGCGATTTTGAAGGGGGCTTTGGGGTGATTTAGTAATAGGAGGGAAATTAGGGGTAGGGCGGGTTCAGACCTGGACGGGAGAGTGAATTGGCGGTGGTTTAGAGGAAAGGAGATGGAGGCGGCCATGGGGAATGGGAGGGGGAGATGGTTGAAGGCAGGGGAGGGCGGGGAGGATGGGAAGGGGGAAGGCTCACGAGATCTGGGCAGCGGCAGGGAAGCGGGGGGTTCAGCGGCAGTGTTGGGGAGTTGGGAAGGAGATCAACGTGAAATCGGGGGCTGCGGGAGAGGGGTATTGGAGTTGCTCCAGAAGAACTGTGTGGCGTCGCACCAAGGGTGACCACGGTTTCAAAATGAAATTCAAAACCGACGATACACCCACCCACCGTAGAATAAATACTCAAAACCGAAATAGGGCATCCCAATCGTATGACCCACAACGTCCAAGTCGATCGGGCGCTAAATATGACCCAAGATATATAAAATAATACATCAAACAGACTCAAAAATTGAAACGACCGTCCGGGCACAACCATGGACTTGGATCGCCCTGACCGTGACGGGTAGCAGTTCACAGCCTCCTGCGGGAATAGACTCATGTCGGTCGCTGATCTCCATCAATATGTTAGCAAATTATTTAACCCTGAAATAAAATTGCCACATGGATAATATATGCATTTAATCTACAGTTGATTTCCGATTTTTAAGTAATAATTATATAAAAATACTGTAACAAGAATCCCTGGCATATATTCTGTAAAACAGATGAGAGAGAACCTTTAAAAAGAACGAAGCTGAAACAAGGATAAGACTAGCTGACATCCCAGAAGTGGAGATCTGTATGCAGAAAAAATGTTAAATCTCAGATCAGAATAAAGAAAGGTCTGCCAAAAGTATAGAACAACAAAATCATACTCACTATGAGAAAAATTCTACGACCAGCTTTATCCAGCAACCATGTGTTAACTCCAGTAGCAATAACCTGAATTTTTTTTAAGGTTTTGTATAAGGATCAGGCAAATGACTTGAAATATTTTCAGTCGATTTGTCACCTGAATAGCCCCAAGCCCACATGTAACTATATTACTTGATGAAATCCCTGTTTCAAAAATAAAATGAGTTACAAACTTAAATGTCTGTTCAGTAGAAATCCCTAAAGAAATGTATAATGATTATTCTTCTTTCATTCAGAGAAATTAGTCCTATTTATACAGAGCAGTATAAGAGCAGAAAAGGTAATGATATTAATACTAATTACAAGATGGTCATCATGTTCTCTGGGATAGATAACACTCATAACAGAGGTGGTGTCACGGGCACTGTTGTAGGACACATTCATAGCTGGAAACAGTATGACGGCGATCACCGGATGCCGTAATTTATTTTTTATTTTGTGCATTTATTGTATTTTGTGCATTTTCATTATTTTTACTTGGCTCACATTAGGTCACCTTTAATGTGTCCCAGGTTCGTCTGGATTTGACATCACGACTTGTATAGATTTCTCTATTTATACCCTAGCCCACTTGTGGCAAAGGCGTGAAGGAATTAATCAAATCAATTAGTTAGTTTGAGTTTTAGGTTTCCAATAGCGCATATCCTCACTTTACAAATACCCTCTAACCTCGATTTGGTACCGCTCTCGCGACCCGCACCAAAACAGTGCTTTACCCCTAAATGTCCAATCACCTGCTGCACCTGAACGTATTTCGGGGAGAACAAGCTAGCTCTGGGTTCGAGTGGCATTTCACCCCTAACGACAACTCATCTGCTGATTCTTCAACATTAGTCGGTTTAGACCTACACTTAGTTTCACCCAAGTTTCATCCTAGTCATGGATAGATCACCCAAATTCGGGTCCATAAGTAGTGACAATCTCCCTATGAAAAATCGCTTTTGCTACGGCTACAGTGGATTCCCTTAACCAAGCCACTGTTTATGAGTCGCCGGCTCATTCTTCAACAGGCACGCGGTCAGAGATCACATCTCCTCCCATTGCTTGGGAGCTCATGATTTCATGTTCTATTTCACTCCCCGATGGGGGTTCTTTTCACCTTTCCCCGAACCTAAGTTTTGATAACCACAGCTTCACAACCATGGAAGCCAAACCAAGGAGCAACGACGATAACCCCAAACTCATCAAGCACAATAGAAGCCCACAACTTTCGAGGCGATCAAAAAACCACATTGAACCATGTCTCAAGACATCATCAGGGAAAAGAACATGGGCAACATCTAAATACAATGTACACCACACACATACAAACGCGTTTCACTCTTTAAAATGGTCTTTTTGGGTGTTTGGTGTCGACGTCCAGATAGACAGGAATTGAAAACCAAATCTTAATGGCAAACTCTCATAGGATGGGACATACCTAGAAAAGAGGCTATAAGTTGATTTGGAAATCAAATTTAGCCAAAAGTGGATTATCTTGCCTATTGTAATTACCAAGGAATGTTCTGCCATACTACGGCCTTAAAGATCTTATTGAAAGAATGATTCATAATGGAGAACTAGGTGTAGGCAAATCTCTGGTTAGTCCTCCTTGACCTCATGAATGAAAGCTAAAAACAATGACTGCAAATGTTATCCATGTTGCTCCCTAGAAATTGTTCTTGACCCCAGTTGCTAAGTTCCTTTTTCCTTGGTAAAAATGACTTTGATCGAGCCTTTTCCAGACCAAAGGGCAGCGGAGGTGCGTGTGAGAAGGGCTTCTAGAGAAAAGAGCAGTAAAAGCTCTTGTAGTCTTTTTAGGAGGTATAGTGAAATTGCCCTTCTAGAGCCTGACTTAATTATGTGTTGATTCGCTCAGTGTTTTCATCAAAAGAAAGAAGAATTAGGCTTTGAGTTTAGGCCGGAACGGAAATGAGTAGGATATCTAGTCTCTAGCTTTAGCTGGTTATACCAACAATTCATTCCTATGAGAAGACACTTCTCATGATGATAGGCAATAGGTAGCAAGAAAGATCGTATCATCAGACAATCAGACTCGTTTAGCGATACATTCTTATATGTCAGGAGAGCCTGGCATACATGGACTATAAACACGTAACTAACTAGTTCTTCATTAGCCTCACCTAATTTGGTGTCAAATTTGTTAAGTCGTTGAGCCACCTCATCGGCTCATTGGCTAAACTACGACACTATTCTTGGCACATCAAATTGAATCTCAGAGGCTATAAGCTTTTGGGCGATGATGATTGGTTGCAAACCAGAACATGGTATACTATGGGCTCTTAAAGAAAGGAAAGATTCATTCTAGACCGAGGATAAAAGGGGGCAGCCGGGTGCACGGAATATCCTCATTCTAGATTGAGGATACTGCGAAAAAATGGAAGCCAAGGATTTTAGGCATTGGAAGTTGCCTATAGCAATCAGCGGTCCTCTCTAAATGGATTCTGAGTAGTCCTTGCGTACGCGGCTTCCCTGCGATTTTCTCCCTTCCCCGAACACATCTCCAGCCCGCTTTCTCCTCTCTCATTCCCTTCTGTCCATCCCATTGCTCGCCTCCCAGTTGTTCCAGCCCCGATAAACTCCTGCCAGCCCGTCGACGCCCTCCGCCTCCACTTCCAGCCCCGCCCCTATTTCCGGCTGTCAGATCCAACACCTCCAGCCCGAACCCCAACCTTCCACCATTGATCCCGCCATCCCTAGCCCGTAGGGCCTTCCCCAACCAAACCGCCACTTGCCTCAGACCCGCAACACCATTCTCGTCCCACGTCGGCAACCCGCAAGCCCTCCAGCAACTTGCAGCCCTCCTGATCCGCTACATACACTTTCGTTCAGCCCTCTTGTGGAACCAATCTCGTGCCAAGGCCAACTACACCGGTGCCTTCCTCATCCCAAATCCATGTCGCCACATGCACGAGTAAGTTTAGATATGGATGTTCTATATCTCGCTTTTGGATGTTTTATAAGTGCAACTCTTCATTGCCATCTTCCTCCTCTGCACCCCAACATGTGGAAGCAGTCGATTGTGCTGGGAACCAGATGCATAAAAACTATTAGTCAAACACTTATAACCATGGCTGAAGAAACCATCCTAACTTCTTGTGGAGGCAAGGACTGCGCCAAGTGGAGGAAAATTTAAAGTTGAAACTCACGTTGATGAGCGTGTATCGCTCCACTTTGCGAATGTAATGTCGATTTTTAATGAGGACGTGACAAAAGACATAAAAATTATTTTAGATGGTAAAGGAGTCGTCGTTGAAATTCAAGTGATGGGACCACATGAAAACAACTCACTATCCGTGTTTGCTTCCCCAATCTTGAAATCGCTTGGTGCTACTTTGCTTCTTGCGGAGGGGCGCATTTCTTTCCCATCTAAAGACTTTGAGGGCTGCCCACCCAATGTTACATTTGATGTTATCTCTGGCATGCCTTGGCATGGCTTTTCTAATGATTTTTCTAGCGCGTAGATTTTAGACGCAGGAGGTGATGTTTTGGAGGAAACCGAACCAGCGTTGCCTAAGGAAGATTGTACACTAGTTGTAGCTGATGTTGTTGCAGCTCCTGAAGATGTTGTTGAAGTGTTGGAGGTGTTTGGGTGATATGATCCCGGAGAGGAATCCGGCAAGGGGGAGGGCCAGTGGTGGTGAGGAAGAAGAGAAGAATTAGGGTAGAGAAGAAAAGCTTGGGGAGCAGACCTAGATTTCATTCATCCAAGGATAATAAAAAAAATACAATATCACCCCTTATAGGCGCGGGGTGCGGATAGCGAAAGGACGGTGCTAATAAAAAAAGTACACATAACACAATATGAAATAACAGAATGCAAATAAAAATAATCATCTTGGCGGCGTGTCTTCGGTCTCTCCTCCTCCAGACAGACCCGTCGTCGTCTTCCTCCGTGTGTAAACCCTCCACGACGTCTCGTCAACATGCACGTCTGTAACAATGCCACCGTCTGGAAAATGTGTCTTGTCCTCAAGGCAGTAGTCAACAAACTGACAACGGAAGTCATACCGAGGAAGCCATATAGCATCAGAGACTGGGTGATTAGCCCAGGCGTTCAGAATTTCCTCTGAAATCGGGTCTCCCGGAAGAAGGCAGCGACGATCGAGTATCTTGTCCGGGTAATTCGGTGCCTCGTTGGCGAGATCGACGTCGGCCAGAATGTGATCCATGGTGGCGTGGTTGCCCACCACAAGGCGTAGTTGAGAAACGTGGTAGACCTGGTGTATGCTGCTCTCGGCGGGGAGGCGGAGGCGGTAGACGACCGCACCGATACGCGCTAGTATCTCAAATGGGCCAAAGAACCGGGGGGGCTAGCTTCAGGCAGGGCCTGCGAGCGACGGACAGCTGGCGGTATGGGCGCAATTTGATGAACACCTTCTCCCCCACCTGAAAGGAGAGGCCGCGGCGCTTCCTGTTCGCAAAGGAGGACATCTTTTGTTGGACCTGTAAGAGCTGATGTTTCAGGTAGTCCAGAATGGTGTCACGGTCCTGCAGGGCGGTGGCCAAACTCTCGACCTGGCACTCTCCCGGCAGATGGAGGAGAATGGAGGGCGGTGGCCGGCCATAGACAACCTCGAACGGGATGATACCTACTGCGTGGTGGTGGGCGATGTTGTAGGAGTACTCAGCCCAACAGAGCCACTTGGCCCATCAGCGAGTCTGCTCCCCCACAAAATAGTGGAGGTACATCTCCAAACAGCGGTTGAGGACCTCAGCTGGCCATCGGTCTATCGGTGATAAGAAGTGTTCATGCGGAGGCGAGTACCCTGTAGCCGAAAATGTGTGGTCCAGAAGGTGCTGAAGAAAATCGAAATGTGTGGTCCAGAAGGTGCTCAAGAAAAGCGAATCACGGTCGCTCATGATCAATCAAGGAAACCCATGAAGGCGCACGAAGTTGCTGATGAAGTTGTCTGCGACTCTGGCGGCGGTGTAGGGGTAATGAAGGGGAATAAAATGGCCGTATTTTGACAGTCGGTTCACGATGACCAAGATACAATCGAATCCTTGGGAGCGCGATAGCCGAGTAATGAAGTCAATGGCCACATCCTCCCAAACGCAGTCCAGAATGGGAAGAGGTTGAAGGAGGCCGGATGGAAACGCTACCTCGTACTTGGCCTTATGGTAGACCAGACAGGCGCCCACGCATGCCTTGACCTGTTAGAACATGTGAGGCCAGTAGTGAGAGACCGCTAAACGGCGGTAGGTATGGAAGGCCCCGACGTGCCCTCCGGAGGGCGATGCGTGAAACTCGACAAGGAGGCGAGGAATGCTCGGTGATGAGGGTGCTAGAGCAAGAGATCCCTTGAAGAACAGGAGTCCCCCTACAAGCGTATATGGTGGATGGGCGGTGGCGTCCGCGATGAGCGTCGTCAGAATCTTAGATAAAACAGGGTCATCCTCAACCTCGTGCTGGATGGTCACTGCATCTTCACACACCGGCCGAGAAATCTGGCAAATGGATCTGACGAGAGAGGACATCGGCCGCTCGGTTCGCCTCCCGGGCGGAACTCAATGGTGAAGTCATAATCAGGAGTTTGGCCGCCCACACCTGCTGGGGGGCGTTGCAATCTTCTACTGAAGGAGGCAACAGAGGCTGTGGTGGTCAGTGTGGACCACGAAGGAGAGGCCCAGCAGATATGGACGCCAATGCTAAACGATGAGAACGAGGTCCATGAGCTCGTTCTCATATGCGGTATGACAGCGGACGATGCTGGAGAAAGTGCGGCCGAAGTAGGATATCAATCGTCCGGTCTGCATGAGAACGGCTCCCACCTCGGTGACCAATACATCACACTCCACTAGGAACGACGAAGAGAAATCGAGCATGTCCAGCACCGACCTGTGGACTAGGGCCTGCTGAAGGGAGGCAAAGGCGGAGGAGGCCGCGTCCGTCCACTAAAAAGGGCCCTCCTCCGACTTCTTCAGGATCTGCGTGAGTGGGAGAGCTAGAGCATCATACCCTTGATGAAACGGCAATAGTATCCTGTTAAGCCGAGGAATCCCCAGACGTCCCGCAGGGATGTGGGAGTCGGCCAATGAAGGTCCGCCGCAATCTTTTCCTCGTCCATGGCGACCCCCGGGCCGAGATGGTGTGATTGCGGTAGCTCATTTTTGACGCCCCAAAGGAACACTTCTTCAGGTGGTGCTTGAGGTGATGGCACTGGATGGTAGTCAGAGTGAGGCGGACGTGTTGAAACTGATCCTGCCAGGAAGAACTGTATACCAAAATGTCATCAAAAAAATGAGAACGTATTGACGAAGTACCACCCGAAAAATGTCGTTCATCGTCGCCTAGAAGGTGGTCGGTGCATTGGTCAGGCCAAAGGGCATGACCAAGAACTTGTTGTGGTCATCGTGCGTCCGGAAGGCGGTCTTGGCGATGTCCTCGAGCCGTACCTGGATCTGGTGATAGCCTGCTCAGAGGTCCAGTTTGGTGAAGAATATGGCGTCGTGAAGCTCGTCCAGAAGCTCCTGAATAACTAGGATCGGGTGTCTGTCCGAAATGGTGGGCTCGTTGAGCTCCCGGTAGTCCACACAGAACCGTCAGTTATCGTCCTTCTTTCAAACCAAGAGGACTGGGCTGGAGAAAGGGCTCGCATTGGGGCGAATGAGGCCCTCTATCAACATCTCACGAACCAGACGCTCGATCTCGTCCTTCTGCACATGGTCGTAGAGGCAAGGGCATACCGACATCGCCGCAGTACCGGGCTGGAGGGGAATGGTGTGATCAGTTGGGCGAGCCGGAGGGAGGCCGGTCGGGGCCTCAAAGATGTCGTCGAACACAGCTAGTAACGCCTGAAGGTCGACCTGCTATGAAATAGGTGGCGGTGGCGGAGCGGAGAGCGGCCAAAGCCATGCATAAAAGTCGACGTTGGCGGTCTGCTGAATCGCACGGGCGGAGACCGGAGAGCGAAGAAGAGTGGAGTCGCCCACCAGGCGGCACGTCTGACCCTCCTGAAGGAACTGCATAGTCATACACTCCCAGTTGACCCGCACTTCGCCCAGCGTGCGTAGTGCGGGTCAACAATCACACAAGTTTTCAGTCCCTTTTTATTTTAAATACATGTTTGTTTGGGAAGTACAGCATTACTCAATTGACAATTAAATTATAAATCCTTACTAAGATTCTTTCTTTGTTTTTCTTCTCTACTAGATGGCACATTCTCTACTAGATGGCGCATCTTAGTGTAGAGAATTCAGGTGAAGATGATTGTGACAAGTAATGTTTTTTTTTGCATTCAGGCAAAAAAAAAATGGCGCGAGCTAGCATCCAAGTTGTAGTGATCCTGTTTTGAGTTTTTAAATGATGAAAAACTGTAAAGGAAAAATGTGATAGGATAAGTCTGAAAACTTACCTGCAGCTTTGAAAATACTAGAAGCATAAAATAAGATGCCATTGATTCCACTTGCCTGCTGGAGCGCCAGTAGACCAATTCCTATCTGCAAATCAGTTGAAAGGAAAGACGTGTAATTCTTAGTGAAAAAAAGGAAAGACATGTAATTCCTAGTAAACAAAAAAGACATGTAATTCCTAGTGAACAAAAGACGGTATTGGCTGAGAATGAACATGATTACAATGAGAGGAACTTTGTATCTTCTCTGCCAAAGATCTTGAAATCGCATCAGAGTCCTTCTGCTTGATGAAGTAGCCACAGATCTCTGCATGAAAAATTCTGAGCCAAAGTAATAAAACTGAAGTATATACTCTGTCCTACGGCAATTGGTCCTATAATTTAGTAGCTCACGGCCTTTGTTTTAATCCCCTTCTACAAATCATGAAAAAAAAAGTAATTTGAGTACCTTAATTTCATTCAACTCTACAGTAATATCAGTATCAAAACCCCTCAAAACTTGGAGAGAGGCTTCAAAATCATCCATCATGCCCATTTTAGCCTGTGCAAATGTGAGAAGGTAGTTGATGTCATTTACAGGGAGAGATAGCTGTAAGCGCTATTCAGCTGTTCTAGATAAACAGGATATTGATAGACAAAAACTTACCAACCACCTTGGAGATTCAGGGATGAAAAATAAACCAGGTATGAGGATTGTGCATGGAAGAATTCCTGCATTATGTTTAGTTACAACACCATAAGAATCACATCACATTTCTAATCACTTTTATCTACACATATAGCGGCAAAAACACCCACTCCTATCATTTTCTCAAAGGAATAGTGGATACCAGAGAACATTTGAAAAGATCTTTGTATTCATTATGATTTTACAATCAACCAGCTTGAATTCTAGACATCAACTTGAATGTCCGGTCCATTCGTTTGGGAGGAATTGAGCTCATGGAATTGGAATTGGATGTTCAATTCCAATTTTGTTGTTCATTTGCGGGCTTGAATGTTGGAATTGGAATTTTAATTAATTTCATGGAATTCACTTGAATTAAAATCAATTCTTTCCGATTTATATAAGAATTGAATAATTTCGGGACGGACGTGCATTTTTCCGTATGGGCGCGCATTTTCCGGCCGAGCGCTCATTTTCCAGCCGGGCGCGAATTTTTTTGCCCGGACGTGAATTTTTCGCCAGGGAGCGCATTCTCCGCCCGGGCGCGCATTTTCCGGCCGGGCACGCATTTTCCGGCCCGGCGCGAATATTTCCGCCTGAGCGCGCATTTTTCGCCCGGGCGGTCATTTTTTGCCCGGTTGCTCATTTTTCCCTCTGGCACTTATTTTTCACCGGGCACACATTTTTCTGGCCGGGCGCGCATTTTTCTGGCCGGGGCGCATATTTCATCGGACACGTATTTTCTGATCTGACGCGCATTTTCTGCTCCGGTGCGAATTTTCCCGCTCGAGCACACATTTTTTACGGAGAGGCGCATTTTTCGCCCGGCTGCGCACATTTTCCCCCGAGCATGCTTTTTTCACCCGGATGTGCATTTTTTCTCTAGCACGTGTAATTCTAAGATTGAATTTTATCTACCAAACAAACAACGAAATTGATTAATTCCACAATATTCTCAAATTCCGTTTATTGGGCTAACACTATAATTAGAATTAGACCAATTTAGATTCTTAGAAGAATTGAAATTGATCTTAATTCCAATATCCAATTTCAACTCCATCCAAACAAACAATACCTAAAAGATTATCAATGTTCACCCCAAGTATTTTATGTTAGGATATTCGGTATATATGTCCGCGCGTGTCAGGACTGACTCGGAACGATCTAATGGGTTACGTATCACTAGGGTGTAACGGCTCTACGCTGGAGATACTATATAAGGACATTCCACATTTGATGAGCCTTAGTGGACTATCTTGAGCGGAGCAACTACATTCTCAAGATATCGATTAGGGTTTTCCGCTCTCGCTCACGTCCTCTTCCGGTTTTCGCGAAACTGATGCGCCGCTTGCGATTTTTGGTCGTCGTTCTCCATAGCGACAGAAGTAATCGATCGGGGTTACAATTTCGTGTTCTCGCAAGACAAGGAATCACCTCTCCCGTCGATCTTTGGAGATTTTGCCGCTCGGGATTTCTTCTGGCGTTCTTGACCTGCATGCTCTGTCAAATCCTGTCGCCGGTTTCAATCTAAAAAAAGGGGACTGCCGTTCGTTCTTGCGCTCTTGCCGATCGCTGGAAGGTACACATAACTGTTCCTGTGCAGTTCTAGTCGATCTTTTGTTTTTCGATCGAAGGAAGCAGAGCGTCATCTCCTCCTCTGGCTTCCAAAACCGGCTGGAAGGCCATCACGTCCCTGGAAGTAAATCGCAGATCTGCCGTTTCCGAGTCCAGATCTATCGATTCCAAATCTATCCTAAAGTAGATCCAGTCCAGGAGACTTGAGTTTGAGCCACCGCTGCAGCGGCTCTTTCAGCACCTCCAGGAGTTTGCAGATCTACTCAACTTAGATCTGTACTGCTTCCAGTATATCCAGTTTTTTTAGAGAAATCCAGATCTAGTGGAGGAGGGACTTGTGCTCTTTTATTGGATCATTTACAGACACAGTTAATTTTTTTTGATCAAAAGCTTTATTACTGGTCAGATCTACACTCAGACAAGGTTCAGAAACCGCCGGTTTGTTCTTTTTTTTTAGCTGGATCTGATATCAGATTTCCTGCTTGCCTGTTCTTTGACCTGGGGTCCTGAAACTGTTGCTGATCATCTTTGCTGGAGTGGTTTTTCTGTGGCCATTGTTCTAGCCGGAGAGGAGGAGCATATTATAACTCTTGGATTGGATCCGAAGTTTTTTTTTGTGACGTCTCCATACAGCTCAGGTGATTCCGTTCTAGCATTTTTTATTTCGGTTTAAATCTAGAAAAATGTCGAAGAAAAGCGCGCTCGACACCATAAAATTGCAATCGTTCGACGCCTCCGACTTTCTCAGTTGGAAAATTCAAGTCCAACTAGGAATGAAGGAACGCGAGATCTTCTATACTGTTCAGAACGACTTCGCTTCTACTGTCGAGGACGTGGACGAGTACTAGTGGAACAAGGATGAGGATTTCTGCAGGGATTACCTGTTGAATTCCTTGAATCCTCGTCTAGCGTTGACCTACCACGCTTACAAGACTGCAAAAGAAATATGGGATCGGCTGAACGCGCACTTTCAGAAGGAGGAAGGATTGTCAAAGTCGCCCATTGGAGAGGTTTTTCAACTTCAGATTCAAAGCGAACGTGCCTATCACTTCTCAACTCTTGGAGTTGGTCAATCTGCGTCAGAAGCTGGATGATGATCATTCAAAGATGGACGACAGCCTCTTTGTGTACATGATTCTGAGCAAGCTGCCTACTGAGTGGCTCTTTTTCAAGACCGAGATACACAGACTGAAAGAGAAGATCAGTTTGGATGAACTCAAAAGGTTCATCCATATTGAGGACCAAAACATCGCTGGGAAAAACATGGAGCAGGTGACGCAGCCCTCACAGGCTGTCAACTTCGTTTCACGTCCCAGTAAGTCTTCTAGGAAGCCCCCGACACCTAAGGGTGATACCCACGCACCGTTGGCGGTCAAAAAGCCTTCTCTCAAAAGGAAGAAGGGCAAATGCCACAACTGCGGCAAATAGGGTCACTGGGCCGCTGAATGTAAGGGTCCGAAAAGACAAAAAGAGGAAGCCCCACAAAATGTGGTGAACATGGTGATCGAAAACTCTGATCCTAAGTCCTTCGTGGCTATGATTGGGAGTAGTCACCGCGGTGCGTCGTCTGAGTGGTGGCTGGACAGTGGTGCTATCTGTCACGTCACAAATGACAGGGGTCTTCTCTCAAAGGTCTCAGCGGTCAAGGATAGAGTCGAGAACTGCAATGGAGGAGCGACAGATGTTACTCATGCTGGGACTGCAGAGCTAGTTCTCTGTTCAGGTAAAACTTTAATTTTACAGCTTGTTAAAGTAGTTCCTAATTTAACTAAGAATTTGATTTCTATGAGTATATTTGATAAAGCTGGAATGTCTTTCACAACCATGAACGGTAGAATGACGTTAACTGTTAATTCTCACTACTTTGGTTGCGCATACCTGATCAATGGTATGTATAGACTTAGCCTATATAACGAGTGCATAAACCAAGTGAGCTCCCCTCTGGTTGATCCGAAGATATTACACAATAGACTTGGACATATTCACTATAAGAAAATGCGAGATCTAGCTAAAAGTCAAAACATTTCATTAGATCTGTCTATTCGATTTGATATGTGTGAGGTTTGTGCCCAGACTAAGATCACTAAAAACCCTTTCAAGACCATTTCTAGGAGCACACAACTTCTGGAGTTGATACATTCTGACCTCTGTGATTTCCGTAGTCACGCCACAAGAGTGGGAAAGAAATATCTAATTACATTCATCGACGATTTTTCCAGATATTGTCATGTTTACCTATTGAAATCGAAAGACGAGACATTTAAGATCTTCAAATCTCGGGTAGAAAAGCAATTAAATCTAAAGATTAAGAGACTTAGAGTGATCGAGGAGGAGAGTACACTGCAACTGAGTTTAAGGACTTTTGTGCCTCTGAGGTTATAATCCTAGAAACCACACCTTACTCACCCCAGTCGAATGGTATTGCTGAGCATAAGAATAGAACTTTAACAGAAATGTTGAATTCTATGCTCCTCACAGCTGGCATGCCTAATTCTTTTTGGGGGGAAGTAGTTCTAACTGCAAATCACATTCTAAATAGAGTGCCTCATTCAAAGCTCAACTCTACTCAGTATGAGTTGTGGCATGAGCATCCTTGTAGATATGACACTCTAAATACTTGGGGTTGTATTGCTTATGTAAGAATACAAGACCTTAAGAGACCTAAGGTGGGGCCTAGAACAACAACCTGCGTTTATCTAGGTAGTGCAGAAGATAGTGCAGCTGACCGATTTCTGGATCTATCCACTAATTCAGTGATAGAGTCTATAGATGCTATTTTCTTTGAACATAAATTTATCAAAGATCATGGCTTGACCGTCTCCGGGTCTACTGACATGGTTTCAGAATCTACTGTAGAACCTGAAGCTGGCCCCTCTGGCACTGCTCCCCAACCTATAGAGGTGGAACATGTTCCTCTTAGAGTATCTACATGAGATAGAATCCCTAAGGATTTTGGTGAGAATTTCGTCACCTACCACTTAGAGGATGATTCATTCTCCTATCAGGAAGCAATGCGATCTAGAGATGCGTTAATGTGGGCAGAAGCCATCGATGATGAGATGAACTCGCTGCTACAAAACAACACTTGACATCTAGTTGACCTACCGAAAGGAGCTAAAGTCCTAGGATGCAAGTGGGTTCTAAAGTAGAAGTTGAACAGTGATGGGTCTATAGCCAGATATAAAGCGCGTCTAGTAGCTAAGGGTTATAAACAACAGGGGGGAATTGACTACTTTGACGTCTATTCACCTGTATACCTGTATGCCACCTATCCACTATTAGGATACTTCTTGCTTTAGCTTCTATCGAGAACTTTATAGTTCATCAGATGGATGTAAAGACAGCCTTCTTAAATGGAGAGCTTGATGAGGAGATCTACATGGCACAACCTAAAGGTTATGTACATAAGGATCTAAGAGATAAAGTGTGCAAACTCGATAAATCGATCTATAGTCTTAAACAAGCACCTAAGATGTGGCACATTAAATTTGATCAAGTGGTAAAGAGCGTTGGATTTCAGTCCAGTCTCTCAGACAAGTGCCTCTACTACCGCTCGATGTCAAATCAAACAGTCATCATATGTCTATATGTGGATGACATGTTGATTCTGGGGTCAGATCTTGCCGCAGTAAGGGATACTAAATCCGCTCTCGCGAAAGCTTTTGACATGAAGGACCTTGGTCCTGTAGATACCCTACTAGGTATGAAAGTTAGAGTAGACAAAGGACGTGTCACTCTAAATCAAGCTCATTACATTGAGCAGATCCTCACTACCTGGGGTTATAAAGATTATAGGCCTGATGAAACACCAATTGATCAAACTGTCAAGTTGAGTCCGAATGAAGGGACCAGCGTTGATCAAGTAAAGTACTCAAAGATCATTGGTAGTCTCATGTATGCCACAAACTGTACAAGACCAGACATTGCCTTCTCAATTGGCATGCTGAGTCGCTTTACCAGTAGTCCAGGAAAAGAGCATTGGGATGTCTTAGATCGGCTGTTGAGGTACCTAAAAGGTACTAAGGATCACGCTCTGTGCTACACTGGTTACCCTCCTACGTTGGAAGGATACTCTGATGCCTCCTGGTGTTCAGAAGTTGGGAACAGCAAGTCCACCAGTGGATTTATTTTCACTTTGGATGGCGCTGCAGTCACTTGGAAATCCAAAAGACAGACTTGTATAGCTTTTTCGTCTATGGAAGCTGAGTTGTTTGCCTTAGCTTCAGCTGGTGAAGAGGCAGATTGGTTCAAAAATTTGATTCTAGACATTCCCTTGTCTAGAGTTCAAGTCAATTCTTTGAGCCTGTACTGTGATAATCAAGCAGCAGTCCAAGTCGTGAAGAATGTCCTTTTTAATACTAAGAGGCGACATGTGCGACTGAGACACGCTCTACTGAATTATCTGAAAGAACAAGGCATTATCACTTTGATCGATGTGCGATCGAAGGATAATCTGGCTGATCCACTGGCGAAAGGAATGCCTAAAGACCGATCAATCAAAACAGTGGGGGAAATGGGACTCAAGGCGATTTCAGTTCAGCCTTAGTTTCAAGGTTAGACAATTCAGTTCCGTCTTAGTCCAAATGTTTTGATTTTTTCCACTTTCCTTTGTCAAAGCAAGCGTGTTGTGCTCCGCTGATGTTCGGGGTTACTGAGTACTAAATCTGGTGAGTTGTTTCATTCCACATTTGATGTTAACAACTTCATCTGGTTTCGTCTTCCTTATCTAGGAGAAGAGTGTTATTCCACATTTGATAACACAATCTGACTAGGTTTGGCTCTTCTTCTGTTTATTGGTTCCATTCCACATTTGATGAGTTCCAATTAACTTTAGAAGAACAGTAACCGTGACATTCCACATAGGAACACAGATACAGCTGCGGTGTCCAGAATTCTGAAAATTATTTTATTTGGAAACAGATAACAAATTCTGAGGTAGAACCTAAATACTCTACACTGCTTCCTCATACTGTACTACGTTCATATAAGTAGAACTAGATACTTGTACATTTTCCAAGGTTGAATTCATTCTGAATGAATTTCTTTGTTGGAAATTACAGGAGCTACTGCTGATGGAGGAACACTTGCAGGTTGGGATCCAGAGGAGGATAACCTGCTGGACGATGACGTCTAGAGTGTTTGTTTGGTCTTTTGTCTTTGGCTTAGAGCACTGTTTAGCTCTCTTTCTTTTCATCTGTTGTTTGGACTATTTTTCTTTGTTGCTCGTTAGTTGGTCATGAAACACTAGGTGTATTAGTACATGATTCTCTGATTGTACTTTTGATAATGATGTGATGCTGCTGAGTTTATGTTTTATTCTTATGCGTGCATACAAGCTTCTGTTTCTTTAAGTCCAATTTATTCTGACAGATGTTATGGACACAGTTGTGTACTGATTCGAATTCTGGTTGAACATTACACACACCACATCTTTTTCCGACGTCGGTCTCACCGTGGACATAGGAGGAGATTGTTAGGATATTCAGTATATATGTCCGCGCGTGTCAGGACTGACTCGGAACGATCTAATGAGTTACGTGTCACTAGGGTGTAACGGCTCTACGCTGGAGATACTATATAAGGTCATTCCACATTTGATGAGCCTTAGTGGACTATCTTGAGCGGATCAACTACATTTTATGTTTTAAGTCAATAGAGAGGATCATCTTGGTTTCCATATCAACAAAGAGAGTAACAAGATTTATACAAGTTCTTACCTATCACTGCAAGCGCTCTCCAATTAACAAACATCCCCAGGAGATAGGCAATCGTTATACCAATGGTTACAGAGAGCTGCATCAGAAAAGGAACTCATGAGGAAAATTCACCAAAAAAAGAAAGAGTAAGCAGTGCTAAACCAACCTGGTTGACAGCACCGAGTCCTCCTCTCAAGTTTTGAGGAGCAATTTCTGCTATGTAAACAGGGACCTAAGCCACAGTATCACAGTCCAGATATTAACCTATAATAACTCACCGCCGCAATGACCGACAAACTCTGCTCAAAGAGAAGCAATCGAATCAAACAGTAGTTCTTAAAATTATCGCTTACTGTGTAGGAGATGATGCCAACACCCAAACCCTCAAGCAATCGGCCCATGTACAAGAACGAAGAATCCTGGAATCCATTTTTGTTTAAAGTGCTAATAATTGGTAAGGAGTAGACGAGCACGGCCACTGAGCATCAGAAATTCACCTTGGCAAACGAAATGAGCAGCCAACCAATAATGTTTGGAATCGAAGCAATCATCAGGGACTGCAATAGAAAACGATCACGATCCAGAGATTTTTTAAGAAGAAGATGACGAACGGAGAAGATGAGCGAGTTGATACGAACCCCTTTTCGTCCAATATACTCGGCAATCTGGCCGCTGGATATAGCCCCAACCATTGCGCCGACGTTGGATAGGGAGCCGAACATCGAGAACTGCGGCGATATCATGAGTAAACCCTAAAGTGAAAGAGGGTAATGGTGAATGAAGAGCGGGGACGGACCTCGGAAATGGAGAGGGAGAGGTCGCGGATGAGGTTATCCTGGGTAGGCGAGGAGTAGCCGCTGGTGAATCCGTACTGTATGGGGCCTAGGGCGACGATGAGGGTACAGAGGACGGCGGAGATGGAGGAGTCGCGGATCACGGAGACGGAGGAGCCGAGCTTTTCGATCAAGCTGGACTGCCGCGATCCGATCCCCATCCTGTACCAGCTCCCTGTGTGCAGCAAAGGTTTCCGGAGCTCCGACCGGCTCTCCTCCCCGCCGCTGTTGTCATCCCGATAGCCCATTCTCCCCCCTCTCTCTCTCCCACGCAAGCTCCCAGGAACCGAGACTAGGAAGCAAGGAGAGGAGCGAGGAGGAGAGCGGTGGAGCCGGTGAGGTGGACGGGGGTGCGAGAATCTGGGTTTTATTTTCTTCCGATCGTCTGTCTTTTCCGGGAGTTTCGCTGGAAGACGAAGAGGACGGCGTCGGGCGCCCTCCTCGCCTCATCTGGATAGGTGTTGCCCAACCGCTTTGTTATGCCGGCCGGATTGGGCGGGGGAGCTGAACTGACTTGTGAATGATTTGAATTCAAAGATAAGTTTAGGTTAAATTAGTAATTCAATCCCTTAAATTATGAACCATAATTAGGTAGGAGTAACAACGCATGTAGAAGAAGGTGAGGAAGAACCCTCTGTCATTCGATCGACGATCCGTGAGACGGTGATCATCCTACTTGGTCGTTATCTTCAGATAGTCATCAAGTTAGTCTCACCCTTATTCTCTGCTCGGCTATTTTTGTTGTGGAGGGAAAGTTTTTTCTAAGCATTCGGGTACGTGATGAGACCTCCCTACCGCAGCACCTATAGCCATTTTAGTGTTCCATCTGTTTATGTGTCCTTGCACGTTAAGCCGTTAAGCCCGACCGCTGGACCAGTAACTTTAGTCTGCTTTGAGCCGAATTTTGAAGTAGAAAATTTTCCCGGCTTCAACACTTTGGTACGGTGAGCGCAGATCATAGCCGAGGAGAAAAATCTTGCGAGTATGCGAGATAGTGGATGCAGGCAAGCATGGAGAGATGGTCAACAACTCGACAGGTGGAGGCGGCTATGCGACAGTAGCAGCTTTTGAAGAGATCGAGAGGAAAATAAAGGGGACCGTGCGCGCGGCGTTCCTTCCTTGCCCGGAGGTCACGGTGACGGTGCCTTCGCCCCATCGCGTGAGTCTGCCAGAGGATCGTGCTCCCCCCAGACGAATTGGGAAGGAGCATGAGGTGGAAGAGTCGGAGAGACTAGTGCAGTCGCAGTTTTACCAGACGAGCTCGCAGGGTATCAGGTTTCGAGATTCGGAGAATCCGGCGAGATACCGGGATACTCGCCCAGGTGGCGAGTATGATGGAGTTGCTCGCCAGTTTAAGGACCATCATCGCCAAGTCGAAAGGAGTCCGTTTAGCGAGGATGTGTTGTCGTCCCCTATCCCAAAAGCTTTAGGGAGCAAGTCTTGAGCTACTACTTCGGAAGAGATGACCTGGTCAAGCATCTTCAGTGGTTCGAGAACGTGGTATCCATTCGCAATATGACGGATGAGTTTAAATGCAGATTCTTCTCCATCATCTTCGAAGGGAAGGCCAGAAATTGGTTCCACTAGCTGCCACGGAGCTCGATTTACTACTCAAGGACCTACATCGAGGGTTGATGATGTGGTTCGTCACATCCAAGAAAAGGAAGAAGAAGGTGTCTACTCTCTTCCATCTGAAATAGGGAGAGATCGAGACGCTTAGTCATTACATCAACCATTTCTAAGAAGAGGTCCTTAACATTCAGGAGGTGGAGGGTTTCGCCTTACAGCTAGCCCCGTCATTCGGTCTAAAGGAGCACCTTTTCAAGTTGGAGATCGATTTTAATTCACATATGTCCTACAGATATCTCATCGAGAGGGCAAAAAGGTTTATGGAAGGCGAGTCGACGAATCCTACCTTTCTGGCTAGGCTAGTGAGAGCAACTCGGGAATTGGGTGAAGAGAAGTATTGAGTATCCAGGAAAAGGCCCAAGGAGGGGCAGGTCAAAGGAGAAAGGGGGAGGTTTGAAGAGAGGGGAAGGGAAGATCGTTGGAGGCAGGAGGAGCCTCAGAGTCAGGAAGCGAGGAGGCCCTTGGTGGCTCTGGAGTAAAGGGAGGAAGAAAGGAGAGATCAGGTTCCTGCAAATAGGATGTCGTGGAGGCTGATAGGGAGTCCTTAGTTCTAGGATCAGGGAAGAAGGTTCTCTCTGGAGAGGAGGAATGTCCGCCAGCAGGAGAGGCAGAAGGAGGGAGAGCGCGTGAAAACAATGACCATTATTACTTGTCAAGGGAATAGGCGTCAGCGAAGGGTCTAACCAAGGAGAAATCAGGCAGAGGAGATCTCGCTCTACCGTGATTTGCATCAAGTAGAGGGGCATGAGACCATGGTTTGCCCAGACTATTGGGAAGCGAGAAGGAGGTTAGCAAGATGAGGAGGAGGAGAGCAGCAGAAGCAGGAAGCCCCAGTAGGGTCGGTAATATTCCAAGATCCCGTGCGGAGGAGGAATGAAGACAGGATCGATTAAGGAGGTTGTAGAGAAGTGGTCAAAGGGGAGGAGGAGTCGTAGGGGTGATCCATAAGGGAGCTGGGCCGAGAGCTTCATACAAGGGGAGTCTCCATCAGATCTACCGCAAAAGCTTCGCTTTGACCTCTCAGGCACCGCCTCCGTCAGATGATATCACCTTATCTGAGGAGGATATGTTAGGGAATGAGAATCCATTCCATGATGCGCTCGTGATCCAAGCAGCAACGGTAAACTACACCGTCGATCGAATCCTAGTAGAGAACGGGAGATCGGTAAATGTCATCTTCAAAAGGACATTTAACGGACTGCAGGTGGAAGCAAGAAGGGTGACGACTTCAAATGGTCCCCTCTTTGGCTTCTCGGGAGAGAAGGAAGAGGTGGAGGGAGGAACGGGCTTGCTGGTAACACTCAGTGGCACCACGATCAAGTGTCACTTTGTCAATATCAACGCGCCAAGTTGCTACCAAGCAATCTTCGGGAAGCCACTCATCAACTTATTCAAAGCAGTCACATCCTCCTATCACCAATGTTTGAAATATAGAAAAGGGGATGTCCAAGTGAGGATCCAGAGTGATCCAAGGGTTGCTTGGGAGTACTACCTCAGCGTCGTCAACACTATCAACTGGATGGAGGATGCAGAGAAGAGGGGAAGGTGATGGGGGGAGAAGACAGATCAGAGATCGCAGAAGAGCTGGAAGAAGTGGAGGTGGTCTTAGTAGGTTTGAGAGTCTGGTCTGTTGAAGATTGGTGAGTCCTTAGACCTTGGCGATAAAATGGAGCTAGTGGCCTATCTGTAGGAGAATGTGAATATCTTTGCTTGGAGCGCAGCGAAGATGTCAGGGACCGACGTAGGAGTTGTCTACCACCGCCTCAATCTGGATCCCAAGGCCATGCCCATCCCGCAAAAGAGGAGGACGAGCGCCACTGCTTTGGTCGAGTTGATACGAGAGGAAGTGAGGAAGCTACTTGAGGCAGGCTTTATTTCCAAGATCCAGTATCCAGGCTGGGTCTCAAATGTTATAATGATGAAGAAGGTCGGAGGGGGATGGAGAATGTGCATCGACTTTTCGTTATTGAATAAAGCTTGCCCGAAAGATTATTACCCATTGTCTCGAATCGATGCGCTAGTTGATTCAGACGTCGGGTTTTTTATGATAAGCTTTCTTGATGCCTTTTCAGGATACCAACAAATCTGGATGCATCCTCCCTACTGTTATTGCTTCTCTTTCATCACCAACGATGATCACTATAACTATAAGATGATGCTCTTCAGGCTAAAGAATGTAGTTGCTACCTACCAGCGAATGATAGACTAAGTCTTCAAGGAGCAGAGGGGGTGAAACCTGGAAGTGTATATGGATGATATCCTGGTTAAAATTAGGAGCATCCAGGAGCACATCATCGATCTGGTGGAGACCTTCACAACACTTCGGCAGTTCAAGATGAGGCTCAATCCAGTGAAGTGCGTGTTCGGGGGAGGAAAGAGAAAGTTCTTGGGGCACCTTCTCACTGCAAAGGGAGTGGATCCCAATCCCGACAAAGTGAAAGCTATCCTGGAGATAACATCGCCAAAGAGTACCAAGGAAGTCTAGAGGCTGACGGGAAGGTTGAAGGGTCTTAGCCACTTCCTGTACAAGGCTGGGGAGAAGCGCTCTCCATTTTTCAAAACCCTACAAAACAACCAGCGGGTCGAGTGGACCGAGGAGTGCGAGAAGACCTTCGGAAAGCTCAAGAAATGGCTAACCTCAGCTCCTCTACTCCAAGGCCCGAAGGAAGGTGAAGACCTACACCTTTACATAAGAGTGAGGCTGAGTCAGTAAGTTTGGTGCTCGTCTGAGAAGAAGGTAGGGGGAAACTTCATATCTATTATGTGAGTTGAGTGCTCAAGAAGGCAAGATGAAATATCCCATCTTGGAGAAGCTAGCCTTAGCCTTAGTAGTTTCAGTGCGGAGGCTCCGACCACACTTTCAAGCTCACCCCATCAAGGTCGTGACTGATCATTCCATCTGAAGTATTTTGGATGGAGTGTAGCATTCAGGAAGGCTAGTAAAGTGGGCGGTAAGACTCAGTGAGTTTGACATCTCTTTTTTGCTAAGCATGGCGATCAATGCGCAGATAGTGACAAACTTCCTGGTCGACTTTTCAGTAGAGGCAAGTGGAGACGAAGGCTCATTCAGCCCCATTTTGTGGAAAATGTTCATAGACGAAGCTCCGTACAAAAACTTTGTAGGAGTAGGTATCGTGATGGTAAGCCCACACGGAACCAAGATCGAGCAAATGGTTAAGATCCTCTTCCCAGTCATGAACAATCGGGCGGAGTACAAGGCCATAGTGGTAGGCTTGCGTCTCGTCATAGAGTTGGAAATACAAGATGTCAGAGCCTTCACAGATTTAATGATAGTTGCATCTCAGATCCGTTGAGAGTTCGAAGTGCGCAATCTCATTCTGTAAAGATACTTGGTGAAGGTGAAGGACCTGATTAGAAGATTCTGGTCTTTCTTCGTCGAGCACATGTCATGGGAGGAGAACACAACAATAGATCGTCTAGTTAATTATGGCATGAGGGCTAGTGGGACTCTCTCGGAGTTGTTTTGGCCATCAATCGAAGAAGGGGAGATGATGGAGATCGAACAGCGAGCTTCCTGGACGGAATCATTCGTCACATTTCTAACTACCGCAATACTCCGGGTAGATAGAGTGGATAAAAGGAAGTTTCTATACAAGGCAACATACTCTCTACTGTATGAAGGGGATCTATATCATAAGAACATCTCAGGCTCTCTAACTAGGTGTGTATCAGATGTAATGCTCCGAAACTGAAAAGAGAAACGGGCAACATTTGAGTCATGTTTGGACCTTGGTACAGGTCACAAGGCCTGGGACACGGGCGTGTCCCAGGGCCGTGTAAGGGGCATGTTCGATGCCAGGTCGCGTGGTCGACGAAATTGCAGTCAACGGTCGTCGGGGCAGTGAACACGGCCTGGGACACGGGCGTGTCCCAGGGCATGTCAGCCACTCAACGCCTCACCGAGCACTCAATGCTTTTCACTCAAAGAGCGTTGAGTGAGGGCACACGGTCTGAGACACGGGCGTGTCAGTGGTCGTGTCCTGCTCGGGTCGTTTGGCAAGTTGTGCTAAGGAAGCTACACGGCCTGGGACACGGGCGTGTCCTAGGGCGTGTCTAGCACACGGCATGTGACACAAGCGTGTCACATGTCCATGTCGTGCTCTGGACGTTTTGGTCCTGAGTCGTTGGAGGAACACGCCTAGCTACACGAGTGTGTACTGGAAGACACGGGCGTGTCAAGCCTGACACGGGCGTGTCGGGTGCCCGTGTTCTTTTCGGGACGCGACGGTTTCGGCGGCGAATGAGTTACACGACCTTGGATACGGGCGCGTCACAAGTCGTGTTCGGCCCAGAAAGTTCATTTTAAGTGTGAATCGTGGTCGTCCGTTTCCTTGTTTTGGGATCCAATGGCTCAGGGCTGTTCCTGCTGGGATATACCCGGGAATAGGGCTTAGAAACCCTCATTTTTTTGGGTTCAAGCTCTTTCTAACTTCTAGAGAGATGAGAGAGCAATGAGGAAGAAGGAAGAGAGATCCGGTCACCGGAGGAGATTCAGAGCGCCAAATCGCAAGCCGAGCCCAGATCTGCGGAGGCAAGATCATCGCGGTGCTCTTTCATTTTCGTAGTTTTCCATGGCGCTGAGGAGAAACACTAAGGTAACGATTCTCATCTTGAGCATGTGAAGCTCTTCTTCTTTTGCATAGGGAAAACCCTCTCCCGCGAGTGTGCGGTGAGTTGCGGTGTTCCTTGGGGTAGATATGTAAAGTCCCCCTTATTTAGAGTCCGGAATCGTAGTACGGACATAAACATGGTGTGTGAAGCCTACCCGGACATGTTGGTCTGGATTGGTGATGTTTTGCTATGCATGGTTGGCCGGAGAAGACTTTGTGCCTTTGTGTCATTTTCGGGTTTATACGTGGTAGATTGCAACAGGGAGTCTTGGGGATTAACCCCAAGGTGCACCCGAAAATCTGGGCGGAAGCGAAGTTCTGCCGTTTTGGTGGCCTGGGAGCCAGCCAGGTACATAGCGGGGCTATGTGCCGTGTTTGATCGAAAGTTGAGACTAGGGGAGCTTGGCCCGCGTCAAAGGCCAAATGGCCATGGTGGGTGAGCAACGGGCTGGTGGAACCCTACCCGCTCCATCTGTTTCGATTAAAGTGACCTAAAGTTATGTGGGACTTACCGATGATTTGGAGAATGAGTCTAGGATGCGGCTGAAAGGGCTAAATGCTCACGAGGTTTTCCGCCCTTAGGGGCAGTTGTGGAGCCAAGGAACGGACCGGGTTCGGACTTGCTTCACCGATTAAGTGCCCTGAGAGCATGGGGTGTATGGTCGTGTGTGCGTGCACCTGTGATGTTGTGTTTATTCACTATATTGCTTGTTTTGCTAACAAGTGTAGGGAAGGAGCTTTGCCGCCCCGAGATTGGGGGCGGAAGCATTATAATTTGGTCATCTTTAGCTGACCGTTATTCTTGTTTGTCACCGTTGCGGTGAATTATGTTTGTAGGTGCTGCAGAGCCGAGCGGCAAGTAGCAGGCCAAATCCCAAGTTGCTGAGCCGGCCCTCGAAGGCTTTGTTTGTTTACTTATTTAATTCATGTGTGGCCGTCCTGCGAGCCGAAGTTTGTAAGACACTGATTAATTATTGTGAACTCTTGTAAGGCCATAAGACCAGTACTTTTGTGTATTTTGTAGTTCATTCCTACTAGGTTTTGTTAGTGGACATTCGTGCTTGTGTTGGGTTCTTTCTCTTGCAACTTAATAAAATTGCTTCCGCTAGATACTCTGTATAGGACGTTACGATTGGAAGGATTGTTTCATCTGGTAACTAACCGGTCTGTCCGTGGTATATGACGTCGGGCCCCGGCCGGACCTACTGCTATATGTTATGTGACGGATATGGGTGTTACATCAGAAATGGAGGTTCCTCGAGTGTTGGAAGAGATCCATTTAGGAGAGTGTGGAAGTCACTCCAAGACTTGTACTCTGGAGCAGAGTATCCTAAGGCAGGGCTACTTCTAGACTACCATCATGAAGGATGTTGAGGCCTTCAAAAAGAAGTGCCAGAAGTGTCAGCTCTTCTCTCCCTCCAGTTGCAGCCAGCCAGATAGCTTCGTTCGATCACAGCCACTTGGTCGTTCGCCATCTGGTGAATGGACTTGATAGGCCCTTTCCCTAGGCTAACGACTATAGAGATTCATTTTGGTCATGATAGATTACTTCTTAAAGTGGATCAAGGCCAAGGCTCTGACCAAGACCATCTCCCAGTTCGTGAAGAACTTCATTTAGGGAGAGATTGTTTGCAGGTTCGGAATCCTTCTCGCCATCATCATCAACAACGGGCTACAATTTGTCAGCCTAGAGCTGGAAGATTTCTGCAGGAAAATAGGGACGGATATCCGATTTGCCTCTGTTAACCACCCTAGGAGCAACGGGCAAGTGAAAGCGACCAACAAGCTAATCATCAACCTCATGAAGAAGAAAGTCACAAACCTGAAAGGGCATTGGGCAAAGTAGCTTCCTTCTGTTCTTCGGGCCCTAAGAACTACACTTAACTCAGCTATGGGGGAAAAACTATTCAAGTTATTCCATGGGTCTGAGACTCTCATCCTAGTAGAATTTAAGGTCAGAAGCCTGAGAGTGGTTGAAGATGAAGGAGGCTAAGAATATCGCCTAGTGAATAAGGAGGCTCGGAAGCTTTCCCTCAACTTCAACGAGCAGCTTCGGGACCTGGCCTCAGTTTGGCAAGAGGAGATCAAAAGGCAAATGACAAAGCACTTTGACAAACATGTTCGCCTCAAGAAGTTCCAAGCAGGAGATATCATGTTGAAGAAAGTAGATGTGGCAGGAAGAGCGGGCGCAGTTGGAAAGATAAATCCAATCTGGGAAGGGTTGTTCGTCATCCATCAATCACTGATAACTGAAGGATACCACCAACAGGACCACGAGGAGAGCTGATGGGGAGCACCAGGAGCGGTAATGACCTGAAAAGATTATACCCTTAGTGGGTAAGAGTACGACTATCTTGTACATGTAATGCTTTCTTTCTAGTGATTTACTTACCCCCTGAAATAGCGGAATGCGTATCACTTCTTTCTAGCAATGTGTCGAGTGGATTGAGTAGGTGAAAGTTGATCTCCATGAACATTTTGGGAAACGAGCCTCCGATTTAGCTCTCGTAAAACCCAGAGCGGATGATAGAACAGTGTGTCAGGTTCTAATGCGTTCTCATAAGTCCAAGCCCCTACATTGACAGTCGAGATCAGATCCCCCCTTGTATGTTGGTCGAGTTCCCTTCCGATTGTACCACTCACCTGGCTGGTGAGATTATCAAAAGAGAGTCTGGACGATAACCTTATAATTCGATGAAGAGAAGGTCGACTTAACCAAACGACGAAACCAAGTACAAAGTCATCATTGACCCCAAAGGTCAGAAAAGTCCGCTCCTAATGTCGTCTCTAAATGAAAAGATTGTTGTCATTTCCTTTCGATCATATAGAGTTGTGGCAGCTAACCCCATCTGATTATTGAATAGCAGGAAGCAAATAGGTATGTTACAAGAAAAATGGACTAAGGGGTAGGATGGAGGCATCATATGTGTGTATCCCATTGGACCTCCCGAGTGTCATATCCCTACTCGGATTTCTTTGTCTTCTCAGCAAGGGGTAAGATGGAGGCCTCGTGCATGTGTGTCCCACGGGACCTTCCAGTGTGTCATGTCCCTACTCAGGTTTCTTCGTCTTCTCGACAAGGGTTTGGATGGAGGCCTCGTGTATGTGCGTCTCGTGGGACCTCCCGAGTGTCAGTCTTTACTCAAGTTTCTTCATCTCCCCTACAAAGGATGGGAGAGGCCTCAAGAGTGTGCATCCCACAAGACCCCCCGAGTGCCAACCCCTATCTGAGAACTTGCAACTTGTGATGAGAGAAAGTATCTAGATAGGCGAGCATACATATGTGCGAGTTCTTTATTATGCGAGTATGCAAATATAACTATGATTCTTGCGAGCATACAAGTACCGACATTCTCCTAACGAGTATGCAACAATTGGAGAGCTTGATCGAAAGTTGCGACATCCATGGGCAGCGAGCACTCATCCTCTCTTCGAACCTACGAGCCTAGTGAACACTCAGTGTAGTCGAGCCTATGAGCCTAACGAGTATCGAGCAGGCGAGCAAAAAAATTATGTTTCATTCAGATAAAGGAGGTTACATTATATCCAGAAGGCAGAATGACACCTTAACTAAAGGTTCGTCCAAAATATTTGTACAAGTCTGGCAGGTAGGAGACTAGTCTTCATCTTGTCGCTGATGCGACCTTCTTCATCTTCAGCCTCCTCATCCTCACCATCGACATTGACATATTCCTCATCACTGACCTCATCCTCGCCCTCATCATCCTCGTCCCCTCCATCATCATCCTTGACATCTTCAGAAGCCGAAGACAGGACGTGGTCGGGCAAGTTGGACTCCTCGGCAAGCATGCCCGGGATGAGAACCATCACTATCAGGATGTTTGCCTCTGGTATGAGAAGACATTCGACTTTCAACTTGCTCAGGATGACGTTCCCGATTGCTCGAGCAATGTCGCGATGAATGGCCGACATCTTGTCATCATATAAGCAGATCCTCTTCTCCATGCCCGAGATAGTCATCGCTAGAGGTTATTGCGTGACCTGGAAGATTCCAGCTCGACGTTCCCTACATAAGCGGCCTCCAAATCCGCCTTGGTGTCCACCAGCTCTTGCTTCAGCTGGGACACTTTCTTCGCCGTCTTAAGCTTGGCTTCTTGCGAGTAACACCAATAATCATCAGCATAATGAACCGATGAGTAAGCAGGGAGCGATTATGTGGAGGACTCAGTTAAAACCAAGTTTTACCTCATAGACCTTGCATTTTGCAGCTCGCATCCCAAGAGTTAGGATGGTCTTACTCAACTCCTTGATTTGGTTCTGGGCAGTGAGCAAGCTCCTCGGCGTGAAATGGCCGAGATTGGTGGCCCATAGAAGAGCTCGTGTAGTTTGGTTCGCGAGATCCTCTACCAAGAGGTCCGGTAGTGTCTCCACATCCGCGCGGCCGTAGAGAGCGAAAGAGACACCAAAGCCCTCGCCTCTATCATCCCAATCTACTGACTGTTTAAAATGGTGAAGTGAAAGTGGGTGATTAAGCGACCAGGGTGGCCTGTCCGCACGGTCTATGCGGGCAGGACTAGCGGTTAGCCAGGTTGGCAGAGCTATTGCAAAAGGCTTGTTCTTTGGCGGCCTGGACTATCTGTTCGTGCGGTCTATGCGGACAGAGGTGGCGGCCAGCCAGACCGGCTTATACTCAGCAGGAAGTTGGGTCCTAAAAGGTAACTGGGTGGATAGCTTCTCTATCCGCGGAGTCCGGCAAGATGCAGACTGGGCTGGAGCTCGATAGTCTGGCATGACAGATGCCTTGGTCTAGCTCTAGTGGTGCGGCTGGTGGAAGCCGTAGGGTTCGCCGGTTAGTGCGGACTGGTGCTGGAGTTTGCCAGGATTGGTGAACTGACACCAGTGTCCGTCAGTAAGTGCGGACTGGCCCTTGTGGGCAGTGGTGTGGACTTGGTTGGTTCTGAACCAAGTCTATGTTGCCTCAGTCTAGGAGATCGCGCGGTTAAAGTGCGGACTGCTTCTCTGTCCGCTAAACTCGGCAGCAGTTGTCATGTGCCTTGGTTGCGAACTTGGGGAATGTGGAATGGAGTTGAGTCTGAAAGGCGTGCGGACTGGTGCAGTGTCCGCCATGCAAGTTTGGTGTTGTGCCTTGGTTGCGAACTTGGGGGTGCGGACTGATGCTGTATCAGCAGGGAAGCGAACTGGAGCGGTGTCCACTGATAGGTGGACAGGGTGTTGCTGCAGAGTTCTGCTGGTGGCAGCGTCCTGGCTTGGCCTTTGGCGACAAGGCGGATAGAGGTTTCTATCCGGCCTTGGTGATGCACTTGGCGGGCTGGCTATCCTGCACAGGTCGCGGCGGACTGGTTGTGTGTCCGCGGCTTGCAGATACACTTGGTTCTTGACATGAGATGAGGCAGTTATCCTATCGGCTAGGGTGGTGACCACACTTCTCATCTTGTCTATAAATAGGACCCCATTTCACATCAATAAAAAGCGAATGAACAGTAAGTGAACTCATGGGTAATTGCTGCGGATTGGATTTTGTGTCTGTGCAGTTTGAAGGTTGATCGGGTTGTGTTGTGCAGGTTGTGTGGATAGCGCTGGAAGCCAAGGACTTGGTTCTAACTACGGCCAGGGACAGTGCGGACTCTGCGAATAGCAACCGACGGTTAACAGCAGGTTGCGGGTTGCGGCTATGTTGTCTCTCTTCTGCAACTAGTTTCCCGGTTCAATAAGATGTCCTCTTCTGGCGGCCTGTTCAGTTCGGCAGCAGCAGATCGTGCGATCTGGAGGCTAAGAGACATCGCGGTTAGGCGGCTTGCAGATCGGCGGATAGAGTTCAGCATCGGAATATTGGGCAGTCTGCGCGGCTTGGTTTGCGTTCTGGCGACCTGGAGGTTTGTGTGGACTCCATAGTGCAGCAGTAGAGCCGGCGGTTAACTCCTTGAGTCCACGTGGTTAGGGTTTGCCTTGTATTGTTTCTGCTTTTTCCTTTGGGTACATTGGTGAATCATGTCTCGCCATGCATGTCTCATCTTGTAAAGTTTGTTTTGTATAAGATTCTTGCTCTTCTGGTTTGCATCTGGTTTATTTGGGCTCAGATTGGTTGAGTGTTCCTGCGCCTGATTTCCCGTCTTCCGCTATATCAAATTTCAACACCGACCAGGTGGGCAGGTTGGTACTGAGAGTCACCTTGTGCTCACCCTCATCCCAGATCACCAGTGGGCGACCATAGGTGTCCTCGCTGCCACCATGCCCGTAATTAAGGTGGAGCTAGGGCTCGCCAACCTCAGAAGGACACACCTTCTTGCCCAAGACAGTACCATCGACCTTGGACTTCTTCCAGGAGGGCAGTTGAGGGTCGACCTTACCCTTTCCCTTATCCGGCCTTTTACGCGAGGAAGCGGGCTTCTTGCTAGATCTTGAAATCTCCTCAATGTCGCATGGGGATCTTACATCTCCTTCCAGGAAGTGTCGACTTCTTTATCCAAGGGGAGAGGCTCGCGCGGTAGGATGCATGAAGATGCAGAAGACAAAGAAAGTGTTAGTTGCTGAATAACAGAGCTAAATACAACAGAAGATGGCGAATATTAAAGGTATCTCGCTCAAAGGGTCTACCTTCGCCGGGGAAGATTTGACCCAGCAGGCTGACATGTAGTCGTCAGTGGATGACATCGAACTTACGACCTCAAAAGGCGTCAACGAGCTGCTCCCTTGATCCTTCGAGCAAAGGTGGCAGAAAGGCCGCCTACGACGGTTGCTGTGGTTTGCGAGGAACCCCTTCAAAGTTGCCATCGACAATGGCAATTCACCCGCCCCAGTAGTGGACCTTATTCGTCATGCCGACCAGTGTGCAAACATGGCATCTCAAATAGACCACCCCTTTGTTGGTCAATGTGAAGGTGAATATCTTCTAGAAGACAAATAAATCAAAGACGATCTTCTCTGATCGCAAGAAACAGAGAAATCTCATGATCATCGCCATTCTGTTAGGGTTGATCTGGACGGGGGCTATGCCAAAATACCGGAGTATTTGACAGTACTCCAACCATAACAGAAGTGGCATGCCGACTTCGAAGTGGTGAATAGGGAGGACGAGCTCGTCCTCCAACACTGTGTTTAGTCACTCCCCCTGCTGAGGAAGTCACATAGTATATCCATCAGACAGAAATCGTCTGGCAAAGTCATCCAGATCCTTCTGATCGGTGGCCGACTTCTTGAAGAAAGTGTTGGCAAAGTTACTCGCTAGCCCCATACACTGAGCGACAACATCATCACCCATCTCAGAGAACTACGAGTTAAAGGAATGCAAGTATAGGTGGTGAGAAAGAAGAAAGTCGGAGGTACATGCGAGTAAGAGAACAAAATCGCCAAAAACATAATAAATACATACCCACCCCTTCTATTTATAGGCAGAAGCCGGGGGTGGTATTTGGGTATCTCGTCGCGAGTATCACCAACGTTGCCAAACAACTCACCAAGCGAAGAAAATCGTCAACTCTATCCCGCGCAGACCAGCAAAAACTTGTTCAACTACTCGCCAAACCTATGCGCCTAGCACATGTAAGTCGCAAAGAATTAAAGAAAGCAAAAAAGAAGTCATCACAAGACACAAACAAAAAATAAAATGCAAGATCTAAGCTTGCGCAAATACAAATTACAAATCAGTGTCCAAATTTATTACAAAGTCGTCAAAGGGGCGATCACTCAAAGAAAAAGATGAAAACATGGAAAAATCTTACTGCCTAGGAGTTCGATAGTCCGAAAGCCGAGGATGTCACCCAACCCACCCCATGTTGCGTGCATGCTGGACGTGTTCAGTTGCTATGGCCATCACCTCCTCTCCCTTCCGGATCTGGTCCTCCATCCTCGCCAATCTGCCCGCCGAGCCCAAACTCGCCTGCATGCCGACGAGCTCATCGTGATGGAGTTGTTGACGGTGCTCGATCATCGCAACTCTCCTTTCCAAGTTCCAACACTTTGATCATATGGAAGTGGTACTCCGCTTCGGCCAGCCGCTCCATGAGCTCCTCCATCTTGGTAGCACGCATCTCTAGCACAGCAATACGGTGATGCAAATCGTAGATAGACAACTAATCAAGCCGGGCCTCCAGCTTCATGTATGCTCGAACACTCTTCTCTCGATACTCGCGAGTGGGGATATTGAGGGCGTCAATGAAGGAAGCCACCTGAGTAGAAGTGCGACCTGCAAAGAAGAAATAGATACTCGCCCAGTCAGCAACATCCTTAGCAGAAGAAATGCAATCATGAATGAGCAAGAAGACTATCATGCCAAGTAGTGTCGGCCCTCGTCTCGCGGTGGGGACTACGAGATCGCCCGTGGCGAGGAGAATGACGACGAAAAGCAGGATCTCGCCGCCCAGCTGAAGTTCCCCCTGTGTCGATCCCTGTCTTGTGGAGCATAGCGAGGTGGCAACGTCCCATGCAACCTCGGAATATAGGTAATGTTCCCCCTACCATAGCCATCCAATTGTCGACCTACTACTCGCAGTACGCGATGGGTTCTCGACCACCTGACCTTGCGAATTCAAGTGGACCTCGGCCGGGGCAGCAGAGACCGATGACCTAGGCGGCGACGAAGGGGGATAACTCGCCGGAAGACGCGACTACTCAGGAGGATTTCTCTTATTGCCCGGGGAGAGAACAAGCTCCCCCTGCGATGTCATCAGGGATTTGAAGTTGAGATAGAATTCTGAGCGAGATCGTGGAGCATCTTGAGCTTCAAGGATGACCACGGGAGAAGATCGCAGGGGAGACACCGATAGAGGTTCTCCTAAGGAGGGCGAATTATCTTCGAGATCAAAGAAGACCGTCAAATAGCGAGGCAAAATAGAGGTAACTAGGAGTTCGCGACTATGAGGACCCTACCTCGTGTAGAGGGTTGATTGGGTTGAACCTGGGCTTGGGACCCAGGGAGGTCCACCACAGGGGCGAACTTCTCCGTTGTAGGGCGAGGCGACTTCGGAAAAGGTTGCTCCCCTTCATCGTCTAGGCCCATTTGGTCGAACACCCTCTGGGTACTCGAAGGGACCTCGGGATTAGCATTTAGCTCGGCAATATTCTCGGTGGTAGGTGGCGGGTTGTTCTTCTTAGAGGCAAGGGTTTTCTTCTTCTTCAGTGACTTATTCTTTTTCGACGGAGGAAGCTCGATGGCATCATCGCCCTCTCAGGGCTGCTTCGAAGCCTTAGGATCCAACAATCCCACCAACTCAACCATATTCGCCTTATATAGTTTCTCAGCAGTCAACAACATCCCGTTCGAGTTCAGAAAGTGTGCCTAAAAAATGAGCCACCCCATCTATTTATAGAGATCAGGAGACAGTTAGAGACCACGAGTAGTCCGATACTCGTCTAAAGCAGCTCGTCGAATAGGGGTTGGATGTTTCTTTCCAAGCTCCCAAGATCACTCACAAAGAACGAGAATTGTGTACAACCAATATTCGTCGAGGGTGGGCCCAGTCAAGGTAGAAGTCAAAGTCAGTAGGTCAAGGTAAAAGTCAAAGTCAATAGGTAAAGATAGAAGTCAAAGTCAGCATTCTAGAGCAGAAGAAGGCCTGAGTGAGTATGACATTTATCCCTCGCATACTCGCTAGGTGGGCGACTAAGGTAGATACTCTCCCAAACCAAACATGTTCCTTTAGTGGTTGCATGGTCACCAGGTGGGTTGGGCTATAAATAAGACCCCCACCCCTTGGATTTACCTATAAATAGGATATCATGGGTACAAGGATGACAACTTTTGCATGAGCTTTTGGATCCTGCTATCGAAGACTTGAGTCGTGAGACAGTGATAATCCCCCTTGGTCGCCATCTTCAGAAAGGCACCAAGTTATTCTCACCTTGTACCCTTATCGACCATTCTTGGTTATGGAGGGGAAGTTTTTTCTAAGCATTAGGGTATGTGGTGAGACCTCCCTGCCGCAGCACCTGGGGTACTCTTAATGTTCCCTCTGTTTCTGTGTCCTTGCCCGTCAAGCCCTACCATTGGACCAATAACTTTTGTTTGCATTGATCCGAATTTTGGAGTAGAAAATTTTCCCAACTTCAACAGTAGTATCTTGAGAGCAGTCGAGCGTGCAAACATTCAAAAAAGTTCGAACAACTGGCAAGGAGAATTTTTTAACGAGGAAAACCCAGAAATGATGAAAACCACGTGTTCGAATCGGTGCAGACCAAACTCCACTAGTTCTCTGAGTGTTACAAGTTGATACGTTCTCGAGCATGACAGGTCAATGCTTGTTACAATGGAATTTAACTAAATGCAAAGGTAAATCGTTTCAATGGAGTTTAACGAAATGCAAAGGTGAATCATTACAATGGAGATTAACAAAATGCGAATGTGAATCGCTACAATGAAATTCAACGAAATGCGGCGGTAGGTGGCAACGTGACGGTTGTCACAGCAAGGTGGGGCGGCAGGCGCCGCGAGGCGGTTTTTGGCGATTTTCTTCACTGCGGACGCTAAGTGGCCCCACTTCCTCTATTATGAGCACCCATCATAATGGAAAGGGGTTTCGCTATCTGTAGCTCTATTCTGATTTATAAATTAAAGTAATGCCCATTAGTAACCTAACCTTTTTGCTTATTTCTTAGTAGCTAGCTAGATTGCTGGCAGAGTGAAACTGTTTCACTTATTTTTTATGAACAGATATTATATTATGACGTAATTTAAGCTCATTAATGTTTATGGAGGACTTGAAATCGAAAGTTAACATCTCCCACAATACCAAACAAAGGAAATGACATGTTTATCACCAACAATAGGAACCATTTAAGATGCCTGGATTTGAAATAAGACCTAATATGACATAAAAAAGGGCAGCCCGGTGCACAAAGGCATCCCCACGCAACGAGGGTCTGAGGAAGGGTCCCACCCACAAGAATGAAATGTAGGCGAACCTTACCATATATTTTTGCAAGAGACTGCTTTCAGGACTCGAACCTGTGTCCTCAAGATCACACGACAACACCTCAACCGGTGCGCCAAGGCTCCCTTCACCTAATATGACATACATAAACCTAAATATTGAAGTATAATGTAATGAATGTTGATGATTGTTGAGATGCTTGTTGCGTTTAGGCTGGCTATGGGAGCTGAATTCCGATGTTGGCTACAGAGTGCGATAGAAGATTTTTCTAGTTGCATTGTAAAATTATCTCTTCTTCTGATGTTACAGTAAGACAGCGTTTGGCGCGGTTTATTTGTTCCGATGAGGTTGGACAAAAATGTAATTGTCGTACCATAATCTTATGCTTTAAACTAGTTTCTTTTTTTTTGTAACGGCAGTAACATTTGTCATAGTAAACATACATTCTATGACAGTGACGCTTTTGTCCAGCCACACCGGAGCAAATAAGCTACGGTAAGCCGTCCCAAACACAACCTAAGACTCTCCTTGAGACAGCTGTCTTTTGAGCAGTGGTCACACTTAGATGACTACTACAATGGTGTTTTGACTTTTGACCAAAATTACTATTTTGGAGAAATAAAGTTCATGTCCGCAAGTATCCAAACACAACCTACGTTTTTCAACATCAGTTCACAACCACCATTGTCTTATCAAGCTTTCAAAGGCAACCTTAGTTTATGTGTGTTGTTACTAGCAAGTCTTATTTGACTGAGAAAATTTTCTGTGCGGTATCCGCATGAGAGATCGGTGAGAGACCTTTTTTTAGTTCAAAAATACAACTGGTTTTTTATTGATTGTAAAAATGGACTGTATTTTAATTCAAAAAATGAACTAGATTTTTAGTTCCAAAAAAACTTTTTTACAGTTATATTTTCACCCCAAAATATAGTCATATGGGTACTTAAAATGAGCGTATAAATACATAGATCAAAATTTCGTGACTTATTATGTGAAAAAATAAAAATCATAGAAGAATTTTGTATTTCCCCCATGATCCTTCCCGTGGGGGTACCGCACAGAAAATTTTTCGTATTTGACTAGTAGTGAACCATGAATTCACAAAGCCGCGATTCAATTAAAAAATTATTTTTGCAGAATAAAATGATTAATAACAAAATTGTTTTTGCACCAAAAAATTGTCTTCAAATGCGATCTATGAGCTCAACGAAAATTTTTAGGTACACGCGGGCATATGGAGGATGGTGCCCGCGATGCATTGTGTTAAGATAATTTCCTCCTAAGTGTGAAAGAGGCTAGCCAACTTTGATCATACTTTTCAAGCATGTGTTTCATGACAAGTATGAAAAGGATTAGCCATCTTTGACTTGAAATTCAACATGTGCTCTTAAAGGAAGCTTCTAGGAAATTGTCCAAAGGAAGTTTCATGACATGTGTTTTTGACCAAGGAAGCTTCATGGAAGCTTCATCCACATGCCATCTACCACACCTACCTCCTTGATTTTGGCCCTATAAATAGGGATGAAGGAGGAGGGGTAATGCATCCACTTCTCTCCAAACTCAAGCATTGAAAGATTTCTAGAGAGGCCTTTGCGGCAATCGTCTTAGTTTGGGAGAGCTTTCAGACGTTGTTGTACGACGTTGACAAGGAGTACTTCGCCTACACGGATTCGATCTGGAGCAGATATTAGCAAGGATTCAAAGAGGCATCTTGAAGAGGATTTATGTAATCTGTCTCATCCGCCGGTCGGTAACTTGCAATTTTTCTGTTACTATTTATTGTATTGTGTAGTGTGAAGCTGCTGAAGATCCTTTGTGGATCGGTGGAGGGAAAGCCTGTAATCCGTGCGTGTGTTTTTCACACACTTTTAGTGGATGCTTTTCGGGTTGGACTCCGATCGTCCCGTGGTTTTTCACCCAATTGGGTTTTCCACGTTAAAATCTCGGTGTGCTTTTATTCTTTTTGCATTGTGTTATTTTGTTGCGATGACATACCGCTCAATGCGGTCGCGCAGGTTGCTCGCATAAAATTTAAAATAGGTGCTCTGGTCGGGATTGATTGCTCGCATTCCCAACACATTGAGAGCCGTCCGATCAACAAAAACTTCTGCCTATTTTTAAATATTTTTTCTTCCCTTTAATGCTGACGGTCAGATCTCAAATCCAACGTCTAAAAATGTATTGCACCTACCTCTATGTACCCGCGGGTACCTAAAAATTACTCATGAACTCAATTCTCCAATTGCTCAGTCAAATCATCAAAGCACCCAAAAATTCGACTAAATTCAATCAAATTCACAGAGTTTCACTAAAGTATAATACCTCATGCTTCCCATCCCATAGTTTCTTGCCTCAGTCCCGCTGGCATTTCTCTGCAGCCTCTTCGTCAATCTTCAACATCTTTCCAAGGCTGGAGAAGATGACAAGCAAGACTTGGGCATCACAGAGCATGCTGATCTTCTTTGTCTTCTTCATTGTTCCATTCCTCCGTTTCGAGGTCACTTTCCGTTCTCTACCCGTTTATTCTCTATTTTCCCTGACCTATCTCCAGTTTCCGCGTCTTTTCTCCATTAGCGGTGGGAGGAAAACGTCAACGCTAAAAAAAACATGTTTGGTAAAACTTCTTTCTCAATTCCCAACACTCCAAAACGTCATTTTGACCTGATAGGTCGCTCAAAGCATTCCGGGTGGTGGTCAAAGTGAAACTACCTCCCCGTTGCCCTCAACTTGAGCTTTATAGGCAAACCCTAGGTTTAATACGGGTATCAGATATCCCGGTATCCGAACCAAACCCGTTAAGCCTCGAACCCGTTATGCACCCAAATATACATTAACATGACCTTCAACGTCAAAGCTGCCCCCTCCCTCCATTCCCACTGCTCCATCCCCACCGCTCTCATTCCCAACGCTCCACAACGCCACCGCCGAAACAAACAGAGCCATAATCGAAAACCCCAAATAGGAAAGCAATGATGAAGGATCGACGAAGTGAAAGGGAGGAAGAAGAAGAAAGGTTTGCCATACAAGGAATGGACATAGAGTGCTTTCAAAACAGATGAGGAGGGCGGGCTTCATTTGGGATGAATGTTAATGGGCGGGGAGGTGGCATCGGGGCGAGGGAGAGCGGAGATAACTAGCGGGTGGAGCCGGCAAAGTGGGAACGAGTGGTGAAGAGTGAGATCGGGTTGGGCACGAGCTTACCAGCAGTTAGATATTGCTTTATTTATGTTGAGAAAAAAACGGTTTAACAACACCTATTTCTGCTGAGAACTCTAATAATTTTGTTTGCAAATATGAAATCATAACAAGTTAAATTTTTGCACACAACCAGTCCAAGCCGGCCGTTAGCATTCAACGATCATCACATGACTATTGAATTTAAATACACGGGATTTGGGCAACAAGCTCTGAGTTCAACTGACATCACAACAACATCTATTAGAGGTGATGAAAAAGAGTTTAGGACATTTTTTTTCTAAGTTTGAAAGAGTATATTAATCTCTTTTATACAAGTTTGTGTATTCAATTTGTGTTTATTTAGAACTATTTGTATGAAGTTGTGATAGTTATGTAAGTGAGGAGATTATGGTTAAGCCATCAAGAAAATAAAACTCGTTTTAAACTTAAAAGCGGATGAAGTTCTTTAGGTGAGGTCGGGCTTTCATGAACGACGGTTCATAACCACCATGTTCATGACCGCCACCGCTTTTGATACGAGATTCGAAGACGAATGACTTTTGATATGTTTCAAAACCCTAATAGAGGTGTTCTTTTTCAGAAGATCTCTATTTTTTCTTGATCTTTTTAAGTATACATATTTCATCTCACCTTTTTGAGATCCTAGGGCTTCCGCTTGTTGCCGGCGTGTCCAAATCTTCATCCAAGGACTGTTGGCCGAGCCTCAAGCTACGTATGAACTAGAAGATCGTTGACAATGTTCTCATAGGACCACTAGCTATAAATTGTTTTGCTTTCTTTGTCTATTCCTTTTTCTTCATTTTATGTTTTGTAGATTGTTTGCACATTGTGAATAAGTAAAATACAAGAGCAAGAGCAAGAAAAAAATGGAAAAACATAATGTTGCCTGTGTCATCTCACAAAAATGCATGTGTTGTGTATAAGATTGTGACAGTTTGATTTGGATCGGTTTTTAAGGATAATCATAAATTGAATCATTTCTATGTGATTTTCAAAATTTAGAACCAAACCATGTATATCATTGGAACCGAAGAGAACCAATCCGTTTAAAAAATATATGAATACATAATGTTAGAGAAAATGTTAAAAAAAAACAAAAATGTATACTTGCATACATGATGTTTATCACTGATATAAAAGTTAAAAATATGGTGTTCATGTGTTCACGCAACGTGACACGAATTAAAATTTTAAGGGAGTAATGCTTCAGTCAAGGTCTACGACAGTTTGAAGTAGAAAGGCAGACGCAAATTAAACGGGGCTGGTGTATAGGCAAGGCATTAGACATGTTAAGCAAATTAAAGTTTTATTAAACTATTATATAATGCTAATACGGTTCGGCACAACCTGGTTCTATTTGACATTTAGAACCGTGATCCGAGTTGAACCATGTGGTTTTTCAAATGTTAGAACCGTGACCGAACCGCAGACGATTTATTTGACTGCTCCCCGGTTGTAATCGGGGAAGACGATGGTTGTTCATTTTATGGGGATTATCGCCCGTAAATTCAAGACATACATGCAAAATCCACTTTACACATGCCACACTATAATTGGTTCCGATTTTCACTCTCCTTTGGTCACAAAAAATTCCCCTGAACTGCAGACTACTAAAGCCGAACTGAATCGTGTGGATCAATTTTATTCGGTTTGGTTAGATAATTTGATTGGTTCCGGCTTACACACCTAGCTGTGTAGAAGGTAATAGGATTTTCGGAGTGTAGGTGGTCGCATATCTGCCCTTCTCTGTGCATGTGTTCTGTTTACTACCGTTCATAAATCTACAAATTTTTGATAATTTGAAAATTAATTCGAGAATGGTTGATTATAATCTGATTTTTAATATCCAAAACAAAATCCAAATTTGGATTCAGGTAGCTGTAAAATTGGAATCCAAATATTAATGTCTCTATTTGTATCATTCACAAATGGTTCATGAATTATTATTGTTTATTTAAAATTTTATTTTTATTATCATTTAGTATTTTCATGCAGATATTTTAATTAGTTATTAACAAATTTTGAATAATTCAAATTTAAATACTAGATTTTAACTTAAATCCTAATAACAATTTAAATATTCTAATGAATCCGATTACTTGCAATATACGAGTCAAATTATTGTTGTGTGCGATAATTATTGAAATCAAAACTCGGTCTCAAGAGGAGTTCGGACCCAAGGGGTATAGCTGATAACATCTCAAAAAGAAGTTATCTAGCCCATTTTTCGGACTTTATTTTCATCATAACTGAATAAAATGAGATTAAATGAATTAACAATGAAATTTAAATTCATATTTATTTGATTTGTGTCTAATTCGGTCTTCTTTTAATGTATTTTTTGCTAGAAACACTAAAAAAATCTGTTTAGAGGAAGAAATCTGTCCAAATATCATGACCAGAAAAACAGATTGCAACGCTAGAAAAATATATTGCAACACAGTCTAGACAAATTTCAGATTTAAATTTCAAATTTGCCGCCGGTTTAAAATATGGAAGGATACTTCTTTCCATAGTGTTGTAGACGTTTTTAAGGGGGAAATCTCTACAAAAATAAGATTAGTTAGGGGGAGAAAATTTCAGATTTGGAGAGAGTCTCATCTAGGGTTTTTTGAAAACCTCCATTGGAAAAAAAGGCTAAAGCAAGGAAGAAGGCGGATCTTCGGGATGATCGAGCAAGCAACTTTAGGAAGAGAATCTTGCATCGATTAAGGCTCCGTTTGGCACGACGGTGGCGATTGTAAACGCATGGGTTAAATCATCATTCGTTAAGGATCACCTAACAAACATAATCCGTTTGAACATAAAAGTGGATGAAGTTCCTTAGATGTGCGTTAACAAATGACAATTTAACCTCTATGTTCATGACCACCATTACCATGACAAACGAAGCCTAAGTGTTAAATGTAAGACCCCCCTCCCGGAACATAAGACATGGCCGATGGGAGCCTTATGCCCAGAACAGCCGCCTTACGGTAACGTCATCACACAGACTAACTTGTACCACAAGACGCCTATCCTGCCAGCTATAATCAATATCATATTATCAACCCATCAATAAAAGAAAATTTAGTCCAAGATCCACAATCAGTATATAAAAGTCCACAATAATACAATTTAACATGACATCAAAGATCATGTATTAACATCAGAGTACTAAAAGGTGTTGCCCGTAGGCTACATCACAACTCCCTAACTCACATCTGTCACTGACGGTAACGAAGGCAACATAGCATCATGCCCTGTCTCCCTGGCCTGACTACCCTCCTACACGGGGTGCTGCTGCTGCTACTCCTAAAAAATGTGTGTAGCAACCGTTAGTCATAAAGACTAAGTGTCTTCATATTCTCTCACCGCAACGACTCTTAGGCACCGGGTGGAAAGAAAGAAAGAGGAGGCATAATATAATCAATAAGTACAAGTATAGCAGGCGGTAAACACTAAGCTAGACGTTAATATTGAGTTTAACAATAATGGAAACACAAGTAGGAATCAGTACCAGCAGCATGTGAGTAAGAGCAAAAAAGACTAGCATTAGTATCATAATTACATAATTAAACTTAACTTATAAAAACGTTCATATGAATTTATAAGTTAAGGGTCGGTTACAACAAAGTAACTCATCATATAAAAGTGTTCATACAAATTTATATAATGAGGATCGTATGTGATGCAATGTAATGCGTTTTGATGACTCATCCTTGCTTACTCACACACTCTGAATTGTTATGTCGGCAAAGACCTTTTTTTACTTCATCCCTTTATTCACCTCAGGATGAAGTCCCTTTGAGCATCTTAGGACGTCTTAGCCATTTCACAATCCACATCTCTATGTTTCTCGGGATGACGCCCCTTTGAGCACTTCAGAACGTCTTAGCCATTCCACAATCCACATCCTTATGCTCACCTCGAAATGACGCCCCATTGAGCACCTCGGGATGTCTCAGCTAATACATAATACACCAAACGTGTTATCAAGCACTCAAAACCTCCTTACAAGTCCTTACAAAACATCCATGGTACAAACATATCCTCCAATTATCAATAAGCCGTCACACATCGAGTGGTGTGTTGTTGTAACACCTTGCAATAGTACGAGTAAGACATAAGAATACTTTTCTAACGATCCTTCAGGGCATCTTATATCAAACCACATGGTGAGATCACATCCTGACATACGCTCAGCAATCCAACATGTTATTACTATTATCTAATATATTATTAAGGCATATTTATAATTATAGTAACACAAGCTTCGGAATGGGAGTCAATCAACTAATAAATATTTATTTAAAGGATCTTACCATATTCATATTTGTTGAAATTCATACGATAGATCAAGACTATCATTTTAAAACATTCCCCCAAGGTTTCAGCTCATTCAGACATCATGACAATCATTTACAACATAACTATTTTTAATATTATAATATCACTATCTCAGCGATTAGTTATCCAAAAGTTATGAAACTCGACAGGGGTGAAAACAACATCGTCAAGTATATGTCTAATAATAAAATATGATCACTTGGTAAGTTTTATCACAAATTTCATAACTCCACACCATGGGGATTACCATGATTAATATGTATTTTGTATATTATTCATACTAAGCCTTCAAGAATTCACCACGTCTGAACACCTAGGTAAAAGGAGTGGTGTTACTAATGTAATCATCCATCGAACGTCTTATCATGAACCGTATAATCCTTGGGAGTACATATCCCTACGTTGTTTAAATATTATTCTCTACATGAGTGGCAACTCGTATGTCTTATAAGACATCATTTGTTGACTGGTGTGAGTGTAAAAAGCTGATCATGAACAATGATCTTCATAAGTCCAATATCATTGAAGAATCATTCATGAAGTAGATGATTAAGTATTCTATTTTTACGGGAACCGTCAAGTCGATCGCGTCTTATCATCATGAGAGCGTGTACAAACGATCTCCAATCAACTTGTTTAGGTTCACTACATGATTTGCCCCTATATTTAAATATACCCCTCCATTATCATATTTGAATTATAATAAAAAGCTTTATATACAATGTAAATTAGAACACTATTCAAATCACTACTTTGCCTAAAGTATCCTGCGCATACTTATTCACCTAGAGCGTCATCAAACGAGTGATTAATTAAGTGGTCATATCAAAACCAAATCCATTGAAATTTCTACCATATGTCATGGTTAGCAAATTTAGCGTTTCCATAAAATTTAAGCTCATTCGGACAACATAATAACTATTTATGGCAGAATAATTTATGTCATAATATTGACAAAATCATAACAGGTATATATTCAAAAACTATGAAACTCAATTGGGGTGTCCACATTGTCTTCAAGCATTTATCTACCAATTTTCAAAAGCTTACAATAAACATTTGTAGAGAAATTCATGAAACATCAAAATTTATACGTGTGTGTCGTTGTTTACTAAAACAAAAATTAATAAAGCTACAGTCCACCAAAAGAATGTGTAACCCTAATCTGTAAAGGAGTCTCTAAGTACTACAACTTTCATGTTGAGTTTGAGGTCTAGATCTAAGTGCATCATGTAGAAGGGAAAGCTCCGCTCAAAGTATTCTACATAGCCCTATCAAGTTTGGAATAGGTATATATAGTACCTCCAGCGTAGAGTCTAGCCCTAGGACGACATAAACCCAATAACCTGTTCCGAGTCGGTCTCGACACGTGCAAATATATACTAAATATATCTAACAATCTCCTCATATGTCCGCCGTGAACCCTGACTTCGGATAAAGGGCGGTTGTGCAACATTCAATCCAGACGTGAATCATTCACAACCGTGTCCATCACCTGCTGACACATATTAGACTAAAATAGTATGAACGCATAAGTAAAACACAACTCAACTGTAACATAGAAAAGTCTCAGGTACAATAAAAGCACAAGCCCTAAACGCCTAGCATCTCACATCAGACAGAGATCATAAAATCCAAATAAACAAGTGCACAAAGAGCTAAACAATGCTCTGAACAGAGATAACAAAACAAATAAATCTACTAAAGCTCTAACAGTCGTCATCCATAAGATAATCATGATTCAGATCCCAGACTACCAGTGCTCCTCCTGAACCATTAGCCCCTGCGATTTCAATAGAGAATTTCATTTTAGAATGAATTCAATCCTTTGAAAATTTACATATATCTAGTTTCTTTATAAGAACTTAGTATTGATTCATTATTATTGACTGGGAGGACACCTTCACAGAGACTCATAGATTGACCTCAGAATCCGTTATCTGTTTCAAAACGAAACGATTTAGAGACTTCTGGACACCGCAGTTATATCTATGTTCCTATATGAAATGTCATGGTTACTGCCCTTCTAAAGTTAATTGGAACTCATCAAGTTTGGAATTGAACCAATTTTCAGAATAAGAGACAAGCCAAGTCAGATTGTGTTATTAAGTTTGGAATAACACTTTCCTTCAAGACAACAACCGAATCCAGGTGAAGTTGTTACCATCAAGTTTGGAATGAAACAACTTATCAGATCCGAGCCCAACAACCAAGAGCATCAACGGAGCATAACATGTTTGCTTTGACAAAGAAAATCAGAATAATCAAAACGTTTGGACAAAGGCTGAACTAAATCGCCTAATGTTGAACTAAGATCGAACTAAATCGCTTTTAGTCTCATTTCCCCCACTAATTTGATTAAACGGTCTTGAGCATTCCTTTCGTCAATAGATCAACAAGGTTATTCTTTGAACGTACATCGATCAAAGTGATAATTCCTTATTATTTCAGATAATTCAATAAGGCATGTCTCAGTCGTACATGTCTCCTCTTAACATTATAGAGGGCAATCTTAACGACTTGAACTGTTGCTTGATTATCACAATACAAGCTCAATGAGTTGACTTGTAACTTAGACAAGGGAATGTCTAAAGTCAAGTTCCTAATCCAATCTGCCTCTTCACCAACCGAAGCTAATGCAAACAACTCGACTTCCATAGACGACAACGCTATACAGGTCTATCTTTTGGATTTCCAAGTGATAGCAGCTGCACCTAAGATGAATATATATCCACTGGTAGACTTGTTGTTCCCGGCTTCTGAACATAACGAGCCATCAGAATGTCCTTTCACAATAGGTGGGTAAACAGTGTAGCACATAGTATGATCTTTAGTACCTCTTAGGTATCTCAACAGTCTATCTAGGGCTTCCCAATGCTCTTTTCCTGGATTACTGGTAAAACGGCTCAGCATGTTAATCAAAAAAGCAATGTTTGATCTTGTACAACTTGTGACATACATGAGACTACCAATTATTTTGGAATACTTAACTTGATCAATGCTGGTCTCTTCATTAGGACTCAACTTGACATTATGATCAAACGATGTCTTAGCCGGCCTATAGTTATCATATCCCCAGGTAGAAAGAAGTTGCTCAATATAATGAGTCTGACTAAGAGTAACCCGACCCTTGTCAACTCTAACCTTCATACCTAATAGGGTATCCACAGGACCAAGGTCCTTCATGTCAAAAACTTATGCTAGAGTGGATTTAATATCCCTAACTACAGTAAGATTAGACCCCCAAAATCAACATGTCATCCACATATAAACATATGATGATTGTTTGATTCGACAATGAGCGGTGATAAAGGCATTTATTTGAGAGACTGGACTGAAATCCGAGGATCTTTACCACCTGGTCAAACTTCATGTGCCACATCTTAGGCACTTGTTTGAGCCCATAGATTGATTTATCTAATTTGCACACTTTATCTTTTAGATCTTTTTGCACATAACCTTCAGGTTGTGCCATCTAAATTTCTTCATCAAGCTCTCCATTTAAGAAGACAGTTTCACATCCATTTGATGAACTATAAAGTTCTCGATAGATGCTAGAGCTAGAAGAATCCTGATAGTCGATAGGTGACATACAGGTAAATAAACATCAAAATAGTCTATTCTCCCATATTATTTATAACCTTTAACTATGAGACGTGCTTTATACCTGTCTATAGACCCATCATTATGTAGTTTATTCTTTAACACCTACTTACATCCTAGTACTTTAATGTCTTTCGGCACGTCAACTAGATGTCAAGTATTGTTATGTAGCAGTGAGTCCATCTCATCATCAATGTCTTCTGCCCACAACAACGAATCTCTAAATCTCATTGCTTCCTGATAAGAGAATGAATCATCCTCTAAGTGATAGGTGATGAAATTCTCACTAAAGTTCTTAGGGATCTTCTCTCTTATAGATGCTCTAAGTGGAACAAGTTCCACTGTTAAAGATTATGGAGCAGTGTCAGAGGGGTTAGCTTTAGTTTATTCGATAGATTCTGAAATCATATCATTAGACTCAAAGATAGACAAACCATGATCCTTGACAAATTTATTTTCAAAAAATATGGCATCTCTAGACTCTATCATGGTATTCATGGATAGATCGAGAAATCTATCGGCCGCACTATCTTCTGCACTACCTAGATAGACGCGCATCATTATTCTAGGTCCCACCTTAGGCCTCTTAAGGTCTTGTATTCACACATGAGCAATACAACCTCAAGTCTTTAGAGTATCATACCTACAAGGATGACTATGCCACAGCTCATACGGGATAAAAGTGAGCTGAGAATGTGGAACTCTATTCAGAATGTGGTTTGGAGCACGAACTGCTTCTCCCCAAAAGGAATTAGGCATGTCAGCTGTTAGGAGCATAGAGTTCAACATCTCTGTCAAAGTTTTATTCTTACGCTTGGCAACACCATTTGATTGGGGTGAGTAAGGAGCCGTGGTTTCAAGAATTATTCTCTCAGAGACACAAAATTCTTTGAACCCAATAACAGTGTATTCTCCTCCTCGATCACTTCTAAATCTTTTAATTTTTAGGTTTAACTGATTTTCTACACGAGACTTAAAAGTCTTCAATGTCTCAAAAGCTTTGTCTTTCAATTTTAACAGATACACATGACAATATCTTGAAAAATTGTTTATGAAAGTAATTAGATATTTCATTCCCTCTCAAGTGACGTGACTACGGAATTCACAAAGATCTAAATGTATCAATTCAAAAAGTTTCGTACTTCTAGAAACCGATTTGAAAGACTTTCTTGTTATTTTAGTTTGAGCACACACCTCACACTTGTCAAATCAAATAGAAAGACTTAAGGGGTTGTTATGACTTTTCGCTAGATCTAGTATTTTCCTATAGTTCATATGTTCAAGTCTGTTATGTAACAACTTAGGATCAATAAGATTCGAACTTATTTGGCTGATGCTATCATTATTTAAGCTAAGTCTATACATTCCGTTGATCAAGTACACACACCCAAAATAATATGAATTTACCGTTAAGATCATTCTACCATTTTGAGTTGTGAAGGACATCCCAGCCTTATCTAATAGACTCATAGAAATCAGATTTTTAGTCAATGTAGGAACTACTTTAACATTGTTTAAAAATAAAATTTTACCTGATGAGAGGACCAGCTCGGCTGTCCCAGCATGGTTCATCTCGGTCTCTCCTCCATTGGAGTTCTCAACCTTCTCCTGAACCACCTTAACCTCATCTAGTATACCTCTGTCATTCGTTGCATGAAAGGTAGCACCACTATCTAGCCACCACTCAGAGGACGAACTGCGGTGACTGCTTCTGATCATAGCCACAAAGGACTTGGGACTTGAGACATCTGCTAGCATGTTCTCCACATTTTGTGGGGCTTCCTCCTTCTTTTTCTTAGGATCCTTGTAATCAACCGCCCAGTGTCCCAACATGTCGCAGTTGTGGCACTTGCCCCTCTTTTTTTGAAAGAGGAATTTTTAGGCGCCAACTGTGTAGAGGCTTCACCTTTGGGTACTGGTGGTTTACGTCGAGGCTTACTGGGTCGAGAAACGAAGCTGACAGCTTGTGAGGACTGACCACTTTGTTCGAAACTCTTGTTAGCGATATTTTGATTCTCGATATGGATGAAACTTTTGAATTCATCCAATGCGATCTTTTCCTTCGCACTAAGACGAGACGAGGGTCTTCAGATCCAATCTAGAGAAAATTTGCTCCTCTCTAGCTCAGTCATATCCAAGCAGCAAGTCCCTCAGCTGAGAAGCATACCTTCTCCAATCAAAAATTAGAGCACACAATCTTCTGCTCTAGATGAAACTCCTCTTGCTGGATGGAAAAGAGAGATCCTTGATCCGACCCAATCTGGAATACGGTGAGCGGCGGCTACTAGATCGAGAAACAAAAACAAATGTTTGTTGCTCAGATCTTCTCTAACCAGGCCAAACAGAAGCGGCGAGATGGAGGCACTAGACTGGAAATCTGGAGCCAAGCAGAAGCAATGAGGCAATCTGGATCCCGATCCACTGAAACCTTGAGTTACCAGACTGGATGCAGGATTCTCGACAGGATGAGGCAAAGGCAGAAGCGGCCCAGATCTGGAATGATCTTTAGTAGCCGAATAACACCCAATCCCGAAATCTCTAGCAGAAGAAGTAGACGACAGCGACACAAGAAATCTCTGGTAGATCTGCACTGGATGTAGGTCTTCTTTCCTGAATCAGCACGAGACCACTGCCCTGGATCTTGATCTGGATCTGGATCAAAAACCACTGGATCAAAGCATTGGATCGGTAGAACACCTCCTTCCGGCGAGATCATGAAGAGATCGGCTGGAAAAATGTCGTAGATCGGCTTACAAAAAGTGTCGTGAAACAGAAAAGGCGATCGTGGAAGAAAGCCCTAGCAGAACGACGATGTTCCAGGCGGATTTTTTTTCCTTTTCGATCGGGAACATCCGGTCATCCTCTTCCTCTAACCTGGGGCTGTGATTTGCCCGACCTGGAGCCTAATAAAACTCTCACATCAACCACCTTAATTCCCTGTCCGACCAACCAACACAACCACCCCTTCCTCGTATATGAGGTGCATCAACGGGCAGCGAATCGGTGGCCAGAGGTGGCCAGAATAAATAATCAGAACACAAATTTCAGCCATCCCTCCATGACTTGCTCTCAAATCAAACTCAACTGAGTTCAATGTCTCACCTAGTTTTAATCTAAGAACTAGCATCAAGGGAGAGGAGAGGAAGCTCACCGAGTGTCCATGCATGCTACCCAATAGCCGTGTATGTGGCATTTGCGTGTTGATCTGGTCCATGGTCGGATCTCGCCTATCCATACCTCGTCAAACGTCGCTGAAGAGTTGTCGTCCTTGGATCTCGGCGGAGTGCTCAATGGCACAGTTGTAACTTGATCCGCTAAGAATCTTGGGTTGGCCCACCGCAAATGGAGGAGCTCGGCCTTTCGGAGAGGAGTGTTGTAGGCAACCAAAGCTTGGTGAACAGAGCTCGCCTGAGACGACGAAGGTGGGTTGTTTTGGCTTTTGGAGAATGAATAAGAGGGCTAGAAAACACTCTTGGGTTTGAAATCAAGAGAGGGTTCCTGCCATGGTGGTTGTAGAGAGAAATGGAGAGGAGCTCTCTGTTTGCGAGTTTGCTCGCCAATTTCTGCCATGGAAAGTGCGGGCGGAGTTGGAAGTGGTCGGCCATGGTGTTTGGAGAAGTGGCTGGAGTTAGCAAGGAGGGAGGTGCTCGGTTTCGTCGGAGGAGGTTGGACCTTGCATGGGTGACCGGAGCTAGGTGGTTTCTTATAAAAGCTCTCACCATAGTTGAAGGTGGAGCAGGTTCAGACATTATCTTTGAGAAGCCTCGGCCATGACTGTTGGAGGAAAACAACTCGAAGTCACCAGAGGGGGAGATGTTGTCGGCCATGGACGTTAGAGAGAGCTAGAGATCTCGCCGGAAATGGAGCGGGAGGAGGGCTGGATCGACACTGGACCGGCGTTACCGGAGGAAGAAGAAGCTCGATAGTTTTTGGGTAGGAAGATGACGGCGGGATGCTGGATCAGGCTTCTGGGAGAAAATGATTCTAACCTAATGTTCATAAGTATATATATATATATATATCTATATTAAATAAAAAGATTAGGTTTTTCCGTCCCGTCGTCGGTCACGCGGGCTATAACGCCGTCAGCTCCGTAGGTTTGCAGAAATGACCAAATGCTTCGCCGCAAAAACACCTCATCACGCCTCTTCGTCCTACTTCCTCTGCACGCGCCACCGCGGCATCTCCGCCGCTTCACTCCGTTCGCTGCTTCCTCTGCAAACGGCACCGCAGCAGCTCCGCCGCTGTACTGCCCCGCTCTGCAGGCGACATGTTACCCTCTCTTCCTCATCGCTTCCGCTCACATCGCCACGACGACCGCTTGATTCACGTAAAAACCCCGGACCCTCTCGCTTCTCTTCCCGCCTTTCGGTCACACCGCCCGCTTCCGGTTAAAACCCCCGACAACTTCCCTCTTCCTCAGCGACTCCGCCCCCACCACGACGACGGCCCGCTTCTTCAGCTGAAAATGCCCGAAGGCCTCCCGTACCTGCTCCAACTGTGAGGAAATCCTAAATCCATAGCTTGGCAGATTCAGTAAGGCTTCCATCGTCTGATGGTACTCAACCACAGGTAACACATTCTTTCTTCCCCTACCTGCGCCGATTTGGGGATTCGCTGGAGCTTCCCCTCTCGCCTGTTGATGCTTTCTAAATGCTTCCTGTAAAAACTTACCTGTGCCGATGTGGTGATTTGGGGATTGCCTGAAGATTTCTCTCTCGCATTAAATCATAGAAACTTACATTGTTTTTGAACACAAAAGTTACTGCAGCTTATTACGACTTCATTTCGCAGCGTTTATATGCTCCTGTGAGTTTGGACAAAGCCCCATCCATCATATTTGCCATGAAAGTGGTTATGACCGTGATCAAGGAAAAAAAATTAACAAAGGTTTATTACTATTTAGGGTTTCTGTCATCATATTTGGCATTAAATCATCAAGAAACTGACACTGTTTTATGTCTTCATATTTGCAGGAGAAAAAGTTAGGGAAGGTTTATTAGGATTTAGGATTTCTGTCCTCATATTTGCATTAGGATTTAGGGAAGGTTTATTAGGATTTAATTTCGCAGAGATTATTTGCTCCTGTGAGTTTGGACAAAAGCCCATCCATCATACTTGGCATGAAACTGGTTATGACCGTCATCAAGAAAAAAAAGTTAACGAAGGTTTATTAGGATTTAGGATTTATGTCCTCATATTTGGCATTAAACCATCAAGAAACTTACACTGTCTCATGTCATCATATTTCGCATTAAATCATCAACAAACTTAAACTGTCTTTGAACACAAAAGTTAATGAAGTTTACTAGGATTTCATTTCACAGACTTTATTTGCTCCTGTGAGTTTGGACACAAGCCCATCCACCATATTTGGCATCAAAGTGGTTATGACCGTCATCAACAAAAAAAATTAGTTCTGAACATAAAAGTAGACTGTTTTGGAACACAAAAGTTAATGAGGTTTATTAGGATTTCATTTCGCAGACTTTCTTTGCTCCTGTGAGTTTGGACAAATGACCATCCATCATATTTGGCATGAAAGTGGTTATGACCGTCAAAAAGAAAAAAATAGTCCTGCACATAACAGTAGACAAAATTACTTACGTGACGTCGGCCGTTCGCGAAGATTTCTCTCTCGCATTAAATCATCACGAAACTTAGACTGCTTTTGAACACAAAAGTGAATGAAGTTTACTACGATTTCATTTGCCAGAGTTTATTTGCTCCTACGAGTTTGGACAAAAGCCCATCCATCATGTGAGTTTGGACAAAAGCCCACCCATCATATTTCGCAATTGAATTCTCCTGTGCTTCTCTGCCATTGTTATACCCAATATAGCTCTCTATTGACCGGTTCACTCCTTCGTACCTGCAGGCTTCAGTAATTGATGTGCTGCTTGACGCTATCCTGAACATATGATCGTCTTACCCACTACAGCATACGTTTCTCTTTAATAAGCACCATAACAGACAGGTGAACTCTACTTTTATTTAGATTTTACAATTATCTCAATGCTTACTTCCTCTCTACAGCATATACCCACAGAAACACCGAGGTTGTTGAACTGCCTACCTGTGATGGACCCACTGAATTTTGCATACAATGCATTGTACTCTTTTTTATGCTCCTCTTAAAGTACAATGTATAATTGACTTTTGCAAGTAGTACACCTGTTGTTTTACGCGATAACATATAGAAACAGTACTTTGAAGCAAACGCAGTATGAACCATGCAAAAGACATCATGTAAATGTTTCGTTAAATTAATAACTTGCACGACGCCACATATTAGCCTCATATGAACAAATTGGTGATCACGGTGCTTCTAATAACGTAAATATTGCGTCATTATAATAGAGCGGCAAACATAAGGTTTTGATCGATGAATTGCTTCTGCACACTATGGACTGCTTTGATTCCCTTCAAAAATTATTCATCTCCCAAATGGGGAAGCTGCAGAATAGCAGCACTAAACTATATGTCCCAGTCCAACTACATCACATATTTAAATTTATATACTTACATGCTCTGTACGCATGCGGGTCTACCTGTTTTATTTCAATGAACTGCAGATTGCGTCGTACTCTCTTGCTAATTAGTCAGTTTGAACCCATCAATGAATACATTTACACGAACAACTACAGCTACTCAAGAATATGATAATGTCCTTTTCCTCTGTTTGGGGAGATGGTGACAGTGACAAAAACTTTATTTCCACCGTCACTACTCTATTTATGTTCTTTGGATTCAGTAAGAGCTTCTTTAGGCTGTTTGGATTACACTGTTATTCATTAAGGATCACCTAACAAACATCATCCGCTCCAACATAAAGGTTTATGAACGTTAGCTTACGCCATCAATGTTCATGACTGTCACCACCTTGCCAAATGGCTCCAAAAACTTTTCGAAAACAGCTGTATACACGGCTCCCTTTGCACGTAAACTTACGCAATTACACAGACAAGCTTTTTCAACAGTTCTCTTCTCTTTATAAAGCAACTAAATAAATAACAGTTTATTGACGCATTACATTCAACCTCAACCACACAGCGTAGAAGAGTATACGAGCATCTTCGCATGGGCTATGCCCGTGCTCGATGCTCTTCGCTAAAACAGTCTGTATTCCTATGTTTGATATTTGAGTTACATGACAATTGCTTACTGTGTGCTAAGCCTACACAACATTGGTTGTTGCCGCCAAATTTATTTCAAATCACAGTACTCCTGCCGTGAGCTAACAACCATCGTATGCTGATTCTGCGATTTCTCCTTCTTCTGCCTTCTCTTCCTCACCCTACTATCACAGGTATGGGTTTTAGATTTCTACAAGCTGTTTAGGCTTCTGTACTCTCAAATTACGGATTTACTTCTCGGATATCTCCCGACTGTTGACCCGTTTCTCAGGTGTCGCTCTGCTTCTCCTCCTCTCAAAGCTCTGCTTCTTCTCCCGGCTTCTCTTTCTCACCTTGCTGTTGAATGTATGATAATTTATACCCACAATAGTTTTTGAATAACCGCAAGTTCTGAATGGATTTGCTGAGAAGCACTATTGTCTTGCCTGATGATTTCCCTGTGCTTTCCTCAGCAATACAAGATATTCTTCGTCAAATGCACTATATCTAGGTTATACAATTACTATGATTTTTCCAGTTCGCCTTTGCTCTCTTACCGCCTATAATAGAGTCTAACATTTGCATTTTCTCAAACAATCTGAACACTATAAATAGGTAAATTATATTCCAAAACGCAGCACATTTACAAAAACTCTACTTTGATGACAGTCATAACCATTGTCATGCCAAAGCCATGCTACCTCCCAAGGTTTTATCGTGCCTATGTCTACAATTTTATCATATTTAATGGTATTGTTGTTTTTTTTTCATAAAAAAATGATTTTTTTTTGCACACCTGAGTGTCGATGTTAGCAATTTTAGGTGATATATGAATCCAATTTCCTGCGTTGACTTCGATTTATGATAGGCCCCCAATCCTGTGGTACAGTGTTGAGTCGAACAAAAATAAATCGTTATTTTCATGAACATATACTCTATCTAAAGCACTCAGGTAAGCCCTCATGACAAACTGCATTATATTATACTATCAGACTTACCTACTCCAATAATGGTTTTCTCAAATTCTGCATAATAAGAACCCTATTTTCAGATCTTAAATCATCTTTGGCAGACCCCTCAATCAACTGACCTATTTCAAACAATCTAAAACCGTTCATTGTACCATTAACGCAACAAATGTCATGAGGTATACAAAAAATGCTCAGTCAATTGCGCGCCCCATTCTTGGCATCCAAAACCCTCGCTTCTTCATGCACCGCTCCTGCGTCGCTTTAATTTTCCATATATCCTATACAGAGAACGCTTACCTAGGGAGTTTTCCAACCCCTCATCACCAACTGTGTAGCCACAAACAACCCGCCTGTTGATTGAGAGGGGTTGAGGTGCTTGGCCTGCACCCAGGAGCGACGCCTAAACCGTACCTTTCACATTATCACTTTGAATCGTCTACAATCCTACTCCTCGTCTCTCCTTCTCACGTCATTGCTATGATTATATTATGTCATCATTGCTATGTATGCCGTGTGGCTACGTCCATCATGCACCGCTCCTGCGTCGCTTTCATTTTCCATATATTCTATACAGAGCTTCGTTTCTGACTAATTTGGCCTCCCACCAGCTTCCATACACTGTGTGCTCAACCATTCATGTATCAATGCTGATTTCTTTCCCTCTCTTCATTGCGTCCAAATTCTCATCCTCCTCCTCACCTTCGTAATTACGATAGTCACATATCTGACATTGATATAGCCCAGTTGACGTGCTCCTATATGCGTATCGCTTACTTCTACTTAATGATTTGCATCAATTTAGCACAGTTTGTGTGACCATTTATTATTTAAGAACTACCCAGAATGTATCGCAATTCAATGTTGACCTAATGCATTTAAAGTAGATTGAAAATTGAGTGCACTTCCTCCAATTTTGGAATGCGCATGTTAACCTCTATGTGAAATTTTGCATGCTTCAGTTGATAACATTTACGAAGTTCTTCGTTTATGCAGTTCTCTACATCTCCATAGTTAGTACTTCTGCAGTTTTTTGAATGCTTGCTGCTGATAACATTTGGGCAGTTCTTCGTTTATGCAGTTGTCTGCATCTCCATAGTTAGTAGTTCTCAAGATTTTTGAATGCTTGCTTGAGTTATATTACCTAAAATTACTGTCATGATGCAACACGTGCTGAACCCTCCTCATGCAAACATGTTACCACCTCTACATGAATACTTTTTAGCCAAAATTTTGTGTTTTTGCATCGTTCTTCGCAACTACTTACAGTGTACTCTCGAGATAACTAAAGTTCATAGTTCAGTTTTGGTTCAGATTTGATTTCAGATTTGATTCAAATTTGCTTTCAGTTTTAGGTTGTCATTGTTTTAATCTCATTTCAGTTCCAACCATCCTAAAATATATTTGTTTATGCCTCCAGATTGCCTAAATCAACTGGACACTTCCATCTGAATTTCGAACGACATCTTCTGAACTTTTAACAGGTCAGAGAGGATATATTTTTATACATATGCTCCTGTTTTTTAAACATTTTTTTAGCTTCTCTACTCTGCGATTCGTATAATATGTGATTTCTGTAACTTACATTACTATTACTAATGATACAACTTATTAAAAAAAAATACTTCCAATAACATCTCTGTACTCCTGGTGATATATTAGTCATTTAATATTATAAAAATGTTGTGTTTATTTGTCAATAACGCTGCTGCTGTCTGTCAGACTACGTTCAACCAGATCATATCCATTCACTATTGCACCATAATCATTGTCATGGCACGGACATGTTCCATAATGATGTCATTTTTTGACTCAAATTTTGCAACGCAAAACACCGCGTGAAACCAAAACCGTACTCTGCTAAATCTTCATCTCCTAACTCTTCAGCTCATCTGCTTATTTATTTAATTACTCTGACCTCACACGATCTACTATAATAACCATTCATGAATAACTCATAATACTCTCTCTCTTCTTTAGTTCTAAGATGAAGTTCAATTACAAATACTTACATAAGCCCAGCAATCCAACATGTTATTACTATTATCTAATATATTATTAGGACATATTTATAATTATAATAACACAAACTTCTAAATGGGAGCCAATCAACTAATAAATATTTATTTGAAGGATCTTACCATATTCGTATTTGTTGAAATTCATACGATAGATCAAGACTATCATTTTAAAACATTCTCCCAAGGTTTCGGCTCATTCAGACATCATGGTAATTATTTACGACATAACTATTTATAATATTATAATATCAATATCTCAGTGATTACTTATCCAAAAGTTATGAAACTCGACAGGGGTGAAATCAACTTCGTTAAGTATATGTCTAATAATAAAATATGATCACTTGGTAAGTTTTATCACAAATTTCATAACTCCACACCATGAGGATTACCATAATTAATATGTATTTTTGTATATTATTCATACTAAGACATCAAGCATTCACCACGTCTGAACACCTAGGTAAAAAAGAGTGGTGTTACTAATGTAATCATCGGTCGAACGTCTTATGATGAACCGTATATTCCTCGGGAGTACATATCCCTAGGTTGTTTAAATATTATTCTTTACATGAGTGGCAACTCGTATGTCTTATAAGTCATCATTGGTTGACTTGTGTCAGTGTAAAAAGCTGATCATGAACAATGATCTTCATAAGTCCAATATCATTGAAGAATCCTTCATGAAGTAGATGATTAAGTATTCTATTTTTACGAGTACCGTCAAGTCGAGTCTTATCATCATGAGAGCGTGTATAAATGACCTCCAATAAATCTGTTTAGGTTCACTACATGATTTGCCCCAATATTTAAATCAACCACCTCCAATATCATATTTGAATTATAATAAAAAGCTTTATATACAATGTAAATTAGAACACTATTCAAATCACTACTTTGCCTAAAGTATCGTGCACATACTTATTCACCTAGATCGTCATCAAACGAGTGATTAATTAAGTGGTCATATCAAAACCAAATCCCCTGAAATTTCTACCATATGTCATGGTTAGCATATTGAGCGTTTCCACAAAATTTAAGCTTATTCGGACAACATAATAATATTTACGTCATAATAATTTATAACATAATATTAACAAAATCATAGCAGGTATATATCCGAAAACTATGAAACTCAACAAGGGTGTCCACATTGTCCTCAAGTATTTATCTACCAATTTTCAAAAGCTTCCGATAAACATTTTTTGAGAAATTTATGAAACTTCAAAATTTATATGTGTGTGTCTTTATTTTCTAAAATAGAAATTAAGAGAGCTACAATCCACAAAAAGAATGTGTAATCCCAATCTGTAAAGGAGTCTCAAAGCACTACAACTTTCATGTTGAGTTTGAGGTCTAGATCTAAGTGCATCATACCTAAAACTTGACTCGAAGTTAGCCGCGCACACTAGATAAATTCTGTCTACCAATATTTAATATAATATGCACGGATCTAAAAACTGGTCGGACAACATCCGGTCATCCTCTTCCTCCAGCCTGGGGTTGTGATTTACCTGACCTGGAGCCTAATAAAACTCTCACATCAGCCACCTTATTTCCCCATCCGACAAACCAACACCCCACCCCTTCCTCGTATATGAGGTGCATCGACGTGCGGCGAATCGGTGGCTGGAATAAATAATCAGAACACAAATTTCAGTCATCCCTCCATGGCTTGCTCTCAAATCAAACTCAATTGAGTTCGATGTCTCACCTAGTTTTGATCTAAGAAACTAGCACCAAGGGAGAGGGGAGGAAGCTCACCGAATGTCCATGCATGTTACCCAATAGCCGCGTATGTGGCGTTTGCGTGTTGCTCTGGTCCATGGTCGGATCTCGCCTATCCAAACCTCGTCAAACGTCGTTGAAGAGTTTTCGTCCTTGGATCTCGGCGGAGTGCTCGATGGCGCGGTTGGAACTTGATCCGCTAAGGATCTCGGGTCGGCCCACCGCAAATGGAGGAGCTCGGCCTTTTGGAGAGGAGTGTTGTAGGCAACTAAAGCTTAGTGAACAGAGCTCGCCTGAGAAGACGAAGGCGGGCTATTTTGGCTTTTGGACGTGGAGCACAATGGAGAATGAAGAAGAGGGCAAGAAAACTCTCTTTGGTCTGAAATCAGGAGAGGGTTCCTACCATGGTGGTTGTAGAGATAGATGGAGAGGAGCTCTCTGTTTGCGAGTTTGCACGCTAATTTCTTCCATGGAAAGGGCAGTCAGAGCTGGAAGTGGTCGGTCATGGTGTTCGGAGAAGTGGCTGGAGTTTAGCAAGGAGGGAGGTGCTCGGTTTCGCCGGAGGAGGGTTGGATCGATACTAGACCGGCGTTATCGGAGGAAGGAGCTCAGTAGTTTTGGGGAGGAAGATGACGACGGGCTGCTGGATCGGGCTTTTATGTGTATATATATATATATATATACAAGTGACAAGCACGGGCCTTCGTCCCTGGGGGCATTCGGCGGGGGTGCGACAATCGACAGGGTGCGACATTCGTCGGGATGCGACATTCGCCGGTAGTGCGACATTTGTCGTGGGGACGACATTTGTCGTTGATAGTACCCGCCCCTATGGCCTCGCGCGACAGTACCCGACCGGCGACGGCGGGCTTCGCCCGCTCCCGGCGGGCTTCGCCCGTCCGCAGTTGGCTCCGCCCTTCCCGCAACATATACATATGAGTACTCAAAATGACCGTTAGAAAATATAAATCAAGAATACAATTTTTATTTTGTAAAACAAAATATATTAACATTAAAACATTAATCTTTCTCTTGTCATTTCTAGCTAGAGACAATAGGTTTAGGGTATCTAGTGTTTTTATATTTTATATTTTAATATTGTAAAGTTGTGTAATTACCTAAAATTATATTGTCTTTATAATATACTAATATAAAGTTTGGTATAATTGTGTAATTATGAATACAACTATAAGGGCAATATAGGGACATCAGACAATGTTTCACCAAAGAGTAGTTTTTATATAATAAGAGATATATATATATATATAATAAGTATATTATCATTAATGTTGTTGTTATTATTATTATTATTTTGTTTTTAACATTCAAACAACTACACATTGCCTACAGGACTCAGAAATTATCCTGGATAGGATCGTTATGACCATTTCACCGATACGCTCGTATCGAGACGAGCCATATTACATTTCGAGTTCGATTGCTCAAATTATGCTCTCCAGAACATTTGCGGCCAATTTACTTAAACTTCAAATCTGTCCAAATGATGTCAGAATTGTGAACGGATGACTTTGTTGGACTTGTATTATCATTACGAATCTAATAAAACTATCTGAGATCATGCCCATGGTCGTTTGCTCGATTTTACTGTTTTACATAAATACGTTATTTGCAAACCACGTTATTTGAGCTTGCGCACGCGCTATAATTTCTTCAAGGCGACACGCTGCCTTCGAGACAACACAAGCTTTCTAGGCGACACAGGCCTTCTAGGAGAATGCTACCATCAGTGATATACCCACCACGCGCTGGACCCTACTCACAGATTCATAAGGAAATTCTGCCAAGTCCGTTCGTCGAGTTCACTCGCCGTGTTCGTCGAGATCACTCGACGATTCCTCGAGTCCACTCGACGAGTTCGTCGATTCCATTCGGCAATTCATTGAGTTTACTCGACCGCCCAGACCTACCTACCGCCCCGTGACCATGAGTTTTCTCTCCCAAATTTCTACCGGCCTAAGCCACCCAAGATGACACAATACACGCACGAGGGGTCTAGCTCTAATTGGGATGTTACATTAAAACATCATGTATTGTAAGATCTTTCCAAATATTTTGTGTGTTTCCTCCATCACCATTAACTAAATCTTTTCAATCTTGTACTGTGAGAGTACTTTGTCGTGTGTGATGATGATTTGCTAGTTTTCTCGTTATGATTGTTTGGCGAATATCTTTATTTAATTTATGATCTATATTTTGAAACTTTTGCTCATAGTTTCGCCTTTTTTATTGTGCCTAATAATTCGAGAGATGAGTTATGTAAATGCGTCATAGATTCGATATAGTATTTGATGGAGAAAGAGATTTCCTCTTAGTGTTAACAACATAGATTTTTATACTTTATGCGATCCTTTATTTCACTTAAGTAAGAGATGACAATGGAGATAAGAGATTAGAGAGTTCCGATATCGAGAGATACAGATTTCTATTTTAAAATCGTTGCAAAATATTTCACTGCATATTTTTATAAAGTCACATTTAAAGATTCATCGCACTAGACTTAAAAAATCATGATACAATATTATCTCTCATAACTGGTAACAAAGTATTTTCTTAAGGATCTATAGTTTATTTTAATTAGTAGTTTTCACTTGTAGTTTTTATAATAAAAATCATTGTTTTTTTATCTGCTTGGATTTAAAGAAAATGCATAATTGGTATTTGCAAGCACTGAATTCAACACCTCTCCGTGGGAACGATCTTAATTCATCTTATATTACTTGATCTGACACGTGCACTTGCGTTTAAAATATTGAGGCTCCACTCAAGATAGTCCACTAAGGCCCATCAATGTAGAATGACCTTATATAGTATCTCCAGAGTAGAGCCGTTACACTCTAGTGACACGAAACCCATTGGGTCGTTCCAATTCGGTCTCGACACGCGCGGACATATATTAAATACCCTAACAATCTCCTCCTATGTCTGCTGTAAATCCGACGTCGGAAAATGGGTGGTGTGTATAGTGTTCAACCGAACATGAAGCACTCACAACGCGTCTGTCACATTTGTCAGAATATATTTGACGTTAACTAAACAGTTGTATGCATGCATAAGAATAAGTAGAAAAACTCAGCAGTATCATAACAAAGTCAAAAATACAATCAGAGTACAGGTACCAGCACACCTAGTGTCTCATGACCAACTAAAGAGCAAGACAGTTCAAACAAAACAAGTGAAAGAAAAGAAAGCTAAACAGTACTCTAAGTAGAAGAAAAATCAAAGTAATACTCTAGAAATTATCATCCATCAGATCATCCTCATTAGGATCCCAATCTGTACGTGTTCCTCCATCAGCAATAACTCCTGTATTTTTCAACAGAGAATGTCATTTAGAATGAATTCCAGCCTTTGAAAAAGTACATGTATCTAGTTCTACTTATAAGAACGCAGTACTTTATAATTGACTAGAGGACACCTAACATAGAGTATCATAGGTTCTACCTCAGAATCCATTATCTATTTTCAAAGAAACGATGTTATGGACTTCTGGACACCGCAGCTATATTTGTATTCCTATGTGGAATGTCACGGTTACTGTTCATCTAAAGTTAACCGAAACCAATCAACAGAAGAAGGGCCAAACCGAGTCAGTCGTGTTATCAAATGTGGAATAACACTCTCCTCCAAGGTAAGGAAGATGAATCTCGATGAAGTTGTTAACATCAGATGTGAAATGAAATAACTTATCAGATTCGTACTCAGCAACCCCGAACATCAGCGGAGCATAACACGCTTGCTTTGACAAAGGAAAATGGGAAGAATCAAAATATTCGGAGTAAGGCTGAACTGAATCGCCTAACCTTGAACTAAGGCTGAACTTAAATCGCCTTGAGTCTCATTTCCCTCACTGTTTTGATTAACCGGTCTTTGAGCATTCCTTTCGTCAATGGATCAGCCAAGTTATCATTCGATCACACATCGATCAAGGTAATAACGTCTTATCCTTTTAGATAATTCAATAGAGCGTTTCTCAGTCATACATGTCTTCTCTTAATATTAAAGAGGACATTCTTAACGACTTGAACTGCTGTCTGATTATCATAGTACAAGCTTAAGGAATCGACTTGCAGCCTATATAAGGGAATGTCTAGAATCAAATTCCTTATCCAGTTTGCCTCTTCACCAGCCGAAGCTAAGACAAACAGCTCGGCTTCTATAGACGACAAAGCTATACAAGTCTGTCTTTTGGATTTCTAAGCAATAGCAGCTCCACCCATAGTGAACATAAATCCACTCGTAGACTTACTGTTATCAACTTCTGAACACCACGAGGCATCAGAGTATCCATTCACAGTAGGAGGGTAACCAGTGTAGCACAGAGCATGATTTTTAGTACCTCTCAGGTATCTCATCAACCTGTCTAGGGCATCCCAATGCACTATGCCTGGGCTACTGGTAAAGCGACTCAGCATGCCAATAGAGAAGGCAATGTCTTGTCTTGTACAACTTGTGGCATACATGAGGCTACCAATGATCTTTGAGTACTTTACTTGGTCAACGTTGGTCCCTTCATTCAGACTCAACTTGACATTTGGATCAATTGGTGTTTCAACAGACCTATAGTCTTTATAACCCCAAGTAGTGAGAATTTGCTCAATAAAATGAGCTTGACTTAGAGTAACACATCCATTATCTACTCTAACTTTCATACCTAATAAGGTATCTACAGGACCAATGTCCTTCCTGTCAAATGCTTTCGCGAGAGCGAATTTAGTATCCCTCACTGCAGCATGGTCTGACCCCATAATCAACATGTCATCCACATTTAGGCATATAATGACTGTTTGATTTGACATCGAGTGGTAGTAGAGATACTTGTCTGAGAGACTGGACTGAAATCCAATGCTCTTTACCACTTGGTAAAATTTAATGTGTCACATCTTAGGTACTTGTTTAAGCCCAAAGATCGATTTATCGAGCTTGCACATTTTATCTCTTAGATCCTTATGTACATAACTTTTAGGTTGTGTCATGTAGATCTCTTCATCAAGCTTTCCATTTAAGAAGGCTGTCTTTATATCCATCTGATGAACTATAAAATTCTCGATAGAAGCTATGACAAGAAGAATCCTAATAGTATATATGTGACATACATGTGAATAGACGTCAAAATAGTCAATTCCCACCTGTTGTTTATAACCCTTAGCTACTAGACGTGTTTTATATCTGGCTATAAACCCATCACTGTGCAATTTCTTCTTCAGTATCCACTTGCATCCTATGACTTTAGCTCCCTTCGGCAGGTCAACTAGATGTCAAGTGTTGTTTTGTAGAAGCAAGTTCATCTCATCATCGATGGCTTCTGCCAACATTAATGCATCTCTAGATCTTATTGTTTCCTAATAGGATAATAGATCATCCTTTAAGTGGTAGGTGACAAAATTCTCACCAAAATCCTTAGGGATTCTATCTCTTGTAGATATTCTTAGAGGAATAGGTTCCACCTCTAGAGGTTGGGGAGCAGTGCTAGAGGGGCCAGCTTCAGATTCTATAGTAGATTCTGAAATCATATCAGTAGACCCGAAGATGATTAATTCATGATTTTTGATAAATTTATGTTCAAAGAAAATAACATCTATAGACTCTATCACTGTATTAGTGGATAGATCTAGAAACTTGTCAGCTGCACTATCTTCTGCACTACCTAGATAAATACATGTTATTGTTCTATGTCCCATCTTAGGTCTCTTAAGGTCTTGTATTCTCACATAAGCAATACAAACTCAAGTATTTAGAATGTCATATCTACAAGGATGGTCACGCCACAACTCATACGGAGTAGAGTTGAGCTTTGAGTGAGACACTCTATTTAGAATGTGATTTGCAGTTAGGACTGCTTCCCCTCCCCTAAAAGGAATTAGGCATGCCAGTTGTGAGGAGCATAGAATTCAACATCTCTGTTAAAGTTCTATTCTTACGCTCAGCGATACCATTCGACTAGGGTGAGTAAGGAGCTGTAGTTTCAAGGATTACACCCGCAAAGGCACAAAAGTCCTTAAACCTAGTTGTAGTGTACTCTCCTCCTCGATCACTTCTAAATATCTTAATATTTAAGTTTAACTGGTTCTCAACTCGAGTCTTAAAGATCTTGAAGATCTCAATGGCTTCATCTTTCGATTTTAATAGGTAGACATGACAATATCTGGAAAAATCGTCGATAAAGGTAATAAAATACTTCTTCCTCCCTCTAGTAGCATGACTTCAAAAATCACAGAGGTCGGAATGTATCAATTCAAGAAGGTGTGTGCTTCCAGATACTTACTTGAAAGGATTTCTAGTAATCTTAGTTTGGGCACAAACCTCGCACCTATAAAATCGAATAGAAAGATCTAAAGGGATGTTGTGACTCTTAGTTAGATCTCGTATTTTCTTGTAGTGCACATGTTCAAGTCTATTGTGTAATAACTTTGGATCTATAAGAGCTGAACTCACTTGATTAATGTACTCATTTTTTAGGTTAAGTCTATATATACCATTGATCATATATGCACAGACAAAATAGTGTGAATTAACTGCTAAGGTTATTCTACTATTTTGAGTTGTAAAGGAAATTCCAACCTTATCTAATAAACTCATAGAGACTAAAATTTTTTGTTAAACTAGAAACTACTATAACATGCTTTAAAATTAAAGTTTTACCTGAAGAGATGACCAACTCTACTGTCCCAGCATGAGTAATCTCAGTCTCTCCTCCATTGCAGTTCTCAACTTTGTCCTGGACTGCTCTGACCTCTGAAAGAAGACATCTGTCATTTGTCATATGACAGGTAGCACTGCTGTCTAGCCACCACTTAGAAGACGCAATGCGGTGACTACTCCCAATCATAGCGACGAAGGACTTGAGATTAGAGTTGTCGACCACCATTATAACGCCCCCGATTTTTCTTGTATTATTCTTTTGCCTGGTGACGTCATAATGACGGAAGGGCGTTACGTGTCCGTGAGTTGACAGCGCGACGACGTTTGTGCGTTTTTTGGCGTCCGTTAGGTTTGACCGGCTAGATTTTGGGATATGCGTCGGAACCAAAATTTTTACATCGGGAAGCTAAGTTATATAATTTCTAACGTGCTCGTCGAGTTTCGTCGCGATCCGAGCATTTTTGGAGCCTCGGCGCGCGTTTGAAATTCAGATAATTATAAATTATCGTAACTTCGTTAGGCTATAACTCGAGATCGGTGCGTCGGATTTTGATTCCGACTTCGCCGTTGGGTTCGTAGCGTCGACATTCGCTTACGGCGCGAATTTCGTCCGTTTCGACGCTCGTTTGGGTCTTCGTAATATCATAGCAAATATAAATATTTAGCTTATATATATAAATATATATAAGCTAAATAGCGGAGCTCAGAGATCTTCGAGCGGAGCTCAGAGATCTTCGAGCGGAGCTCAGAGATCTCCAAGCGAGCTCTCCCTCCTCCCTGTATAAGATTTAGACACAATAAATTTTTAATAAAGTAAAATTATGTATATATATATAAATATATATATAATTGTTAAGTATGTTTATAACTTAGAAAATATATATAAAGGTAAAACCCTACTCCCTACACCTCATCTTCTCCTGACTGAAACAAGAAACGGCGGGCCCCTTCCGTTCGTGGACCTTCCGATCGCCGCCGACGGATCTCCGGTGCTCGGAATCACGAGTCGAACATAGATTCGGAAAGCTCTCGCCGAGATCTACGCGATGGTGGTGAGTATTACTAGTTTCTTGGGAATTCTCCGATTAGGGTTCTTGATCCTAGTTTCTGTTTTAACTCTTTGAGTATAGGAGTTGTTTCCTCTCGTCTTTCCACGGCCGATCTACGCAGTAGTGCCTCCCGGAGGACGGTTTTCCGTGGTTAAGTCAAGTGGTGATCTTCTCTTTCTCTTTGCTACCCCCCTTTTTCCCCTTTTTGTTTCTAGTACATTTGATTATGTCAAGTTTCTTCTTCTGCTTAGCTTTTTGCTCAATATAATTTTTTCCTCACCTTGTTACTTGAAATGTTACATTATGTTCTGGTGGGCCTTGCCCATTTGCCTTTGAAAGAATCATGAAATGATGAATAATGTTGGAGGTCGTACACGATGTTAGCGGTGCCATCCGTGCGATGCTCTTTTAAAATGATAAATCTGTTGGAGGTCGTACACGATGTTGGCGGTGCCACCGGTACGATGCTCTTTTAAAAAGATAAATCTGCTGGAGGTCGTACACGATGTTGGCGGTGCCACCGGTGCGATTCTCTGAGGGCCGTGACGATGTGTGATGGTTTTATCCCCGCACGGTTTTTTCCTTTTTTTTTGATGAGCTGATCAGTCTTTTTAATTTGAATAATAATAATAAGATTAATAATCTGAAAATGAAGGTTATTTTGCTTATGGTGAGTTTGATTTTGCCCGTCCTCACTTCTCTTTTGGCATACTCTTTTCTGATTAATTTTTGTTGCTAGTTGTGGCTAGTTTTGTTTAATCTGACTCTTGCAGCTACTGTTTCTCTCCGGTCTCGCGGAGGTTTGCTTACTTTCTTATTTTCTGCACCACTTGTAACTTGTTTTTGAGGTGTTCTTTCTTTGAATGCCCCAAGTTCTGGTCAGTAGCAAGTGTTAGTGTGGAGCTGCGTCGACTGCCGTTTTCTGACCCTCTTGAGGTAGGGTTTTTTGTGAACTTGTCGGCCCATGGGTTTGTGTCAGGTGTTGACGCCCATGGTGCCGTTTGGTTAGACTCTCTGCCACCTTTCTGCTGTTACTCTCGTTTATTTTTTGGACACTTGCTCTGGAACGGTTAGTTATGGGTTGGCTTGGTAGCCCCCTTGCTTAGATATGCTAAGACATTTAGAGCATTGCATACCATGATTTGAAATGTTAATCTCACTACTTTCTGCGCATGATAAGTCTACTTTTATATATAGTAAATCTAGACGTCTGATACTGCATGGTGCACCTCACTTGGTCTTTATGAGCACTTAGGTCACCAAATGATTAAATCAAGTATTTTTCCGCTGCGTAAAACTATATTTTCAAACCGTGGACTAGTTGATCCACCTAGCCGAGGGACATGGCTTTGCAAATGTTGTGCATAAATTATATTTGGAACACATTGAGTTTAGAAATGATTTCTATAAGCTGCGAGAGACGATGAGTTGGCTTAACGTCAATAGATGTCCCCTACATGACGTGGCATCACAATGCGTAGTTCCCCTACTCTGATAGTATTTTAAATGCTGGGAAAATGCGGGTTGTGACAGTTGGTATCAGAGGGAGGTTTTGTGAAAAAGGTAGTTGGGTGGTTTGGCGAGTGAGAGCTGAACGACTGATACCTAAAGCAGAACCTCAAGCGATCATTTCATTATTTACACACACCGATATGTCATCAGAATGTCTTAACCGAAGCACAGTCACTACACTCATAGCATGATAAGAATTATACATGACATATTATGTAGTATGAGATGCATAATATGTGTTGTATATGGATCCATCATAGGAGGTGATATGTGACGGTTATGTAGTATGGGATGCATAACCACCATTATATGGATGCCCATTAGCACGTTTTATTTTTTCGTTACATGTAATGTTATGTAGTATGAGATGCATAACATTGTATATGTACTCCTCTCATAACATGCATTAAGGCCTCTTTCTAGAATGCATATCACTGCATACATTCATATCATCGAATAAGCACGCGTGCCAAGTTAAAGACATACCAGATGACATATGTACACACATGATTTGAAAAGAAATTTAAATGTTCATGCACTCATGTCATAGCACAAGAGTCAATAGGATGATGTTGCATTATCCTAGTTAATTTCATAGCATTATTTCATGGAATTCCAGAGCAAGGTAACAACAATAACAGGTAGATTTCTTTTTCGTTCTGAATTGATTCGGGATATTTTCGTGTCTGTTTTGCTTAGGTGTCTTAAGCATGTTTCTAATTTGATGTCCATCTATCTTGTAGACATGCCTCCTAGGAGAGCGACGCGATCGACTCCCCAGCCCGAGGGAGATTCTTCTGGTGGTCAGAGCGAGACCGTGATCGAAAGTCTGCGTCAGAGCAATGAGGCTTTGACTAGGCAGTTAGTCGCGATGCAGACTCAGATTCAGTCCCCGGTGTCTGCTGCCGCGGTGTAGCAGCCTGTCGCGCAAGAAATGGTGGTGAGTCCAGTTATTCCTACTCCTCTGGCGCCTCCAGTGGCATTGCCACCGGAGATGAACTTTATATCTCACTTCCAGCATTGAGGACCTCCTACCTATGATGGAAGGGAAGACTTCATGGCCTTGGATGATTGGGTGATCGGCATGGAGGAGATGTTCTTCTATTCAGGCATCTCCGAAGCTTCGAAGGTGATGGTGATTGCTTATCAATTGAAGGGACTGTCAAAAGGTTGGTGGATCAGGGAGAAGGAAAGTCTTGTCGAGGGATGCTCGTGGGAGGTGTTTAAATCAATGTTACTTAAGAAGTTTCTCCCTTCGGTTGAGCGTGACCGATTGATGAACAACTTCCTACATCTAAAGCAGAGGCAGCTCACCGTCAGTGAGTATGAGATTGAGTTCAGAAAGTTGAGCAGGTTTGCCCTAGAGTTGGTGGCTTCTGAGGAAGGAAGGGTGAAGCGGTTCTTGAGTGGTCTCATTGGCGACATCCAGCACTGGGCTAGTGCTTATGGGTCAGAGACTTATGTTGAAGCGGTGGAGGCCGCATTGAAGACCGAGTCAATTGAAAAGATAAAGAATCATGGACAGCAGGCGAAGAGTGTTAAGAGGAAGTTGGGCGATCGAGAGAGTTCAAAGGCATCACACTCGGACCCAAGGAAGAGGGGGTATGGAGCACTGTGGCTTCTGTGGCAAGCGAGGTCACCCGTTCGAAAAGTGTTTCAAGAGGCTCGATGCGCAGGATCAGTCGAAGATTAGTGCGATTCAGGAAGCAACCAAGGCTATCCCGGTGTGCTCTTTATGCTCTAAGCCCGATCATGAGGCAGCCCGATGTTTCAGGAAAACTGGGTGTTGTTTTCTATGCGGGCAGAGAGGCCACCGTAGGGCCGACTGCCCAAGATCTCAGACCGTGACTTCAGCGGTTCCTCTGCAGACCTTGCCGCCGCCCCTGCGGATCGTGGACAAAGGGAAGGGCATGCTTAATGTGTTGACTAGATAGGAAGCTCAAGCCTCAGCACACGTGATATCTGGTTAGTTTCCTTCCTCCTAACTTGTTCCCTTTCTTCTAGTTTTAACTTAATAGTTGTCTAGGGATGCATGCTTGCTTAGGTGAATTCAAGGTGAAGAATAAGTGGGCGCGTGTGCTATTTGATTCGGGAGCTTCTCACTCATTTATCGCTCAGAGTTTTATTGACAGGCACTGATGGCCTATTGATCGGTTGGATGATTCCTTGTTCGTTAAGTTTCCATCTGGAGAGCAGGTTACGTCAGATCGGGGTATCCGGGAGTGCCCCATATCTTTGGGTGGTGTCCAAGTTCTAGCAGATTTGAAGATGCTGGATTTTACAGATTTTGATGTGATTCTTGGAATGGACTGGTTGTCCAAATTTGATGTTGTGATCAAGTGCAAGGAGAAGCGACTAGATTTCAAGTTGGGCGACGGTCGTCCAATGAGTGTTTATGGCCTTCCTCAAAAGGGTTCTCCAATTATTTCTGCGGTACGTGCCCGCCGAGCTTTAGCATCTGGTTGTGAGGGTTTCCTGGTTTCTATCTGTGCAGTGGAAGCTTCTCGTGTTAAGTCAACCGTGGAGGGTATCCCGGTGGTGCGAGAGTTTCCTGTTGTTTTTCCTGATAAGCTTTTCGGTCTCTCTCCCGAAAGAGAGGTGGAGTTTGCTATAGACCTTGAGTCAGGCACCCGGCCCATTGCTAAGGCACCGTACCGCATGGCGCCTCGTGAGTTAGAAGAATTACGTGTTCAGTTAGATGAGCTGCTGGAGTGTGGATTCATTAGACTGAGTACTTCTCCATGGGCCGCTCCTGTTCTCTTTGTGAAAAAGAAAGACGGTTCCATGAGGTTGTGTATCGCTTATCGAGGGCTGAACAAGGTGACTATCAAGAATAGATATCCGTTGTCGCGGATTGACGATTTGTTCGACCAGCTGCGTGGGTGCATCTGGTTCTCGAAGATTGATCTCCGTTCAGGCTACCACCAGATGAGGGTTCGTGAGTCAGACATTCCTCTGACAGCTTTTAGATCTTGACACGGACATTTGAGTTCCTCGTGTTGTCCTTTGGTTTGACTAACATGCCTTCTGCGTTCATGGATCTGATGAACCGTGTGTTCAAGGATTTTCTTGATCGTTTTGTGGTCGTCTTCGTCGATGACGTCCTCGTCTATTCTCACAGCGATGAGGAGCATGCCCATCATTTGCGGTTGGTTCTGTCTATCCTGAGAGAGCATAAGCTGTATGCTAAGCTTAGCAAGTGCGAGTTTTGGCTGTCTCAGGTGTCCTTCTTAGGACATGTGGTGAGCAAGGATGGAATCTCTGTTGATCCCGCCAAGATTTCAGCGGTGATGGATTGGAAGAGACCTTCTACACCAATGGAGATCAGAAGTTTCTTGGGCTTGCCTGGATACTATAGGAGATGTGTGGAGGGTTTCTCCGCGTTGTCCGCTCCGATGACTCGTCTGACGCAAAAGAATGCTGCTTTCATTTGGATTGATAAGTGTGAGGCGGCTTTCCAAGATTTGAAGAGAAGGTTGTGCACTGCTCCAATTCTGATTCTGCTTATTGAGGGAGTGGAGTATGCGGTGTATGTTGATGCTTCCCACATTGGACTTGGTTGTGTTCTGATGCAAGAGGGGAAGGTGATCGCCTATGGATCTAGGCAATTGAAGGTTCATGAGAAGAATTACCCAACTCATGATTTGGAGTTTGCGGCGGTGATCTATGCCCTGAAGCTGTGGAGACATTTATTATATGGCGTCGTGAGTAAGATTTATACAGATCATAAAAGTCTGAAGTATGTATTCACACAGAAGGAGCTGAATTTGCGCCAGCACCGGTGGTTGGAGTATGTTGCTGATTATGAAGTGGACATCCTCTATCATCCTTGTTGGAACACCCTATTACTATTTGGACCAGGATGACTATACTTCTATAGGGATTTTGGTTTGTGACCTCCTTGTTGTTATAAAGGTCACATAGGCTAGTTAGAATAATCTTCAGCTCGACGAAGAGTCGATCTCAGCTCGACGCTGAGTCGATCTCAGCTCGACGCTGAGTCGACCTCAGCTCGACGTGGAGTCGACCTCCGCTCGACGCTCCGTCGAACCCAGTTCTACTTACAAAAAACACTCTCTGGCCGACGTGTGTCGTGCTCAGATCGACGTTTTATTGTGAGCTCGACGCTTTTCAGTCCTCCGTCAGTTTTGAATAGGAATTCAAATTCCTTCTATCAGACAATTAATGCTAAAGATTTATTGGCCGTTACAGCATATCTGGTGCATGGCTCAAGGAATTTTCTAAGGAATGTCTGCCTGTCATTTCCTTGGAGGCATGGACATTTAAGGAAAGCAATTAATGCTGACTTCCAACGGCTATCAAAGAAAAGGAAGGAGAAGACCCAGATATATAATTAATTTCTTGGATATACAGGATATAGAAAAGAACATACACAGGACTTCAGCTTCTTTCTCTGTGTGATATTGTTTTGAAAGCTCACTCACAGGAATTCTGATTGCTTCAGACACAATCCTCCAACCTTCTTGGATCATCTCTTGCTGGAGCAAATCAGATCTTTTGAAGACCTGTCACCCTTGTGCAGAGCTCTCCTTCCTGAACCTCTTCTTGATCTCAGGGGGAGCTTTGACAACAACTACAGATCCACTTTTGCTTCTCTCTGCTTGTTGATAGAGAAGACAACCTCACCCCTTTTTCTTTTTCTTTCTGTACAGGGTTATAACTCCCTTCAAAAGTTACTTTTGGTTTTGCTGAAACCTGGTCAAAATCAGCTTCTTTGGTTTGTGAGAACCTGGTCAAAAACTCTCTGGTGCTCAAGACACCTGATCAACTCATCTTGAAGTGGATTCCTATCAAGGGTGATAGAAGAGTGGATGTACCCAGATTTGGGAAACCACTATAGCTCCTTGTGTCGTCTGGATTGCTTGTCTCTTTATGTTTTGCTTTGTGCTGTGAATTTCTTTTTACTCTGATTATTTGCTATAGCACCATACACTAAGTAAATACAAATTTTCTCTGCACACAAGTTTTTATTTGCAAAATTATTTTAAATAACTCTATTTACCCCCCTCTAGAGTTAGGATTGATCTTATCCTGCACTTTCAATTGGTATCAGAGGGAGGTTGATCATTCATACAGGCTAACACCTGGATCAAAAGATCCCTGATAAGATCATTTCTCTCAAAGGGTTATTTTCCTTAGTTTTTCTTATCTTTAAAACTCATGGCACAAAACAAGGACTTTGCTAGTACCAGACCTCCTATGTGCAATCTATCTAAGTTTGCACTATGGAAGGCAAGGATTAGACTTTACATGAACTCTTTTGATGAAGACATTTTTAATTCTGTGTTGACAGATTGTCCAAGACCTCCCACAGGAACAAGTACATCAGCTGTTCCTCCTCCTTCAGGAACTGATGCTAACATAAAGAAGTGGAAGGCAGCAGATGCTAAAGCCGAGAACATTTTGGCTCAAACCATGTCAGATGACATTTTCTAGAAAGTAGCTGATTGCAATACTGCTAAAGAGATCTGGGAAAAACTTTCAGAAATTGTATCAGGTTCTGCAGATGAAAGAAAGGATAGGAGATCCTACCTCATCACCCAGTATGAGAACTTCAAAAAGGCAGAGTCTGAGTCAGTTGCTGACATGTACAACAGACTGAGTCTAATCATCAGTGAGCTTAGATCACTAGAGAAGGACATATCTCTCACTGAGATAAATGACAAGATACTGACTTGTTTCCCTAGCTCTTGGGACTCAAGAATCTGGTCAATTAAAGATGGAAGAAATGTCTGTGAGTTATCCACAGAAGCTCTTCTAGGAAAGCTCAAGAGTTATGAGCAATTCATTAAGAAGATAGAAGAAGAGCAGAAGACATCCACACCAACAGAAAAGGTTGAGAAAACCATTGCCTTCAAGGCACAGGAAGAACAACCTAAAGAAAAGGTGTTGGGAGATGAAGAGCTTATGAGCCTACTTGTCAAAAGGTTCAATAAGCTGAATAAAAAGAACTTCAGAAGATGGTCGTCCAAAGACAAAGACAAGCCAAGGTATGACAGATCTACTAATAAAGATGTTATCTGTTTTGGCTGCAGGAAACCAGGACACATTGTCCCCAACTGTCCAGAAAATCAAGATAAGGACAGAAGGGACAAGAAGGAAAGAAAAGACAAAAGGAAGGATAAGGAGTCAAGGAAATACCATGACAAGCCCTCCTCCAGCAACAGCAAGCACACCAGAAAAGGATTTGTGGCTGAATCCTGGAGTGACTCTGATGAGTCTGATTCATCATCCAGCTCTAGTGATGATGAGGATGATGCAGAAGAAAAAGGATTCTGCATGATGGCCATCAGTGCATCTCAAAAGAACACTGATTCAGAGCCTGATGCTGACTACCTATCTGATCAGGAACTTACTGAGGATCAGGTAATAGATTCATTTGATTTTACTTCTGATGAATTTAAATCTGAGTTCAAATCTATGTGCATTGACTTGATTGAATCTCAAAAGTTGATTAAAACTCTCAGAGAACAATTAATTGAATGCAAATCCATTAACTCAGATAATCTTAGACTCTTAGAAGAGTTGAAGCAGTGTGGGGAGGAGATAGCTTCACTGAAAAGTGAGCTATCTAAGGCCAGACAATTTGAAGAAACCCTTAATGGGAGAAGTATCAAATTGATGGACATCACAAGTACAGTGAACTCAAGATTGAATGGTTCACTGGGCTTGGGTGCTTCATCCAGCCAACCCATAGTGCTGACAACTCCAATCAAATTTACCAGTGAAAAAGGTAAAGGAGTCTTGATAGTGGCTAGGAAGAATGCTGACTTAACCCAGGAAACTGGACAAGAAGCGTCGAACGAAGCTCGACGGACGTCGACCAGAGCTCGACGTAATCGCAAGAAAACGTCGAACTCAGGTCGACGTCTTCTACCCTCTGAACAAAGCAAGCCTTCGCCGTCGAATGGAGCTCGACGCACTCACCAGAGTCCGTCGACCGAAGCTCGACGTGCGTCGAGCCAAGCTCAGAGCAAAAATCAGTTCTCAGGGGTTAACTCAAGATTTAATTCCAGCTCCACATCTCATCACTTTAACCCTTATGCTGAATGGATAATACCTCCTAGGAGATATCATCCTGTAGGCTATAAGAGTCAACCTGAGATGTCTTTTATTTCAGAATTTAAAGGATATCAAGAAAGGCCCAAGGTAAACTGGGTCAAAAACAATTGATTTGTTGTATGTGCAGATAAAGACCTATCCAATTGAGAACCAGCAGTGGTACTTGGATAGTGGGTGCTCAAAGCACATGACTGGCAACAAGGAGAACCTTGTGTCCTTCAAAGCTAAACATGGACCCAAAGTAATCTTTGGAGATTCAAATTTTGGACAAACAAAAGGCTATGGCCAAGTCAAAATAGGGTCAATCACATTTAAGAAAGTGGCCTATGTGGAAGGACTAAAGCACAACTTAATCAGTATCAGCCAGCTATGTGATGCTGGTTATCAGGTTTGGTTTACCAACTCAGCATGTAATATTGCATTAAATAACAACATTGTTTTAATTGGTAATAGACAAGATAACATATATCTAGTTGATTTCAATTCATCTAAAGTAGATATTTGCTTATTTAACTCCCTTAGCAAACCTAATGAACTTTGGCATAAAAGACTAGGACATGTGAACCTTAGAACCATTGCTAAGTTATCCCAAGACAACCTTGTTAGAGGACTACCTTCTGGTCCCTACAAGAAGGAAGGACTTTGCAAGGCCTGTCAGTTAGGCAAGCAAACTAAAAACAGTTTCAAGTCACTTAATAAGAGTGACTCACCTAGAATTTTGTACTTATTGCACATGGACCTTTTTGGACCAATTAATGTACAAAGCCTAGGAGGGAAATCTTATGCTTTAGTAGTTGTAGATGACTTCTCAAGATTCACTTGGGTGTTCTTTCTGAGAAAGAAGTCTGATAACTTCAAGATTTTGACAGATTTTCTCAAAGGCATACAGATTGAGTTCAATACTCACATTGCCCTGATCAGAAGTGATCATGGGACAGAGTTTGATTCTCTTCTTATGCTAGAGTTCTGCCAGAAGGAAGGTATCAGGCACACTTTCTCGGCTCCAAGAACTCCTCAACAAAATGGGGTAGTTGAAAGGAAAAACAGAACCCTTATTGAATCTGCCACAACATTGTTGACAGATGCTCACCTTCCTCTAACTTTTTGGGAAGAGGCTGTGAACACCTCCAACTATGTTTTGAATAGAAGCCTGATACACAAACTAAAGGGTAAGACTCCCTATGAGTTACTCAAAGGGAAGAAACCTAAAGTAAATTATTTCAAGATTTTTGGTTGCATTTGTTTCATTCACAATAATGACAAGAAATACCTAGCTAAATTTGAAGCCAAAGCTGATGAAGGAGTGTTTCTGGGATACTCCATGACTAGCAAGGCTTATAGGGTCTTTAACAAGTGCTCAAATAAAATTGAAGAATCCATGCATGTTACATTTGATGAAACTAACATGTCTTATAAGGAGAAGGAGACTTCTACCATAAGCAATTTGCAGGAACATTCAATTTCAGAAAATCTGAAGCAGCTTACCATCACAGACAAAGGGTCATTACCTTCAACAACTCAGCAAGACACTGAACTTAGTGACAATGAAGAGGAATCTCAGGGTTTGGAAAGCTCAAATGGTCAACAAATTGAAGAACCAGTTGTTGTTCCACAAGAGGAAATAACAACACAGGTTGGTGCATCATCAACACCCCTTGTTGACTTTGCAACAGCAAGAGATCACCCAATCTCACAAGTAATTGGAGATATCTCAGTGGGTGTGCAAACAAGGAATCAAGTTAATCAAAATATTATGCACACCTGCTTTCTTTCTCAAATTGAGCCTCAAACCATACAAGATGCAGAGCAAGATCCAAACTGGATCATTGCAATGCAGGAAGAGTTGAATCAATTTGAAAGGAATAAAGTTTGGGAATTAGTACCAAGACCAAGGAACCAGCAAATTGTTGGAACCAAATGGGTATTCAGAAACAAGTTGGATGATCAAGGAATAATTGTGAGAAACAAGGCAAGACTTGTTGCACAAGGATATTGCCAAGAAGAAGGAATTGATTATGACCAAACCTTTGCACCAGTTGCAAGGTTGGAGGCCATAAGAATCTTCCTTGCATATGCAGCTCACAAGAGATTCAAGGTATATCAGATGGATGTCAAGAGTGCATTTCTCAATGGAGACATCAAGGAAGAGGTTTATGTAAAGCAACCTCCAGGTTTTATCTCTTCAACCTCTCCTGATCATGTTTTTAAACTGCATAAAGCTTTATATGGTCTCAAGCAAGCCCCTAGAGCATGGTATGAGACCTTAGCTTGTTTTTTGTTGGAAAATGATTTTAAAAGGGGTAGAGTAGACCAAACTCTTTTTGTTAGAACTCATAGGTCCCATACCCTACTAGTACAAGTTTATGTAGACGACATCATATTTGGGTCTACTGATTCAAACTTATGCAAAAAGTTCTCACAACTTATGCACTCAAAGTTTGAAATGAGTAGCATGGGTGAGCTTGCTTTCTTTCTAGGATTGCAAGTTAAACAACATGTGGATGGCATTTTCATTTCTCAAACCAAGTATGCTAGAGAATTGATTAAGAAATTTGGAATGTCTGAAGCATCCTCTATGAAAACACCTATGCCTACAAATGCTGTTTTAGATGCTGATGAATCTGGAAAACCAGTTGATCAGACAAGCTATAGAGCAATCATTGGCTCATTACTTTATCTAACAGCTACTAGACCAGATATAATGTTTGCCACATGCATTTATGCTAGATTCCAAGTAAGCCCTAGAGAGTCCCACCTCACATTAGTTAAGAGGATTCTTAGGTATGTAAAAGGTTGTCCTAATCTAGGTCTCTGGTATCCACATGACTCAGGATTTGATCTAACTGGATTTTCAGATTCTGATTATGCTGGATGTAGAGTAGAAAGGAAAAGCACCAGTGGAACTTGTCAATTCCTTGGTGATAGACTTGTCTCCTGGTTCTGTAAGAAACAAACCTCTGTGTCCACATCAACTGCTGAAGCTGAATACATGGCTGCAGGCAGTTGTTGCTCACAGATTTTGTGGATTCAAAACCAGCTCCTAGACTATGGGTACAACCTAGAGATGTCTAAAATCTTTTGTGATAATACCAGTGCAATATCTATTGCTCAAAATCCAGTTCTCCATAGTAGGACCAAGCACATAGAGATCAGACATCACTTCTTAAGGGATAATGTAGAAAAGAAGAAAATTGCACTAGAATACATTTCCACTGAACTTCAAAGAGGAGATATTTTCACCAAGCCCTTGGATGAAAAGAAGCACTTCTTTTTCCTCAATCAGTTGGGAATGCTAGATGGAGACAGCATAAATTAAAACTCCAAGATTTTGAAACCCATAATTAACAGGAATAAGAAAATTTCATTTTAAAAATTTTCCTGTCTGAGTGGTTGTTCTGAGCTCTGAACTAAGCTCGACGCTGCGTCGAACGGAGATCGACGGTCTGTCGCCCTCAAAAGCGTCGAACGTCGAACTCAGCTTCTAGCGTCGAACTAAGTTCACAGCTCCCTAGCTTCTTCAGTTTATCTCTCCCCGGTCGACGTCTTCGTTCAACGTCGACCTGAGCTCGACGTATAGCTTCAGCCAAAGCGTCGAACGTCGACCTAAGCTGGACGCTGTTGAGTCGTTTCAGTTCTCCTAGAGCCTTAGAGCGTCGAACTGAGCTCGACGTTCTTTCCTTTTCTGCGTCGAACCCTAAGTATAAAATCATTTTCTCATCGTCGTTCGCAGTTGCGCTTTCATATCTTTCTGCTCAAGCTTTCTCCCTCCAAATTCCTTACTCTTGATCTTGGAAGGTATTCTTTTTGCAGGAAAATGGCGATCACAGCAGGAGCTCTGGCGGCCATGAAGTTCGATTCTGGATTCGATATCGACTTCGACTCTTTTGATGGATCTTCACAATATTTTTTGGATATACTGGACCTCTTCAAGGAGCAGCACCTGGTTAACTTTATGTCAACCAGGATCCCTCTCCCAGAGTCAGAAATCAAAGAGTGGAGTCTTACAGCAGTTATTTCAGATAACAATACATTGACTGGGAAAGTTTCAGGAAATGAGGTAGCCATCTCACCTCAAATCATTACAGAAGTTTTCAACTTTGCTGCTGGAGATGATGGCATAGAACTATCTGTGGAAGAGTATGCCTTGATGCTGGACAGGATGGGGCATGCTGCTGGTAACCCCTCTAAACTCCTCAAAGTTAACCTAGCCATTGAATATAGGTTATTAGCAGACATTACAGGCAAAGTGATCTGTGCAAAGAGGACTGCACATGATGCAATTACTAGGCATCAGTTCTGCCTTATGGCTGCACTTATAGATAAGAAACATCCCAACTGGGGATTGATTGTGTTTGAATTGATTAAGAAAAAATTGGATAAAAACTCTGTCCACTTTGGAAGAGTTCTTGGGTTGATTCTCAACCATTGCTGCCCTCAACTGCTTGTGTCCTCCAAGAAGCACATCAATGCTTCCAAGAGGCTCACATGTGCCCTAATTGGCAAGTGGGACAGAAGAATTGTGAATCCCAGGGCAGCAGCAGCAATGAAATCCTCTGCAGACACCAGGACTGTAGAGGTCACTCCCTCTCAGTCCACTGGTCCAGAAGCAGGGACTGTGCCATCTGACTCTCTCACCCTCCTATCCACTTTCATCCCCTCAACCACAGTTCTCTCATCCTCTCAACCTCTACCTTCCTCCATCTCTACCATTGCCTCCTCCCTTCCACCTCACACTACTTTCCTTCCCATAAGCTTGGATTCCTCCCCTCATGAGGATCTCTTCTCTTTTGACATGCATGAAGACTCCTTCATGGATGCCTCTACCTCCTCTCCTCATGAATTCCCCCATTCATCTACTTTTTCAGAGCTACTTTTTTCCTCCATCCATGAGCCAGTTACACCTCCACTGTCTGCACCACCCTCAACATCTTCCTCATTTACAGTTTCTGCTACTCCATCTACCTCTACTCAAGATCCCCTTGAGCAAGTAGCCCTCCTGCCCTTAGCCAATCAAATCTTTGACCTTCTGTCCCCTAGGCTCTCCTCCCTCCTGGATGCCAAGCTGGCTCCTCTAATTCTTTCCCTGAGCACTCTTTCTGCCTCTGTCTCCTCCCTCTCCTCTCAGTTGGCATGCCCTTCTTCTGGGGGCCTAGAGTCAGCTGCCACTGATTCTAGGCAGGGGGAGATGTCAGCAGAAGAAGAGCTGCCTCCTTCTTCAGTTCAGTTTGTTCAGACATGTTCAGAGACAGTATCAGTTGCAGAAGTTCAGATAGTATCTGAGGCTCCTCCTCCAGCTTCTGTTCAGAGCTTCCCCCCTCCAGCTCAGATTCAAGAAGATCTGTCCAGGGCTATTGTCCCTTTTCTGAAGATCCCTGATGTAGCAGTGGTAGCAGTGGCTCCTGCTAATAATGAAATTGAAATGTTAGCAGCTGTTGAAACTTCAGGTGAAGCAATTGAGACACCTGATGCAGTTGAGACCCATGTCTCCCAAGCCCTTCAGGAACCAGCCTCTTTAGTCTCTATGGCTCCTGAGGCTGTGCTCTCTCCTGTAGTGGTAGACTCCTCCTCCCCTCTGACAGCAGCTCTTCCTTCAGTTTCCTCCTCAGCAGCTCCAGACTCCATCAATTTTCCTATCTCTAAAAGGAAGTACATAGATCCATATGAAGAATCTCAAAGTTCAGAAGATGAGTTTGCTACAGATTCTGATGACTCCTCTGCAACAATTGCAAGGAAGAGGAAAGCTAGATCAAAAGCTTTGAAAAGAGTCCCAATTGCCAGAGCTACAGACCATGACATTCCCTACTATATCAAATACAATTGTGAAATCACAGAGCCATGGATGCAGTACTCCCAAAATCAGAGAAAAGCAATGAAGAAGAAAAGAAAGTTTAATGAAGGACCATCCAAACCTGTCCATCAGCCTCCACCTCCACCTCCTCCAGATGCAGGTGCAGGTGCTAATCTATCTTCCAATCCAGCCCCTTCAGCTCTACATGGAAAGACATATCAAGCAAGAAGATATCAAGGAGACAGTCAGCAAAGGGGAGGTCAGCAAAGAGGAAACTATAGGGGCAGGCAGTCCAGAGGAAGATCAGGTTCTCAACCTTATCAAAGGGGAGGAGCCATTGATCCAACCTCTGGTCCCTATCCCTATAGACCTAGAACTGACCTCACCCCATCTACCTCTCAAGAACTCTCCTCTAACAGATTTGAACCAGCTGTACCCTTTGAAGATCCCACCAAAACTCCAGCCTACTGGAAAGCTAGAATGACAGAAATGGCTACTTTAAATGAGATTAATAAAGCTAGAGAAAAAGGTCTGGACACCTCTCATATCAGTACAATGTCAGACCAAAGAAAAGAGGAATTGGAGAAATATAAGTCTAAGAAATTCTTTGATTCAGACAGATATATGCAACTCCATCCTGCAGCTGTACCACCCAGTGCAAGAGATCAAAAGTCTTTAGGTGCAGCTGATGATTACAGATCTAAAAAGGAAGCTTCAAATCCAAACAGAGAAATCATCTTCAAAAAGAGTGATCAAGACAAAGCCTCAAAGGGAAAGTAAAGTAAGATGCTTTAATTCTTTCTATATATGATGGACTCAGGACACTTGAACATTTGTGCTGCTATATAATGTTATATATGCTGCTTTTTATTCTGTCATGTCTGGTTGTATTGTAGTGTATTGTATCTGCTTTATCTTTCTTTGAATCCCAAAAATTCATGTAAATAGTAATCCTAATCCAAATAGGGGGGAGATTGTTGGAACACCCTATTACTATTTGGACCAGGATGACTATACTTCTATAGGGATTTTGGTTTGTGACCTCCTTGTTGTTATAAAGGTCATATAGGCTAGTTAGAATAATCTTCAGCTCGACGAAGAGTCGATCTCAGCTCGACGCTGAGTCGATCTCAGCTCGACGCTGAGTCGACCTCAGCTCGACGTGGAGTCGACCTCCGCTCGACGTTCCGTCGAACCCAGTTCTACTTACAGAAAACACTCTCTGGCCGACGTGTGTCGTGCTCAGATCGACGTTTTATTGTGAGCTCGACGCTTTTCAGTCCTCCGTCAGTTTTGAATAGGAATTCAAATTCCTTCTATCAGACAATTAATGCTGAAGATTTATTGGCCGTTACAGCATATCTGGTGCATGGCTCAAGGAATTTTCTAAGGAATGTCTGCCTGTCATTTCCTTGGAGGCATGGACATTTAAGGAAAGCAATTAATGCTGACTTCCAACGGCTATCAAAGAAAAGGAAGGAGAAGACCCAGATATATAATTAATTTCTTGGATATACAGGATATAGAAAAGAACATACACAGGACTTCAGCTTCTTTCTCTGTGTGATATTGTTTTGAAAGCTCACTCACAGGAATTCTGATTGCTTCAGACACAATCCTCCAACCTTCTTGGATCATCTCTTGCTGGAGCAAATCAGATCTTTTGAAGACCTGTCACCCTTGTGCAGAGCTCTCCTTCCTGAACCTCTTCTTGATCTCAGGGGGAGCTTTGACAACAACTACAGATCCACTTTTGCTTCTCTCTGCTTGTTGATAGAGAAGACAACCTCACCCCTTTTTCTTTTTCTTTCTGTACAGGGTTATAACTCCCTTCAAAAGTTACTTTTGGTTTTGCTGAAACCTGGTCAAAATCAGCTTCTTTGGTTTGTGAGAACCTGGTCAAAAACTCTCTGGTGCTCAAGACACCTGATCAACTCATCTTGAAGTGGATTCCTATCAAGGGTGATAGAAGAGTGGATGTACCCAGATTTGGGGAACCACTATAGCTCCTTGTGTCGTCTGGATTGCTTGTCTCTTTGTGTTTTGCTTTGTGCTGTGAATTTCTTTTTACTCTGATTATTTGCTATAGCACCATACACTAAGTAAATACAAATTTTCTCTGCACACAAGTTTTTATTTGCAAAATTATTTTAAATAACTCTATTCACCCCCCTCTAGAGTTAGGATTGATCTTATCCTGCACTTTCAATCCTGGTAAGGCCAATGTTGTGGTTGATGCTTTGAGTAGGAAGACGGCTCAGATCGTTAATTTATCTGTTCGAGCCTTGGTTGAGGAGTTTATTTTGATGGATATTTCGGTGGTGAGCCGTGGCGAGCCCTCTGGCTTGGAAGCCGAAGTACCTTCTTGGATTTCTCTAACGAGGTTGCATTAGAAGGACGACCCAGAATTGCAGCACTTGCGAGCTAGGACCGAGAAAGGAGAATTATCTGATTTCTCTATTGATGAGCTTGGCACCCTCTTGTATAGAGGTAGATTCTGTATCCCGGCGGTGGGAGATATTCAGTGATGATTTGCAAGGAAGCTCACGGATCTAGTGTGGCTTACCACCGGGGTTCCACCAATATGTATAGAGATCTGAAACAAATCGTGTGGTGGTCGGGCATGAAGAATGACCCCTTTGGAAGTTCCCATGTGAAAATTGGATAGTATCTCGATGGATTTCATTACCGGATTGCCGAGGTCCCCTCGTGGACATGATTCTGTTTGGGTCATAGTGGACCAGTTGATGAAGTGTGCCCATTTCGTTCCCTTCAAGGTCGGCTATTCGATGGAGAAGATTGCAGAGTTGTATGTGGATGAGGTCATTAGATTGCATGGCGTGCCTGCAAACATTGTGTCAGATCGGGACTCAAGATATATGTCGCGTTTCTGGCAGAGCTTGCATGGAGCTTTGGGCACCGACCTCCGGTATTCTACCGCTTATCATCCGCAGACAAATGGTCAGACGGAGAGAGTGAATCAGATCGTGGAGGATATGATCATGTGTTATATTCTGGATCATGGTGGCGTTTGGGATCAGCGCTTGAGATTGATGGAGTTTGCATATAATAACAGTTACCAAGAGAGTCTACAGATGGCCCCTTTTGAAGCATTGTATGGGAGGCGCTGCAGGACTCCCTTATTTTGGGCCGAAGTCGGTGAGAGGTCGTTGTTAGGTCCAGAAGCTTTGGTGGAAATGGAAGAGGCGGTGACTAATATTCGGGAGAAGCTCTGCGTTGCTCAAGAGCGGTATGAAAAGTATGCCAATCAAAGAAGGGCAGATCTGGAGTTTGAGGTAGGGGACAGTGTTTTTCTGAAGGTCTCTCCGATGTTAGGCGTTAAAAGATTTGGGAAGAACCACAAGTGGATCCCAGGTATGTTGGGCCATTTCATGTCATTGAGCGCAGCGGAGTGTTTGCTTATAGATTGGAGTTACCTGCTACCTGCCCTGGCGTCCATGACGTGTTTCATGTGAGTCAGCTGAGGAAGTGTGTCCGCAGTAATCGTCAAGTCCTTGATTCGGTGCCTCAGATTCAGCCCAATTTGTCTTATGTTGAGGAACCTGACCGTATTCTAGAGACCTAAGAGCGTGTGTTGCGGAGGAAATCTTTTCCCATGGTAAAAGTTCTCTGGCGAAATCATCACGTCGAGAGCGCGACATGGGAGCTGGAGCCAGCTATGCGAAAGTCTCACCCGCACCTCTTCATTTAATTATCCCAGGTGAACCTCTTCTTCCTGCACCGTCTATTTTGTCTCGATGATGTTTTTTGTTCGTAAGTCAAGTTTCGGGACGAAACTTTCTTTTAGGGGGAGTGACTGTAACGCCCCCGGATTTTCTGGTATTATTCTTTTGCCCGGTGACGTCATAATGACGGAAGGGCGTTACGTGTCCGTGAGTTGACGGTACGATGCCGTTTATGCGTTTTTTGGCGTCCGTTAGATTTGACTGGCTAGATTTTGGGATATGCGTCGGAACCGAAATTTTTACATCGGGAAGCTAAGTTATATAATTTCTGACGTGCTCGTCGAGTTTCGTCGCGATCCGAGCATTTTTGGAGCCTCGGCGCGCGTTTGAAATTCGGATAATTATAAATTATCATAACTTCGTTAGGCTATAACTCGAGATCGGTGCGTCGGATTTTGATTCCGATTTCGTCGTTGGGTTCGTAGCGTCGACATTCGCCTACGGCGCGAATTTCGTTCGTTTCGACGCTTGTTTGGGTCTTCGTAATAGCATAGCAAATATAAATATTTAGCATACATATATAAATATATATAAGCTAAATAGCGGAGCTCAGAGATCTCCGAGCGGAGCTCAAATCTCGGAGCGAGCTCTCCCTCCTCCCTGTATAAGATTTAGACAGAATAAATTTTTTAATAAAGTAAAATTATGTATATATATATAAATATATATATAATTGTTAAGAATGTTTATAACTTAGAAAATATATATAAAGGTAAAACTCTACTCCTTGCTCCTCATCTTCTCCCGACTGAAACAAGAAACGGTGAGCCCCTTCCGTTCGTGGACCTTCCGATCGCCGTCGACGAAGCTCCGGTGCTCGGAATCGCGAGCCGAACATAGATTCGGAAAGCTCTCGCCGAAATCTATGCGATGGTGGTGAGTATTTCTAGTTTCTTGGAAATTCTCTGATTAGGGTTCTTAATCCTAGTTTTTGTTTTAACTCTTTAAGTATAGGAGTTGTTTCCTCTCGTCTTTCCAGGGCCGATCTACGCAGAAGTGCCTCCCGGAGAACGGTTTTTCGTGGTTAAGGCAAGTGGTGATATTCTCTTTCTCTTTGCTGCCCCCCTTTTTACCCCTTTTTGTTTCCAGTACATTTGATTATGTCAAGTTTCATCTTCTGCTTAGCTTTTTGCTCAATATAATTTTTCCCTCACCTTGTTACTTGAAATGTTACATTATGTTCTGGTGGGCCTTGCCCCTTTGCCTTTGAAAGAATCATGAAATGATGAATAATGTTGGAGGTTGTACACGATGTTGGCGGTGCCACCGGTGTGATGCTCTTTTAAAATGATAAATCTGTTGGAGGTCGTACACGATGTTGGCGGTGCCACCGGTGCGATGCTCTTTTAAAATAATAAATCTGTTGGAGGTCGTACACAATGTTGGCGGTGCCACCAGTGCGATTCTCTGAGTGCCGTGACAATGTGTGATGGTTTTATCCCCGCACGGTTTCTCCTTTTTTTTCTGATGAGCTGATCAGTCTCTTTAATTTGAATAATAATAATAAGATTAATAATCTGAAAATGAAGGTTATTTTGTTTATGGTGAGTTTGATTTTTCCCATCCTCACTCCTCTTTTGGCGGGCTCTTTTCTGATTGATTTTTGTTGCTAGTTGTGGCTAATTTTGTTTAATCTGACTCTTGCAGCTACTGTTTCCCTCCGATCTCGCGGAGGTTTGCTTACTTTCTTGTTTTCTACACCACTTGTAACTTGTTTCTGAGGTGTTCTTTCTTTGACTGCTCAAGGTTCTGGTCAGTAGTTGGTGTTAGTGTGGAGCTGCGTCGGCTGCCGTTTTTTGACCCTCTTGAGGTAGGGTTTTATGTAAACTTGATAGCCCATGGGTTCGTGTCAGGTGTTGACGTCCATGGTGCCGTTTGGTTAGACTTTCTGCTACCTTGTTGCTGTTACTCTCGTTTATTTTTTGGACACTTGCTCTGGAACGGTTAGTTATGGGTTGGCTTGGTACCCCCCTTGCTTAGATATGCTAAGACATTTGGAGCATTGTATACCATGATTTGAAATGTTAATCTCACTACTTTTTGCGCATGATAAGTCTACTTTTATATATAGTAAATCTAAACGTCTGATTCTGCATGACGCACCTCACTTTGTCTTCATGAGCACTTAGGTCACCAAATGATTAAATCAAGTATTTTTCCGCTGCGTAAAACTATATTTTCAAATGGTGGACTAGTTTATCCACCTAGCTAAGGGACACGGCTTTGCAAATGTTGTGCATAAATTATATTTGGAATACATTGAGTTTAAAAATGATTTCTATAAGCTGCGAGAGACGATAAGTTGCCTTAACGTCAGTAGATGTCCCCTACGTGATGTGGCATCACAATGTGTAGTTCCCCTACTCTGATAGTATTTTAAATGCTGGGAAAATGCGGGTTGTGACAACCATGTTCGCCACATTTTGTGGGGCTTTCTCCTTTTTCCTTTTCGTATCCTTGCATTCAGCAGCCCCAATAACCCCATTTGCCGCAGTTGTGACACTTGTCCTTCTTCTTTTTGAGAGAAGGATTTTTGACCGACAACTGTGTAGTGGTGTCATCCTTAGGTACTGGGGGCTTACGAGAGGGCTTGCTAGGTCGCAAAACGAAGTTTACAGCCTGTGAGGGCTGAGAAACTTGCTCCGAGCTTTTCCCAGCAATGTTCTGGTCACTCTGAACAGTATAAAAAAATTTCTCGTTCCTTCATTCCTAGTTGGACTTGTATTTTCCAACTGAGAAAGTTTGTGGCGTCGAACAGCTGCAATTTGACAGTGTCGAGCTCACTTTTCTTCGACATCGCACTAGATTTATACAGAAATTAAAATTTTAGAACGAGGTCGCCCGAGCTGTGTGAAGACGTCAGAAAATCTTCGGATCCAATCCTAAAATTTGTTCGTTTGCTCCTCCTTTCCGATTGAGCATGATCGCCAAAAAACAAGATCCACGTGGTAGAAATCCAGCAAGAACTCTTGATTGAGAACAAGAATGATGAGATCTTCTTCTCCAAGATCTGGATATCCAGCAATGAACCCTTGATTGAGAACAATAATGATGAGATCTTCTTCTCCAAGATATTTGCTAGTCGAAGGTTTTCTTAACAGCAGAGGCAATATCTTCTGATCTCAAACTCCAATGGAGCGGATCTTCTCCTGGATCGGCTTCCCCGACAAAGATCGACAAAAAACGATCTCAACAGCAGACTCAAAAACACTAGCCTGAAAAAACAACAACAGTCTTTGATTATAGGGAGAAAATTCCTTTGGATCTGGATCTCAAACACTCCCCTCTAGAGGCAGAGATCCACTTTAGATCTCCACAAGAGGGGACCAATCTCCTGCAAAAAAAATGGCACATATCGCATCCAAGTGACGGAGCCTTGCGCCAACAAAAATTGATTTCCTGGTTTCAGAATGAAGAAATCACAGTAAGGAGAATGTGGACATCTCAGAGTCAGAACATTAGATATCTTCCTTCAGCTTTTTGGCACTTTGCACCCCCTCAATTATCGGGTTTTGGCACTTTGCACCCTCAAAGTTTAAAATTGGCAGATTGCACCCCCGAATTCATAAATTCTGGCACTTTGCACCCCATGAGGGGTATTTATGTACTTTGACATTATTAAAATAGTAATTTTAAGTGCAAACCACTTTTGGCTACGTGCAAACCAATAATTTTTAAGTACAAACCAATTTTTTTAGATACAAGTTATGTGCAAACTGATCACTAGATTAGAGGTTGTATAAGACAAAAGTAAGGTGGATGGTGACAGATTTGCAAATTTTGATGAAAAGAAAAGTGGATCCAACGGTGATGGCGGCGGTTGCCGCGGCAATGGCGACAACGATGACGTCGATGGCGGCGGTGAAGACGACGATGGCAGCGACGATGGCGGTGATGGTGATGGCGATTGCTAGGGTATTTGGTCATATGTCCGCGCGTGTCAGGACCTACTCGGAACGACCCTTTGGGTTTCGTGTCACTAGGGTGCAACGGCTCTACGCTGGAGATACTATATAAGGTCATTCCATATTTGATGAGCCTTAGTGGACTATCTTGAGCGGAGCCTCAACATTCTCAAGATAATTTTTTTAGGGTTTTCGCTCCTGTCCGCCTCTCCATTTTTCGTTCTCCCGAAAATCTTCTCGTCGCCGCCAAGTCCGCTTCAGCGCCCCGTTCGTGAATTTCCTATCGCCGTCGCTGTTCAAGCCGATCACGAGAAGGATTCAAGATGCCAGATCTGCCAACGAAGCTCTTCTCCACCCGCTGTTTTTCCGCTCCCGGACGTCCGCTTCTCTCGTTCTTCCAGGCCGTGGAAGATCGTTCGCTGCCTCACGATCGGAAGAAAGCACAACCCGCCATTATTTCTGGTTATAGTTTTCGCTATTTGGATCAGGACTCACAGATCGCTGTTTGTTTTTTGGCTTCCGGGTATTTCTTCATCGCGAGGAAGAAGATTCTTTAGGTCTATCATAGATCTGCTAAAGATCAGCCGGCGTGCTCTTGTCCAGATAGGGCTGAAAATCCAGATCTACTCGCCGTTTGCAGAATCCGGCCACCCCTTGCTGCGATCCTGCCGCCTGTTCCGTTCCAGATCTGGATCGGGAAACAAGGAAGAAAACAACTACCTTTGTTCTGTCAGTTCTTCTTGATCCCTTATCCCTCTTGCCAACCGGGAATAAGAGGACGTATTTTCTTTGGAGAAATCTACGAAAAAACATTCAGATCAAGAGAAAGGAGATTTTCGTGTTCCTGTTGCTGATCAAGGTTTATTTTTTGTTTGAGAAATTACTGGATCAGATCTTTCTGTTCTGGGAAAAAGAAATCTGTGGAATTCTTGGAGAAATCAACTGCCTTGAATCCTCTTTCTATTTCTGTTCAAAAAAATGGGGAAAACACAACAAACTTAGAGCAGGAATTTGATTCTTTGGTGCTCAATAGTCTTGGATTCTCCGTCGGCTAGGAGGAGCAAAATTATTTCTGGATTGGATCCGAAGATTTTTTTTTGACGTCTTCACTCGGCTCAAGTGATCTCGTTCTAGCTTTTTAATTCTTGTTTAAATCTAGTGTGATGTCAAAGAAAAGCGCTCTCGACACCATAAAACTGCAATCGTTCGACGCCTTCGATTTCCTCAGTTGGAAAATACAAGTCCAACTCGGAATGAAGGAACACGAGATTTTTTATACTGTTCAGAGCGACTTCGTTTCTACTGTCGAGGACGTGGACGAGTACCAGTGGAACAAGGATGAAGATTTCTGCAGGGACTACCTGTTGAATTCCCTGAATCCTCGCCTAGCGTTGACCTACCACGCCTACAAAACTGCAAAAGAAATATGGGATCGACTGAACACGCATTTTCAGAAGGAGGAAGGATTGTCTAAGTCGCTCATTGGAGAGAAGTTCTTCAACTTCAGATTCAAGGCGAACGTGTCTATCACTTCTCAACTCTTGGATCTGGTCAACCTGCGTCAGAAGCTGGATGATGATCATTCGAAGATGGACGACATCCTCTTTGTGTACATAATTCTGAGCAAGCTGCCTCCTGAGTGGCTCTTTTTCAAGACCGAAATGCACCGACTGAAAGAGAAGATAAGTTTGGATGAACTCAAAAGGTTCATCCATATTGAGGACCAAAACATCGCTGGGAAAAGCATGGAGCAGGTTGCGCAGCCCTCACAGGCTGTCAATTTCGTTTCACGTCCTAGTAAGCCTTCTCGGAAGCCACCGACACCTAAGGGTGATACCCACGCACCGTTGGCGGTCAAAAAGCCTTCTCTCAAAATGAAGAAGGGCAAGTGCCACAACTGCGGCAAATGGGTTCACTAGGCCGTTGAATGCAAGGGTCCGAAAAGACAAAAGGAGGAAGCCCCACAAAATGTAGTGAACATGGTGGTCGACAACTCTGATCCCAAGTCCTTCGCGGCTATGATTGGGAGTAGTCACCGCAGTGCGTCGTCTGAGTGGTGGCTGGACAGTGGTGCTACCTTTCATGTCACAAATGACAGGGGTCTTCTCTCAAAGGTCACAACGGTTAAGAATGGAGTCGAGAACTGCAATGGAGGAGTGACAGATGTTACTAATGCTGGGACTACAGAGCTAGTCCTCTCTTCAGGTAAAACTTTAATTTTACAACATGTTAAAGTAGTTCCTAATTTAACCAAGGATTTGATTTCTATGAATTTGCTTGATAAAGCTGGAATGTCCTTCACAACCATGAACAGTAGAATGACTTTAACTGTTAATTCTCACTACTTTGGTTGCGCATACCTGATCAATGGTATGTATAGACTTAGCCTAGATAACGAGTGCATAAACCAAGTGAGCTAAACTCTGATTGATCTGAAGTTATTACACAATAGACTTGGACACATTCACTATAAGAAAATGCGAGATCTAGCTAAAAGTCAAAACATTCCATTAGATCTGTCTATTCGATTTGATAGGTGTGAGATTTGTGCCCAAACTAAGATCACTAAAAACCCTTTCAAGACCGTTTCTAGGAGCACACAACTTCTGGAGTTGATACATTCCGACCTCTTTGATTTCCGTAGTCACGCCACAAGAGGGGGAAGGAAATATCTAATTACTTTCATCGACGATTTTTCTAGATATTGTCATGTTTACCTATTGAAATCGAAAGACGAGACATTCGAGACCTTTAAGATCTTCAAATCTCGGGTAGAAAATCAATTAAATCTAAAGATTAAAAGACTTAGAAGTGATCAAGGAGGAGAGTACACTACAACTGGGTTTAAGGACTTTTGTGCCTCTGAGGGTATAATCCTAGAAACCACGGCTCCTTACTCACCCCAGTCGAATAGTATTGCTGAGCGTAAGAATAGAACTTTAACAGAAATGTTGAATTCTATGCTCCTCACAGCTGGTATGCCTAATTCATTTTGGGGGGAAGCAGTCCTAACTGCAAATCACATTCTAAATAGAGTGCCTCACTCAAAGCTCAACTCTACTCCGTATGAGTTGTGCATGGTCATCCTTGTAGATATGACACTCTAAAGACTTGGGGCTGTATCGCTTATGTAAGAATACAAGACCTTAAGAGACCTAAGGTAGGACCTAGAATAACGACCTGCGTTTATCTAGATAGTGCAAGAGATAGTGCAACTGACAGGTTTCTGGATCTATCCACTAATATAGTGATAGAGTCTAGAGATGCTATTTTCTTTGAACACAAATTTATCAAAGATCATGATTTGACCGTCTCCGGGTCTACTGATATGATTTCAGAATCTACTGTAGAACCTGAAGCTGGCCCCTCTGGCACTACTCCCCAACCTCTAGAGGTGGAAACTGTTCCTCTTAAAGTATCTACAAGAGACAGAATTCCTAAGGATTTTGGTGAGAATTTCGTCACCTACCACTTAGAGGATGATTCATTCTCCTATCAGGAAAGCAATGCGATCTAGAGATGCGTTAATGTGGGCAGAAGCCATCGATGATGAGATGAACTCGCTGCTATAAAACAACACTTGACATCTAGTTTACCTACCGAAAGGAGCTAAAGTCCTAGGATGTAAGTGGGTGCTAAAGAAGAAGTTGCACAGTGATGGGTCTATAGACAGATATAAAACACGTCTAGTAGCTAATGGTTATAAACAACAGGAGGAATTGACTATTTTGACGTTTATTCACATGTATGTCACCTATCCACTATTAGGATTCTTCTTGCCTTAGCCTCTATCGAGAACTTTATAGTTCATCAGATGAATGTAAAGACAGCCTTCTTAAATGGAGAGCTTGATGAGGAGATCTATATGGCACAACCTGAAGGTTATGTACATAAGGATCTAAGAGATAAAGTGTGCAAACTCGATAAATCGATCTATGGTCTTAAACAAGCACCTAAGATGTGGCACATTAAATTTGATCAAGTGGTAAAGAGCGTTGGATTTCAGTCCAGTCTCTCAAACAAGTGCCTCTACTACCGCTCGATGTCAAATTAAACAGTCATTATTTGTCTATATGTGGATGACATATTGATTCTGGGGTCAGACCTTGCCGCAGTGAGGGATACTAAATCCGCTCTTACGAAAGCTTTTGACATGAAGGACCTTGGTCCTGTAGATACCCTATTAGATATGAAAGTTTAAGTAGACAAAGGACGTGTCACTCTAAGTCAAGCTCATTACATTGAGCAGATCCTCACTACCTGGGGTTATAAAGATTGTAGGCCTGTTGAAACACCAATTGATCCAACTGTCAAGTTGAGTCCGAATGAAGGGACCAACATTGATCAAGTAAAGTACTCAAAGATCATTGGTAGTCTCATGTATGCGACAAATTGTACAAGACCAGACATTGCCTTCTTGGTTGGCATGCTGAGTCGCTTTACTAGTAGTCCAGGCAAAGAACATTGGGATGCCTTAGATCGGCTGATGAGGTACCTGAAAGGTACTAAAGATCACGCTCTATGCTACACTGGTTACCCTCCTACGTTGGAATGATACTCTGATGCCTCCTGGTGTTCAGAAGTTGGGAACAGCAAGTCCACTAGTGGATTTATTTTCACTTTGGGTGGCGCTGCGGTCACTTGGAAATCCAAAAAACAGACTTGTATAGCTTTGTCGTCTATGGAAGCCGAGTTGTTTGCCTTAGCTTCAGCTGATGAAGAGGCAGATTGGATCAGAAATTTGATTCTAGACATTCCCTTGTCTAGAGTTCAAGTCAATTCTTTGAGCCTGTACTGTGATAATCAAGAAGCAGTCCAAGTCGTGAAGAATGTCCTTTTTAATACTAAGAGGCGACATGTGCGACTGAGACACGCTCTACTGAATTATCCAAAAGAACAAGACATTATCACTTTGATCGATGTGCTATCAAAGGATAATCTGGCCGATCCACTAACGAAAGGAATGTCTAAAGACCGATCAATCAAAATAGTGGGGGAAATGGGACTCAAGGCATTTTAAGTTCAGCCTTAGTTTCAAGGTTAGGCGATTCAGTTCCGCCTTAGTCCAAATGTTTTGATTTTTCCACTTTTCTTTGTCAAAGCAAGCGTGTTATGCTCCGCTGATGTTCGGGGTTGTTGAGTACGAATCTGGTGAGTTGTTTCATTCCACATTTGATGTTAACAACTTCAATTGGTCTCGTCTTCCTTATCTAGGAGGAGAGTGTTATTCCACATTTGATAACACAATCTGACTAGGTTTGACTCTTCTTCTGTTTATTGGTTCCATTCCACATTTAATGAGTTCCAATTAACTTTAGAAAAGTAGTAACCGTGGCATTCCACATAGGAACACAGATACAGCTGTGGTGTCCAGAAGTCCATAACATCGTTTCTTTAAAAACAGATAATGGATATTGAGGTAGAACCTGAATACTCTACACATACTTCCTCATACTGTATTACGTTCATATAAGTAGAACTAGATACTTGTACATTTTCCAAGGTTGAATTCATTCTGAATGAACTTCTCTGTTGGAAATTATAGGGGCTGCTGCCGATAGAGGAGCACTTGCATGTTGGGATCCAGAGGAAGATGACCTGCTGGATGCTGACTTCTAGAGTATAATTGGTTTTTTTTCTTCTGCTTAGAGCATTGTTTAGCTCTCATTTCTTTCACTTATTTTGTTTGGACTTTATTGCTCTTTAGTTGGTCATGAGACACTAGGTGTTCTGGTACCTGTGTTGTGATTGCACTTTTAACTTTATTTTGATGCTGCTGAGATTTTCTGTTTATTCTTATGCATGCATACAACTGCTTTACTTAACGTCCAATATGTTCTGACAAGTGTGATGGACACAGTTGTGTATTGAGTCGAATTCTGGTTGAACATTACGCACACCACCTCTTTTTCCGATGTCGGTCTCACCACAGACATAGGAGGAGATTGTTAGGGTATTTGGTCATATGTCCGCGCGTGTCAGGACCGACTCAGAACGACCCTTTGGGTTTCGTGTCACTAGGGTGTAATGGCTCTACGCTGGAGATACTATATAAGGTCATTCTACATTTGATAAGCCTTAGTGGACTATCTTGAGCGGAGCCTCAACAGCGATGACGGCGATTACGGCGACGGTGACGACGATGACGACGGTGATGACAGTGATGACGGCGGTTGCCGCGGCGATGGCGGCAACGATAACGACGGCGGCCGCGGTGATGGTGGTGGGTGCTCTTTGGATAACCGAAGATGTGGATTGGGGAAATATGTTGGTTGACGAAATTTATTCTGAAGTGATGGGTGATCTTCTTGGTAGTAGTGATGACTCGCAGAGCATGGACGAGGAATTTGATGATCAAAATTCATAATTTTCTGATGATGATTTGAATGATAGTGAATTTAAAGTAGAAGATTAGAATTTTGATGATAATATAGATGAAGAAATCGAATTGAGTGAAGAAAAAGTCAAATCAAATCAACCTTTGAGTACGAATGTGAGAATACATTTAAGAGAGCATGGTAGTCAATCATCATCCAAGATACAAAAAGGGAAATGTCGTGAGGTCCAAGTAGAATATGTTAAAAATGAGTAGAAAATTTTATATGGAAAGTTAGTTTCTCATCATGCCATTTTTTCTTAATAATAAATCCGTTGGAAAAATTAACGATCAATTACGGTGTGCAAATAGCTAAAAAAAGAAGTCTGTGGTGCAAAGCGATAAAATGGCTTTTTGGAGAGGAGCCGGACCTAAATACCCCTCAAAAATCGGCCATGGGGTGCAAAGTGCCAGAATTTATGAATTCAGGGGTGCAGTCCGCCAATTTTAAACTTTGGGGATGTAAAGTGTCAAAACCCGGTAATTGGGGGGTGCAAAGTGCCAAAAAGTCTCTTCCTTCACTAGACCAGGAGATAAACATCCGATTAGTCCAAATCAACCGAGAGAAAAACCAAATAATTTCCTTCTTCATTGAATATGCAGCATAGGGATCTTTGCAGGAGTGCCGCAAGGCAGAGAACAAGGTAAAGATCCACGTAGTAATCGCAAATCTAGGCTTTTCGATTAAGCATCGGGACTGCTCCTTCAGGATTCGCGAACTGCGGCACTGTTGTGGCAGAATACGCGAAAGGTGGAAGAACAGTTTTCTTTCCTTCCGGATCATTTCTGCAGCGAGAATGGATCGTTACTTCTCCTTCTTGATCGACAGATGTGGAGGCAGATTGAAGTGGAAGAATAGCTGAAAGGACTTACGGCGGAGACGAGATTCAATCACCGGCGCAAAAAATTCGACGAAGGGGAGAAATCCCGAACGAACTTCGGCGGCGACAGGAATTTCGCGAACGGCAGGGCTAAAGTGGACGGGAGAGGAAACCTAATTTCGCTATCTTGAGAATGTTGAGGCTCCGCTCAAGATAGTCCACTAAGGCTCATCAATGTGGAATGACCTTATATAGTATCCCCAGCGTAGAGTCGTTACACTCTACTGACACGAAACCCATTGGGTCGTTCCGAGTCGGTCTTGACACGCGCAGACATATATTAAATACCCTAACATAAAATACATAATCGTTCTCGGGCGTATCAAATTTTTGGTGTCGTTGCCGGGAGGTTTAACTAATTTAGTATTTTTTTCTTGTAATATTAGTAAACCCTGAATATTTAGAGCTCACGTTTTTTATTTGTAATTCTGTTTAGCGCATGCCCATGTTTTAAAAATTTTAAATATATTTTTAGTTTTTTTCATCATAACCCATTTTAAAGTTCATAAAGCATGTTATGTATGTTTCAAATAATTTGTGTTTAATTTATTTTTTGAAAGAAGATTTAATTTTATTTTATCTGCAACCGTTAAAAAAAATGTATACATATGCAAGATGTGAGTGGTGTGGTTCGTTTAGTCATACTACTGATGCGTGTTACATGTGGGCTGCTAGATATCATTCATGGCTCACAAAACACAACAAATATTTAGGTCCCTAATATTGTGCGACAAATCATTATAAACTTGTGTCCTCACGTCAAATAGTTCTTCAACCTTATAACTCGATACATTGGCTATTCAACAGTAATATTATGATGTGTTTGTTTTGTTGTAGCACCGAACACAATTTGAAAGATTGCATTGCATTTCAGTTATATGATTTGATTTGGTCCTTATATCCCTGCATGAAATGATACATTCGCCGCAATTGTAGAGCACCATTGAAGGCGGCAATGTCCGCTCTGCTAAAGGCTCCGTTTGGGGGGACTTATTTTCACCGGTCAAGCGGTCACGACCGCATGAACCGGACCTTAATTAAGGCCCGGTTCATGAGCTTGACAGGTGAAAATAAGTCCCCCCAAACGGAGTCAAAGCTAAACAAAGCTTCGCGTTTCCGACCGTGAACGAGAAGCCATACAAAACTTGCTGTAGGGTATAATGGCACGTGCCATAATTACAGATGCGGGCCCGTGACCCGTACACCCGGCCCAACCCCAGGTCGAAGGAATCTACGCAGCTTCGAGCTGTGGTCGGCGCACGTGACAAGCAAGTTGCACGTATCGTTATACTCATCGCGGGCATGACCCATGTGCGCCGAGTGCTGGGCCCGGGCCCACGTTTTTCTTTAACCAATAAATTGACCAACATAATTTAACGAATATAAATTATAATATTAATATTCCACCGTTTAATAATTAAGTGCTCCATCGCCCAGCAGCCCAACTCAATTCAGGCATGTGGGATTAGATAGCGCGGGCGAAGCCCTCCTCTAAAAGTATATAATCTAAATAAATAAATAAATAAAAATAAAAATAAAGAGCATTGGCGTAGGGAGAGGAAGCACACAGCACAATGGAGAATGAGAGCGAGGTAGAGAGGGAAGAGTAAAGCTGTTCCGGCGAGGGAATTGGGGCGTTCTGGGAAGACCGGCGGCGGCGGCGGCGGCGATGAAGAAGGACTTTCTGGGGATTAGCCGGACGGATTCCGGTCCCAACGACAGCAGGGGCGATCGTGTCGATTCAGGTTTCGTTCTCCTCCGATTTTCAAAACGTATCCCAGAAATCTGCAAAATATAGCCCGTTTCCATATTATTTTTGTGATTTCCTCGATGAGTATCTGCTTTGGGAGCCTGTAATCTATCTTATCCTACTGTTTCTGATTGTAGAAAGGGGTGTATAATTTCCGACTTGTGGGACTCCCTCTTTCTATTTGCGCCTATTTTCTTACTTTTCTGATCGGTGGGCACTTCGATTTTCTGTACCTGGAAGTTGCTATGCTTTGATTACTTTTGATTCCAACCGATAAAGGGTGTAGGATCTCTAGTTCAATACACTAGCTTTAGCCCATCATAATCATGGCTTCTTTCTTCCTTTATTGACTATGATTTCCACTTATTAATTGAAATTTTGCTGTTGATTATCTTAATTATATACTGATCCAGATTTCTGAATGTAATGAATGTCGAATTTGGACTTGTAAAATTGTTATTACTCTGCTTTTAGCTTGATATATGGCAAGAAATTAAAGTTGTATCTTTGACTAGTTAATGAGTAATTGTTCATAGCAATTAGTTCTTTTTTTTTCTTCTTACACTTGCAGCCTTTCCAGTTGGCTCAGTTGCTCGCCGGTCCCATATTAATCAGCCCTCTTCACTGCAACAGTTCATTCCGTTCAAGAATACACAACTGGACGAGAAGCCCAAACCTTTGTTTCAGCCTGTTTCTACTGCTGGTTCTAATACAAAACCTTGCATTGTACAAAATACTCAGGTTTGAACATGATCGTATCGGGCGCCCGTATGCTTATATGATTGGTGTTCTAACTATGTTTCTCTTGAATTCATTTGATCGTTTTAGGTATCCTTCGGCATCGATAGGAATAATGTTCAACAAGTTTCTATCCATGCTTCCACATACCTCGCTCCAGTTTTGCATGCTTCCGCCCCCATCACGATGAACAGTCCTTTCTTCATGGTTCATGGCTCGTCCAATGCCCCTAATCCCACCTGCACTGCTATAAAGCCCCGTCCTTTACGATCACCCATCCCGAATAACAGCTCTTTATTTGGAGCCGGGGTTGGATCATTTGCTCCATGGTAGATTCTTTATGCAGGGCTATCTGTCTTTCTGTGAATCAGAGTATCATGTAATTGTAATCAGTGAAAAGTTTTGAATTCATATCCTTTATGTATATGTATAGGAAGGTGGTGAGACCTCCTCCAACCTCTAGACAGCTCACGATATTCTATGCGGGTTCCGTGAATGTATATGATGATGTTCCATCGGATAAGGTATTGATTTTGTCTCTCTTGAGACTTTGATCATGGACATTTAGATGTGCTACGTGCCACTACTTCTAGCTGTGTTGCTTTCCCTTAGGCCCAAACAATTATGCATATGGCTAGGGAAGCTTGTAAAGCATCAACTTTGGATGATCCTATTGTCGCTCAATCTTCAAGCTTAGTCAATAAGCATGCGATGGCTTCATCCCCGGTTCTTTTGAGCACACTTTCTCTTGATTCTCAGAGAAGAAACAAGTCTGAGTGCTGCTCCATGACCATTGATGTCCACGAAGGTGTAATTAAGAAGGCTGGGACCATGGTTTCAGCTAGCGAGCATGATCCCTCGACGGCTATGAGCACTTCCATGGTAGCGGCTACTGCAGCTACAATCTTGCCACGAGGTAATTTATACATTCTTTCTGTCATTATTCATTTAGAGGTAGCAGCTACCTATGTTTGGAATATTTGCCCAAATTCCACTTTCTAGGGTCTGGGTGCATCATGACTGCTAGAATTTGATCACATAGCATGATTGTGGTGTCATTTTGGCCTAAGAAGTCAGTTTTTGAAAAATTGTTTTTATGATCGCACCTACCCAAACACTGGTTTTCTTAACAGCCCTCACATCCGAGATCACACTTCAACTGCTCTCTCAAAGAGGGCAATAATGGCAACTATTTAGTTTAAAATTGTGATTGTAGAATGTTTTGTTGACTTTCGTTTCTTTTATGCAGCTGTACCTCAGGCTCGTAAAGCATCATTAACTAGATTCTTGGAGAAACGAAAGGAAAGGTATATGTTTTTTGTGTAATACTGAATTTTATGATTAATTTTCTTTAGTAAGACAGCTTTTATAGTGTTCTTGATTTTAAAGCTTCTCTGTAGTTTGAGGTGAAACTTATATGTTAGAGATCCTTTGTAAAAATTTTCTAGAAGCGGGAAAGATCGCAGGAACACTCAACCATACCAAGCTCAAATAAACCAACACAACAGAAGGAAAAAAAACTTGTATTATCAATTTTCTTTACAGCACGAGTTATATATTGTGAGACATGATTCGCCAATGCACCCGATGGAAACAAAAACATGCAAGCAAGAGTAAACCGGACAGACTGAAAACAGTAACCGTCAAAACCGCCTATCCGCAAAATTTGTTCGCTGAAGCCGCCAAGTCGCCAACCTGCAACTTAACCGCACGAACTCCCCGTTATTGTATGTTGAAGAAACTTATCCGCTTCTGCAAGCCGCCTGATCGCAAAGTCACATAGCTGCCAGAACCGCGATATATATATATATAAAGTCCGGAATTGTACAAAATTTTAAAAATATCTGATTATACAAAATTTAAAAAAAGTTCAACTGCATAGTAAATAATAATAGTATATTTAACTCATTCAAAATAAGTCATTTAAGGTAAAGTCCAAATTGCCTAATGAAGTATCTTCGTCGCCTTCATCTATCCCAAGATCTTGTTCTCCTCCTCCTATGTGAGCAGCTACCTCTTCAACATTCAGAGGCTCTATCTCAAGATCTTCATCATCTTCAACGACAACAATCCACTCATTATCAGATGGAATATCATCAAAATTATGTTTCTGAGTTTTGTTCAACTTGCTATAGGTCAAAAGAGAATTCGTCATCACAAAGATAACATCATTCATTGTCTTTCCTTCAAACGATTTCTTATTTTTGTGTGTACCTAGAACAAAAAATTAATTAGTATACAATAATTTTGGTGATTAAAAATATTTAATAAATTGTAATTATTCCCTTTCAAATGCACTCTAGTTTCGCTCACATCCAGAAGAACTACATGTCAAGCTCAATACACGTTTTGCAAAATTTTGTAGTTCTGGATGTTCTTCTCCATAAGAATCCCACCATGCCGCCAAAGTTTTGATTTTAATACCAGTTTTGACTATTATAGAGCCAAAGAATTTTTTTCCGATTCTTAAAATTCTCCAATTGGTCATCAATCTTTGAAATTTCATCAATATCTCCCCCGATCATTCTTTCTAAACAGTCATATAGTACTCGCTCCACCTCATAATCAACTTTAAATGATGTACTATAATGAAATTGAGGGTTTAGATAATAATCTACAGCATGTAATGGTCTGTGCAATTGTTTGTCTCATCGAGCATCAATCATATCCCAAACTAGTTGATAACTAATCATCTCGACTAATAAAATTAGAAAATAAGGAAAAAAAATCTCATATCTATAATACTTAAAAAAACTAATTGACTTATAATTTTTGCACATCATTAAAGGCATAGACAATGCGTTCTTTTGCTCGATCCATTTCCTCATATATATATCTCATAACAGGCTTCTCATGAGAATCAACCAAACGAAGCACCTTTATTAAGAGATAAGCACCTTCATTAAGGGATAAACACCCTTCAAGCAAATGACAATATTCTTCCAAAAATCTTTATCCATCACCACCTCCTCAATTAGCTTTCCTTCACTTGAACATGCAGATCGGCTAGCTTTCCATTCATCTGAATTGAACATTCTTATCAAAACAAGTTTGTTCTCATTAAGGCAGCCCAAAGTTAAGTATGAAGTGACGAAACGTGTCATTGCCAGTCTCTCCAAATCCCTGTCTTTAGTGAAGGTTTTCAATAAAGATACGAGGGATGTTCTGGAATAAATATATGTCGTGATTCTCTTTGCTTTAGGAATTGTATCATGATGCACTTGTATCTTCTTCTCAAAATCCTCTAGCATCAAATCATTACAATGAGCAGTACATGAAGACCAATATAATCTTTTCCTCTTTAACATTAATATTTCTCCAGCGGCTTTGTAATTTACAGCGTTGTCCGTCACCACCTGAACAATATTCTCTTCACCCACCTCATCAACAATAACATCAATAATCTTGAAGGCATTTTCTGTTGTTTTGGATATATGAGATGCATCAATGGACTTTAGAAATATGGTTCTCATTGAACTATTCATTAAGAAGTTGATCAATGTTCTCATTCTTTTATCAGTCAATCCGTCTGTCATTATAGTCCATCCCATTTTCTTCCAATGAGCTCTATGTTCTGAAATATTCTCCATAGTCTATTGATATTGTTGCTTCAGATCTTTCACTCTGATATCATAATATGATGGAGGCTTAAAACCCAAGTCATGCTTTGATATAGATTCACACATCTTATGAAATTCTTCACTTTTTACCGCATTGAATGGTAAAGCATTGTTGTAGATAAATGATGATATATCATTGCATGCTTCTTCATGCAATCCCTTCTTGAAAATTGAATTGATGATAGTTTGAGTTGTACTTGCTCCACTTCTCTTAAAAAGTCCAGTTGAGCTTCTATCTTCCCTTTTCATCTTCAAATCTCCAACATCCTCTTCTTCTTTCACATGGAGGATTGTTTTCTTCAATAACTTTTCTTGTAACCCGACAACAATCTCCTATATCTTTTTCTTCACTTCCCCAGGAACAACTCTACATGCTCCAACGTCCGTTTGAGTACCCGCCAAATGATGCTTCAATCTATAAATTCCCCCGGTCACTGTTTTCTCACAAAATTTGCACTTTATTTTTCTCGCATCTTCAACTGGGATGCCATACTTCCATCCAATATCACTCTTACTTCCAGGAGAATTTTTACCCGTTTTAGACCCTTTGCTAGCGGTGGCAGGAGCATTGCTACTTCCAACTGCACTATCTGAAGCACCACTTGAAGCTATTTTTAACTACCTACTCAATACAAATCAAACCATAAGCACATGAAACAAAAAAAAAGTTAAGCATACACTAATTTGCATTTTAAAATTTTATTTAAACATTGAATGATTACTGTGAAAAATGAGCGAGGAAACAATCAAGAGGTAAATAAACCGCAAATTTTATTGCTCCAAAAATATAATTATTACATAGATATGTCTCCTTATTTATAGAAAACAGGGTAGATGAGAGAATATAACAATCGATGTAGGACTAAATACAAGTCGGGCGGCTTGTGCGGTTTGACATGGTCAAACCGCACACTATACAATGAATAACAAAACACCCAGCGAATACTAAGGAAAACCGTCACAAAGCCAGGGAAGACCGCTGGTTCAGGTCGCCAGACCGCAACTGTGGGTTATCACCAGACCGCAGTTGCGGCTAACCATCAGACCACAAATACTGTAAGCTATCAGACTGCAATGGTGGCTTAACCATCTGTCCACTGCTGCGGCTTCTTCCAGACCACTGCGGCTTCATCCAGACCGTTGCGACTATCATCAACTCTACTACTGCAGCTTAACTCCAGACCATTGCGGCTTAACTCCAGACCGCTGTTGCGGCTTCCTGCTAGACCACTGTTGTGGCTTCCTGCCAGACCGCTGCTGCGGCTATACCTCAGACCTCTAGCTGAGGTTCACCAACAGATCGCTGAGATAAGCCGCCAGGCCGCTGAGAGAGACAGACCGCTGTGGTTAAACATAAGACCGTCCGGTCTCCTCAAGCTCTAACACTCCCCCTCAAGCTGGAGCATATACATCCACCATGCCCAACTTGTTACAAACCTCCTCAAAAGAAGTAAGTTGTTTGGTAAAGAAATCAGCTAGTTCTCTCTCTGAGGTAACAAACGGTGTGCAGATCTGATTCTTCAAAATCTCATCTTTGATGAAATGACAATCCACCTCAATATGTTTTGTTCTCTCATGAAAAACTGGATTTCTCGAAATATATATAACTGCATTATTGTCACAGAACATAGATAAGGGATAATTATAAAACTCTCCCAGATCAAGTAAGAGTGTCCGTAGCCACTTCAACTCGCAAGCAGTCTGAGCAATGCTTCTATATTCAGCTTCTTTACTTTACCTGGCAACTACAGTTTGTTTCTTGCTCTTCCAGCTCACTAGATTACCTCCAACGAAAGTGCAGAAACCAGATATAGACCTCCTATCTTCTTTATCATCTGCGTAGCTAGCACAAGAATAAGCCTCAATCTTCAAATGTCCTCTTTTCTGAAACAAGAGCCCTTTTCCTGGTGTACTTTTTACATACTCTAAAATCTTTAGAGCTGATTGCAGATAACAATCTCTGGGGGCTTGCATAAACTGGCTCACATTCCCTACTGTATAATAAATATCTGGTATTGTGACTGTCAGATAAATGAGTTTACCCACAAGACGTTTGTATCTTGTAACATCTTAAAAAATATGAGAATTTTCATTCCAACATTTGTCATCTCCAATAGCCATAGGAGTCCAAGCGGGTTTAGCCCCAAGAAGGCCTGTCTCTTTCAAGAGATCTAACACATACTTCCGCTGTGAAAGAACAATAGAACCAGATTTCTGAGATATCTCAATCCCCAGAAAGTACTTAGGAGACCCATATCCTTGGTAACAAAATGCTGAAGCAGATGCTTCTTTGTCATGTCAATACCGTTTCTATTATCCCCTGTAAGAAGAATGTCATCCATATAAACCGCAAGAATAACAAGATCAGTCGAGGTTTTGCGGATGAACAAAAAATGATCTGCAGCACTTTGAGAAAACCCAATAACAGAAATAACTTCATTAAACTTGTCAAACCAGGCCCTGGGACTTTGCTTAAGACCGTAGATCACCTTTCATAGTTTACTGACCTGAGACTCCCCCTGAGCTACATACCAGGAGGTTGCTCCATATAGACAGTTTCCTGTAAATCACTATAAAGAAAGACATTCTTCACATCTAATTGAGACATCTCTCATTCTTTGTTCACAGCCACTGAAAAGAGCACACTGATTGTAGTAATCCGAGCAACCAGAGAGAAAGTATCAAAGAAATCCACACTGTAGGTTTGCGTAAACCCTTTGGCAATAAGCCGGACTTTGTAACGATCAATAGTACCATCAGGAAGAAATTTAATGACAAAGACCCAGCGACAACCAACCACATCAGCTCCTGGAGGAGTTGAAATAAGAGTCTCAGTACCCCGTTCAGTGAGAGCGTTCATCTCTTCATCCGTAGCAGCTTTCCAATGAGGAATAGCAAGAGCATCTTTATAAGAAACTGGTACAACATTTGCCGATAGAGCTAGAGCAAAGCTCTGATACGAAGGAGATAACCACGCATAAGAAACCACATCATGAAGAGGATGTTGAGTAGATGACCGAACACCTTTCCGAAGAGCAATCAGAAGATCAAGGTCTGTTCGGTGTACAGTATCAGTACCATCCGAAGAAGGGATTGCTGGCCCAGGAGCTGGTGGCAGCAGCTCGGGAGAAGAATCAGAGATAGTAGGATAATCAAAAATAAAAGGAGAAGGACTAGGTGTAGGCTCTGGAGCGAATATGAAGAAGCCAGCTCGGGAAGCAAACCGGAAGAAGCCGCGCGGGAAGCAAACCAGAAGAAGCCGCGCGGAAAGCAAACCGGGAGAGGATGGCGCGGTTAGACAAACAAACCGCAATATTATTGGAGCAAATGATCGATTGGCTCTGATACCATGTGAAAATGAGCGAGGAAACAGTCAAGAGGTAAATAAACCGCAAATTTTATTGCTCCAAAAAGATAATTATTATATTGGTATGCCCCTTTATTTATAAAAAACGGGGAAGATGAGAGAATACAATAATCGATGTGGGACTAAATACAAGTCGGACGGCTTGTGCGGTGACACATTATACAATGAATAACAGAACACCCAACGGCTACTAAGGAAAACCGTCATAAAGTCAGGGAAGACCGCTGGTTCAGGCCTCCAGACCACAACTACGGGTTGCCACCAGACCGCGGTTGCGGCTAACCATCAGACTGCAGCTACTGTAAGCTATCAGACTGCAATCACGGTTTAACCATCTGTCCACTGCTGCGGCTTCTTCCAGACCGTTGCGGCTTCATCCAGACCGCTGCGACTAACATCAACTCTACTGCTGCGGCTTAACTCCAGACCGTTGCGGCTTAACTCCAGACTGCTGCTGCGGCTTAACTCCAGACCGCCGTTGTGGATTCCTACCAGACCGCTGTTGCGGCCATCCCTCAGACCGCCAGTTGAGGTTCACCAACAGACCTCTGAGATAAACCATCAGGCCGCTGAGAGAGACAGACCGTTGCGGTTAGACATAAGACCGCATGGTCTCCTCAAGCTCCAACAATTACAATTTACAACAATCCATGCTAAAGAAAAACAAAATTTTAGATGTTTAGCACTAAGGTTTAGCAGTTGCAATGTAACATAGGTTTAGCAGTTTACAACAATCCATACTAACTGTCAGGTATTTCTTTATGGTGATTTGCATTAAGGTTTAGCAGTTGCAATGTAACCTAGGCTTCCCTTGAACAAAACTATGAATGAGAAAACAATCATGATAGGAAGGAAAAAACTATGTCTGAGATAAAACTGCAGATAGCAGATGTGGTGTCGTATGATACCTTACCGGAAGTAGGAGGTAGGAGGTATCGACGGGCCTCTCCGATGTTCGCATTGGTGGCCTGGTGGGAGACTGAATGGGATCAATTGGGTTGCAACATTGTGAAATAGAGAGAGACGGAGAGAGAGAGATGCACAAAAATGCAGTAGAGAAAAAGATTGGCGTCGTCGACCCCTTAAGCAGCCGGCGACGGTTTCCAAACTTGCTCTCTCTGTCTGCGTCGACCCCTTCAGCAGTCGGCGTCGACCCCTTCAGCAGCCGGCGGCGCGAGCAAAATGACTAATCGAGAGCAGCGAGACGAAGAACGGAGGAGCGGAACGGACGGCTGCAGGGATTTTTCTGCGATTAGGGTTTGTGTTTGGGATTTGCGAGTTATTATAAGACTCTTCCGTGAAAACAGTCGGATCATAAACGACGATCCTATCGTTTCTACGGAACGTGCGATCCAAGTTCGCTCAGGGATCGTTTCCCCCGTAAAAAACGTAAGATCGTACGATCTTACGTGCAAAATTGCGATCTTGAAAACATTGCGTGCGGTTAGTCGCACCAGATCACACAAGAGTGCGAACACAAAGACAGACCGCGCAAGCCAATCTGCAAGTCGCCGCTAACTCCATATCCAGTCCGCGCAAAACATGCGGACTCGGCGTTCTAGGCAACAACCGGACTTTGCACGTCACTGTGACCAAGTCCAAACCTCCAGCGGTTTTTCGCTGAACCTGGCGCGAACTCAACAGAAGCAGACTCCGCAGTCCGCGAGCATAACACCAGGCGGACTTCACAATCCGCGATAACATATGCAGACTCAACACAGATGGACTCCACAATCCGCGAGTTCAACACCAGCCAGACAACCCGTTAAAAGCGGACACCGTGATTCAGAACCAGAACATACCGATCTTCAAAACAAACCAAGCCACCAAAGAACAAGACCAAAGACACAGAACCATACCGGTCTCGGCGAGCTCTAGATGAGTCCGCAAGCACAGAAACATGTCGGACTTGGCAAACTCCAGATGAGTCTGCCACACCCGCGGTTAAACATTCTTAACTGACCGGTTACAAACCTGGGAACTTGCTGAGGCAGACCGCAGAACACTAGCCGAACTGGCTAGTTCGCCAACTACTAACCGCGCGGTCTGCCCGATCAGTCTGTCACCTTCACATCAATAATGTCAACACCCCCCTTGAAGTGAGAAGTGGAGACCAGTCCAAGTAATCCCCGTAACCGTTCAAACGGACCCTTTGACAGTGGCTTCGTGAAGATGTCCGCGACATTGTCCTCGCTCCGCACATACTCAACCATCAGAGACCCATCCAACACCTTCTCCCGAATGAAGTGATGTTTGATCTTGATGTACTTGTTTCACGCATGATAAACTGGATTGTTAACTAGTTTGAGAGCACTCTTATTGTCACTGCGTAGCAGAGTAGGACCTCACACCTCCTAATGGATGTCCTCCACTAGCCTCCTAAGTCAGATGGCTTTCTGAGCTGTCAAGGGCGACGCCTTGTATTCCGTTTCCGTAGTGGAGACAGACACTGAATCCTGCTTTTTGCTGCACCACGAAATACCTGTTGATCCGCATGTGAAAATATAACCAGACGTCGACTTCCGATCGTCTGAGTCTCCCCCATAATCAGCATCTGTGTAACCGTGCAGGTTGAAGCCCGTGTCCCTCCCATAAAGGAGACCCATATCTGAGGTGGACTTCACCTATTTCAAGATATTCTTGGCCGCCACCAGATGAGGCTTCCGCGACTCCGTCATATATCGACTTACTTGGCGCACAATATAAGCAATATCTAGCCTCGTAATCGTCAAGTAAATAAGACTTCCAACTTGAGCTCGGAATACCAATGGATCTGGAAGAACTCTTCCCTCATCACGCCGAAGCTTCAGGCCAACCTCCAGTGGAGTAGAATTGTTCTTTCCCTCCCGCATGTCGAATTGCTTAACGATCCTCTCCGCATAACTTTTTTGAGAAACGAGCACACCACTCTTCTTCCTCTCTACCTCGAGTCCAAGGAAATGGTGAAGCTCACCCAGATTATTCCTCTTGAATCGAATAGCTAGCTCAACCCTGAGCCTAGCTACCTCCTCTTCTGAGTTCCCCGTGACGATCATGTCGTTAACATACAACAACACTAAGACTTGAAGCTCCATCTTCTTCTTTACGAACAAGCTTGAGTCAGAGTCAAAAGCAAAGTATCCTCAGAACTGGAGGTATTCCGTGATCTTTTCGTACCACGCCCGTGGCGTCTGCTTCAAGCCGTAAATGACTTTCTTGAGCTTGCAGACGTGTCCTGGATGATCTTCAGAAACATATCCTTGTCAATCTCACCGTAAAGAAAAGTATTTTTCACGTCGAGTTGTCAAATCTTCTACCCTTGGGAAGTCGCCAAAGAAATCACCACTCGTACTGAAGTCATCTTGGCTGCAGGACTGAACGTCTCCTCGTAATCTTCTCCGTACTGTTGTGAGAACCCCCGAGCTACAAGGCGAGCCTTGTATCGTTCGATGCCGCCGTCAAACTTCTTTTTCAGCTTATAAACTCATTTGCATGTCACAGGAGTAATGCCTTCGACCTTGGGCACAAGATCCCAAGTCTTGTTTTTCCTGAGGGCGGCCATCTCCTCATCCATGACATCTTCCCACTCCTTTATGACAATGACGTTCTCAAGCTCAACGACCCCCGTTCATCCAAGGGACCTGCGAATAAACATAAGACGAAACTCACCATGTACCTGTCCCTATACCGAGCTGGTGGAATAATAGTCCTCTTGGACCTCTGTAGGGCTTGACCTTGATCCACCACTCCCGCCGTTTCTTCTGTACCTGCTCTGATCCCTGGCACACTTAGAGCATCGCTCCCCCTGCTTCCAAATCCAGAAGCCTCCGCCTCAGAGCTAGATATAACCGGAGCACCTGGTGATACAGACAACTCCATCAGAAGATCCCGAGCAGCTTCCCCTTGGCCTCCGTATGACCTGCTCTCCTGTAGCTCTACATATGAGCTACTCTGATACGATATAAGTTCTTCAAAGACACCGTCTCTTGAGACGGCGAACTTCTTCATTGCAGGATCTATACACTTCCAGCTCTTCTTCCTTTCATCATAGCCCATGAAGACAAGCTTCCTTGCCTTCGCATCCAGCTTCGTCCTGAGAGCGTTTGGAACGTACACGTAACAGGTAGACCTGAACACCCGAAGATGTTCAACACTGGGCTTCTCCTTGAACATCAACTCATGAGGAGACTTCATGTTATTCAGAGTGAGAGACATCCGATTGATGACATATGCCGTATAAGCCATTCCCTTTGCCCAGAAGGACCTAGGAAAGCCTTTGGCATGAAGCCAGCACTTGCAAGTCTCCGTCAGATGACGGAGCTTCCGCTTTGCAACTCCAATTTGTTGTGGAGTATGCGCACAAGTAAGCTTCCTTCGGGTACCATGCTTTCTGCAGAAGTTGGAGAACTCATTTGAAGTAAACTCACTTCCATTATCTGTTCTCAACTCCTTTATCCGTAGACCGAGCCGACCCTCCACAAGCTCCTTGAACTCCACAAACTTCTGGAAAACGTCTGACTTCTCCTTCACAAAATACATCCATGTGTATCTAGTGTAGTCATCAATCAAGGTCAGCATGTACCTGCTACCTCCAAGACTGGCGGTGACGGTGGGTCCCATCAGATCACCGTAGATGCACTCCAACGGTGCTTTGCATCTGGTTTGTGACTTGTCAAATGGAAGACGATGAGCCTTACCATATTGACATCCCGCACAGACATGACTGTCGCCGTAGGATGACAGACTAGGTAAACCTTTCACAAGGCCCTTCACTGCCATAGTCTTCAACTTATTCATCCCAACATGCCCCTGCATCTCATGTCATATAACAGTACTGTCATTTGCCCTCATCCGATCAACATAGGAACTTGTCGATAACACGAACAAGTCCTTCACCTTTCCCTCAACATGAGTGACGTCAGCTTTCATAACTGACACATTGCGGAATAACTTCACTTCTGTTGGGCCAAACAAAACGTGATACCCAACATCAACAGCGTTGGTCACTGAGAAGAGGTTCTTATTCATTCCCGACACGTGATAAACACAACTCAAAGTGAGTGGATCCTTGTTATTGATTAAAAAAACTACACCCTCCTTCTCAACTGCATGAACAGTGTCATCAGCAGTAATGATAGTGTCATTACCTGAGTACGCCTTCAGAGAAGAGAACTTTGACTCATTCCTGGTGAGGTGATTACCATACCCTGAGTTCACGATCAAGTCCTCTTGATAGTTGATGGTGGAAAACGCACGAACACATGTGCCCGTCATGAAAGCATTCCCCCATCCACCTTCCTCAGCTCTGGATTCAACTCTTTCTTTTCTTGCAGCATGCCCTGACTGAAGATTGACCCTACAGTCTTTCTTGAAGTGACCAGACTTGTTGCACTTGTAGCATCTTGGCCCTTCCATCTTCTTTCCATCCGCTTAGGAGCATAACTCTTCTCTTACTGATATGAGGTCGAAGGACCATCATTAGCAGATGACTTCCTCTTCTTGTCTCATCTCTTCTTCTTTCCTGAGAAAAGAACCTCGCTATCTCCTCCAGAGATGATATTCCAGCCATCTGCCTTGCTAAGCTCTCTTACGAAGCAAGCAGATTCTCCAGCTCAAGCAAAGATGGCTGATTGGCCCAGCCTTGCACCGAAGTAACAAATGCCACATATTCCTTCCGCAGACCGTGGATGATGTGCCTCTTCAGCTTTGCCTCTGAGATAGACTCCTCTGGGTCCAACGCTGAAATCTCAGTGCGAAGGTTCTTCATCTTCAAGAAGAAGTATGATATGGACAGTTCTCCCTGAGTGGCTTTTGCCAACTCATTCTCTAAGAATTGTAGCCGCGCTACATTCTTCTTATTGAACAACCCGTTAAGGAAAGTCCAAATCTCAGCAGCCGACCGACATCCAATGATGTGGTCAGAAAGATCTGGTGAGATCACCCACTTTAGAGTGAACTTTCGCCTTAGCATTTATTCTCCTCCAAGCTCTCACTGCTTCAGCATTCCCAGCGACAGCTGTCACCTCTTGCTTGTCGTCTCCACCGGCGACCTCCCAAAGATCCTCGCCTAGAAGATAACTCTTTATGCATGACCTCCACTTTTTAAAGTTGGTCTGCGTCAGGAGCTCAATACCAAGTCCTCTTGTGAAACCTTCTTCCATTGCTATAACACTGGTTACTTGAAAACTTCTAGAAGCACAAGCAAAATTTTGTGGCTAATCACTGCTCAAACATCTGCCCCTCTGATACCATGTAAAAAATTTCTAGAAACGGGAATGGTCTCAGGAACACTCAACCATACAAAGCTCAAATAAACCAGCACAATAGAAGGAAAAAGTAACTTATATTATCAATCTTCTTTACAGCACGAGGTATACATTGCGAGACATGATTCGCCAATGCACCCGATGGAAACAAAAACTTACAAGCAAGAGTAAACCGGGCGTACTGAAAACAGTAACCACCAAAACCGCTTATCCACAAAAGTTGTCCGCTGAAGTCGCCAAGTCGCCAACCTGCAACTTAATCGCGCGGACTCCTCGTTATTGAATGCTGAAGAAACTTGTCCGCTTCTGCAAGCCTCCTGACCGCAAAGTCGCCTAGCTGTCAGAACCGCGAACAGAGCTGTTGCCGAACTGAACAGAGTCAAACTTGTTGATGCGCAAAATGCGACACCGCCCAGTTAACAGGTTGTTCGATCTCACAAGCTAGGTGAATAAGAGGGTTGCGGGGATAGAGGAGAGGTTTGATGGAGCAAAGGAGAAGCTTGCTCGAGCAGGGAAGAAGCTTGATCAGGAACTGTCGAGCAGACGCTACTTTAGCGGTTGGGTTCTGATGGTTAGACCGAGAGAGAAAAGAGAAGAGAGGGCCGCTAGCAGCGGCAACAGCAGACTTCGCCCGTCGCGGCCTGAATGCCTCTCTTGCGACGGGCTTTCCTTTGATTATAATTGAAATTATAGCTTGAGGTTGCACCTTTACATGGAAAGAAGAATAAAGGGTACAAGGGGGAAGCTGGCGGCTAAGGAGAGCAGAATGTCAGAGGCCGCGCGGACTGACCAGGGAGGTCGGCAAACCGCGCGATCAGCTGATCAGGCAGCTCGCTGGGCTAAGCCGGACGGACTGCTTGATCAAGCCGGGAGAAGAAGCTGGAGGGCAGGTCGCACGGACTGGGAAACTGAGTCCGCAGGGATTGACACCAGGATTTGGACGCCTCTGCCGTGTCGTCTCCTCTTTCCGAATGAGAGGTATGGGGGCCTATTTATAGGCCCGAGGAGGTAACGGTCTTGGTAACGTCACCACCGGTGAGGCGGTGAGCTGTGCGAGTATAATGTCGAGTCCGCGGAGTCCGTGCCAGGCCGCGCGGTTAGGGACTTGGAGCTGATCTTGCTGCTGCTGTTGGCGGACTGGGACGAGTCCGCCCCCTGCTGCCGAGCGAGCTCGCGCTGGGCTGTGCGAGCTGAGGAGGAGTTCGCCCGCTGCTGGGTAGAAGCGGACACCAGGAAGCTGGAGGGCTAGCTGGCGGACTGCAGAACGAGTCCGCCCAGCCCGCGGTAGAGAGGAGACAGATCGTCGGCTGCCGAGCTGAGGCTCACCGGGCGGACTGTGTAACGAGCCCGCCTAACTCGCGGCGTACAGGTTGAGCAGGCTGCCTGCTGGTGGCTTGTCGCCATTGCTTGGCGACAAGGACTGCCGACCTGGCGGACTGAAGAGTCCAGGTCGAGCCTATTGGCGAGAGCCGCTGTTGACTGGAGGCATCCTTTGCTTGGGGACGAGGGTTGGCGACCTGGCGGACTGACCAGTTCAGGTCGCGAACTGCTGACTGGAGGCTTGTCGCTGCATGAGGTAGGCGACCTGGCGGACTGAGATAGAGTCTGCCTATAGCTGGCGGACAAGAGAGCTGGTTGTCTGTCTGGATGTGCGGGCTGGAGAGCTGGTGGGAGGAGCGAGTCCGCCTCCCTTAGGCAGACTGAAGATCGAGTCCGCCACCTTCTGCCGAATAGAAGGAGCAGGTCGCGCGGACTAGCTGAGCATCTAGCGAGCGGTCTGGGCGGATAGGAATTCGAGTCCGTCACTCAATTAAGTAGTTCGCACCTGGGGAAAAATGAACCACCAGACGGTTAACCGATCTAATCGCGCGTCCTGCAGGAGCGGACTGAGGAAGCAGTCCGCAGCCCCTGCAGAACGAGCGGCTACTGCGCGACCTGGGCGGTTAGACCGGGGAGACTACCCTAGCCGCGCGGACTGAGCGACCCTTGGAAGGAAAGGCTGACAGGTCGCGACCTCCTGGGGCAGGCCGCGACTTGCGAGCTGGCTACCTTGGAAGGGATCGCCGATTTCTGGGTTAACATAATCCCCGCACTTTTTCAAGTTCTGAAGAGAACTTCGAAAAAGTAGGAGACCCACAAAAATCGTGATCCTTCCCCCGAGAAAAAGAAGGGGTAAGGAGAGATGGAACCTGATGTCTCTCCTCAGAAAAATTTTGCTAATGCCTGTATTTTTCCTGCGAAGGAAAGAATTAACATAGACAAAAATAGGTACATCTTATGCGTACCTAGGTTGCTTTTGCAGAACGAAGAAGACATGAATGTCTTCTAATGGGCTCTGCAAAACATCGATGAGAGGAAAGCATAAAAGAATGATAACTTGTAAGTATCTGAAGGAGGCTTGCAAGCACCTGTTAACTTCTGCAAGAGGAGTAAATCACAAGTATGATATAAAACTAAGTTGCAAGTACCTGGATAGAACTTGCAAATATCAGCTAATCACTGCAAAGGGAAGAGTGGGCAGTAGATATGAAATGAAATTAAAATGCAAGTACCTGGATGAAACTTACAAATATTTGTTAATCTCTACAAGAGAAAAGTAAGCAATAGATATGATAAGAAAATAAGCTGCAAGTACCTGAAGAGAACTTGTTAATATCTGCTAATCTTTGCAAAAGAAGAGTAAGTAGCAGGTATGATAAAAAAGTAAGTTGTAGGTACCTGAAGGGAACTTGCTAATATCTGCTAATCTCTGCAAAAGAAGAGTAAGTAGCAGGTATGAAATGAAATTAAAATGCAAGTACCTGGATGGAACTTGCAAATATCTGCTAATCTCTACAAAAGAGGAGTGAGTAGCAGCTATAGAAGAAAGAAAACTAAGTCGCAAGTACCTGGATGGAACCTGCGAATATCGACTAATCACTGTAAAGGGAAGAGTGAGCAGTAGATATGAAATGAAATTAAAATGCAAGTACCTGAATGGAACTTGCAAATATTTGCTAATCACTGCAAGAGAAGAATAAACAATAGATATGATAAGAAAATAAGTTGCAAGTACCTGAAGGAAATTTGCTAATATCTGTTAATCTCTGCAAAAGAAGAGTAAGCCGCAGATATGATAGAAAAGTAAGCTGCAATTACCTGAAGGGAACTTGCTAATGTCTGCTAGTCTCTGCAAAAGAAGAGTAAGCCGCAGATATGATAGGAAAGTAAATTGCAAGTACCTGAAGGGAACTTGCTAATATCTGTTAGTCTCTGCAAAAGAAGAGTAAACAACAGATATGATAGAAAAGTAAGATGCAAGTACCTGAAGGGAACTTGCTAATATCTGCTAATCTCTACAAAAGAAGAGTAAGTAGCAGGTATGATAGAAAAGTAAGTTGTAAGTACCTAAAGGGAACTTGCTAATATCTGTTAATCTCTGCTAGAGCTGTCACGGCTCCGGTTCGGTTCTTGTTCTACTAAAACCATGAACCGAACCACTAAGGTAACGGTTCTTCAAATTAGAACCAAAACCTTATTTGATTTGACCGGTTCCGGTTCTGGTTCCGGTTCCAGCTTAATTTTTGGAACCGTCGTGTCAATGGTTCCGGTTACGGTTCAACAAGAACCAAAACCAATCCGACCATTATCGGTTCGGTCCGGTTCCATGCGGTTCGGTCGGGTTCCAATCGGTTCAACCTAAAACCAAGATCAAACTTGGCGGAATTAAATAAAAGCGGGCTGCAAATAGTAAAACTCAAAAAAACTTCGAAATAGAAATAATTATATTGCGCACTTCTCGACGGTCTTTTCCACGATCGGTGGGATAGTATCAATTGCTTTCCTACGCGTGTAGACTTGCCACAAATTCTAGTTGGCTTGTGCACGTCTCGTCGGCATGCTCAACCGTAACAACCGTCTACAATTAATTGTCTTTCATGATTACTGATAAATAGTAGTTGTATATCTTCTATATTTTTAAATAAAATATTTCAAAAAAATATGTAAGTAAAATTGAAAATATATTATATAATTGTATAAAAATAAAAAATACACTGCAAGAATTGACTCTAAACCGCAACAATGTCAAACCATACCATATGGTTTTTATGCGGGGAGGTTTTGTTCGGTCCAAAATCGACCTCCTTTAGTGCGATTGCAGTTTGGGTTCAAACTGCACCAGCTTCACTCGTGATAGTAAGTATAAATATTATAGATAAATTATAAAATAATAACAATATAATAATAATAATAATAAACGGGTTGCGGTTCGGTTCTTATTCGGTCCGGTTCGGATCGGTTCTAAAAATCTTGAAACCACTTGAGACTTGTATGTTTCGGTTCCGGTTCCCGTCCGGATAATAATATGTAAGAACCACACCCGGACCAATGTTATTCACGATTCCAAAATTCAAACCGGAACTCGAATAATTTGCGAATAGTTCGGTCCGGTTCTTTGCGGTTCGGGTTCGGTTTGCGGTTTTCGGTTTTAAGTGACAGCTCTAATCTCTCTAAAAGAAGAGTAAGTAACAGATATGAAATGAAATTAAAATGCAAGTACCTGGATGGAACTTGCAAATATCTGCTAATCTCTGCAAAAGAGGAGTGAGTAGCAGATATAGAAGAAAGAAAACTAAGTCGCAAGTACCTGGATGGAACCTGCGAATGTTGACTGTTGATATGATAAGATATAATTGGATAGCAGAAGAGATAACTGACAAACTCTGCTATTAAATGAATAAAGATCAAGCCGCGATAATGATTGTCTTGCGTGATCAAGTATGATGTTTTATACATGAAATCCAAATCAGTAAGATGAAACCATCTTAATTTAGACTTATAACAACATGACTTGTCAATCAAAGAGAACCAGATACTTTGATTAAATGATTCGTGTCGCTAGCATCTGATAGGAGAGCTTATGGACAACCATCTGATAGAACTTTATGCAGGCAGCGCATATAAGATGATCATAAGCCAAAAAGATATGACCGATCCTTGGAATAGGTTGAATTTAACCTGCCAACCTGCAAGAAGGCAGAAAAGACAAAGGAGGGTTAAAACGGACTGACCGCGCATCCTTTGAAGGGCATCGAAGATAAACAAGCACAAGCAAGGAAATTCCTGCGGAGGAATCGACTGATACACTGCTCTCTTGCCTCGGGTTACGAACATCGCTGATCAATTAGACTAGTTGCGTCAAGTGACCTATTGCTTGTCTGCGAATTGATCAACAGAATTGTGGGCTCCGCGAAGGCACGGATCGAGAGTACCAACGAGTGTTCGGCCTTCACAATTGTGAGATGATCGAAAAGACAAGACTACACTTGATCGTCATTGCTTGTCACGCAAAGATCATCGTAACTGTAACGTATCCCTCAACGAGACACAATAGAACTATCACAGGCTGCCTCCCCTAGGCACACACACTGCGCTAGACACCGGCCGGGATCCGATGTCTCGTCATCCCCCACACGAGAGTTGAACGGCCCCCACTGCACATATGCGAAAACTCCTCGCGATATGTGGTCGTTGTGGTCTTACGCCAGAGAACAACCTCGAGAGGAACAACAATACTTGACGATATCTCAGTGGTTCAGTGATCTTTTTGGCAAAGAGAAAAATATAGAGGAGAAGCATTACAAAAAGAGAACTGTGTCAGTATGGGATCTCTGACGTAAGCTTTATTGAGATGAAAATGAAAGAACACTTAGAAGTGTTTTAGATAAAAAATGTTTGAAGATCGTAAAGAAAAATATAACCGGCCCAGATTGCAAATAACTTTGCGGACTTTGAGGAGCTACGATTGGTCATAATTGATGACGCAAGAAATGTGCCCTCTTTGCTTTAGAATAGTCTTCCAAGGGCACCTTCGTCAATGACATCGATGCACTCAGACTGAACATCGATAGACCCCAGACGGCCTGCATTCTTTATCTCCACACACTTCATCTGAACTTCAGCCACCTCCTTGCCCTTGGAGGTGGAAGGCTTCGAAGAATCAATTTTCTTGACCAGGCCGTTGATCTTGCTCTCGGCAAGCAATCTTTCAACCAACCGTCGAAGGGCCTTGCATTCTTCAGTTAAATTACCTTTCTCTCGGTGGAATTCACAGAACGGATCTGAATCTCTTGATCTCTGATTCGCTAATTGGTAAGGCCTTTTGGAATTTGCCCCAGCTTTCATGATCTGGCTGGCTTCTAGCATGGCCTCATCGAGTCCAGAGCATGATAAGTCATCATCTTGTGACTGATGCACAGAAGCTGTTTGCTGAGGTGGGGTTGGTAGCAGTAGCAATTGTTCGTGGGCACGATCCTGACCTGGGAAGGAGTGTCGATGATGATGTTGGAACTTCTTTATTTTCCTAGAGTGGGATGGAAAATCTTTCCGAGGAGATCTCAGAGGCTGCTTGTAAGGTGGATTTCTCTCTGTTACAAGCCTGGAGACAAAGCTGGGGTTGCTCTTCTCACCACGGATGTACAAATTGGCTAATCCAATCAACTCTTGATATGTCCTCGGTGCTCAGACGTTAGCCTCGAACTTGAGTGGTCCTTCACGCAGACCGTGAATAAGAGCCACTCGATACATTTCTTGATCAACGATCTCAATGTCCAAGATTTTTTTTTGGAAACGATCCACAAAATGAGACCAAGTCTCAGTCTCTCGCTGCTTGATCTCAAAGAGGGCTTCTGGACCGTCCTTCCTCTTTGTAGAAGTAGAAAATCTGAGCAGAAACTCTCTTCACAAATCAGCAAAGGAAGAGATGGACTGAGGACGTAGTCCATAGAACCAATCCCTCACTTGACCATTAAAGGTCGTTACAAGGAGTTTGCATTTGGTAGCATCTGAAAAAGTCTTGAGAGCTACGGCTGATTCAAAGGCTTGAAGATGTTTGACTACATCAGTCTCCTCAGTGTAAATGGGCAACCGTGGCTCTCTGAAGTTAACTGGAGTCGGTTCATACCGAACATTCTATGTAAATGGTGACTGCTCTTCTTGCTCTCCTACAACATAAGGAAAAAAAGGAGCATAAGTTGCAGCTGCACAAGGAGCCGGAGGATAGAAGGTAAAAGTTGCTGCAGAAGGAGCAAAGGCAGGAGCTGAAGAGTAGGGATAACTTCCCTGAAAATTTAGGAATCTTGCTGGACTTCCTCGGGTAGCTTCTCGGAAGAAGTTCTGACGAGCTGCAAATTCGTCATTCTGAGACCGCAAAGGGGTTGCAGGCCCTTGCGTAAAGGTTGGAGTGTAAAGAGGAGGATAGACCGACGGATAGGCCGGTGGGTAGACTTGAGGAGTCTCGAATGCTGGTACCGGATTGATTGGAGGAGCTGATGCTGCTGAAGATTGTGTTTCCAATCGTTGAGTGATAACAGCTAGAGTAGGTTGATCGCTTGAAACTGTTGTGCAGTTTCTCTGCGAGATTGCTCCAAGGCCTCCCAAAGAGAATCCTCACTGGAACTTGGAGCAAGGCTCTCGGCTGGTTGACGGTCTGACATGAGTAACCACTGATTTCACTGTCTGATCGAGATCTGAAGGTTGCGTGTTAACTGTTGATGCGCGAAATGCGACACCGCCCAGTTAACGGACTGTTCGATCTCACAAGCTAGGTGAATAAGAGGGTTGCGGGGATAGATGAGAGGTTTGATGGAGTAAGGGAGAAGCTTGCTCGAGCATGGAAGAAGCTTGATCAGGAACTGTCGAGCAGACGCTACTTTAGCGGTTGGGCTCTGATGGTTAGACCGAGAGAGAAAAAGAGAAGAAAGGGCCGCTAGCAGCGGCAACAACAGACTTCGCCCGTCGCGGCCTGAATGTCTCTCTTGCGACGGGCTTTCCTTTGATTATAATTTAAGTTACAGCTTGAGGTTGCACCTTTACATGAAAAGAAGAATAAAGGGTACAAGGGGGGAAGCTGGCGGCTAAGGAGAGGAGAATGCCAGAGGCCGCGCGGACTGACCAGGGAGGTCGGCAAACCGCGCGGTCAGCTGATCAGGCAGCTCGCTGGGCTAAGCCGGGCGGACTGCTTGATCAAGCCGGGAGAAGAAGCTGGAGGGCAGGTCGCGCGGACTGGGAAACCGAGTCCGCAGGGATTGACGTCGGGATCTGGACGCCTCTGCCGTGTCGTCTCCTCTTTCCGAATGAGAGGTATGGGGGCCTATTTATAGGCCCGAGGAGGTAACGGTCTTGGTAACGTCACCACCGGTGATGCGGTGAGCTGTGCGAGTATAATGCCGAGTCTGCGGAGTCCGCGCCAGGCCGCGCGGTTAGGGACTTGGAGCTGATCTTGCTGCTGCTGTTGGCGGACTGGGACGAGTCCGCCCCCTGCTGCTGTGCGAGCTCGCACTGGGCTGTGCGAGATGAGGAGGAGTTCGCCCGCTGCTGGGTAGAAGCGGACACCGGGAAGCTGGAGGGCTAGCTGGCGGACTGCAGAATGAGTCCGCCCAGCCCGCGGTAGAGAGGAGGCAGATCGCCGGCTGCCGAGCTGAGGCTCACCGGGCGGACTGCGCAACGAGCCCGCCTAACTCGCGGCGGACAGGTTGAGCAGGCTGCCTGCTGGTGGCTTGTCGCCATTGCTTGGCGACAAGGACTGCCGACCTGGCGGACTGAAGAGTCCAGGTCGCGCCTATTGGCGAGAGCCGCTGTTGACTGGAGGCATCCTTTGCTTGGGGACGAGGGTTGGCGACCTGGCGGACTGACCAGTTCAGGTCGCGAACTGCTGACTGGAGGCTTGTCGCTGCATGAGGTAGGCGACCTGACGGACTGAGATAGAGTCCGCCTACAGCTGGCGGACAGGAGAGCTGGTTGCCTGTCTGGATGTGCGGGTTGGAGAGCTGGTGGGAGGAGCGAGTCCGCCTCCCTTAGGCGGACTGAAGACCGAGTCCGCCACCTTCTGTCGAAAAGAAGGAGCAGGTCGCGCGGACTGGCTGAGCATCTAGCGAGCGGTCTGGGCGGATAGGAATTCGATTCCGCCACTCAGTTGAGTAGTTCGCACCTGGGAAAAAATTAACCACCTGACGGTTAGCCGATCTAACCGCGCGGCCTGCAGGAGCGGACTGAGGAAGCAGTCCGCAACCCCTGCAGAACGAGCGGTTATTGCGCGACCTGGGCGGTCAGATTGGGGAGACCGCCCTTGCCGCGCGGACTGAGCGGACTGAGAAGTCAGTCCGCCCACCCTTGGAAGGAAAGGTTGACAGGTCGCGACCTCCTGGGGCAGGCCGCGACTTGCGAGCTGGCTACCTTGGGATGGATCGCCGATTTCTGGGTTAACAAAACTGTCAGAGGAGGACTAACTTATTGAACCGGGAAAACTTTGCCAAAGAGAAAACCGCTTGACCGCAAGTCGCGACCTGCTGCAATCCGCTGACTGTTATCCGTTAAGCCGCACTGAACCCTAATTGTTGTCAGAACTAAGTCTCTGGCCGTCAAGTGATAGCCGTACAATCTGCAATATAGCAAAACCGGTTACTCTCTAAGCCGCACGGTTAAGAAAAATAGACCGCGTGTTTTAACCCAAGCTTCAAGGCTTACTGTTCACATTATAAATGACGAGTTCGGGGCTCCTATTTATATGCAAGTGAAGAGAGTGAAGTCACCACCCATGTGATAGGGTAACCATTCATCATCGTGCGACTAGCCGCACCAGATCGCACAAGAGTGCGGACACAAAGACAGACTGCGCAAGAAAATCTGCAAGTCGCCGCTAACTCCATATCCAGTCTGCGCAAAACATGCGAACTTGGCGATCTAGGCAACAACCGGACTTGGAACGTTACCGTGACCAGGTCCAAACCTCCAGCGGTCTCTGTCTGAACCTGGCGCGAACTCAACACATGCGGACTCCGCAGTACGCGAGCACAACACCAGGCGGACTCCGCAATCCGCGATAACACAGGCAGACTCAACACAGGCGGACTCTGCAATCTGCGAGCTCAACACCAGCCAGACATCCCGCCAACAGCGGACACCGCGGTTCAGAACCAGAACACGCCGGTCTCGAAAACAAACCGAGCCACCAAAGAACAAGACCAAAGACACAGAACCATGCCGGTCTCAGCGAGCTCCAGATGAGTCCGCAAGCACAAAAACATGCTGGATTCGGCGAACTCCACATGAGTTCGCCACACCCGCGGTTAGACATTCTTAACCGTCCGGTTACAAATCTGGGAACTTGTTGAGACAGACTGCAAAACACTGGCTGAACTGGCTAGTCTGTCAACTGCTAACCGCGCGGTCCGCCCGATCAATCCGTCAATTTCACTTCAACAATTTCAACATCCTTTGATCCACAAGTAGTGTATTTCCCTCTTGGGGCTCATTTGGTTGCCTGCAGTTAGAAGGCATAGTTCAAAAATGATGATTTTGGTTTCACTATTTTGTTTGCGGAGGTTAAAGGTTTTGAAATGTTTGCGGAGCTTAAAATCAATATTGACCTCAATCAACCAACCGAGGCTTTATGGTACTTTCCCAAGTGGTTTTCTCACCTATGATTCATATTCCCCCTGTAAGTCAGCTTTAGAACGTCAATTGCGCCTAACGAGGTACAAGATTTTTAAGTCTGTTTGGTTTGCAGATCATCTGAGAGTTGAACCAAGGGGGAACCAAAGTTGGGTGAGATTCAAGAGTACTCAAATCTATATTTAACCTAAAGCTTAATTCCATGGGTGAGGGTCAACCGTGTGGTATTCTACACCAACATATATTTTGTTTATCCTATAGAATAAACCCTCTCATATGAGAGCTTTTCACATCAGTCATTACCTCCCTCCAAATGAAAAAATTTCAACATCATGAAGTATCATGCACCAAAAGCATACTCTATCACAAGGACTGTCTTAGTACTCAACCTGCTCTTAAGCCTTGCTTAGCCATAATATAGGCCGTGAAAACTACAAACTCATTGAACTTTCTCGATCTCAGCTGAAAAATCAACTATGATGCCTTTGGTGAGGTGCAACAATTAAGAAATATATCAAAGTTGGATGTGATATGCCTGTGATCAAACCCATATTCAATCAAAAAATTTAAGCCCATGAATCAACAAGATGATGATGAGTCATTCACTTTATCCAACATATACTTCCAAATATGATGTAGGGCTAAACTATACTATTGCATGCATCGACAAGATGATGATGATACAGTCTATAATTTATATTTTGCTATCTAGATAAAAATATTGGAGGGAATCTGATGGGAATTGACGACGCGGACCCTCAGTGGAGCACGAGTTTTTGGCCCTTTCGATCCAATTGGCTATTTGCCATATTTAGCATTTCCTGATCGACGATCCGACTCCGTAGATGCGTCCGGATTTTCGTTTACTTACATTTCCATATATTATATTGTATTTTTCAGTCTTTATTAAGTGTAATCGGGTCCATTATATTAACTATCAATCATAGTCATTGATGTAAGGGATGCCCTATTGTTGTTTTAATATAAATAAGAGTAAGGGCTGCTTGGAGGCTATTGCAGATTGGAGAAATTCATTCCCGGAATCCGGTGATTTCCTAACGGTGACGACTTTGTGAGGCCCTAGGTGATAACTCCTACGTGCTTTCTTGTAATCTCTTGTATCCTTTATTTTCTTCCCTCCACCACCACTCAATCCCCTCCCCAAAACCTCCACCAAAAGCCACAACTCTGCAGGTTTTCTTCTAGGAACGTTCTCACTACCTCCTCCAAAACCCCCTTTTCCCCCTCCAGTTTCCAGAACCTCCCACCTCTTCCACCAAGGCTAAGCAACTCAGCCCGCCTGAAGCCCTGTTCCACCAAGGGTAAGCCAGCAGCCTACCTAAATACCAGCCCCTCCACTGTTTCCAAAAACTCCTCACTGCCTAACCATCTTCTACAGCCTGCCTAAACCCTCTTCCTTCAGCTCCCAGAAAAACCCATGTTCAAGCCCCGACCGAACCATTTTATTCCCTCCCAACAAAACCCCCCACCGTAACCCCTTCTTCCATGATCCCCTCCTTCCAACAACCCAAATCCGCCAATTCCATCTCACCCCCCTAATTGCCATCCACCATATAAAGCCGTAACCGTCATTTTGCTACCGCCGCCACTCCGGGGGCAGTATCTCCACATCTCCGTCTACCGGCTCTCCATCTCACGACATCCCCCTACTTGGTGAGTGTTTTTATTTGTATGGATCTTCTTTCTTTTTATTATTGAGCGGTGTTGTGAACTCATATTCTTGTGGATCTATAGTGTTGTAGAACTTTGTTCTAGATTGTCTTGCGGAGGAAAGTCAAAACTTGCTTTGCTTAAAGAAATAAATTTACCATTCTTTAAAATATCTGCGTGGGAAGTAATCTTTTATTGCTATGATTTGATCCTTCTGTCGGTGCTTGCATGTGTTACATACAATGTTCATGGGTAAAAGAATTATCTTCCCCACACTTCACATTAGGATTGCATTATAGTTGTGCACGGACGTAGCCTACCCTACATCATAATCTCTTGATATTTAGAAGTTGTAATTTGAGTCCGTGATCATTCTTAAATGTGTATGTGAAGAATATTTTTCTGTAGGTTTCTTTCCATAAAATTCCATCGAGTCATTTGGTGATTTCTATACAGTTTTGAGTGAAAAAAATACACCAAAAAGTTCTTGCTTGCACCCCTACCCATAGTTGGCAACTATGATAATGCACTTTCAAAGTTTCTTTTTCAGGCTCGTGCTGATATCGTTAATGTTATTTCATGCAATACTTCTTGGCATCGTCAATTGAGGTAATCCAATGTGTTGAATGTTACTATCGATTGAAAAGAGAGTTATTTTATTAAACACATTAATTTAATTGATGTACAATATTCTCGAAGCCTGAATCCACGCAAATAGCCAAGGCTCCTTACGGTATGACACCCAACTAGTTAGTTGAATTGAATATCAAGTTGCAAGAGTTTCTTTATTTGGGGTTCAACGGACTTAGCACGTCGCCTTCAGGTGCATCTTTTCTTTCTGTTAATAAGAATGATGATGGTTTGAGATTGTGCATAGATTACCGTGAGTAAATATACTTATTATAAGATTAAGTATCATCTCCCGAGGATGCGTGATTTGTTTAACCAGCTCGATGGGTCTAGTACATTTTCCAAGTTAGATTTTAGATTAGGATACCATCAGTTAAAAATCCGTGACGGGGGTGTTCAGAAAACAACTTTCAATATGCGGTACGGACACTACGATTCATGGTCATGTCATTTGAGTTTACTAATGTCCTGTCTGTTTTCATGAACTTGTTAAGTAAAGTATTTCAAGAATTTCTTGATCAGTTCATTATCATCTTCATCGATGATATTCTGGTGTATTCTAGAATGAAGAAGAGTCTGTGACACTTCAGAATGAATTTAAGTACTCTCAATGAAAATCATCAATATGCAAAAAAATTCAAGTGTGATTTCTGGCTCACAAAAGTTGTCTTTTTGGGTCATGTTGTTAGTCAGGGAGGACTCTCAGTTGATTTGAAGAAAATAGAAATAATCAAAGATTTGCTTGGGCAAAGGCAGTTACTGAGGTTCGCAGCTCCCGTGTTTGGCGGGTTGTTACGGGTGATTTATCCAGGATTTCTCAAGGCTAGTGTACCTTTCACTTTCCTCACTAGGAGAGGGAAAATTTCAGTTTGATAGTGGAATGTGAGTTTGCATTTGAGGAGCTGAAAATTACGCTAATGACTGCACAAATACTATGTCTACCTTCAGGTATAGAGGTCTTTTAGATTTATAATGATGCTTCAAATCAAGGCCTTGAATGTGTTCTTATGCAGCATGAGAAAGCGATAGCCTTCATATCCAGACAACTGAAGGATCAAGAGAAAAATTATCTCGTTCACGATTTGGAGTTAGCGATGGTCATTCATTCGTTGAAGATTGAAGACACTACCTTTTTGGAGAGCGTTGTGAGGTCTTTACAGATAATAAAGGCCCCAAGTATTTATTTACGCTGCGGGAGCGCAATATGAGACAGAGTAGGTGGTTGAGATTTCTGTCCGATTATGATATGGATATTAAGTTCCATTTGAGTAAAACAAATGTAGTAGTTGATGTGCTTAACAGAGGGGTCTCGATCTACTTTCTCATCTCTCAGTAGGAGGAATTAGTGCGAGCATTGGAAAGACTAGAGTTAATATGTTGTCGTATACCAATAAGGATTCTGTGACTGCAAGTTGGTTTGAGATCACATGTGACATTAAGTATAGGATCAGACAAGCTTTAGCTTTGGATTCGAAGATGACAGAAACTTAGGAGCTGACTCAATCAGGACATGAGAAGAACTTTATGATTTAGGATCATATGTTGCTATGCAAAGGGAGAGTTTGTGTCGTAAATGTCAATCATCTCCACAAGAATATATTTGTTGAGGCTCATAATTCGAGGTACTCTATACATCTTGGTAGTACGAGATCTTAAGAAATCAACTTGTTGGCCAGGAATGAAGGGTGATGTGACAGAGTATGTTGGGCAATGTGAAACTTGCAAGTTAGTTAATGTTGAATGTCAGAGGCCGGGAGGTAAGTTGCAACCGCTTTCTATCCTAGAATGAAAATTTGAAGACATCTCGATAAATTTCGTACATTAGCCACTGAGATCACACAGTGAGAACGATTCTTTATGGATTATTGTGGATCGACTTACCAAAGAATACTAACCAGATTCCAAGATTAGCTCAAATTAATGTGGATGAAAGTGTTTGACTGTACGGTATTTCAAAGTCTATTATTTTTTATAGGAACAATAGATTCACTTCTAAGAATTGAAAATATGTTTAGGAGTGTCTGGGAACTAAGTCGAAGTTTAACACATCGTTTCACTCACGGACAAATGGACAAACGAAGCCTACTAATTGGACTATGAAATATTTGTTGCATATGCGTGTTTTAGATTTTGGTGGTAAGTGGGAGAAGTATGTTACCTTGGTGGAATTTTTCCATAATAACATTTTCCAATCAACTATTGGCATGACACCATTCTAAGCCCTTTATGACAGACATTGTCAGACACCTATACGTATGGCTTAAATCAATTAAAGGTGTCTTTAGGCTTAAGCGGATTAAAAAATTGAGTCTCAGATTCGTTGGTCCTTTTAATGTACTTGAACACATCTGTGAGTTGCATCCATGTTAGTCGTACCCGAAAAGATGAGTGGTTTACCTGATTTATTTCACGTCTTCTATCTGAGAAAAGTTGTTAGACATCCTAGTTAGATGGTCAATACTGAGGATGTACCAATCAAATCAAATCTTAATGCCAGTGTTAAACCAACCAAGGTCGTGGACTCAAAAATTCAGAAGTTGAGTAATAGGGAGATTCGTTTTGTGAAGGTCCTTTGGATTAATTGTGATCGCTCAGAATACACTTGTGAAAGAGAAGACGAGTTTCAGATCAACGATGAATATGTGTTCCTCTTTGACTCTGGTATGATAGTAATTTTCAGAGATAAATTTATTAGGAGGGGAAATTTGTAACACCCGAAATTTTAAGTACTTTAATCATTTAATTTTCAGGGTCCGATCACAATTGATTAAGTCAACATCACCGCTCGATCGAGGTATCTATACTCGCAACAATTAAATTTTATGTGTAATTAATAAATTTATTAATTCCATGTCCTAGAAGTTTTTAATAGGAATTATTTCATCGTATCTGCCCTAGATGCCAATGGTGTTGGCCTGACCGTCGGTATCCCTCTCCTCAAGTATATACTCCACAATGTTGTAGATGTCGGCCGACATAAAAGTTTTGGGGGTAAAACGCCACGAAATCGATATTTTAAGAAAATATGTCGTTTTTGAAATTATCACCCGATATATCTGTTTAACCCGATATATCAGGCGATATTTCGCGACCGATATATCGTCGAGAGTATTACAAATATTTTTTTTCATTTTTTGAAGAGACCAAACACCGGTTAAGGTGTTGTCGTGTGACCTTGAGGTCACGACTTCAAGTCCTGGAAGCAGCCTTTTGCAGAAATGCAAGGTAAGGTTTGCCTACATTTCACCCTTGTGGTGGGATCCTTCCTTGGACCCACGCTGCGCGGGGATGCTTTGTGCACTGGATTGTCCCTTTTGAGGGGACCAAACAGAAACAATTTGTTTTGTGCTTCATTTTGTGCATCTCTATAAGTCTAGTATCGACTACTTTCTCATCTAACTCTCATTTGATGATATTTATCTCGTTTATTGCAGTCGACAACTTTTTCTTATGTAATTTATAAACATGCATTATTTGTATATATGTTTATTGTGTAATTTATAAACATACATTATGTATACAATTATACATATTTATAAAAACTATGTAATATATATGAATAAATTTATTTAAATATTAAAATCCGACATTGTAAAATATCCTCGATATATCCCCCGCAATCCGACATCCGACATTTCAAACTCAAACTGACATGAACCTGACATCCGACATCTACAACCTTGATACTCCACGTTCTCTCGCTCAAGTGGTGGTCGACTCCGAAGCCTGTCTTCCGCAGTTTAATCCGTGTGAAAAGTAATCAAGTGGTTATTACATGACCCTCATAGATAGCAATAAACATTTTGTCCCCATAGATAGCAATAAACATTTTGTCCCCATAGATAGCAATAAACATTTTGTCCCCATAGATAGCAATAAACATTTTGTCCCCATAGATAGCAATAAACATTTTGTCCCTCGTGGATATCAATAAACATTTTGCAATTGTAAATTTCGAATCTATATTTGAGTTGTGATCATTTTTTTTTCTTACACTGTCTCTTCTTTTCTTGCTCTATGGGCAAAAATTGAGCATACTTCATCTGAGTAGGCCTCTCTCATGTTAATATTGCATGCAGACTCAGCAACATTGTGCCCTATTATGCCGACAAGAAGCCCTCCGAGAACTCGGCTGGGCCTGATGCCACTGCCACCTCCAGCAGTTCGGCAGCTCCTCCTAATTTTTGCACGAGAAACCGTGAGTTCTCACCGTTTAGAGGCCAAGCGAAGTATTCCGATGATAACAACGATTCCCCAAGCACTAATCTGGAGATGTAAGCGATGCTAATTTACGCATGTAGCCATACTCATGCATGCCATTCGCAACTGTAGCCGGATTTCATTCATTTTGAAGCTCATATCAATCTATATATATAATGTATGCATGTATGTATGTATGTATGTATGTATGTATGTATAATTGAGAATGGGGGTAGTTCTGGCCTACCCTAAAAAGGGAATGTTTGTATATGCTTAAATTTTGTTGTTTTTCTTCTTTCTAGTGTCTTTAGTTACAGTTATAATAGCTCATTTTTGATCTCCTGTATGAGTTTTGGTTTCTTAGTATGAATCAATTTCATTCCGGAGTTCAGGTAGGGTTACATTCTTAATAATACTTTCACGCTTGCTGGTTCTTGTTAATGAGCCAAAGGGATCAAAATTGGGTTGGATGCGCATGCACATGTGATCGATGGTCGAATTCATTCTGTTTTTAAAAAAAACATATTTGATGATATGGGACTAAAGGTCTGTTCGTTTGGGCATTTTTGTTCGATTGGGCGCATACACTAAAAAATGTTTCCCACCGTCACCGCCCCAAAACTACATTTTTGGCCTTTTTTGAGACGGAAACCTCCCGCCTCCATTTCCACTGCTTCATTGTCAACACTTGCCCTATTCCTCACTATCAATATCTTGAGAGACATGATCTCTTTGACCGAATCTCTATTCCTATCGATTCCAGTGCACTCTGCCATCTATTGTTTGTGTCTTTAGTAAAGATATAGGCCGGCATATTTTTTTTTGATAGATTTGTTGTCCGTCATTTCATTTTTATATTACGGCAGTAGTGTTGCGGCCAAACTCGACGCCCCGGTTGGACAGGAATAACTTGGACCGCCTTAGCTCACTGAGCGGTCGAGCGCGCACACAGTCAATGAGAGAGAATGTACACATGAGGTTTTGACATGGAAAAACACCTCAACTGCGTAAAAAATCACGCGCCCGGGTCTGTGTCGGTTGAAATCCACTATCTGTTTGTAGTTACAACTTTCTTGCAGAATCGAGGGCGACAAGCCGCTTCTCATTACACTTTGGAGGTGAGCGAGAGTTAAGCTCACGACGGGCAACAGGCTGCTCCGCGCGAGTCTGTTTGCTGGGGAATTACGGATGAACAGGGCGCTTGCTGTAGCAGGAATTTCTTTCTCGTTGCTCATTCGTGGACTTAGGAAGATTTTGGTGGTGAGGCGATGGCTTGCGAGTGGCTCGAAGAAAGCTTCAAGGTGTCTTGAAGGTGACTCGTTGGAAGAATCCAGCAGAGCTCTGACCCGAGGAGGAAGAAAACAGATGAGCGAAAATGTGAGAAATGAGGAGGTCTGGAGGTCTTTTTATAATCTCCAGAAAGTAATTACGGTGGTTATGCGACTATCCGCACACCATAATCACCAATATCATAATTATGAGCATGACTTTGGGAGAATATTAATTGTATATTTAATTTTACTAAATGCAGGCCCCACTAAAACATGCCCCCCATTACTGAAGGTGGTTACGCTGGTGGTTACCCACGCATCAGACAGTCGCAGCTGTGGTAGAACGATCGAACGTCGGAGAAGGCGCCCAAGGAGAGCAAGAGAGGCGGCCAACCGCCGCCTAACGGGTGGCCGGCCCCGGCGGAGCCGGTAGGCCGTCGGCACGGCACCGGTCGGGGATGCGGTCGGCGGTTAGCCGGCCGCACCCGAGCGGCGCACAGGGCGCGACCACGGTAGAGGCCGCCAGGCGCGGCCCCGGCACCGGCCATTGGGCGCGATGCTGGTCCCGAAGCTCGACACCGGCCGGCCGCGAGGCTCGGCACCGCCCGGCCGCAAGGCTCGGCACCGGCCGGCCTCAAGGCGCGACCGATAGAGCCAGCCGGAGCGGGGGGAGGCTGATCGAGCCTTCCCCGCAAAGGGGCGGGGCGTGGCTGGCCGCGCCCGGCTCCTCCCTCCAGAGGGAAGGCCCCTGTAAGCCGGAGGGAGCACCGCACCTTGCGGTCATGGGCGCGCGGCCGCAGGGTGCGACTTCCGAAAGGCCGGAATCTGGTCCAGCTTGAGCCGGCCCGCCGGCGGAGAGAGAGAGGGGCCGGCCCCCGGACGGTTCGGGGAAGACAATCCTGCGCGCGATTGCGCGCGCCGATCACGTGCATGGCGGTCCCCCCATGATCTCCATTTAGATGGTGGGATTATGGGGGAGTGGGCTAATCACACTCCAAATGTATTATAAAAGGGACTTGGCCCCATCAACTACCCCATGAAATCCCCGGTGTTAGAAATCGTTTTTTGTGAGAAGAGCGAGAATTTCTTCTCCTCTTACGAATGATTCAGTTGGCGACAACAATGGTGATGGCAAACGGAGAGGTGCCAGAGAAGGCAGACAGAGCGCTTCACGAGTAAAGGTAAGTTTTAAAGGACACAAAAGGCAGAGAAAGCGCACGACGAGAGAGGTCGAAAGTGCCAAGCTAGCGAGCGGAGCCCACCGAGGCGGGGACGAGCGTGCTCCCTGGCCCGCGTGCCTCCTTCGGAGGTTGCACCCGCACGCACTTGGGGAGGGTGCGTGGGCGCGCACACAGGTTGCTGGTTGTGTGTTGCGCACCCCCTTGCTTGCAAGGGAGCTTGCGCCCCCTCCATGGTAGGCGCATCGTTTGTTGCTCACGTCTTGCGCGCGGTGTGCGCACATGCTTGCACGCGCATATTTGCATGCTACTTGCGTTGTTTCTGGCCTCCCTTGTCGGAATTAGAGATGCGAGGTGCTCAATTGAACACCTGACACTTAATTGATTTTTATCTAACCTTTCATTTTTATTTTCAGGTTTCGGTCGTCCTACAAGGCCCATATGGCTGCGCTCTATGATCACTACTGAGCAAGTCACAATTTGGAGGAAAAGATACGGGTTACCTGCTGATCTTGAGGTGGAGATACCTCATCCTGAAGAGAGAGTTTAGAACCCTCCTAGAGGCTGGTTGACAATTTGTGAGATGACTTTGATGTCCGACTTCCGCTTTCCACCGTGCAAGGAGGTGATTGATATTCTGAAGTTTTGTGTTGTCCTGATATCCTAGTTCACTCCGCTAGGAATGACTCGTCTTATGGGCCTTGTGGCTTTATTCAGGGAGCATGACTCAAAATTCTCTTTGGAGTTGTTCAGGGATTGGTGTGATGTTCATGTTGATGGTGGCGACCGTGTTGAGATCCGCAGCAACCAGAGTTGGCTTGACTTTGAGTCCCGAACAGATCGTCGTCATGGGAACACCTTGTTTGGATATGTCAGAAATTTTTGGGGCTTGCCTGAGCTCTAGAATTCCTTGCCCGATCATTGCCGATGTCAGAGAGGCCGAGAGCGGGACTTCACACCGATATTGGGATTCTCAGATTCTCGGGAATTAGCGAACCGCTTGTTCAGCATTTCTTTGTTTGTTGAAGAGAAGCGTCTGTCCCAGTATGACCTTTCAATTGAGGCTAAGCGTGCTGCACCATCAATTTGCAAGAGGAAGATCATTTTGAAGAGCAGTTGTGATGCAGCTACCAGGACGCAAACTTCGTTGAGTCGAAGAGAGGACCTGGTCGAGGAGGCCCCGTGCGACAAGCTTGTTTCAGCCGATTTTGATCTGGAGGTGATAGAGACGTCTGCCCCCGAGTCCCTCGTTCAGAGACTTCTGCCCCCCGAGTGTCTTCATTTTTAAAGGCAATGAGTGACATGGTAAGTGAGTCGTTTATCTTTATTTGAACTAATTATTCTGTACGACATTAACCCTTTGTTTGTTGCTTGTAGATTGAAGCTCAGACGCATATAGCGTTCACATGACCATTATGTGATTGAAAGACTAATTTCTCGGCAATCGGCTCATAGTCAAGCTAAGGCGTTGCAAGCGGATCGAATATTTACAGTCTCCAGCGGTCGGATTCTGAATTGAGAAGGGAAGCCCCAGGGAGCCGATTCAAGAGGAAAGGCTAAGATCCTGCAAACTAAAAAACTTTCAGTCCCTATTATTAAGTTTAGGAGGAGAAAGCGTCTTTCTTAAAAGATGAGCACTCGAGATTAAGCATAGTCGTTTGAAGAGTAATGATTCCTGATATACATGGGTTGATTTGCAAATGCCAA